>CM040750.1:34901885-35606885 GCA_022829145.1 Albula goreensis
CGACTTTCCAGCTCCAGCCATCAGGGCAGCATCAGGCCTGTGTTTCAAACAGGGGTTATTGTGCTTTTCGCCAGGGCGGGGTTTATGAGGATATTGAATCATTTTACCCCGCCCCCCCCACCACCCCACCCCACCCCACCCCACCACCTCTTTTTGTTTTTTTTTTTGAAGAATGGAAGAGTACAAAGATGGAAAAAAAGAGAGAGGGAGAGAGGGATGGAGAGGGAAGGGTAGGCTTATATGGAGAGTTATAATCCCTGCACAATGGGGTCTGGGTAGCTGCACGGCTCCACTCAGCGGGCTCTCCACTCCACGCCGCATTCCTGCTCCCTCAGGTTTAATTTCTCAGGGAGACAGGGAGGTGTCGGCCATTTTCCCACTCTCCTACAGGAAAATCCCATCTCCCCCTCTGCTCTCCGTCCCCTCTGAAAGCAGCAGGGGCTCCTGGCTAATGACATTTGACCAGGTCTGCGCTTTTTAAAAAATGCTTACAGGTTGTCTCCTGTCTTAAAGGTCAGCGCTCACATTAAAATATGAAAAAGTCAATATTATGTGGCTGTCTGGTACCAGCTGGATCCAATACCTCAATGACTGGTATCATTTAATTTTGTTCATGATGTTCTTTTAAAAGCTATTTAAGTATATTTATCTTCCATCTATTCAGGGAATAATGAGCAATGGTACATTTTTTTGTTTTTGTTTTTTTTTTTGATTGTCAGGCAGAAATACTTGAAATGTTGATTAGATAAAAATGCAAAGTTACTTTTCTATTACAACAGTAAAGAATCTGTCAGTCTATTAACTTAACTACCATTCATTCATTCATTCATTCTTCTATCTCTTGTCATCCCAATTACCACTTTCTGATCGGATAAAGTTTGAAATCAATACATAAAATACAACAGTATTATGCCGAACAGAGATCTGTCTCTTGAGAAAGCTGAATCTCACACTGCAGGAGTCTGGTTAGAAAAACTACTCTCAATAAAATGAATAAAAGAGTAAAATCTAGACATTGGGTAGTGACTGGACTGTTATGTCTTGGTGTATTACTCCAAGACAGAGTGGAGAGCAGTGGAGAGCATTGTGAAAAAAAAGGCTTTTTGGAAGTATTTTTCCAATTTTGAGAAGCGTGTAGAAACCCGAGATGTATGACTGATTGTTTTTGCATATTTGCGGACTAACTTGGAGCTCTGCTGGAGCATGCCAAGAGATTGTTTATGGTGTTTTACATTACGAGCGCTCCCTGTGCTGCCCAGTGTTATGGGGTGGTGCCTTCTGTAACAGACGGAAAACCAAAACTATAGACCGTCTCGTGTGACGGGCAGGACTTACGCCAATTTCATAGCAGGGAAGTGCAAACACAATTTACAGCATTACAACTTCTGTTAACCTCCCTCTCTCTCTCTCTCTCTCTCATATAAGTATATGTAAATATACTTATGGTATCTATGATGTAAAATTAATAAGCTTTCTTTGTGTAGATTTACTAATATCATATGTAAGAACTACATACTGTATAAACGACTGATGTTTTGTTGCTGATATGCTAGAAGCACCTAGCATCCTAACCCATGAGTGTTTCTGTGTGATGAAAAAGAAAAATTGCATTCTGTCATAAAGATTTTGACAATTTGTGGCCTACAGTTCCCTGATTTCATTTTTTTTTTCTTTTCAAAAAAAAAATGATAATTACAGATACATCAAAAGCATGAACACAATGACATGGTTTTGGTTAGTAATAACTTACGCTGTTATCTCAATCTATATTAAACTACAGCTCATGCTGATTACGCCCCCTAAAATGGGAACTGAGCCTGCAGCCCCCCAGAGTCACTCACCCGCTACACCACTGCCCCTAAAGCTGTTGAATGACAGGAGCTGGCTTTCGCCTTTATGCAGGAAGGTAGAAGCAGGAATGTAAAGTTAGACTCCTGGCTTATCGGGAAGGGCAGGTGCGGACACGGAGGTTTTGTTTCGCCCAAGCACTAAAACACTAATCGAGGCCTTGATTGAAGTCTGCGATTAGATTATTTAGATAGATAAGTCAGTGTGGGTGTGTGCATGCATGCGTGTCTGAGCGTGTGTGCATGGGTGCGTGTGTGGGTGTCTGAGCGTGTGCGTGTGTGCGTGTCTGAGCGTGTGCGTGTGTGCGTGTGTGTGTGTGCGTGTGCGTGTGTGCGTGTGTGAGTGTCTGAGCGTGTGCGTGTGTGCGTGTCTGAGCGTGTGCGTGTGTGCGTGTGTGTGTGTGTGGGTGTCTGAGCGTGTGCGTGTCTGAGCGTGTCTGAGCGTGTGTGCGTGTCTGAGCGTGTGCGTGTGTGCGTGTGTGCGTGTCTGAGCGTGTGGGTTTGGATATGCATAGGTGTTTGTCTTTGCTTGTGAATTCAAGATTCATAAAATACAACGCAACAAATCCGCTGTCAAGTTAAGTGGGAAGATTTGCGGCACTTTTTTTTTTTTTTTTTTTTTTTTTTTTATTTGACAAATTTAAAACAAGCAGAGAAGGTAGACTCACTGTTTAAGCAAGTGTTGACCATGTTGTACAAACACACAGCTGGGGATTGAATCTCTCGTAAAAACAGGAATTCAGCCGCATGCCAGGACGAGCTCCTCTCCCTGCGACAATGGGAATACACGGCAGCCAGCTCACATCTGACTGCATGAAAAAGGAGGGTAAGAAATAAAAAGACAAGTAAGCTTGTGCTAAAATGTCCTTTCGCGCATTCAGGGTGAAAGGGTTGGGGTGGGGTGGACGGGGTCCGGGGCTGTGGGGGAGTGAATAATGACTTCAACGATAAATCCTGATATTTGATCAGCTGTGGGAAGCACTAAAACTAAAAGAGGAGGAAAGGAAAGGAATGGGTGTAAAAAAAGGGCCTGCAAACGAAAAGATGGGAGCAGGAGACTGAGAGACGGGCTGCTTTCCCTACACCTCTGCCAGGGTCATTAAAAAGGAACTGTGTGCGTTTTGGAAAAGGCCGGGTGGGGGTGGGTGTCTGTCTGCCAGGATCGCGGTCCATCGGCCTCTCAGGGGCCTGTGACAGTTCGGGGTAAACACGACTCCAAACAACCGAGAGAAGATCCGGCCCCGGCAATTAAAAGAAGCGCTGGTTTATCGCACAGCTCGGCGACTAGGTCGTCACGGGTTAGATACGGAAAAACGCCGCCCTGTGTTTGGGGAGGATGGTGGTCGGGGTGGGGGTGGGGTGGGGCTGGGGCTGGGGGCCATTTGGTAGTGATGTGGTTCATTGCGGTGCCGTTCTCTCTCCTTTAAAGGTAGGCGATGCACCCTGGTGAGGCTTTGCTGCTGCTCTGTGACACGGTCGGTTGTGAAGGTTGTTGTCATGGTGAGAAGGGGTGGGGGGGGGGGGTTTAATCGTTCATGCCGCAGACTCTGAGGAACCACCGGTGGCAGGTCAGGCTCACCCCCAAACACTCCCCACCCCCGGCCCATCTCCCGCACCCGCCAGACGACCACCCCAGTGATGGACCCCTCTAGACCTTATCATCCTCTCCTGTGGCGGGATGGTTGGGGGAGGGTGTCATTTAGCTCCTCCATCCTGCACTCCAGGATGAGACAAATGCTCCTGGCTACAACCCTGTCGTTAGGAAGGACCCCTCAACAAAGCAAAACAAAAAAACCAACACCACGACTCTGACTCTGCATGTGGGGGGGGGGGTGGGTCTCCATCAGGCCTATCTGTTTTGGAACAAAAACCTACACACCCCTCTGTCTCTCAGGGAGCAAGCAGGGAACTCTGCCCCCAGCTACAGGCTACATTTCTCCTGGTTTTGTTTTACTTACTGGCAGCAACAACAATTTCTGTTGTTGCTTCAGTGCTACAATGACCAAGTCACATGTTATTAACATGTTATTATTGTTGCAGAACTTGTTATAAACGGGCCGCTTTTATTTTGCAGTGCTGTTATTCATTAATATATTGTAATAACATGGTATTTACAAAGCTATATATCCATCACTGTACTATGTTGTCTTAACACGGTGCTTGTTATTAACATGCAATTATTGGCAGAACTGTTATTAACAGTTATTTTCCTCTGACAGCTCTATTCTGTTCGTTTTTTGAGGCCAGAGATTTTTTAGGGTTTTGATGGCACTGACTCACATTCACGTCTTCTGATGAGTGTTCCCGGTAAAATCCGTAAACACTGCTGCATTTAAAGAGCAGCCAGAAAAACACAATCGAGGCTCAAACAAAAGCTAGAGTTACTTTTCTTTAATTAAAGGAAAATATTTTTCCTGTGTGTGTCATCGAATAACAATTGATGGGGGAGTTAAGGCTTATGGATTGCGAAACAGTCTAATTGGGCCGTCGCATGCTATCAGTGACCAACACCTATTTGAGCCACTGACACTGCTGTGTCTTCTGATTGGTCCAGATGTGAGTGATTGACAGCTCATTGCAGCTTATTCAGCCTTCTGTGCCATAGGCACACCCCCCATAAGATCTGAACGAAGAGACGGCACATTACAAAATTGCAGATGATTCAGTAATTGTAAGTCTCTTGTAAGGAAATGAAATTTGCCACGGTCTGGTGGTTGTTGTAAATTGGTGCGATGACTCATCTGTAGAGTTAAATGTCACGTAAACTGAAGATATGATCATTGACTTCAGAAGACAAACAACACCACCACAAAAAACTATCATAACAAAAACAGTGAACAGAATTTGTTGACAGCTACAAATACTTTTGCAGTCATTGATTCAGAGCTGAACTCTGAACAGAAAACTGACACAATCCACAAGACGTAGCTTCCTTTTACTTAATTAATTATTATTATTATTATTATTATTTATCTATTTTATACAAAGTAACGATGGCAACACTTTTGGATTTAGGTTGTTTTTACCTTTTCTGTGTTGTATTAGTTTTGTTATTTTTGAAGCCAAAATTAGGTTCCAAACTCATTTGATCATGAGAAACAAATCTGTCCAGACGATTATTTATTTGACTGTGGTCCTCAACAGACAAGACAGCAGTTGCAAGACTTTTTTAAGAATCATAGACACAATGCACTATGCACTCAGCAACAGGCGGATGAAAAAACATTTCACACACAGGTACAGAACATCATGTATAATCATTAAACAAATAAAATGTCCTTATACTACAGATATATTTACTGTGTGAAGGCAAAGTTAATTTGGTGCTGTGGTAAAAGCAGACCACTTACCCCTGATTCACCAGGTCACTCCCAGGGTACAGGCCTATGATCCTTGTACAGCTGTGAACTGTCAAACCCCAGGAGTGCCAATAGCGGCTGTGGCCAAAGGTCCACACTGGTGATGTGGCACTCACCCATTGGTTCAGAGGTTAAGCCAATCAAAATCATCAGTCATGTTACTCACTAGTGGCCATTCCTGGCTGGGCCAGATGTCTGTGCTTGTATGAATCAAGCATATGCTGTTTACGAACTGCTTTCCTGTTTTTCGCCCGCTGGCATTGGTAGTGTGTGATTGGTGAGGTATCTGTCATGTGATGAACAGCAAGCTTGGTGTATGTAATCAGTGGGAGAAGGTTACTGTGAGCAGGCAGATCAGTCTGGCTTGGGTAGAGAAGAAAAGGGTGGGGGCAAAGAACTGAGTTTAAAAAAAAACTTTGGCATCAACTTCACAAAAGAAGAGTGTGACAGTTATGAGGATGTGTAAGTCACTTTCCAAACTGCTATAAAATGAGAACCATTTTACACAAAACACACACATTTTCAAATAAATTTCGCACCAATTATTCAATATAATACAGCCTTTTTTTAATCACTGTGCCAGGAGTTTGTACTGTCAGAATGGGGGCCCTAATGTCGTAACGGTTTGACTGTTTAATAGGCCTTGTTTGCACAGTAAATTCCCCGTTTGGATGATAAAGAGTTTTCTTGACTTGATTATGACTGAACACAATGGTCAAATCCCTGCAGAGAAATAGACATTGGTTTAGAAAAGCTGCCCTTGTTATGGAATATTCATTTTTATAACATTAAAATGTTTGTAAGAGCAAAGCAGGAGTCTTCTAAGGTGGCGATAGATGCTTCATAAGTCGTTTTACAAAGGCCATAGGGTTCTTCTCACTTTTTATATTCTAAAAATAAAAAAGAGAACTGTACTGTCCCATTTTAGTGTTCCATGATGTCTATTCAACAACGATAAAAGCACTTTGCATGTTTTTTAAATTACCTCTCTCAAGATGAGTGCCTTGGTTTTTTTTTTTAAAGATTTAGCGATTCTGTTTGGCCATAAGGGCTCCTTTGTGAGTTCACTGTTTATCATATTTATTATTATTCATATTTATTAGTCTGGACACACACACAATGTTCGCTCTGGGACTACTTTTTCTCTTCGTTTGTTCATGGTCGCTGTTCAAGCCTCGTACGGTCCGTCCAGTCCCATCATCGCTCCTCGCAGCTTTGCACATGACACATCGATCTCTCACAGCAAACGCTCGCAATCACGTCACACTACTTTTCCATACTCCAGCAACAAGTTCCATAAAAAAAAAAAAAAAAGGTTGGCAGTTTTGGTGACATAACCCTTTGTAGAGAGTAAGAGTGCCCTGGGACCATGGGGTTCTTTAAGTGAAACAGACCTTTTTTTTTTTTAAACTGCCGTGCTTTGCGGTAGCTGTGGTGGGGGAAAGTGCTCGTACCAGTTGTATAAACACAGCATTTCTGGAGATCCTCGTGAAGCCAGTGTGTTCTGACCAAGACCAGAACACTAATGGACAATCTTCTCCACAAAATACAGCGTGCACCGTAAGAGGGAAAACCCGCCGTCCTGCCGTACTCGCCAGGCCTCGGCCCCAGGCCTTCTTCCCCATAGCTTGTGATTGTACAAACTGGGCCGATAAATGCTTTTTCTCACACACATACTGAAGGATTCCACTCCTCCAGAGCAGGCTGTGTGGAACAGTGCCGACAGAAGGACTTTTCTGTGTGGTTTTGTAATTTTTTTTTTGCTTTTTTTGTGTTTGTTTTTGCTAATGGGGTTGAATTTCATGACAGTTTGTTCTCTCATCCTCTGGGGCTGCCCATGCCAAAAAAGTTTATAAACAAATTAAGGGAGGAGGAGAAGAAGAAGAAGAAAAAAAACGGGAGAACTTGAGATGGCGATGTTTCCGAGGACCTCTCATCTGCCCTCAGCGATGGAGACCGAGCAGAATGGGTAATTGCTGGATGAGCACCATGCAGTCTGCTGTTGGTTGGAATCAGCCTGAACCATGCGATGCACAAAGTCAGACCATTGTTCCTTTGTTGATGTTGTACAGCATCCCATTTCGGATAAAATTTTAAAGTAAAATATGAAAAAAATAATGATAACTAAATAAATACATAAATAAAAAAATGAAAAAAGAAAAAAATAGATTTAATGTTTAAATGTTGAAAAAAAAACTGTGGTCACCCGGTTTAAGAGACACACAGAGTTGATGTTTCTTTAAATAGTTTTTTTCCGTACCCCACTGAGTATAGCAATGTATTGACAATGCACATGGCAGCATATGCAAGAAATATTGTCCTGACATCAAAAAATAAGGACATTTTCATAATTCAGGTCCATGGCTCTTTATTATTTCTGTTTTTCTGGCTTTGATGTTTCCTCTTAAGCCATGCTAGAGAGATTGGATGTGCTTTGCTTTGCAGAGGTGCATTGTGGGTCTTTGTCCATCAGGTATCATGTCCTTCGGTACTGTGAGAGGGTATTTGTAAATATTTGTCGGGAGCTGGAGAGATGAAGGGGGAGAAGGGCGGGGAGTCCGCCAAGCCACACTCCTGGCCCGGCTGACAAGAATTCACCGACACTCAGTCCAACATTTCTGATTTTACTCTCGCTGCTATTCCTCTGCGATTTTCTGCCTTATTTTCCATCCTTTCCCCTTTCCCCACAGATTCAAGAACTCCCACCCACCCAAAAGAAAAAAAAAAAAGAACAAAAAAACCTTCCAGTAACTTTAAGCGTTGTTCCTCATCCCATCGTCGGAATGCCAAGACCCGATCTGTCCTCCGCTCACCCGTGTTCGTTCGCTGGGGCTCAGCCCGTCTCCCGGGCCAAGAACGAGGTCTCTCTGTGGGTACATACACACATTTTTAAAAAAAATAACAGCAATGTGCCGCAGCCAAACCTGTGTGTGCTCTGGTCCAGTCTGTCTCTGGTTTAGATAAAGGTAATGATGAGAGAACGGGGTGAAGGCCAACCCCTGTCTCTGTCCAAGGCCTGCGTCCACAAAGCATCTCAGAGCTGATCTGGGATCAGCTCTCTGCTTTCCAGCTGATGAAGGACAGGGTAAAGATATGGACAGGGGAGGCCAGATATCAATATTTTTATTCATTTGACGTCCTTATTATTCTTATATTTGCTTGTCCGTATGTTTGCCTATCCTCATTCGTTATGTGCCAAAAAGCAAGACTGATCCTAGATCAGGGTTAATATCTGTAAATTATAAGAGAGCAGGAGAGCTCATCAAAGTGTAACTTTGCCTTTTTTTTTGCCCTATTTCTGTGTGGGATTCCCCATCGTGATTGGACCACCTTGGAACACCCCCCTGCCCACCCCACCCACACCCACACACATCTGAGAC
This sequence comes from Albula goreensis, assembly GCA_022829145.1. Classification (NCBI taxonomy): domain Eukaryota; kingdom Metazoa; phylum Chordata; class Actinopteri; order Albuliformes; family Albulidae; genus Albula; species Albula goreensis. The sequence continues at coordinate 34,910,472 of CM040750.1, forward strand.
CCTGTCTGTGCTCTTCTCCCAGTAGGAAATTGAATAATTATTTGCATCTTTTTACTCAAAAGAAACGCACAAAAAATATAAATAAATAAAAAAGCCAAATAGCTGTCATGTTCAATTTTTTTTTCCCTAAGTAGACAGAACTCTTTGAAGAGAGGCAGTGGTCTCCGGGGGAGACCGTATCCCATATCTCCGTCCGCGGCGCGAGAAGAAGCGCCAAACGTGGCTCTGTGGAAGGTGGACTCTGTGGCTCGCTCCTGAGATACTGCAGGCCTGGGTGCGCTCACGGGGCCATGAGCTGGAAGCACTCTTTCAAAATAAGAAATATATACCTGTGTGTGTGCGCGTACATCGGATTTATGTCCTTCCTTTCTGTTTGTCCATGTTTATGCTCCCTGGAAATGTCCTGCTTTAACTGCCTAATGTAGTCTAAAATATTGTTGAAGTGCAGAGTGTAGATGGGCCAAACGGCCCTGTTTTTGTCATCATACGCTCTTACAGCCTGATCTAATGCGTTATTTACGGGCCCCCGGGTTACAGAGACGCCCGCGTGGGTCAGGACCTGGGGAAAAGAGGCTGGATAGAGGCTTGGTTCTGCTGAGAGGTTCTGCTCCTAAACCGTGCGCCGCCACCTTAAAGCACTGCCCTCGGCCCTTTGCACACTTAAATGGGCCCCTAGCACACTGCAGTAAGTCCCTTACAGACTTAATTTGGTGCCTTGCACACTTAAATATGCATTTACCACACCTCAGCAAGTCCCCTACACGCTTAATTTGGCCCCTTGCACACTTAAATGGGCCCTAAACACACCTCAGCGTGTCCCCTATACACTTAATTTGGCCCCTTGCACACTTAAATGGGCCCTAAACACACCTCAGCGTGTCCCCTATACACTTAATTTGGCCCCTTGCACACTTAAATGGGCCCTAAACACACCTCGGTGAGTCCCCTACACACTTAATTTGGCCCCTTGCACACTTAAATGGGCCCTAAACACACCTCGGCGAGTCCCCTACACACTTAATTTGGCCCCTTGCACACCTGGCTCTGTTGTCCCAGTGGTCATCATTTAGGGACTGTCCTCCCTATTATAAGCTAGTCCACTCTCTCTCTTAATTATCTTTTTGTGAGATTCATGATTCAGTCACCCATGACTCAGTGTTCTCTATTTGTCTTTTCTCTTTATCAACCCAGTACACTCCTCTCTCTCTTCATCTGGCCTAACCTTACTTCCTTATTTATCCTTTTCTCCTCCGTCTCCAGTTCCCTCTGCTTGGACAGCAGCTCAGTTTTTGCTGAATTAACAAGAAGAGAACAGTGTGGCGACATGTTTGGACCAGATGTGAAGTCTAAAACCCGGCTGGAGAGGGAGAGAGAGAGAGAGAGAGGGAGAGAGGGAGTGAGGGAGTGGGGAAAGACATTCTGTGCTGCAGAAATTGGAATCCAAAATGTTCCACACAATTAAACGCCATGAAGTTATGATGCTGTTAATATAACTGTTAAAGTGTTTAGTCGTTTACAAATTGTTGACCTACCAGTCTTTCTTTTACCAGTCTTTTTTTTTAAGTATATTATCTACACTTATACGCTATAATGCTGTTTGTGAATATGATAATTGTACTATTGCTGCTCTTATTGTGCCTTTTTTGTATGTCAAACTTTGCGTTTTGTATTGCTTTTGACAGTATGGCTGCCCCACGAATGAATCACAATTGAAACCAATGGAATTAAGGGAGACAGAGGGAGAGAGACAGAAAACGAGTGAAGGGGGGGAGGGGGGGAGGTGTATAGGGGCAAATCGAGGTGGTAGACAACCCTTGACCTGGAGTGCTGTAGGCTTTACTGGTTTTTCCTCTGTTCAAACCCTGTGACTAACTTTAGATGCAATGATTGCAGGTGACCATGTGCTGCGATTGGCTGGTTTTACCACCCAGACTCCCGCTCATTACTCACACTGTAATCATGAGCTCGACTGTCTTTAGGAAAACAAAGGGAGACTGAGGGGAAATTTAATCAAGGTTTATAAATTTAGAAATACGTGTACCCAACTACAAAATATTTTTCAGCTGAATTCTGTCACTGGAATGTGGTAGAGATGGCATAGACGGAAGTTAGCTGAGGATAGATTCCACAAAGGCCTTCACACAGTGAGTTTTTGTTGTTTGGCTTGGCCTGCCAGGTGAAGTGGCAGTGATCTTTGGAGTGTTCAAGACCAGTGCCAATGCAGTGCTGGATACTCTCTGTACTGTAGGGACAGTGACATGCTGAGCTGGGCCGAATGGGCTGTTCTCATCATTATGTATTGTTATGTCATTATATGTTTGTGACATCATCTTTCTAACCCTATCGTATGAGGCTCCGGCCTCACACAGAAGCTCACAGCTCTCAGTAGATATCCACCTCCTCTCTCCTGCTGAACGTTCCTCTGTCTGGCCTCAATATGTTTTTCGGGACGGAGACTCTCCAATGTCTAGTCCCTATCAGCTCAGATTACACCTCCAGCCTGGGTGGGGATGGAAAGCAAATCGCTCAGCTCGGTATCATTGCCATGGATATCCCTTAAGGTGTCCGCTAAGGTTTTCAGCTGAAGTCTTTCTCAGTTTGCTTGCATGCAGCTAGGGAAGAATGAAATCAGAAAGTGTCTTACTTTATCCAGATTCACTTCTATGTCCGGTGAGATGCATTCATTTTTCTGTGCAGAATGTTCTCTTTTTTTCTCTTATAAAGAACATGGAATTTCCATGGATATCCCATATTCTCCTCTTGTTGATTTTCACTTCCATGTGTGTCATGCGTGCAGAATAAATTAAATTACACTTTGTCTTGGCTATCTGCCTTTGTTTTTGTTGCTGGCTGTATTTATAATTAGCATTTTTTGCTATATTCTCTGCAAAAAAATGTAGAAGTTTCCTGACCATGATTACTTTTTAAATGAGAAGTGATGCTGAACTGACCTAACAGGTTAAATTATCTCCAGATAATAATTTTTAAAAAAGCTAATAAAAATAAAGTGTGACTCTCACTGCTAAGGTGGATATGAGGGTGGGGGTTTGGGGGAGTATGGTTAGCGTGCTGTCTGGTCTCCTTTGAAACCCTTTGGATAGCTGTTTCCTCTGGAGGTTAAGTGGGGAAAAAAGGCTATGTTTTAATCGCGGTGGACGCTGATAGAGCAGTGAGGTTTGGCCATCTCCCCTGTGTGTGTCTCTCATACACAATGAGGCTCTCTGTGGGCGCTATCTGGAGCTACGGCCCCGCCGATAAACGCTGGAGACACTGTGCTTCGCTGGGTACCCGCCAGCCTCCGCCGGCCCCTGCGCTCGCTCGGGCCGCGTTTCCGTACGCGTGCGGGAGATCACGCCCGCGTGGCACGGTCATGACAAACAGGTACCACCACAGAACGCAGGTCTGGAGCGTCAGTAAGGCCCACGCAGTGACGTCCATGTTCAGGGAGCAGACAGGGGGCCCATGACTGGGTGTTGTAGTCCCAGCAGTGTCTTTGCCAGTTATGGGCACTGGTGAGACAGCCTTACTGGGGAATGGTAGGGGTTAAGTCAGTTAAGTAAGTCTTAGTGCAGCAGTTCTCAGCTTGTCTAGCCTCGGGAATCACATTGTTCGTTGGTCATTAATTTGCAGCCCAAATTTTCAAAATCTGTATCCACTCAAATTTATTTCACAAAAATAGAACACAAATAGGATATACAACACCTTCATGCACTGTTAAAAAACACAATATAAAAAAAAAAAAACTTTTAAAAGTCAGTAGAAGTTCGTAATAAGTATTCTATGTAGTATAAAGGCAAATTATGCTGTTATTGTTGGCATTTTAATCATTTATTTATCTAATCTTTTATTATTTTTTTAATCCTTAATATGGAATCCCTCAAGCCTCAGTCCTGCAGAATGTGGTGGCCACACCCATTATGAGGTTCATGAAGCCAAAGATTCACTCACCCATCAGTAGTGGGACGAATAACTTTAAGGCCCCGATCCGGCAGCCCAGCTGCTGCTCAGGAGGGCACGGTCCGGCTCGATGGCAGCTTGGGGTTGGGGTCGGGGGGCTGGGTTGGTGGTTGTGACTCCCTGCCATCACAATTCTGCTGTCCTGGTTTGTTTTCATAGTGTTGTTTTGTTTGATCTCACTGTTGTCTGAGAGGGCTACCTCAATGCCCAACCCCCTAGCCACCCCCTCCCACCCCCATTCCCACACTGTATTTCCCCCTCCTCACCCCCATCCCACCCATTCACCCCCATCCACACCCCCACCCCCCCCCCCATTCCCCCATTTCCCCCCTCCCCACCCTCACCCCCATCCACACCCCCCCATTCCCACACCGTATTTCCCCCTCACTCCCCACCCTCACCCCCATCCACACCCCCACCCCCCATTCCCACACCGTATTTCCCCCTCACTCCCCACCCTCACCCCCATCCCACCCCCCATTCCCCCCATCCACTCCCCACCCTCACCCCCATCCCCCTTTCCCTAGGTCACTGACACAGCTGTTTATTGTAAGTAACACAAAGCTAACAATTTATGAATGATCAGTACAATCATTAGTGATTTGGAACCCCTGGGGCATAGAGAAAGAGAGAGAGAGAGAGAGAGAGAGAGAGAAAGAGAGATAGAGAGATAGAGAGAGAGAGAGAGAGAGAGAGATAGAGACGCACTCCCGATCTGCTGTACATTTGACACATTAGCACGTTAGCCTTCCCTTCCATGGATCAGCCCTCTCACACAATTAGCACCATGTAAATATCTTCATCCCCCCCATTTCAGATCCCCTACGACTGAAAGAACCTTCTGACAAATCTGAGGGAGGACAACTGGAGACCAGAGTAGGATGACAGTGAGAAATGTGGTAATGGGACAGGGGAAACCCTGGAAACTAAAAACATCTTGCCTGGTAAGTGCTGCTGCCAACTGTTAATACTGTGCTGTAGGACATCTGGCCTCAGCTGGCATTGGTACTGCCATGGTCTGGGTTCATCGCTTAACATAGGCCACTGCACCAGACACAAGCAACCACAGAGGCCAGGCATGCTGCGGCTGACATTAACATATCCTGGCCTCTTCTGGATGATTATAACAGCCAAACAATTCTTACATGGAGGTGGTTTGCATAAAAGAAACATTTTTTCACTTTTTTTTTTCTTTTGCCTTTTTACTCTTTTTGAAAGTCAGGTTTAAACCATTTGTACAGTATGGTTTTTAAAGTCGAGTTGTTGGCACTGCCAGTACAATCCATATGCATAAAAACCCGTCCCATTTCAAGCCAGAAGGTGTAAGGCCAGGTTTGTACAATACTGAGAGGAAAAAACTTTGAATTATGCGCAATGTTATACTTGCACATCCTTTTTGCCTTGACTTCTATTTCATGTCAGAGCAGGTGCCGATCTTGTACTTGAAGAAAAAAATGTTAAGAATTTACATAGAGCCAGATTTCATATCATAAAGAACATACTCCGGAACAAGGAATGTAAAATGCAAAGCCAGGCTGCTAACAGAGAGGACACTGTGTTTTCTTATAACATACAACAGGTCACTTTATTTCCAATTCTCTTTTCTTTGCCCATTTCCTTTGGTGAGCTTTGCCCAAAAAAAGCTTGACCCGTGGTCCAATTTCTGACGTTCCGCCTTCGCGGTCCAAAACCGCAGTTCGCACGAAAACCCAGAGAGGGCGAGGCTCACGGTGCTGTGGACCAGATGCACTGACGTGATGCAGAAGAAGGGCCTCTGATCCACGACAGTTCATTGGTGGACTTTGGGGAGGAAAGCATGTTTGTTTTGGATGGACTTTTGACAGACCCACATCTGTCGGCTTCCTGGAGCAAGAGTGGAGTAAGCGGCCAACCAAGTCGCTCGCAGGAACACGGAGAAATCAAAGATCAGAGGTCCAGGCGGGACGGGGCTGTTTTCCCATTTCAATTCAGATTAGCTTTGGTTTTTCCCCCACAAACTCACACATTCACATATTTTTCTTATCAGAATGGTCATTATTTTATTGTTACTTTTAATCACTCTAAGATGACTTGCACAGTCAATTTGTTTCCTTCCTGCTTAAGTCTCAAGACAAAGAAGAGAGAGTCTTCTTGCAGGTCAGGCAGTATGATTTGTTGAGAAATATTGTGGGGAAAAGAAACAAATTCCTCAAAAGTTGTTTTTATTTGGTTCAAAAGAACACAGGAGAGCTGGTGGTTACCATGGAAACATCAAGATACAAGCTTGTGGTCAGACAAGCTTCCTTTTTGGATTCATAGGCCCTGACCACTACTGACAAGAAATCGTTGATATTATTCCTCTAAAAACTCTTTAAGAGAAGTAATCTTGATATTTGTACTTTTTGCATAATTGCTTCCACATGTTTCTTCCACAGATATCTATCTGACCAGATGAAATGGAATACCACGTGAAAAATTGCTTCAAGCTAACATGGACTTTTCAATGAAAAAAAAAACATTTTTGAAAAACAAGTGGAATGTTGGAAGGCAAAATGAAAGAAAATTCCTTCCCAAAAAGGAATTTTATATATATGTATGTATTAATTAGCAAACAGGTCTTTTATTATACCCACTTCCGGCAAGAGAAGGACGAAATAACAACAATAAAGACAACCAAAGATATTCAAACTAAGAGTTAAAGCACAACCTAAGCACAGCCGAATACAACAGGCAAACTTCACAAAATCAAAAGCCACCTCCTTTCGGTCTGGCAGGCTGTTCTTCTACAGATTGCCTACATTAAGCTAATGGCTGGCAACTGGGCTGATTACAGTTCCTCAGTCACACAGGTATGACTACCTTTTACTGGGGATGCTGCTGCTCAAGCTCCCAATGGCTTCCCAGTCTGGGGGAGGGGTCAGGAAGACTGACAGCAGCCAAGTGGGAGGAGCAAAGGGGCCTGCTCCTCCCTCCACCTCTGCCAGTGCTACAACATATAAAGATTTTTACTGAGACACTTCAAAACTCAAAAAGTTTGATGCCACACATCGTGACATTAACTTCCAGGCGGGCATTCAGTCCAAGCTCTCATGGAATGTGACTTACTCAGCTTACACGTATTCCCTGCACAGAACAACCCCCGTCACACCCTCCATCGAGGTACTTCAACCTTGCAGAAGGGCATAACTGCCATGCCCTGCCTGGGAACTGAACCTGAATTGAACTTGCAACCTCCACGAAATAACCCCAGTCACTGAACTGCACTGCCACCCCATGTGGTTGTGGCATAGCAGGAGCTGTGGTGAGACCATCCTCTTTGCATAACTGAACAGGAAGCTTTTTGAAGGCTCCAGCCCTGAGCATCCAGACACATACACTTTCCATTTAAATCAACTCAATTTTTCTTTTATTTTTTTGATTTGTTGTTTTAAATAAAGAAAGCAAACTATGTTGCGGCACTCCTTTGGCCGGGGTGGGGTGGGGGCTAGGGCACTGACGCGATCAAGAAAGCTGCTATTTTTCGTCTTCCTGTTTGGTGCATGCGTCAGGCATTTCTGCTTACAAAGAACAGTGACAAATGCGGGTAAAAAAAAAACTAACACACAGCGCAGCTGTACGCTAAATTATGTTAGAATGTACAGCGCGTTCTGTGCTAAACTAATCCCCTGGATCAGGACATAGATTTGGGCCTAATGTGGCTTCGTTTAGAGTGGCATGGTGGTTTCCTCTTTACAGCCATGGCTCTGGTGAGCGCCATCAATTAAAGGAGAACACGCCACTCCCTCGGACGCTCCTGCCAGCAGATAGTCCAGTGATTTATGTGGTGTGAAAATCTCGGCTGTGGCAAGTGCCGCAAAAGCAAGTGGAAGAGGTTATGAGGAGAGAGAGAAAAAGAGAGCAAAAAAAAAGAAAAGAAAGCAAAATAAACACAGGATAAAACACATTAGCGGAACATATCCCTTCACCAACACAAAGCTTTAAAAAAAACATATCATTTCATTCCCAGCTGGATTTTATAGCATTGTCATCATTTAGTTTTAATGATTCATCATTTGTTCTCGGCTCTCAGTCGCAAAAAAAAAAAAAAAAAAAAACACAAATAAAAAATGACTTTCTGAATTTTTTGTTCCTACTTTGAATCACCTTCCATTAATGCCAAGCTTTTGTAATCCTGCTGTAAACGGACGGTAATCCACACGCGTACAGATGAGGTGCACAGGGTATGAGTGCTCTTTAGCGGCAGACAGGCCCCGGGCAGCCGCTTCGGGCGGCCTGTCGGGTAAGTTAGACTGTGCAGAGACGGAATGGGATTGACAAATCGCTGGTCTCTGAGCCTGCAGTCCCACAGCCAATGGGGAGCCAGGGACAGGACAGGGCAGGGAGGCTGGGAACATACAAAGGATGCCTTGCCACAGCTGGTAAGGGTACGCATGGCAAGTACAAAAAATAAAATAAAAAGCAATTTATGCTAAGTCTCTTACCAGAGCCACTGACGCAATCCACAGTTTTTTTATTTATGTTTTTTTTTTTTTTTTTTTAAATCACTATCAATTTATACAGCTGGACATTCACTGAAACAGTTCAAGTGCAGTAACTTGCTCAAGGGTGCACTGCCAGTGCCCTGGGCTTGGGAACTAAAACAACAAACCTCTGATTTCCAGAACCACTTTGCCAACCACTTTCCTGCACTGCTTCCCCATACATTTTGAATAAGGGGTGGGTTGGTGGGATGTGGTAAAATCCGTATAACAGCACAGCTGTAATGCAGTTGACACTTTTATCTACAGCCGACTTTCTGTTGATTTGACTAACCGGGGCCCCCAGTGGAACCAGAGAGGCACCTGTGATTGAGAGCCCAATAGCTGCACTGAACCTGCTCTGGCTACAGAGGGGCCACAAGCACCAGCTATCTGAGTACCAGGCAAACAGCTTAGCCACCAGGGTACAAGCTGCACTGTACTATTTATTCTTACAGAATGCTCGCATAAGGTAAGAAATATGTTTAAATAGATTATTTGGTTAAGATCGCTTGACACTTCATGTATAGGCAAATATACTAACAGAGTTGCTTTATTTTTCTTCCAAATATAGCAATGTATATTGTTTAAATCACTATAAAGTACAGTTATTATTATTTCCAGCAAATGTCATACTTTTACAAAACACTGCTATGTATTCCATGTTTGTATGTGCTGAGTTTCCATGTACATAAGCATCGAGTAATGGCTCAAAGTATCACTTTTTAATTTCTCACTCATGTCTCATATATGCTCATCACTTTTAATCCCATCACCTCACCCCCTATCACCCTCTATCTTGTGACTTTAATTCAACAGTTGTGGTAAGGCCTCCAGAAAGATCTAACCTCTGCTGTCTGCAGCAGGTGAGCACACAGATAGCAGTGTAATATGATGGTTATTGGAGCTGGCCTTGTAACCGAGGTTACTGTTCATTTCAGTACCCTGCTGGACCGTTGCTGAGATGTCCTTGAGTAAAGGTACTTCACCTGAAATAGCTTCAGCCAAAATATCCAGCCTTATAGCTGGATAGTGCAAACACAATGTAAACTGTGTTAGCATGGATATGAGCATCTGCTAAATGGCTCAAATGTAATGTAAATATGGTACAGCGATATGGTGTCGGTTTGGTGTCTCATGTCACTGCCCAGTAGGGGAAAGCATCCATCGTCTTCAACTGAAGCACAAACAGTGATTTGTTTCCCTTTTGCTTACTCAGACTGGCGGAGTCCGCAGCCCTCCAACCGTATTGTCTACATGCAGTTTTTGACTTAAGGCAGAACATCAACTAATGAACCATAATGAAATATTATCCACAACTTGTTTTACACAATTATTAGACCAGACACCTCGATCTAAAGTGACTGCGCTGAAGTGTAATGTCTTAGCACCGGGTCTGTTTTGATTTTCGCCTGTGGTGAATTACAAATGTAACATGCACGTACCTTTTAGCCTTTAGCATCGTCTGCATCTGGTATTTGTCTAGCAATGGAGCACGGCTCGAATGTTTGCAATGGAAAGATAATGTTTATAATTCCTGCCATAGCGTATTAAAGCTAAGTTGAATAAGAGCAAGGGAGTAATGGTCTAATTGCATTGTTTATGACCAGTCATGTTGCTTTTTTGGGGTGGGGGGTGGAGGATCTGTGGTTTTTTTGCTTTGCAGCTTTTAATTTCCTGCCACTGATGTAGCCTCCTGCATTTTTTGTCCATGAAACTGAACACTTTCGACACTTTAATTAATTTATTTGGGCATTCCTTTTTCTACAGTGCCTGTCTTCAATTAAAACAAACCTCTGTGTGTTTGTGTCGTTTCTGTTGCTGGCCATGCTCCCATTACTTACCTCACTTAAAGAGGGGCAGTATCACCTTCTCTGGGTGCTATGTGATCTCAGAACTCTGTGCACAGGAAGACAAAGGGCTAGTTTCTACCAGACACACACTCAGAGTCTCTCAGGGTGTATACAATTCAATCAAAGCAGACTTAAGTCTGTTTCAGGTTGTTGGCTACTGATAATTAAAATGCAAATAACACACTTTTTAAAGGACATATCTCCTTGTCACCAATAAAATTGAACATAATCAAAGACAACTTGGTTGTAATCAAAAGTCTTCCATAGCTTCAACTCTTATTCAACTATTATTCAACACATTATATATTTTACTGAAGCAATTCAAAGCGAAGTGCCTAGCCCAGGCGTATACTGGCAGTGCCCTGTCTTGCAGCCTTTGAGATACAATCCCAGCTCCCTAGCCGTTGCACTGTGCCTCGGCCCCTTGGCAGTGGGTTTTATTTGCGGCCGGCAGAGAGCAGATAATGGAGAGCCTTCCTCGGCCCTTCTCCACAGGGTTTTGCTCAGGTATTCCCCACCTGCCTGCCATGGACTGGGAACGGCAGATTTGCAAGCGGCTGGGAGCCCAAACCTGCGGGCAGCCTCTCTTTTATATATCGTCCTATAAATTTTACACACGCGCGGGGTGCCTCGTTTCAACGTGAGATCGCCCTCTAAGACTGCCATTTATTGCGACCGTTTGATTCCGATTCCCTCGTGCCTGCTTGGATCAGCCCGGCCCAGCTCTGCGGGACTCGAAAAGCCTCCAGGCAGCAGATGTGGCTCTGCATTCGTGCCAAATCGACATCCGCGTTTGCAGATAGCACAGCTCGGCCCTGCACCAGGCCTCTGGTGATCAAATAAAACTCCCGCCGACCTCTGCCCTCCTGCCCATAACACGTAAGTGGTTTCGCAACCAAATCCCTTTTTGCAAAGCCCTCCATCAACATCCACTGCCTGATGTCACATCCTGGGGAGTCTGGGGTGTCCCCCAATTGTTGGTGTATTTTAGCACTTTAGCGGTTAACTATTTATTTTACTGACTGGCTTGAGAGACCACATTTACATGGTTAACACAACCTTCACTTGGAGGCAGGTTGGTGGGAAACCTCTAACACCTGCAGCCATTGTAGCCCTCCAGGACTGTAGTTCCACGGTAAAGTATATTTAAAGGTATTCAAAAATGAGTGCAAGGGCGAAAAGGTACATAAAATGACTAATCTGTCATTTTTTTGGGGGATGGGACAGTGAAATTATTTGAAACTTCACTGTCGCACCTGATCATGCAAAGACATCCGACAAATCAATGCAGAGTTGAGAAGTGCAAAATATCGTAACAAGATCATTTATACCCAAACTGTTGGAAGAAATAATAAATTCATATTCTTGTAAAATTGAAATAAAAAAATAAACAATAATGTCTTATAGGATTATTAAAAGTTTATTGTTTTGCCTGAAATAGGCAAGCTAATTTTAGAAACATTTCTGTAGAAGTTGCTTTCATAGTGTCAGTAAAGGCCGTCCGTCTTCTCATAGGTGCTCATTTTCTTTGACCTGATCCCTGCCTAAAGATGAATGGCTTTAGATGCTTATGTGTGTTTTCAGTGCAAAATAACATATGACGAGCCTCTTGACATGTCACAGGACATGCAAATCAGGAACGGGGCATTCCGGCTGATGCCCCTGCCTTTGATTGCCAATGCTACCTGAAAACATTCTTTTAATTCCCAGAATTTAACGCATTACTAAAGTACAGTAGCCGTGTGCCAATGTGGAATGGTGCCCAGAGACATAACAAACCACATGCCCTTGGGGCTCCTCAGAGCCCAGCTTTCTTCTGTTAGCATGTATAAAAGGGCACCAATCCTGTTCAACTAAATTACTCTCAAGAATTACAAAGAAGTATTTGTTGGCCTTTCTACAGAAAAAACAAACACACAAACAGGAAAACGACATGGACCATGACATATGAGTCTAATAATAATGATAGAAAATTACACTAAATAACATTTCCGCCATAATTCCAGCGTTCCTCCGTCCCCGGAGCTGTGAATAAGTGGAGGGGACTTGAGGCAAAACCACAGCCTGACACGGATCACTCTCCTTCCTTTGTTCTGTCAACAGTTTTTTTCTGCATTTAATGTTAAAAAGAGGGATGAACCCAATAAAGATGGACTAAAAGCTGAAAATAATTTAAAGTGTTTTTTTATATATATTTTTTCTTCCCTTTTTGTTTCTTTTTTTACTCTGAGTCCTTACAAGACTCTGGCTTTTGGTAGGCATTTAAATCAATTTTGAAAAAATGTGTAACTGCAGTCTGTTTGATCCCACTCTGTTCCCCCCCCCCCTTCTTTCTTTATTTATTTGCGGTATGTTGCCCATGCCGTCGGCTTCCATTTCGTCTGTATGAAAAGGAGAAGAGAACACTTCCTGGATCCGGTCCATGCCATTGTTGCCGCGAGGCCGGGCGCGCGCCGGCAGACATGCCTCCGGTCGCTGCGTGAGCGGCTGGGAACTCTTGGCCTCCTGCCAAGCCCCGAGGGTTAACGCGGAACTGGCCATACACAAAACTGCAGACCGCCGCTTCCTCCCGTGTCATTCACTCACATCTGCCGGACCAGCCGAGGAATTTACTGGAGATGTGACAACACTCTCTGTGGAATTTTTTTGTTTGTTTTTTATTGCCATTCTGAGCCTGCATTTTTAAATAAATAAAAAAGTCTTAACTTACTCTGACTGGATGATAGCAACTCTCACCGTGGTTAAAAATGTTTAGTGTCTTTGCTTTCAGCATAGGTCCAAATCACCCCATACCACACTGCAAAAAAACATAAACAAATGATTGAATATAGTTCAAAAAGTCCTATCCCTGACAGAATTTTATTCTTGGAGTAATGCATGTCTCAGACTTTGGGTTTTACAATAAGTTACGACACACTAAGTTCCTGGTCTGTGAAGAATTAAGGTAGACTGGAGTATAACATTTTTCATAAATATTCACTGATAAAATATGAGCATAACTCATAATTTCAACCCTTTCAACCCTCAAGTTGCAGCTACAAACAAAAATATAAAATATAGATCCTTCGATCCTCAAGACCTCCTTCATTATATAACTCAATAAATGGCTATTTTTATGAGAGCTTTATTATCCTGCATGTATCCACATTTGCCTCTACTTCAGAGCAATAGAACACTATATTATTCACACATGGGTTGAATATTCATTGGCTATTACAGTGAAAAACATTTGCTCTTTAGAGCATGCAGGCAGGACACTTCATCAATATCCTTAAATACTGGACATTACATTTATTCATGAACAGGATAATTTGACCAAGATTCAATCAACATTTGTCTTTACCTTATACCTATAACTGAATAAAATTGTTGGAAAAATGCTTTTTCTCTTCAAGAAATGTTTGGCAAATTAATGTTCATGACTGCTGCACTTGCCAAACTGTGTCAGTCAAGATAAAAATGAACACTTACGTTTAAGTGTGCACCAAATTTAAGGACAAATGTTGACTGAATCCCGGTCATTGCCTTTCAGCCTTTGGAAGGAGGAAACAGCCATGTCACCAATGATGCTCATTGATAAAATAATCTTGTTCCCCTTGCTTTTACCCAATCATTGTGTTTTGCCATGGAAAGCAGAACCTTTTAAAAGGTTCAACAAGTCGATGTTTGACAGCTCAGTGTACAGTTGCTGCTCCAATTTCTGGTGCTCCAAAACCTCATCCCCCAACCATTAGATAGCTCTGGTTCTGGTGAAAGGTCAATATGAACATTGCGATGAAGCAAAGACACCTTCGAGGCACTGATACTACAGAGCGGTTTTGTGGCACGCCCAATGACAGGAGCTGTCATATTCACACTGTTGCGGATAAATCATTGTGTTTAGCTGTGAGATCGTGCTGTTTTGGTTTGTCAAACATTTATCTCCTACGGGGTGAATGAAGCCTCACTCGGCCATCGCTACAGGGACAGACTGTGCAGCTGTGGCAGTACAGTTCATAACTAGGTATAGATGCAGCCCGCTAAAATATTCTTATATAATGGATACTGTCGGTTTTAATCCGCCGTTGCCTGTTTCTCTTTGGCCGTGCTTGTTGCTCCTGGCGGCATTATCCACGCATTCCGGGCGGTTTCTACACAGGTTGCCAGCACGCACATCACAGAAATACAGTCGTTGTTCACCCGCGGCTCACAGAAATGGGGCCGCAGGAGATTTAATTAAAACGAGCGACCCCATGAACTTTCAATTTCAGCAACATTTAGAAGAAGCCCAAGTACCATTTGAGATGAATGATTCCAGTTTTATGTCAGCAACGCGTATTGTATATTGCACAATAGTGACATCATTATTAGTTTTAATAACATTTATATCACTGTTATTGGGTCATAAACTATCCTTGTTCTTAATATAGCTCGAGCGTACTTATCACAGTGGAAAGTTTGAGGTGTGGTAAAAGAAAGAGTCTTAGAGTGTTGGGTGCGCTATGCAATTTTACGTATCTTCTGCCTGCTCAGACTTTTACTGCCGCTATATAACCAGCCAGATTCTGTGCACGGAAAATAGTCTCGACTGACAGGTCGAGTTTATGCAAACGTCTGCGCAACGGCTTGACCCAGCTTGGTGCTGTGCTGTTACGCCCTCTCCTGGCAGTACTACTGAACTTCAAGTATGAAGGACCTCTGTTGTACTTGCTTACTGAGAACTAAATAACCACAATTCTAGTGATATGTTTTTCTTACCATTTCTGAATAAGGTTATCACTCTGAGCTCTTTGCTCCACATAATAATCACTAGAATAAATGAGTCGAATATGTATTATGTTACATTTAGAACAACAATTCATAAGAATTTCAACATCTTTGATAACAAACGGGGGTAAAATTTAATAATGTATGCACTGCATTCTCCAAAGTCTTTGGGAAAAATCTGTAACATTATTATTTAAAATCAAGAGCTTATTACAGGGATAAAACGGGATAACATTACTCTATCGTTACGAATGTGCGCCTGATGTAGACGTGAAGAGTGCAACTAGGGTCTGTCATATGAATACAACACAATTTAATCAAAAAAAAATTCACCGTGCACAATCCGAGGGCATAAGGTTTGAAAATAACAATACAAGAATGTATGGAAAAATCATCCATGACTTTATGGGAATACCTTTTGAATTACAAAACTATTACCATACGTCCTCCTGTCGTTCTAGAATCGTTTATACGTTTCCTTTAATTAAACTCTAACAACACAGGTTTCCATACCCTGATTACAGGAATACACTCGCACACCGCCTTACATTACAAACTAGCAACATTGCCAACAGGTTTGTCGCAGAAACGCGTGCAAAACTGTCTGAGAATTTAAAGTGACTGAACCACATGTTACAATAAGACATACTGTTTAAAGCAAAGAACGATGAAAATTCAGAATCTCTGTCGAGTTGCTCTCTGAAACATCTCAATGCAATTTTGTCGCCGTTGCGACATCAATCGCTAGAGGCTAGAACTGACCGTCGCCTTGCTGATGACGTATATCCGGGCTGTTGCTTTACCAACACGTGGAATTTAACGAAAAAGAAAAAAGCCCGAAGTATATATTGGAAGCATACTTTATAGCATTTTTCTCCATAGCCGTGACACAGTACCAGTCTGCAAACATGGTGAAGCCACGGTTTAAGGGGAAAAGTACAATAAACCCCTCGTCCTCCAGCAGTAATCCAGGTAAGACAGGAGTCCATGGCTAGTAACGCTATTTGTTTACAGCGCTAGTTAGCTTGCTAGCTAAATACGAGAGATGTTAAATAGAAAGTACTGGGTTCATGAAAAAAACAGTTATAACAAGAGTAAGATTCCACGTTGTCAATAGTGTAAGAAGTGGGTAGACATGGAAAAGAATGTTCTGTTGGTGTTTATGTAGAAGCATAACTAATAGCTACAAGATAGCTTGCTGACTAACCTTAGCTATAGCTTGAGCAACATTGTCTGTAAAATGATAATTTGCCCTGAACATTCTCAAATGCTGTGCTATTTATATTTGAGATCGACCAAAGGGCGCTGGAGGCAGCAACATGAGGGACCGGGCGACTATCAAGCGTCTCAATATGTACAGGCAGAAACAACGCTGGTGAGATCTTGGTGCCATGGTTTGCTGCGCCTGTTGCCACTACTGTCACAGACTTGTGCCCGGGTGTCACAGAAACGTGTCATTATCAGTACACTTTTCAGTAGAGCGACAGTCAGTTATTTCTTGTCGCATAGGTACTTGCTCAGTCATCCGCAGGTATCCAACATTTTTGCAATCATTGGTAATGTTTTGACTAATAGAAAATGTCTTGGGTTTTGAGCAGGGAGAGGGATTAACCAAGTTTAGACCAGGCAGGATTGTCAAACCGAGGTCCTTAAACAAAATGTCAGAATTCTTGACTGAAAGAACATGGGGATAACAATAATATTTGCCTGATATTTTCATTAGGTAGGCCTAATGTGTAATAGTTTAATACTGTAAAATGAGTTGTCTAATCTAGTTTGTTTACTGCTCAGACAGCCTTCCTGGCATTGCCAGTATTAATATTCGATACAATAAGCATATGCATACTGTTAAATTTCATTTTGCGATCATCTTCCACAAACAGACATCCTTAATATCAGAACTTTTAAGCAGTCAGTCAGCCATAAAAAATGGAAACTTCCAACATTCTGCCTATTTATCTCAGTGTACTGAGCTGGATTGCCTGTGCAGAGAAAATATCAATTTGTGTCAAAACAGCAACTAAGGGTGAAAGGAATATGCTTCTGAGTGAACGCAAGCTGAGTACAGAAATTGACCTCTCTTTTGTTGGTGACCTAACAGGAATGTGCAAAGCAGTATTTTTTTTAATATAATACTTTCTTTCTGTTTTTCTGTCTTTCTTTTGAAATTTAAACTTGACATGGGTATAGTCTGGTAAATGTTTATTGAAATATTTTTCTTTTATGGGTCTATAAAGTGTGGAGGTTCTCATTAGCAATGGGGGAGTGAGGTTTAATTGAACCAAAAATTACAGGAGTTAAAAAATAAAAATGTAGTATCATGGATTCAGTGATTTGGACCAATGACGTCATTGGCCATGGAGAGAAAAACATTTCTGATTGGTTTAAACAAATCATTGCTTAGCTGCAGAATGTCGCTTAACTATTTTAGGGGGTTCATGCGATTTAATTTCAGCCATTGCTAGTCGTCAGTCCTTGATCGATCAGTTAGTACCGTTTATTTCACAGTTAACCCATCTTACCTGGTTTCTGGGGTAGAATGAGTCACTGCTTTTGAGGCGAAAACAGAAACCAATCACGCAGAACACAGAACCCCTAGTTCTCATCCTGACTGTCGCACACTAATCTCTCCATTACATAATATTTAGGTGTTCGGCAGGCACCTTTACGCAAAACATGTACAAAATTTTGATTTTACCACACACTCCCATTTATACAGCTGGGTATGACTGCCTTTGAGTCACAGGTCCAGTTCCCTAACAGTTATACTGCCTTTGTGCCCTGTGTCTCCCTGACTCTGTTAATGTTCTCTCTTCCTGCAGCAATAGCCGGGGAAAAGTGGTGAAGCCGCTGCAGTACCAGTCTACCGTCGCCCCAGGAACTGTGGCTCGGGTTGAGCCCAACATCAAATGGTTCAGTGAGTATACGGTTCTTTTTAGTGGAGGTGGCTGCACTCTGCCTGGAGTGTAGTGGCTAAGATGCATGACTGGGACCCTTGAGGTTGGCGGTTTAATCCCCAGCAAGATCATCATTGGCCCCCATTTAGTCTAAATCACGTTGCTTGGGATAAAAACGTAATGTAAAGACTGCTTCCG
Source organism: Albula goreensis (assembly GCA_022829145.1). NCBI lineage: Eukaryota > Metazoa > Chordata > Actinopteri > Albuliformes > Albulidae > Albula > Albula goreensis. Next base: position 34,928,619 of record CM040750.1, read on the forward strand.
CTGTGGCATAATATTGCTCTACTTTTTCGACGTTCGGTGCTGTGAAATGACGGGCAAACTCTCGTGCGCAGACCGCATCTACCTTTCACATATCTGAAGGCAGCAGTAGCTTAGTAGCTCACCTGTTCCGTGTAAATCATAGAACGTTTTGCAGGCGCTCTGTCAGGGGTCTATCATCTGCAAACTCACGCAGTGGAAGTTAATTATTATATATGATGTATGATCAGGCCGCACCTAGAGTTCTTCTGTTGTTATGGGAACTGGGAACCTCTCCCTGATAGTAAGGAGAAACCAACACATTTATGCCTATGTTTATTACAGAAGAACCACCAAAGATTTTTCTGGCCATGAATAGCCAGGTGAAATCGGAGTCCCACCAACACAGAATAGTTATTGTACAGAATTAGTATCTGATAATTTTCTTATGAACAAAAAACATCTCTGTAGTTAGGCAGCAGGCTGGCATAACACAGGTAAAATGTGTCCTAATGTCCCTACTACGCCCTGTGTAGGAGGCTAAAATTAGTATGCGTAGTGAGTAGTGTGTCCAGATTCTCTTAACTAATCAGGCAATAGGCAAACGTTACCCAGATGGCTGACTGCTTCCGGTAAAATTTTGCAGTGTGGGTGCACTGGACATTGCGCTATCTCAGAGGGCTGTTAGTGCAGACATAGCACAGAAGAAGAAAAAAAATCCAGCAAGTTTTCTCTCTGTTTGCGAGAAAAACGGCAACAAAAATGATTAAAAGTCTTAGGAACATTTTTGCCAGTAAGTAGACTAATGAATGAGCAAATTTCTTGTATCATGAGGACAGAGACATCCAGCAGTGAGACTGGAAAAACTGACAGCCATAGTGTGTCCAAATGCTAACATACTGCAGATTTGTAGTCGGCACTACAGTGACGTAAGAGCGGTACGATTTCAACGGAATTCAATGGACACTATATAGTATCTCATTTGGATGCAGCTATTGTAATTGTTCGGTCTTGTATGTATTACATGTTTATTAATGATGTCATTATTATGAGACAGAGAAGTCAGTGTAGTTTTAGATTAATATACACATACGATTTAAGTTCAAGCCAGCTGCCTTTTCCCTTCAGCATGTTTATGACAGGAAAGAGTGAAAGCAATGATTCAACATTCCAGGTTTTTAAAAATCTTTATCATCTTTGTTTTATTATGTTATTGATCGTCCAGTTATATTACATGTAATGATGAACACAGGTGTTGTGTTAAAAAAGCTGAACCATGTTGCTGTTACAATATGAAAGGGTTTCCATTTGTAAAAAAATGGTAAACGTCTATATAGAAATAAAAAATCCACTGCAGAATGCATGTTAGTAACAGTATTTTAACTCTTGCCCTGGGGAGTAACTTATTCTTCTCCTTAAAATCCATGTTTATTTAAAACTAACCGAGTAAAGCAAGGGTGAATTCTTGCATCTCTCTGTGTAACTTCTCAGAGTTAAAAAGTTTGTCTGAATTATGGGTTTGCTGTCCTAAGAGGTTTTCAGAATGACTCTCGTTTTCTTTGTGTGATCATGAAGGCATTTAGAGGTCTCCGCGACCTGCGGATCAGTCGCAGCAGCAGACAGTCAGCAGTTGTTTGTCATTATTTAATAAGGTAATTGTATTATACTAAAATTACATTACACAGAGAACAATCTGAGCAGTGGATGTAATCCAAGAACCAAATGGTTGTTATGCAACTTGAAACAAACTTTACTCTTTGCGGTCAAAGACAAAGTCATTCTTTACAAATGGCAGTTTTATGTTCATCAGATCTATTGTTTTTAAGCTTAAGGGTCATTAGTGGGATGGACTGGACTTGGTCTGGAATTTTCGATCATGTTACTATGACGACGGACCCTGTCTCGCAAGCTGCAGTGGCGATGATTGCTCTCTACCTGTGGCCTGTTAGAGACATGAGTTTTGGTCTGTGTTAACATTTGTCCTTTAATAATAAGGATGACACAAGGTAAGAGAGCAATAAAACAATGGGATATGATTTTTTTTTTTTGTGTAGATTTTCATTGTTGTTTGCATTTCTCTTTGTAATCTTTTCCTACAAACAAATACACTGAGAAAAACAGTATTCTTTTTCTCTTTGTGATTCATTCTGAGTCATTCAAGCGGCCACCTCCCTCCTTAATCTTTATTCCTGGTCCCTCTCTCATAAGGCAGGAGAAAGGTTTCTGTTGTGTGCATCCTCTGGTTTCTGTCCCATGTAATTTCTATTTCAGATTAGGGGTGCTAATCCAGGATCAAGTTTCCGCAATCCATGTCTTGTGCTTGCCAATTTTGGTTGAAAGGCAAAACTAATCCTAGATCAGCGCGCCCACCCTGGTGTACTTTATTAAAGCTGTCCCAGGTCTCTCTTGAATCCTACAGTCGATAGGCATCTAATGTACAACCATGTGGTTTCCCTTCCTCTCAGCCCTAATTTCCAGGCTTTCCTGTGTTTACATGTATTTCTCTTGAGTACCCTGTGCTTTCTCTCTTTGATTAGACAGGAGGCAGGTGTCTACTGTTAATTTTCCCTCCAGCACTCTGATTCCCAACCTCTCCCAGGTGATGTTTTTATTTTAACATGTGCAACTTGTGGTCTCCCTTCCATTCCTCTGTCCCCCTCAGCCAACACTCGTGTCATCAAGCAGTCGTCTCTGCAGAGGTTTCAGGACGAGATGGCGGCCGTGAAGAAGGATCCGTACCGCGTGGTGATGCGCCAGAGCAAACTGCCCATGTCCCTGTTGCACGACCGTGTCCGAGCCCATGTGAGTTGCTAGGGGTGGGGGGTGAGGGTCACATTTGATCACTGGAAGAAAAGGTCACTGTTTGTCAAGCCTAGATTTCCGATGTTTGGTCTTTAATACAGCGTCTGGAAAATGCAAACTACCATTTTTCTTCCTTTTTTTTTTTCCTGAGGGTGGCTTTGGCAAGCCCAAAAAAATCTAGACACTCCTTTTTTCACTACTGAGATTGAAATGACTGTGTTGATCAGAGAGGAACCACAGAACAGTTTTCCTGCGCTGAAAAGCCATTTTAGACTGGAGTCCCCTTTTAAACAGGATTGTGAGTTGTCAGAAGCACTAAAAATGACAGTCTGTTTATTAAGCAAAAGCATCCTCCAAAGTTTGGCGGTGTTGTCGGGGATGGTAGCTTGACAGGCTCACGGCTAGTCGCCACGGTAACGGGCCTCAGCCATGAGACTGCGGTGGAGCGTGGCCTTTGCCACTCGCGGCACGCTAAACGCTCTCCCGGTACCAGCCTCCTCTCCGAGGGTGGGGTTTTTCTTGGTGGGGTTTGGGGGGTGCTCTCGGGCTTGTGCGTCCGTAAAAAGGGCTGGCAGGCTCAGCCCGTGATGGGAGGCTCTCGGTGTGCGTGCGTCTGCACAGTTCGCTCCGCTTCCAGAGGTCTCTGCCTCCCTCGCTGTGCCAGCTATTAAAAACACAAAACACAACAACGCAACATCGTTTCAGTTCTTCTTGTTCTCTCCAAACTTGTTGACGCTCTTTCTTACTTTGGTCATGTTTCTCCCCCTACCCCCCTCCCCCCTCCCTCCTTTTCCCCCTAAACTGTTCCATGTGTGCTCAAGGCCTTATGAGACTATGTGTGAGATGAATGACCCCCTTTTTTGTGTGTATTTTTGTTTTTTTTTTTGGTTTCCAAATGTGATGCCTCATTGCTTATAACACCCTTTGCCAAAAGAGGTCTTAATGTGTCCAGATTAGCGTTATTAATACTGCTGTAATTGGTTGTAAATCGTTGAGTTGTTATAGTCTGTCCAGAGGACAGATGTGGGAATTACGCTCTGTTCTGATCCGCCCTGGCAGGCTGTCGGCCCGGAGTGCGGAGGTGACCCGGGAAGAGCGCTCTAGCGTGTGCTCTTTTTGGCGCCTCCGCCTGGTTCCCAGCTGTACTTTTACCGCCGTTTCGGGTGGCAGCGTGGTATAATGGTGGGGAAGCTACGCTCGGTTCTCAGAGCTGACTTCACACCCCTGCATGAAAAAATGCTTCAGTACGCATCTGGCCCTGTGAGGAGATGGCACGTAAAAATGTAAACAGTGCACCTCGGTCTGGAGTCAGACCTGGAGCAAATGCATCTTGTGTAAAAATGTAATTTAGATGTAATTTCTCAAACTCTGGCTGTGGTGAACCAGTGAGTCCAGTGTTCCCTACTCTTGTCCTGGAGGGGCCTTGCAAGTGAGCCTGTTTTTGTTGTTGATTTAATTGGTCAACGTGAAGCTAGTTTATCTGGTTATATGAGTTTGAAGTTGGCAACAGTTTAAAGGGGGAAAACTAAAACCAACAGTGGAACCTGCAGTCCCACAGGATCTTCATGTATACTTCCTATACTCCAGTCAAAGGCAAACTTGTCTGTGTGAACTAGTCAAAGTCTGCATGAACTAGTTGCTTTTATACCTTGATAGATTGTCATTATCATTATCTCACTGAGTTGCAGTTTGTGCAGTCGAGTTTGTGCTAGAGATGGTCTGCGTTAACTGGTGAATAGTTGTACAGCTTGGGTTTTTGTCTTTCTGAATTATTTCCAGAAAATAGTTTGCTGTTACCGAGCAGGAATTCATTTCCCTTTGACTCACTGCTCTGTGGGGGAAATGACTATGTTGGTTGAGTTGGGCCGATATGGCGTGTTCCACCGCAAATAGGCTATGTTCAGAGCGTGTGTGTGTAATCTGATGTTGTTTTGAGTCTTTGCAATGTTAAACTTACTTCCTGATTTTGCTTTGGGGTGGGGGGGTACTTATGAGACGGAAGGAGAGCATGGTGATGTAGGTCGTTGGGGAAAAATAATGCTCTCTGACTTGCACTCCTGAAGTAACTTTACCAGCAGTTAATCCATGTTACATCTTCCCTGAGCGGAGGGCCGTACTTCGGAATCTGTTATAGGCGGAAAAGTGACTTCTGGAGCTGAAATACTCATGCTTGCATGGACCTGACCAATTTTCAAACCGATCATTTTGTGATGTCACAAAAAAAAACCATCAGGTGAGCCTCACTTACTGGTAAAAGGTGGGGGCAGCCTGTAGTTTAGTGGCTAAGGTAAATGACTGAGACCTCTGAAGTTGGTGGGTCAAGCCCCAGTCTGGCCACAGCAAGAACACCGTTGCTGGTGGGCCCTTGAGCAAGGCCCTTAACCTCACATGGCTCCAAGGGCAGATTGGCCTTGGTTAGCCCAATCAACCGTAAGTCACTTTGGATGGAAGCATCTGCTAAATGACTGTAATGTTAATGTAATGCAACAGTAAAAGGTTGCTTCACAAATGTATAGGAGTGGAAATTTTTGCAAGAATTTTTGAAAGGATCCTGAAAATCTTGATTGCTTTGGGGGTTTGTGAACAGGCGCCTTACCAGACGGCCATGGTTATGAAGCATGCTGTTTTCTGAAGGCCATTTTGTTCACCTGCAGTGGGGTTTTGTCAGGTTTGACCTCTGAGCAATCTGTTGTTCCATGAGGCTGGAAACCTTGGCAACAGGTTTTCTCTCAGGAGAGGTTGGATGCCTGTTTCACTCTGAATGGCAGACTGGTGACTCGGTTCATGGCACACATCATTATTTCAGCTAATTTATTTTTCCATTTTCATATGCTGAGCTGCCATTGTTAAGTGAAGGATAAATAAGGAACATTGCTCATTGCTGTACAAATGATAGCATGGTGGCTGGGTTTGCATTCCAAAAAATGTGTGGTAATCGGCCATAGCCGCCTTAAGAAGGAGCAAAATGCAGAGCAGTTTGTGTGCAACATGGTGTTTTTCAGGGTCAGGGATCCCATTGTTGCGCACTTGATTATTTTGATTTCGGCCACATTTTAGTCTGGAACGCATTTTGTTTGTGATTGGTAGAACAACACATTTAAATGAAAGGAAAATGTGTTTTGGACAAAATTGCGGTTTTACCAAAAAACAAGAAGTCAAGACCAAAGGGTGGGCGGAGGGAGGTGGGGGGGGCGGTGGGGGGGGGGGAGAGTTATGTCCATTTATAAAGCACCAGGCTGTTCCCAGAACCTCTTGGCAGACGATCTTGCAACCTGAAAATGTAAGTGTTATTGCTTTTGACAAGATCTGCAAACTGTTTTGGTCTTAAAACTTGTTGCAACACAAGCAGTACTGATTTGTCACCACAACGTAATTTAAACCATCTCAATCAGGCCCGCCATTTAATGAACTGATTTATTGGTAGTTTCGTAGCACATTGTTTTAGGTTACATTTTTGACGATATGTTTTTTTTTTTTTTTATGTGTTATTTTGTTTGTTTTATTTATTTTGTTGACTGCGCTGACTGCTTTAAGCTGCTCGTAACACAGGCTGTATACTTTCATGGGCTGAGAGTTGGGCCCACCCGGTCATTAAAATCCAGGCCTAAACGCAGTGTTGAAGGGGTTTCTTTCAACTACTGCTCTTCACAAGAATGACAATTGCAGTGGCAGTCCCAAAGCATTGATTCAAAACAAAAAAAAAAAAAGGCTGTGATTGTTTTATTATTGGTATATAAACACACTTGTTAGTCCAATGCAGGCAGTTATAAATCGATACAAAACACAAGATGCGCCCCCATTCATCCTGGTTCCCCTCTGCGTTGCTAACAGCGGATATCACAAGAGGACAGTTAATGGACCTCAGACGCAAGGCCTCTGGGTCATGTGGGACCCGCCTCTCCTCCCCGCCCTGCTCCCGTCCAAGGGTCCAGAGGCCTGCTCCGAGCCACAGTCTGCGGTCCGCTCGACGGGCTGGTTTCATGTTTCTCTTTCGCTCTTCTTTTTTTTGTTTTGTTTGTTTGCTTTATTTTTTCCCCTTGTCTCTCTGCCTCTCTGTGTTCAGAAAGGTCTCTAATTCATATCTTGTGGTCTGTCACTGCGATTAGGTAGGAGGCAGATTTCTAATTCTTCTGTCCCTCCTACAGGCTGATCCTTGTGTGCATAGAATAGAACTGTTTCTAATATGTACAACCTGTGGTCTCTCTCTCTCTCTCTTTCTCACCATTTTTTTCGCTTCCTCTCTCTCTCCCATTCACTCACTCACTCACACTCACTGTCGTTCTCTTTTTCTCTCTGTCTATGGCAGAACGCCAAGGTTCACATCCTGGACACGGAGACGTTCGAGACGACGTTCGGGCCCAAAGCCCAGCGCAAGAGGCCCAGCCTGGGTGTGGCGGACATGAAGGACCTTGCCGAGAAGGCGGAGCTCGAGGCCCAGAGCTACAGCGCCGACAAAGACCGCGACCTGGTAACCGAGGATAGCGGAGTCCGGTAAGCCACGCCCCGCCTCTCCATGGCCCCGTCTCCCCGCAGAGAAAGAAAGCTTCAAATGTGAGCAGGGGTGCATTATGGGACTTTGAGTCTCAAGGTGACAGGCTGGATCCCTGGGTGCCCTTGTAGAATGTTGGGATGTGCCGCGTTTGCAGGCAGTTTAAGAGAAGCCAAACCTCAGTGACCGACATGGCAGCAGTAGCTTCATTGAAACGTAAAATGTAACGTAACGTAAAATACTCCCACGACTATGGCGAGACACAAAAGATGGACACTTTTGCACACGGTCACCCTCGTAGAAGACATGGCACCACATTGGTATGAAAAGTGTAACACATTGTGTTTCTAAATAGGGATGAGGCGCGAGAGGAAATCTTCAAGAAGGGACAGTCCAAGAGGATCTGGGGTGAACTCTACAAGGTATCTTCATCTGTCCCTACTTATTTTTTGTTATTGGTCATTCAGCCATATTTCAGGTAAACAATTAATTAGAAATTATTTTTGATACCTTCAAATCAGGTAGACTGAATTGAAAATGTTTGCATACCTTAAATTTTGTAGAAATGGTAGATATTTTGAAAAGTGAAAAGTTTTTAAAACCAAAAGATATTGAAAAAACAACTGAATGGTAGAACAGATCAGAGATAACGGGTTCTTTGGGAACATCCAGGGGTTAACAGCACATTCACCTTGCCCTTGGGACATAAAAATTTCACCTTCTTCTCTGTCCTCACCTTGTTCTTTGGTTCTTGGTTTGTCCTCCTGTCACCTGGACGGGGCTCTGCAGGTGATAGACTCCTCGGATGTGATCATCCAGGTGCTGGATGCCCGCGACCCCATGGGCACGCGGTCACAGAGCATCGAGGCCTACATGAAGAAGGAGAAACCATGGAAACACCTGATCTTTGTGCTCAATAAGTGTGACCTCATACCTACCTGGGTCACGGTAAGCCACACCCTTTAGGCTCCACCCCCATCCCCAGCTCTACTGAGCTGTCACTCAAATCTTATGCCTCTTTAAGACAGTGCTTCTAAAGCCAGATTCTGGAGAGCCACAGGGTTTGTAGTTTTTTTTTTCCCAATTTAAAACTGCCAGCACATTTAGCCCCAAGAAACAAGATAGGTCAAAGAAAGTTAACTGTAATAAACCAGTTCAATTATCCGTTATGTCCTGAGCAACAAATAAAAGCAGCGCACCCCGCGGTTCTCCTGGACCTCGGCTCAGTGCTATCTCAGTAACTCACCCCCATCTGCTTTGGTTGCTTGCAAATGTCCGCCAGAGTACACGCAGATCCCGTTGACGGCAGCGAGCTCGGTCAGCGTTTCTGCATCGCCCCCTCGTGTGTCACACGCTAAAGACGAACATTTACCTTTAAGAGGCTTTGCAGATATTCTTCCATTATTTTATTATGGGGGCGATGCAGCACAAACCAAAGTAAATACATATATCAGAGAGTATGTCTCAGTGGGTGAAAGCTTGACGAGACCCACCAGGACATGGAAGCCAGTGATTAACATTTTGTTTTCTCCGCAAGCCCAGTTCAGTGAGTTCATCGATCCCCCGATGCTAATGTCTCCAGACTAATAGATAGCATAATTTTTATGATTGGCAATAAAGCCTGCCAGATTCTGACATGCTGAATTGTATGTTATTAATGGCCAGCTTCAGTGTGGGTATGCCCTGAGATTCACAGCGGCTTCGGATAGCGCTCGTAAGCAAAAGAGCTGTAGCCGATCCGCTAGGCCTGTCTGCCTGTGACCCAATGGAAGTGCAACCCAAAGGTTTAACTGGCTGAACAGGCATGGTAGATGGCTGGAGAATGAACTGGCAACTAGAATGGTATTCCTTTAGTGTCATAACAGATGGAAAGGGGAAATTGGGGGAATGGTTTTAAAGATGTATATGCTTAATGTTGATGACATGAAGCTGGTGAAGTTCATGTCTGCTCAGAAATGCAAAATGTGATGTGTAGGAATGTGGTGAGTGGTTAATTGGGTCGTTGGGGAGATTGGTTGATAACTGCTGGTTGGTTGATAGATTGATCAAACAGTTGATTAAATGAGTGTGTGATTTGATTGGTTTATTTGGGTGGTTGATTGATTAGGGTGTTATTGGTTGATTGAGTGGCTTGCTAATTGGGTGACTGGATGATTGGTTGATTTGGGTGGTTGTTTGAGTTGATAATTGATTGGTTGGGGTTTTTGATTGGTCAGTTAAATGTGTGATTGGATGATTGGTTGATTTGGGTGGTTGTTTGATTTGATAATTGATTGGTTGGGGTTTTTGATTGGTCAGTTAAATGTGTGATTGGATGATTGGTTGATTTGGGTGGTTGTTTGATTGGATGAGTGATTGATTTGGGTGTTTGATGGGTTCTTTAATCGGATGACTGGTTGATTGCGTGACTGGTTAAAAATGTAGGGTGGTTTTTGTGCTTTGTGCTCCACAGAAACGCTGGGTGGCGGTTTTGTCCCAGGAGTACCCCACGCTAGCCTTCCACGCCAGCCTCACAAACTCCTTTGGGAAGGGGTCTCTCATCCAGCTCTTACGTCAGTTTGGCAAGGTAACCCCCAGCTCTGCACATTCTTCAGTCATTCTGCACATTTATTTTAGTCATGGGATGACCGAAATAAATACCCACTGCTTTCCACATGACATTTTGTTGTCTCACATCTTGAAGTCATGATACTTTTAAACAGTAATTAATATTTGTAATCGACTCAAGCTGCGCAGACGGGGGTGCTGCCAGGAGTCCTGGGCCCGTCAGAAGATATGACACGAGCCCCTTCAACATTTTAGGGGCCCCTGTCCAGCCCTGTGCTCGCTGAATCATTTAGGAGTTTCGCCCCTCATGGCGCCAGTGCGCTCTGATTAAAAATGAGAAATCATAAGTAATATGACAGGAGAATAATAAGCACAATAAAATTCAAGCACTCATGAATGTTATGATTTGCAGCAAAATTAAAGCTAAAACACTTAAATTAACAACAAAAAAAAAGATTTTTTTTTGTCCCTTTTGAAGTGTGCTTTAAGAAGAGATTTGAAAAATACATTTTGGAATCACACTTTCACAGTGCTTGTGCAGTCCAGCTGCCATATGCGCGTATCCATCCCACCCTTTCCATTTGAGCAACTGGAACATTGCAAATACCTTTTGTTAGACAAGCTGTATCCACCGATTGGTTGGTTTGGGGTTATTAGCAGTTCCTTTTGTTGCTGTTGCATGCTGGGTAATTGGTGCTACCAAGCGGTGCCGTACAAAGGTTGCTGGTTGGCAGCCTGTTGGCAGAGAGGGCAGATACCAGCAGTAGTAGATGCCCTGGGTTCACCTGGCAAAACCTGAACATCTGGCATAATACCCTCACATCTGCTTCAGGGGCATATTTCCATCATGATCAGCGCTGTAAACAAGAGCTTGGACTTTCAAAAGAGGAGAGAGAGAGGGGTTTGGTAAATATAAATTTATTTGAATGCTATGCTGCTGATGCTCTCTGTTGGAGTTCAAGAAACAAGAGCAAGAAATACCAGGGCTGCCATCAAAGGGTCATAAAATCAGAAGCGATATCGTAACGTTTGGATAGAGCGATGGGGCTTGATAGTGGAGGTGTTTTATTTTTTTATTGCGTACGTGGCAAAAGCACGAAGGAACCTCTCCGAAGCCATCGGCCTGATAGGGTTGGCGTTTTAGTTCCAAAAGAAATACACTGTTTCAAGTTTATACCTTCTGATTTTACCGTGAAGATGTGACATTTATGTGTGGTTTACTCTGTGTAAACCGGCACATTGGGTTGGTAAGACTGCTGAATTGCAGATTTAATTTGATGGTGCTTACATCCATTTCAGATAAACTATGTAGGAACTGTAGCCCTTTTTTATGCAGTCGCCCAATTTTTGGAGTCCAAGAGTCCCAAATACTTACGGACTGCACTGTATCTACTGCCAGACAAGTTTGATGGGTTTTACTTTCCAAGTAAGTGTTGCTATTAGATGATATAGTTTACTAATTTCAGTATATACTGTGGTATAAAAAATAAAATTGATGGTTATCAGGTCATAACCATTTTCCACAATTCTTTTGTCCATGATATTGTGCAGACATGGTATTGACAAGAGAAAAATATAATTTGTGCACAGCTAATTGAAAATCCGTTTTACACAGCTGGCTGCGAAAGAAAGAATGGTTGCACAATTCGGTGAGGCCGTGAAACGGATACCGCTCTGCCAGAGAATCTTACCATGAAGTCCCTGGAAGTGGGAGCTGTACAAAAAAAAAGACCAAAGACGGAACGCTGCGCCTTCATTTTGGAGAACACACTTGCACAACCTGCAGTTTGTGATGGGGGGGAAAATGTTCCAGCGTACCAGCTGCAAGCAGGGGTAAATTTGTCTTGTGCAGAAGACAATAAAGGAGATTCTCAGAAAATAAAACCCTTATAACTTGTTTGGCTGCGCAGGCCTTCCATTTGGAGTTATGCAATACATGGCAGATTAAACACTTGGGTACTGGGCTCGTTAGATTAGCACATTGGCTCGGTCAAGAGAACCCAAAATTAATTTTATATTCACATGGTAACTTTGAGGCAAAGTGCTATTCATTATCTTCCAAGGATAAATCCTTGGCAACCAGTTCTATTGACTCCACCCTCATTGTACATTGTGGGTAGTTGGCAAACGCCCTTATCCGGAGTGACATTAAATGAACACTGGAGAGGCCTGTGGGGTCAAAATGATGTCAGGAATTTGTCAAAAAGAGAGAGAAGTCAGCCGGGAACCTGTTTGAGACCCTGTCAAGGAAGCCAAATGGTCAACTTACAAACAAACAGTACGAGCAGCTGCACCCTTGAAAGAAAACCTCAGTAACCGTAATAGGGGAATACGAATGCAGGTATGTGAGCATCGGTCCCCCTTATCAGGGCCCTGTTAATGGGGTTTGGTGTTTCAGGATGTTTGGTTCTCCAGCTGCTGGAGAGGACGCTCTGGACTGGAGCCGTAGCCCCTGTTTGGGCTGAGCGATGCGGGTTGCTGGGCAGGCAGTAGGGCCATCCCTTCCCCCTGGTTTAGCGTGTGTCTTTCCACAGCTCCACACTGACAAGAAGCAGATCAGCGTGGGGTTCATTGGGTACCCCAATGTGGGCAAGAGCTCCATCATCAACACCCTACGGTCCAAGAAGGTGTGCAATGTGGCCCCCATCGCCGGGGAGACCAAGGTGAGTCCTGAAACAACACACACATGCTGTCTCACACACCTGTCACACACACACGCTGTCCTTCACTTCTTTCACACACTAACACACACATAAGCATGCACACTCTCAACCTCACACACATAGACACACATGCTGTCTCTCACTTTTGTCTCACACACACACACACACACACACAGGCTGTCTCTCACTCTTCTTAACAGAGACTCTTTATATAGTTCCCACAACCACACAAACTCTTATCAAAGGCACATCCTGTCTCACCTGACACACACACTTCTCTCTCCCACACACACAAACACAATTTCCCTGTCTTCATCACACACACACACACACACACGGCACATACACTCTCTCTGTCGTGCACATTTCACAGATGCACGCGCGTCCGTCTAAAACACATACTCATTGTCAAACTAATACTCATTCACCTTCATAGTTTCACTTAGAAGTTAAAGCCAGTATTTCAGAAATCAAGTTAGGTGTTAGTTGATGTGTTATTTGAAAGGGACTGAAGTATCTAGGAAGATTGAGTTGGTATCCAACTCTCTCTCTCTCTCTCTCGCTTTCTAGCTCCATCACACTCTTTCTCTTCGTCTCTCTTTCACGCTCTCTCTCATTGTCATTCTCTCTTTGCCCCCGCGTGTCCGTTGACCTCCTGTTCACATCGTGCACCGTGGATGCCATTTTGTGCAGTTGATAATGATTGTAGGGCTGAATTTCCCCAGACGCAGATCCAGTTCCCGTTTCCTTTCAGGATAAATAAACCTTCCATATGAAAGCGATTTGTTGTCATTGTTCTATTCATGGTTATAATCTTTGTTGACAAGTGTGACTGGGTCTTTAGGCATTAAGTGTCTGAATATCTGTCCCCAGGAGAGGTGTTGGTTGTAAAATGCTTCATTACTTTTCTTCCCGTACGCGGAAACGCTACGCTCATGTCTTCTTTTGAGATTCCACATTCAGGGGCTTTTTCCCGGTGACCTTCTCTGTCACCGAATGAGCCGGTAACACGGATCACTTTGGCTTGCGGCCAGTTTTTGATTCTGATTGATTTTTTTTTTTTTTCTGAACTGGAACAGAACCAAACAGGGTCCTCAGGTTCACGAGCATCAGGCGTGGCCATCGTTAATTTGAAGGCTCACTGAAGCACAGGGGGAAATGCTGGCCTTTGATGGGTCCATCCAACAAGCCTTTTCTGTTTTGTTTGAAAATCAAGTTTCAAAGGCTTTCTGTAGAGAAAATTTGATTAAGATCCAGTTAGATATGTCTGGTATTGCAGCAAGAAAAGGTTTCCCTATTCTTCCGGAGTAGAGAAACGAAGAAAAAAAAAAAAAAGGTTTTACTGGCGAGAGAAAATAAAATAAATGCTGCTAAGCTGCATAGCCTTGACTCCCTGTCCAGATACCTGGCCCGAGCAGACCAAACACGCAAGAAAAATAATCTTCCTTGTCCCAATTTTTTTAAAGGCATGCAGGAGCCCAGAGATCTCTGGAGCTGTTTATCTTTTCATAAAGTGGCCCAAGGTTCTGGAGGCCCAGGCCGTTCGAGGGGAATGGATCGTTTGAGGGGAATCTGGTTTATCTTCGTCTGCCTGTGGGACACGCTTGCGAACAGGAGGGGTTGCGTTTTTGTTTTTTTGTTTTGGCGGCTTACAGGTCATAGGGGTGGCCCATCCAGGGCAGGACTGGCTGGAACGCCGGCGGCAATCGCCATGGTTACCCCACAAACCGCCGCGGCCTCGGCCCCTGCACGCTTCGCCGTCGTTTTAATCGTACGCGCCCCTCCGTGTGTTTGTCTTTTGCGCGAATGGAAAGTTTTGTCACTTCTCAAAACCATTTCCTCTCCCCACAAACACAGAAAACATTGTTTAAACAGGGACGTGAGGAAGGACTTTTTAAGGATGCGGACAGTTACTCAAAAAAAAAAAAATCTTGACTGGGAACAGTTATCGGTTTTATGTTGCCGAGCTTTCTCAGCACAGCAGGGCACCGTTTCAGATATTTCCTCCGTCTCTGGTCAGGCCTCTCAAAAGAGTACCCTTCCTCTTCTTTAAAGAAAAGTTGTGTATCTTCCTTAATTTAATGTTTTCTAGTTTTGTCATTTTAGATGGCTTAAAAGACAGATGGAGGTCGTCTACTGTGCCAGAGCTCTCCTAACTGTTTACTGCACCATTTTCTTTCTTTCTTTTTTTTTTTGGATGTCCTTATTGGCTGCTTATTGACTGTCGGAGAGACCAATGACTGCGGGGTTCTTGGCGCCTGGAGACAGTGCCGCTTCTGTGTCTTTGGACAAATGAGTCACAAACCGCGCTTCTGTCTAACAAAACAGACCATAGTCGGTTGTCAGGGGTGACCTGAGCTGTGTTATATGGTCATTTTCAAACAGGCATAGATTGAGAGGGGTAGGCCGGGTCTTCCAGGATTCACTTAGGAGGGAAAGGAGAGGAGAATGAAGGACAGGCAAAATAGTAAGATGGCAGACAGAGATCCAAAGGAAACGTCTTTGAGGTTAGGGCTCTATAAGCTGTTGAAAGTGGCTGCACTGATCTAGGATCAGCTTGACCTTTAAGGTCGTCATAACTAAGGTTAGGAATACGCACAGGTGAGATGGTTTTATGAATACGGGCCTCTCGGATCAGTTTAGCCTTTTAGCCTCTTGTAAGTGAGGTTTAGGAGATGGACAAGGGAAATCCGATCTCAGGTCAGCTCTCTGTCCCTGAGACGATTTATCACTGTGGGCCCAGGTGCTGGGAAGCTCCTAACGATGATGTCATTTCCTGTTCCCAGGTATGGCAGTATATAACGCTGATGCGGCGGATCTTCCTGATCGACTGCCCTGGGGTTGTGTACCCCTCTGACGACAGCGAGACCGACATCGTCCTGAAAGGAGTGGTGAGTCCTCGCTCTCTCGTCCTTGGCTCAGTTTTCTAAAACCTTCACCTAATTTATCTGCAGGGTAAATGGGCCTTTCTCCACATTGTGTGTGTGCATCTGTGTGAGTGTGTGTGCATCAGTTATACAAATCAGTACGTATATAAATGAGTGTTTATATATGAATAATGAATAAAATGTTTGGTTATGTTATGTCAGTGTCTTCTGGATCACAAGGTACATATTTGTAGAGAGACCTCAATTGCAATCCCCCCACCCTCTCCAGGTCCAAGTGGAGAAGATCAAGAACCCGGAGGAGCACATCGGCGCGGTGCTGGAGCGGGCCAAAGCCGAGTACATCCGAAAAACCTACCGCGTCCCATCCTGGAGCTCCGCCGAGGACTTCCTGGAAAAGCTGGCGTTCCGCACGGGAAAACTCCTAAAGGTCAGCGCCTCGCTCGTGTCCCCCGTGGGCCGGGCCAGGACAGGATGGGAGAGAGGAGGGAACGGGTTCGCCCGGCCCCGGCTTGTTTATTTCTTTTCTCTGGCGTTAAGTAAACAGGGCCGACGCTGGGGCTCTGCCTAGAACCTTCTAGAGCCCGCCGCGGTGTGTGATTCATTAGCGGAAAACCCCCGGAATCTGCGCACTAATGGAGCCTCGTTTGGAAGGAAAGGTTTCTGAGTTTTGTTTTTAATTTCGTTCGGTCTCTCTCTCTCTCTCTCTCTCTCTCTCTCTGTGACACAGGGGGGCGAGCCCGATCTCCCCACAGTTTCCAAAATGGTGCTGAATGACTGGCAGAGGGGGAGGATTCCGTTCTTCGTGAAGCCGCCTGTTACCGAAAACGAAGAGGAGGTGAGAGCAGGGGGCTTTACACATGAATACACACTCACATGCACATAACACACACACACACACACACACACACACACACACGAACGTAACACACATGCAGATAACACACACACACGCGCACACACACACACACTGACATGCAAATAACACTCAACACTCACGTGCACATTATACACACACACAGATACAAACACACACATTCACATACTCACACTCACCCATACACTCACATGCACATAACACACTCACACACACACACTCACATGCACATAGCACACATACACACTCACACACACACTCACATGCACGCAGCACACATACACACTCACACACACTCACAATCACATGCGCATAACACTCACATGCACATAACACACACACTCACATGCATATCACATACACACACACACTCACACACATACACTCACATGTACATAACACACACACACTCACATGCACATAACACACACACATACGCACTCACATGCACATAACACACAGACACACATACACACTCAAATGCACATACAAACACACAGACACACATACACACACTCACATACACATAACACACACGCATACGCACTCACATGCACATAAACACACACACACACGCAGTCACATGCACATAACACACACAAATTGTGTGTGCCAGTAGGGTTTCCCCCCCATTCCTTCACTCCAGCACCTCTCTGAGTGACTCTGTTGTATAAGCGTTTTTCTGCCCTCCCCTGGCCAAGCTGTGCACACACAGGCATGCAGAGAGAGAACGAGACCTCTGCTTCCAAACGTAAGAACTGCATAATTACACAGTCTGTAACATTCACTCACACCAGACTGCAGCACAGTACTTATCCAGGGAGATTGTGCCCAAGGTACATGACTGGGACCCTTGAGGTTGGTGTTTCAAGCCCCAGGCTAGCCTCGGCAGGAGCACCTCTGCTCTTGGGCCCCTGAGCACAGCCCACATTGCTCCCAGTGGAAACTGGCCACTGGTTTGCCTAATCATCTGTAAATGACTTTGGATAAAAGCTAAATGACTTTAATACTTTATAAATACTGTCCTTTTATACAGTCGGATATTTACTGAAGATAAAGTGAAGCAGCCTGCTCAAGGGAACAATAGCAGTGTGAGATGAATGCAGTAAACCAGAGCCCGAAACCCAGTGCTGCCCTGTGCCTGCTATACTCCAAATTTAGCTCTTGTGCAGAGTGACGGACAGTTTTTTTTTTTTTTTTAATAATCAACACCCTGTCCATTTACACAGCTGGGTATTTACTGAAGCCATCTGAGTTTAGTGTTGTGGAACTGGAAATGAACCTGCAACCTGCTTTGGGTTACAAGACCAGCTCCATAACCATTATACTGCACTGCTGTCGCCTGTGCATGTGGCAGTGCCAACCTGGCTGGCTTGTGCTCTTGGGTCACGGTCCCCTTTCTGGCCTCCTGAACGGTGCAGTGAAGTTCAAGCTGTGGTAGAGCTGCAGTGATTGGTCGATTAATCGATTAGTTGATTGAAAGAAAATTAACTGCCAACTATTTTGATAATTAATCGTTTCAGTCATTTTGAAGCAAAAATGCCTAAAATTTGATTATTCAGTGTTCTCACATGTGAGAATTTGCAGCTTTTCTTGGTCTTACATTATAGTAAATTGAATATTTTGGGGTTTTGGACTGTTGGTCAGACAAAACAAGACATTTACTGACCTTACATCACCTTGTGCTCTAGGAAACTGTAATGGGCATTTTTCACTGTTTTCTGATGTTTTATACATCACACTATCAATCGATTAATCGAGAAAATAATCAACAGATTAATTGATAGTGAAAATAGTTGTTAGTTGCAGCCCTAAGCTGTGGTTACATGAGCAGAGCCACCGGCCATTTTCCCCACACATACTGTCAGAAAAGGTGTGCCCTCATGACCTGCGTAAGCCAGTCTGGATCAGGGTGTCTTCAAAAAGCCTTCATGAGTTATTGGAAGAGATGAGAGTGTTTTGGGATGTGCTGATGTTTGGATGTAGTTTCAAATGCATTCTCTGTCTGCTTCCACTCTATAGCGACAGGAGAGGCTGGCGGTGGCGGAAGCAGGAGCCACACAGGAAGTTTGCGGCGCCCTCTGCGAGGGGAGGGGGAGGAGCTAGCGGGAGAGGGGGCGGGGCAAGACGCCCAAACGCAGAAGCAGGAGCAGGTGCAGAAGATTCTGAGCTCCTTCCGCCAGAACTTCGGCAAGATCAACGTGGCGCCCGAGTTCACGGAGGAGGACCTGGTGCCCGTGGAGGTGTCCGACATCTCCGACCTTTCAGGGTCCGAGGAGGAAGAGGAGGAGGAGGATGAGGGGAATGAGGAAGAGGAGAAGGAGGAAGAACAGAACCGAGACGAGGCCGCGGAGCCGTCTGCTGACTCTAACTGTACCCCGGCCGCCGCCGCTGCCGAGGGCAAAAGTTCGCGCGAGGTCATCCAGGCCTTGGACGAGAAGATTGCCAAGTACAAGCAGTTCCTGGACCGGGCCAAGTCCAAGAGATTCTCGGCCATCCGGTTTGTTTTCCCACTCCACTCAATCCGTCTTCTGCCTTTATGCATGTCGTTATTCTGCCACGGGCGGGGCGGGTGCTGGGGCTGGCTGCCTGGGGAGAGGGGTGATGTGAGGTGAAAGCTCTCCTTTCTCCAGACACCTGCACCTGGGCAGCCCTGTTTTGTCCTCTGATATATGTGCTGTCTCTGCCTCAAATTATGTTTGCGCTGCCGTTCTATTCTGTTTGCCTGACGGTACGAGGCGATGGCGCTGATTGATGAATGCGTCTGACTTTTTGTTTTTTTAACTGGACAGAGCCCTGTCTTAAGCATGAGGCAACAGTTAAAATGAATGAATTAAAATGACTCTTTTGCAGGTGCTGATGGGTAATGTAACAGTTTTGCTCTCGATTCTGCAGGATCCCCAAAGCGCTGTCCGTCACGATGTCCGCTCCAACGGACAGAAAACGGACGGCACCTGCAGAGTCACGCCCAAAAGGTAACACTGATTATTTCATTTGGCTTTCAGTTTTGTTTTTTATGTAACAAACAAACCTGAGAGGTTGATTTAGAATAAGACAAGATGGTGTCCTTTACATACTACCTAACCAAAGCATTGCTGATTGTATGGATTACAGAACTAAAGCTTCATAAGCTTTGATCTAAGATACTCATAAGGGCTTCCTATAGTCAAAATGACATTATCCAGTATCTTTTGTGTAGTATTTGTGCATAGAGATGTTAAAAGTTAAGATCAATGTAGGTTTGCAAGAGTCAACTAGGCTTCTGCACTATAGATGCACAACTAATTACACAGAAAATAATGGAGGATCAGCAACAGGTAAGGGAATCCATTAAGTGAATAAATGAGATATTGTAGCTCATCACCATTAACCATGTTGTCACATTCGCTCCCCCCAGAAAACGCAGAGGTTGGGAGGAAGAGGAGGGTGGATGATGAAGGCGATGAGCAGGGGCCTCCATCCAAGCTGACATCAAAACAGGTATGCACCGTCGCCATTGCCAACCACAACTCAACACTTCAATTTATCTGTGCCAATCCCTGCTGCTTTATACCTCACATGTTGCTACCTGGAAGAACGAGGTTTGGCTCCGCAGCCAGATAGCTTCTCATTCATCTTGTCTCGATTTAAAAAATACAAATTTTTATCTTTTACAGAGGAGGAGAATGGAGCGGGCCCAGAAGGTGAAGAAGGTGGGGGTACGTTATTACGAAACGCACAATGTCAAAAACAAAAACAAGGACCGAAAGAAACCCAGGGAACCACAGGGCAAGAAGAACAAGAAGTCCAAGCGCTAGCCCAGGGGCCTGCTTCAGAAATGCATATGAAGAACATAAACCACCCTTTCAAATGGCCTTCCAGAAACCGTATCCTGCTTTCCTCCTTGTCTCCTAATTTATTAAGCGCATTTCAACATGCCTTAAAAACTGAGTGGACTCAGGAAGGAACAATGAGACCAGATTGTTTAGAAGCATTTATTGTTGTGCACAGTGTTTTATATTTCAGTTTGATTGTACAGAACCTGAAATGCAATAAACAATGAATGTGTACCAGGATTTGATTATTTTCATTGGCAAAATCTGGTGACTCTGGAAGTTTCATAAAAACTCCCAGCAGGCCAGAGGAAGGAAAAAAACACCATAGCTTTTTTATTTGTTCGTTTTATTACAAAATCTAAAATACCTTGAAAAGGTGAGGCCTTCACACATCCAAATATATTGTATTGCATGGACGTAAGAACAGACTTTTCACTTTAGTTAACATTTTAAATATCACCAGATAAATCGTGACCATTTGTTTAAATGTTTTCCAAATGTGTGCCTGTTTTATGAATTCGAAGTGAGATCTGTACTGAGCTAACTCTAGAAGCGAGACAGCTCCAGCTATTGTCATTTAATTTGTTCAATTTAAGGCAAACTCAATGGTGAATCAGGAAGTGTGCTTGCAGCTGAGTCTTAACAGGTGTAAAACATTTTCTTCAGGAACTGGTCTTTTGAGTGTGGTGCTAGATTCAGTTCTACACACACACTCACCAGCCGCATACACAGGGACAGGCCTTATGAAACAGAGGCCATTCTGTTCATCTCAGTTAGGTTACCACTTAAAAAATTGAGTTAAGGAGGTATGTAATTTATAAATATTATAAAGGTTGATGTACTTGTTTGATCTTGCAATATAAATTGCAAATAATGAAAATAAAAAGGTGGAAAAAAGAAATCTCACATATGAGAAGCTGAATGGCTGACAATCTTGCAAATAAATGTCAGTTTTAACTGTTGCCAACTTGTGTAACACCAACTTGAAAAAAGGAAATAAATGTGATTTGATATTTAAACAGTTAAAATGTTTTTTTTTCTATCTTTTGCAAACAGTCCTTTTTTTTGTTAAAACTGTTGAATTCGACACAAGGTTGTCCAGTCCCTTGGTGTCTGTTTGCAAATGAACGTCATTGGTCTTGTTTTGGAAAAAGACAGTGATGAACATTTAAAATATATGCTAAAAATGAAGGATGATTTGTTTTTTTTTAAATCCTGGTGAGAAATTATGTACAGGAACAGTAAACACTTCTTTGTGAAGACACCATGAAATGGTGGTTTAAACTGGCCTTCCATTCTGTGGAAGATTAAAGATTACGCAAATGGTGCGGTCTTTTACTAGTTTTGGGAACTTAACTCAGTTTTCCCTTTTCTGTTTGTGAAGTGTTGTGGTTTAAAAAGATGTTAGATCTTAAATAGACGGTGGTATAAAATGAACACAGTACGTATACACAATATAGACGCCTTGCCAGAAGTTCTGAGGTCACTTCTTCGGCGCAATGATCCCCTCCAGCTGAGTCTGTCAGAGGCAAGACAAAAAACAGGAAGTGTCAGACAGGAAGTAGCAAAGGCAGCCCTCTGCATTTCAACATCAAGACATGTAGTGGCCATCCATCCAGAGAACGCCTCCACATTCTGTACATGCAATCTACACCTACAACTAAATATTTACTAAAGCAGTTCAGGTTTCGTTACCCTCTGAATGGAATAATGGCTAGGAAGTCTAACATGGAGTTGGAATCAAAATGTCTGCAATATATTTGTGGGGAAAAAGGAAAAACAATGACTGCACAACATTAATATGAATTGTGGGTTCAACAAACTTTCATCCTGCTGTATGTGTATTTTAATTTTAGTCTGATACAACATCCCTGGAGATCATTTAAAGCCCTGTGAAAAAGTCCAAAAATGTACACATTGAGCATCTCAGGCATTTCATAAGAGTTTGTGCTTGAATTATAGTAGCAGCATGTACACATTGGCTCAAAAATGACACAATGGGTGAACAGAATAATTAGCGAACAAGTACTGATCCAGGGCCCAGACTGTGAATTTGTATTATATTACTTTAACTTAATTTAATAGAATTATTTTAACTAGTTTAACTTCACCTGCATTATTTCCAAATACAGAAAAAGATGTTTTTTTCAAGTAGATACTTTTCCAAACAAATACAAGTACATTTCAGTATTATTTGGTTTATATATTTTGAAAAACTATTTCAAATAAAATTCTGAAGTAAAAGTACTTTGAAATACGCAGGGTGTATATTTGGCATGGATCTGGACAGTTACTGGTCTTCACTTGTCTGTGCCATCTGACCTTGAGCTGCTGGTTGGTTCGTTTAAGGAACTGGATCTCCTCCGTGTGTTTCTTCTCCTCCACCTGCCGCCGCTCCGTCTCCCTCTTTTCGATGGCTTCGCACTTGGCCTTCTGCTCGTTCACCTGCCTCTCCAGTTCCTTTTTCTCGTTCTCCAGCGCTTGTATCTGCACGGGTAGAGAAAGCAGGTGGGCGAGTGAAGCCAAGACCAGAGACATCAGATTGGATGTAAACGTCCGCCCCAGCAGGACCAAGCTTGATTGTAGTGCTGGATACTCTTTCGACTGTACTCAAATGATTAGCCTAGCTGGGCTACATGGTCTGCTCTCTTCATTATGTATTCTTATGTTCATATGTCATCCACAGAAAGCACTAGCAAAGGTATGGTTATGTCCTTAGGATGGGGACCTAAGCCTCCAGCTCCCTAGTGATACCCACTCATATCACTTGAATGGTGCCATCAGTGAGGACCAGGACTGGAAACTAGCCACAGATCTACCCTATTACACAAGCAATAACCGGTGAGAAGACACTATTTACCCAAGGTAGTGTTGAGTTGCTAATGGTAAAGGGACCTCTAAAAGCACGAAGGTAAAAGATGGGGAATTTCAGTCCCTACAGAAGGGACCAGTGTGGCTGTAGGCTTTTACTTACTCATACTGCACCTGGAACCTAAGCTACACCAGTTAACAATACTACTCGATTAAAGAATATTACTTTGTTCAGTGACAACATGTACTGGACCTGGTGTGACAGATGGATGGATGGGTGAAGGGTCACCCTGCTGCCATCAGGGGGGCTCCTTTGGTGACAGTGACTGAACGACCCCTGTTCAACGCCCTGCTATCGTACCTTCTTTTGCATTTCGTTCTTGCCCTGCTCCGCCTGCAGTGCCTTCCGCATGCCAAAGGCCACGCTGCTCTCGTACAGCGTCTGATAGGCCGCGATGGTCATGCGGATCTCGTCTCGTACCCGTAGCAACAGCAGCCCTCTCTCTGAGCAGTTGATGGTTACCTGTCTGATCAGCTCATCTGTTGGGGAAGGGGCAGAGTCTGATAGGACCAGAGTGCTGCAGTGATGGTCATGCGGAGGTTTCATTGAAAAAACAACTGGAGGAGCTACCATATAATATCAGTTACCCAGTAATTTGGACAACACTGGCAGAAAAAAACAATTTTGATTGGTTCCTCTCTCTGAGCAGTTGATGGTTACCTGTCTGATCAGCTCATCTGTTCAAGGGGAACCTTTGGGGGCAGAGTGCACACTGCAAGGAGACCAGCCCCTTTCAAGCGATTGTTGAGGTAGGGATCTTTTTAAAAACATGGGACCAGAGTGCTGCAGTGACCTTTGGCTTTACACTAGTTATGCAGGAGTGAGGTTTCATTGAAAAAACAACTGGAGGAGCTACCATATAATATCAGTTACTCAGTAATTTGGACTAATGATTGCACTGGCTGTGGAGAAAAAAACAATTTTGATTGGTTCAAACAAGTTAATGATTGACAGTTCAACCAGTCTCTGACCCTTCAGACACAGGTGTCATCACTCAGGTTAAAACAGGGTTCAATTGGATGGACTATTGAACCATTAAATTTAAAAGGGGGTGAATATTTATGCAAACATCAGCCATTTCTCCTTGACATTAAAGAGTTTTTTCCTTCCATCCAAGTCCACTTCCCTTGATGGTATACTGTAATTTGAATCTAGCCTACCAGTTCTGGGACCATTCACAGAGGCATAAATGTCTTTGCATTTCTTGAGATCTGACAATCTGGGTTACAAAACTCAAGCTAATTGTTTTTTTGATTGTACAATACCAATTTAGTCTACACGCCCACTTCCAGAACATTCAGAACATACTTCCTGATTGGGGGCAGTCACTGTGGGTTTGGTGGAGGTGTGATGTTATGTGTGAAAATGAGCAACAAAAAAAGAATTTCACCAAAGCACTGGGTGTAGAGCTCCCTTCGCACGGGGCAGATTCCCGTCTCCCGCGCCTGCCTCTGCTGGAGCTTCTGGTCCAGCTGCTCCTGCAGCTTCACCACGTTGGTGCGTGTGCACGGCATGCTGGACACCTGCTGCACCCACAGCTGGTTGTTCTCTGTCCACTCCCTTTTCGTATAAAGAAAATTGATTTTAAACTTGATCTTCTGCAATGTTGTTGATCAGTCCAAGTGTTTTTTTTTGTGTTTTTTAATGCATATTCACATTATTTTGTGATCTACAGCCAGTTCTTTTCTTTAGCATTAACCTGTTGGAACAACCTGCCATGGATATATTTTTTACAGGAAAACTAATGAAAAATATAAAACATTTATAATGTTTTAAAAGGACATAGGACCAATAACTTTGTATTTTGAATTTGTCAGGGGACATTTTGGATTACTAAGCCAACTCCCCATCTGCTCTCATTTATTTAGTTACAGCAGGCAGTGCTCAAGGAAATAATTGTTTTATGTATTTCACCAAATAAAAGGACCAAGAACAACTCTATAAAACCAACACCACGTCTAGGATGTCACAGATTATGTGTTTGCTCATTAAGTAGGTTGCGGTCTCAATGGCATTTTGGGAACCCCTGACCTACAACTGAACCAAGAGGCGTTACCTTGGTGGTAGCATAGCATTCAGTATATCCTCCATTTGCTTGTTGCCTTCCCCGGTGGGGGATTTAGGCTTGGGTGGTGGAGGGACTGGGGCCGTCGTGGCCGGCTGCAGAGGGCTCACTCTCAAGGAACGAGACTGAAATCCAGGCAAATGGAATCACTGTCATTAGACGTGGTGATATTATTGCTGCTTCATCCAAGAGAAAATTTACAGGCATGTCATTTTTGTAAGGATCAATAAAATCAAAGAATTATAACAGTGGGGAAGAGGAATATAAAAGCATACAAAATGCTTGACGTTTTGGAGATCTTCTGCCCAATCACCGGACGAGCATAGGCTATATTTGTCAAACTTTTCCAACTCAAAAGTAACCTCCTGACTTTCATATAAATGCCGTAGTTGTTACGGCTGGCACAAGATAAAAGGTACCCACGTCGTTCAGACGAATGTGTGCTTCTGCTTTCTTTTTATAACGTCAGTTTACTTCCCAATTGGTATTAATCATGCATTTTGAGACTATGTATTTTGCCAATAAGTGTTCCAGTTTGGGATCTCTGCCACACGATCTGTCGCCACCCCCTCCTGTCATCCAATAGTTCGCTTGTTAAAAAGTTTTATTTTTAGTTCACAGAGTAAAAACATCAAAGATATTGGACAAAGAAGCTGGTTTAGAGGTTGACCGTTTGGTCGATTAAATAAATCATAAAAAGATAGCAATATCCGCCAACTTAAAAAAAGGTTGTGTTCAAAACTATGTTGCACGTTGCTCATTTGTCGACAAAATAGTTTGTTCAATTTTGTCAATCGAGTTAAAATCCTCGACATCAGATATCAAGGTAATGCATAGCTTCAGTGGGTATAACCCCAGCACTATCTGGCTACACAGTCGCTGTACTTTACTTCTTGTTACCTTGGGTGACTTCTTCTCTGTGTTCCTGGTCACCAGGACAGGGTTGTCATATTTCAAGAGAGAATCGGTCGGGGGAATCATGATGATGACGTTCAATTTAATAGTGTATTTTCTTTAAAAAGCCAAATGTCAACTATCGCGACCAACAAAAGCCAAAGTTTCACTGCAGTACAGTGACAACTCTTTCAGGACTATTGTATACCGTTTCCAGGACAACGGTACTCCACAGGGGTACGGCAGCCGTGAAGGGAGGGAAGCGTTAGATTAAAACATGAAAACGTTTTCAGACAGGCAGCGTTTTGAATTAATCACTGTTAGGTTGGCAAGAAAGAATGAATAGATGTGTTCTGTTGGCATTTCCTTGCAAGTCCCAAAATTTATGAAAAGCAAGCTATCCTAGCTATATCAGAAGACGAGCTAAGTTTGTCATAAAAGATAGCTAACAGTTAGCAAGCTGGATCGGTTAAAATTATCTGGCTAGCAAGCTAACATAAGTTGCTGAATATCAGAGGCTAGCGGGTGCTATTTAAATGAATGAAAGTTTAGATGAGTACAATTTAATGTGCAGACATTTAGCAAACCCTTAAAGTAAAATGCATTGCTGCAGTGCACACAAAACGTAAATAACTAAGATTTAGGTCGAACACAGGTAAAGGAAAAAAAATCAGTAAACATATTTAAATGGAACCGATTAAGTGGAGACTGGCTTCACGGAATATATTTTCAGGAGGTTCTAACCGGAAACGGAACTCAAACTCGGGACTTATAAACCGGCGTGTGAAATTGGACGGACTTTAAGATTGTTATTTCCACATCTTTACATTTCACTCATGTTATAAACTTTACTTCGAAAAGAAAGGAGAGCAGCCCTTCGATATCTTGGGATAATGGAGAAGGAGAGACGACAAAGAAGGTTGGATTCCCCTCCTCAAAATCGGGAACGAAAGATGAAAATCAAACAAGAGAAACTTAGTCCTGCCAGGCCGCAGAGATCCCGCCGCTCGAGTTCGGGGTCTAACCGGAGTAGCTGCAGCCCTCGGCCGCAGAGGAAACGGGAAGATAGGTGGGTGGATTAATTACCATGTTACACTACAGAAAATAATGGTCAATTGTATATCAAATATATCGCTGTAATACGTTTGTGTAACATTTTAGACAATAGCAGATGTTAATTATGAAATATGGTGGCGCGCAGATGCCGCTTTAAACTTCTGTAATGTTGGGTAACTTTTTGTCGTTGTTGCAGAGCTAACGTTAGAGACTTGCATCGCAAAGTAATATGGAGAGCGACGTTGAATTAATTGGCAATATGACCCAGAGCTCCACTTCACGGTTTTTACCGTTTCCAAGCTGTTGTGCTTTATGAAGTCAGGGACAATCTAAGGCATACAATATTGGTTGCATAACTAGTAAATTAATAACTTGTTTGCCTTTGCACTGCATAATAACTAGCGTTGGCTGTTGACTTGGGCGCTCTCATATATGCTGTAATTATCAACAGTATGTTGAGAGTTATTTTTGCACCATGTCAATGGTACACAAACACACACACACACACACCATATTGTGTAATATTTTCTTTTTGGAACAGATCGCCTGCCAGAAGAAGGGAGAGGTCACCAGCACGAAGGAACAGCAGGTCACCCAGAAAGAAGAGGAGCAGGAGTCCCCGCGGTTCGGATGTTAACATAAAGCGGGTAATTCGGCCCTGATCACATTTGAATGAGCTGCTTAATATACGTGTTACGGTCCGTCACAGCCCTCACATGTGCTAATGGTGATCTGTTGCAATTGTGTTTGTTGAATCTGAATAATGTACTTTGAAATAAAAACGTATTTGTAGGAATACAAACGAGGAATTCAGTAACTACATTCACCAAACACCTGTTGTTGGCATTCCTCCGTTAAGGTGAGGCTAAATAGTTTAAACGTTTAGGCGCGTTGCGTTTGTCTGTGAATTTCCTCGTTTTTAATTCACACAGATGTACAAATGAATTAGAGAGGAACTTTCAACCAGGGCCACCACTATCTCCTTTATCATTCGGGGCAAGCAGGGGATTTTAAAGGGGCAAAGAGGCACCCTGGACTCCTACTCCAGGAAGCAACACTTAAAGTACTTCATCAAAAGAAAGATCTTGACAGCAGTATAGTATAATCATTTAGAGAGCTGTGTTGGCAGTACAGGTTGTAGAGTCAGTTCCCAGTTAGGGCACCCTAGAGTAAGGTATTTGTGTTGAATTTCCCCAGTAAATATGATGTTGCATATATTGATAGTGTAGAAATTGAAGATGTGTTGGCTCTATGGATAAGGGTGACTGCTGATTAGATAAATCTACATCTAATGAAAGTGGAAAATTCCCTCAACTAGGCTTCATGTGTACTTAGCCTATTCCATGTCAACATCATAATTAAAATAGTGCTATGGTAAATGTACAATGAAAAAAGCTGTTTTTTTTAATGTTAAATAATTATTTCTTCATTTATTTGGATATCCGTTGGCCTTGGGTTCTATAGACTTCCTGGGGTTCACACAAAGACAGTGCAAACAATGATAAAACAAGTCTGGAAAAGAAAATGAGAACACAAAAATTAAAAGTAACATATTACAAAGTATATATAAATGTTTTATGTTAGTGTTGTTTAATGTTGCAGTTTCATGAAAGAGTTGTTTGCTGTAGAAAGGGGTGGGAGTTGTGGAGACTATTGCATTACTTATGTTTGTTTGTCCTTCCAGGAGCGGGATGATCACCGTGGTGATGAGGAGAGGAGGCGACGCGATCGCTGGGACACGGCAGACGAGCGGCGTGGGGGACAGGAAGGGGAGCGAGAGCGGGA
The DNA here is from genome assembly GCA_022829145.1 of Albula goreensis. NCBI lineage: Eukaryota > Metazoa > Chordata > Actinopteri > Albuliformes > Albulidae > Albula > Albula goreensis. Next base: position 34,957,345 of record CM040750.1, read on the forward strand.
CCGGTCGCGGTCAGGTCACCGTGAGCGGGACCGACAGAGGGAGCGCGATGCTCAGACCTTCCAGCAACAGCAGGCGGATAGCGAGCGGCAGGACGAACGCCGGCGCGACCACAGGCGCCGCCAGGAGGCCGACGGCCAGGGCGCCGGGCCCCCCAACTTCGGCTCTGACCAGGCCGCTGGTGACGACAGCCCCCCAGCCGAGAAGGAGATGCCTAACTTCGAACTGTCAGGGGCCCTGGTGGAAGATACCAACACGTTCCGGGGGGTGGTGATCAAGTACAACGAGCCGCCCGAGGCCCGCATCCCCAAGCGCCGGTGGCGGCTATACCCCTTCAAGAACGATGAGCCGCTGCCCGTCATGTACATTCACCGCCAGAGCGCCTACCTGCTGGGCCGGCAGAGGAAGATCGCTGACATTCCCATTGACCATCCCTCCTGCTCCAAACAGCACGCAGTGTTCCAGTACAGGTGAGGCACGGGGAAAGATGGCTGCATAGTTGCTTAGATACAGATAGACCGATGTTAAAAAAAAAAAAAAAAAGCTTTTTTCATCGTTAATTTTTCAGCATGTACACATGAATGGATACAAATAGACAGATTGGTAAATACAGGCAGATGGATAGATATGCATAGAATCATGAACTTATGAAAACTTTTTTTTCCACAAGATAGTTATGTGGAGCAATATTAATGTGTATTTCTACACCGATGTGTTTAAAACATGTAATAGTGCTAATCAGCTGAGAGAGACTGCAAACAGGTCTATAGTCCTGTTGTAATTTGTTTTTGTATTATTTCAACCTTCCACAGAACATTTTTGCTCTCACTTTTCTCAAGGGTGTGAATGGCATAGGTTTCATGTATCTTCTATAGCTGTGACACACCTGTCATTAGTTGAGTCAACAAATATCTTTACAAATGAGCATTAAAATAAAAATTTATTTAATGCCTGTTAAACTATGTAATTTTTTCAAGCCACATTTTCAAGGCAGTGCAAATACTCTGTATGCTCAACTTGCTATTCTGAACATGTCTGTGCTGCGTCTTACACGTATGATTGTGCATAATACTGGTATATTATAAAGTCGCACAGCTGTGTTAGGTATTATAATAGTGTACTCATGAATTATTACATGTGTATAATGTTCCAGCATCGACAGTCTGATCTGTCTGGTGTGAGTATGCGAGTTCAGCTTGTGCTGCCATGGAAACAGGGCCCTTAATATTGTCATTGTTGGTTGTGCTTGTTCTTTCCTGACCAGATCAGTGGAGTTCACACGCCCCGACGGGACGACGGGCAGGAGGGTGCGTCCTTACATCATCGACCTGTGCTCTGGCAACGGCACATACCTGAACAACTCGCGCATCGAGCCGCAGCGCTACTACGAGCTCAAGGAGAAGGACGTGATCAAGTTCGGCTTCAGCAGCCGCGAGTACGTCCTGCTGCATGAGTTCTCGGACACCACCGAGGTGGACGCCAAACAGCAGGAGGAGGAGGATGAGGATGAGGGCCTGGATGAGTGAGGACCAGGGGAGGATTATGGGAAATGTTGACAGATGGAGTTCCAGTCATTGACTTTAAACGAGCGAGTGAGCTTGCGCTCGCTTTCTCACTCTCACTCTCTCTCTCTCTGTAAGAAATAAGACACAGACGTGCTGAAATGGGTTTAGCAAGTGTCCAGTGTTGGTGGAACAAGCAGCGCACATGTAATAGCAAGGCATGCCTCCTGCTGTTTTTAGGCTATCTGCAGGAGGACATCTGGTTATCTACTCTCAGGTCAGTTGTATTAGTGCAGTAGTACAGTCTGTCTCACCTAGTGTCCTGTACCTAACCGTGCTCATCCACTCAATGGCAAATGCTCAGAGCCAGTAATCGAAATGGAAGCAGGAAAAAAAAATCTATATTTTTGAACAGATCGGTTGGAATACAAACTAAAATATGTCCAGATTGGGTTCTGTAATTGACACTGGAGGTTTTTGAATGTGGACCTTTAAAATACTCTACCTAAACATGGTCCACTTGTTTCAGGGAAAAAAAAGGTAGAATAAAAGAGAAATTGGAGAATATTGGTTTCCTCACTTTTTAAATGTATACTGCTTTTCTCTCCGTAGACGTGACTTAAATCAGAATTTGTTTTGTATAGCATCGTGTGTACGCAGCAGAGTGAAACATGCATATTTTTGCCATTGTGCTGTATGTTTTCAGGTAGTTGCAAAAGAACATTTTCATTTCCCCAAAGGTGTTAATAAGCAGATTCTGCCCTGCACATGACTTTCAGGTTTTCTCTCTTTCTTTATCTACGTTTGGTAACCTACAGCCTAAGTATATATATATATTTCAGTTTCTTTTTAAATGTTTTTTATTGTACATAAAGGTCATATAAAGTTAATTCTGGCTTGGAGTCAGTTCTTGTGTCCTGTAGCAGCACGCAGACAAAATAAAACACAGTTTTGAAACAAGAAATGTAACAGTCTGTCTGACGGCATAATTCATGCACTTGTCAACTGTAAAACTGCAAAAAGGCCGTTCATATCCCTGGCTGATGCCTCTCTAACCCGGTACAGTTAAAAACGTTCTGCATAGAGGAGGCTTTGACCCGGCTTACATGATCATCTGGGGAACAGTAATACTGTATATCACTGCAAAGCAACCTAAAAAAGACATCAAAGGTGTTTAGTTCTAGCTAATATCACTGATTGGCCCAGTTTTGAAATGGGTATCAGACTCTCAGCCAGTGTCAGTAAGTCCCTGGTAGTGCCCTCAGAGGAAATACCCTCCCTCTCCTGTGTACCTGAGCCTGAGTTTTCTCCATTCCTCATCCCTCTGTCCAGTTGGACATTGTATTCTGATTATTTTCTTCCTCTTTATTCACTTTCTTTCCCTGCTTCATCTGCAGTTCCTGTACCTCTTCATGTCTCACTCCATCCTCACTGAGCTCCCAGCCCTCCTCCTCCTCCTCCTCCTCCTCCTCCATTGACCAGGATGTAATTCTCTTCTTTGCCCGTTCCATACCCTGTCCTGCCCTCTATCGTCTCCTCCGCGTCTTCACTTTTCAGCCTTGATCTCAGCTCAACCCGTGACCTGTGTCATCCAGCGCAGTTTCTGTCTTCGTCTTTCACACATGGAGGTACAGAACAAAAACATTTTGCACATCTGGTACAGATTCTATTTTATGTTATTTTTCCTTTATACCTCTTCAAAAGTGAAGGACAGAAGGGTGACAATGACGGCCTCTCTAGAGTGGGAGATGACTGTATCATCCACTACCTCAATCCATTCATTACTTCAGACAGTAACAACAGAGGAAGAGTTTTAAAACTACTGCAGCAATGCTGGTTATCCCTCCTTATTCCGACGGTACAGTTCTGCTATTTAACCACCAGGGGTTGCTGTAGTGCTTACTACACATTTACCTTTCCCGGGTATGCTCTGTCAAGTCGCACAGCTGTGTTAGGTATTATAATAGTGTACTCATGGATTATTGCATGCATATAATGTTCCAGCATCGACAGTCTGATCTTTATGGCGTGAGTACGTGAGTTGAGCTTGCACTGCCATGGAAATAGGGCCCTTAATATTGTCATTGTTGGTTGTGCTTGTTGTTCTTCCTCACCAGATCAGTGGAGTTCACGCGCCCAGACGGCATGACGACAGGCTTGAGGGTGTGTTCTTACATCATCGACCTGTGCTCCGGCAACGGCACGTACCTGAACAACTCGCGCATCGAGCTGCAGCGCTACTACGAGCTCAAGGAGAAGTACGTGATCAAGTCTCCGAGAGGAGGAATGCATTCAGTGTTGTACAAAATGACATCTGTATGAATATGGATGCACTCAAAAAGAACAGCAATCCACCTACGCACATCATATTCCAATGTGTACTTTAAGTTGCATCATGAGTACCATTAACAGTATACCCATATGCATTGTATTTGCTTTGTACAGGGCAGCCTGTATTCTAGTGGCTAAGGTACATGACTGAGACCCCTGAGGTTGGCAAGAACACCATTTCTGTTGGGCCCTTGAGCAAGGCCCTTAACCCCCACATTGCTCCCAGGGGGACTGGCCCTTGGTTAGCCTAATCAACTAAGTCACTTTGGATAAAAAAGTGTCAGCTAAATAACTATGTTTATTTCTGTTAGCCTCAAGGCAAACACAGTCTGTCATCTGAGGTCCACTGTTTGTAGCACCATTCAGTTACTACAGAATGAAAATATTTTTATTTAATCAACTTACCCAGACATTTTATTGCATCATCAGGTCATTTATTTTGGTAACCGCCAAATGAACAATCCTGAACGGGTTTCTTCAGCATGGCAAGCAATTTTTGTCTCTGCCATAATTCACAACCACCTGCCTGATGGTACAACTGAATAAAATGACAGGTAAAGGTTCTGTCACAATAAAACCAGGGAAATGGATTTCTGTGAAACCCTCACTGTCTAAATCAGTTGTGTTTCTGTTTTAAAACTGTCCTGGAAAATACCCAGAGTCTTACTAATTCATAAGTTTTCTGTCTGTGCATGGCCTAACCTGCTGTCTGAACTCTTCCCATTATGGGGGATGCCATGTACAAATGTATGTGACCCGGCTGGCACAGCTGGCACTGGCACAGTCTGTATTTGATCAGGCTTCAGGGTAAAGCGCTGCAATGAACAAAAACCGCCTGGGCAGAACTGCTGCTGCAAAACTGACCAGTGGAATTACAGAATGACAAGCAGGATGGGAAAAAATGTTTTTGTAATAAGGAAAGCTTTACATTTAAAAAACAACTGAACACTTTCTTGATGGCAAATATTGAAATGACAGTAATCCAAGTCATCATTTTGTTTCACTATTTCGTTTTAATTCTTAATTCGGTCTTTCATTTTCATTTCTACCAGATATGACAGCTGATTTACACATTGATAACACTCAATGCATACCTAGGTAGAGAGAAAAACAGTAACAAAAAAAAATATCAAAAAGGAGGTTAAATCATGAGATCATCCTTATCATTTTTAAATATTATAACCAATCTATAGCTATATATTTTTGTCCAGTACTTAAGGAGTCTGTTCACCACAGATTAGAGTCCAAAAAGGTGCACAGACCCTTCACTCACTTGTTTCAGGAACATGCTGTCTAACATGGAGCCCACTATTTAAATATTCCTCAATACAGCTTGTAGAGCAACCGTTACACTGTAAACCATTACTATATGAAAAAAGTCATAAGTCTGTCAATTCTTCCAATTTAAAATTACAGGTTGGGAGATTATCTTGCTGCAGACTGGCTCTGCTAAGCTGCAGACAGAGGTATGTCACACGTCTGCAGACAAGCCGGCTTGAGCCACCTGCCTCCAAACTGAGCCCCACTTACATAAGGTCACAACTGGTCAAAAGTGTACACGGCCTTCAGCTTATCTTGCATCAGTATAAACATGATCAGCCTCATTGTTCTGTAAAGTTATGATCATGAAAAGAGAAGCTAGCTCCTCCATAACCCCTAAAATCATGTTTACACACAGATTATAGCTTTGCTATGCTCTGACCTTTTCAAGATTGCTTTGTCTCTCCGCTCGACCACATAACCCACAAAAGCTTATGAGAATAGATCTTTAACGTCAATACAAATCAATTAAGTTCTCATTAATGATAGTACTCAAACGACCACAGCTCTTATTTCGGTGGTGTGAGTTTTCTCGTGTCTTTTCAGGCGACTGGATAAACTGAAGCTCTTCCCGCACTGGGAGCACTGAAACGGGCGCTCTCCTGAGTGACTCAGGTGGTGTTTCATCAGGAGCGATTGATAGGGGAAGCTCTTGTCGCACTGAGAGCACTGAAACGGGCGCTCCCCCGTGTGAGATTTCAGGTGCGTTTTCAGGTTGCTGGACTGAGTGAAAGTCTTCCCGCAGTAAGAGCACTGGAAAGGGCGCTCCCCCGTGTGCGTGCGCCGGTGTGTCGTCAGGGCGTTTGCCACCGCGAAACACTTCCCGCACTGGGGACACCGGTACGGCCGCTCCCCTGTATGAACGCGCTGGTGTACCGCCAGTTCTGAGGGGTTCCTGTACCGCTTGCCACACTGTGAACAGGGGTACGGGTTCACAGAGGTGTGCGTTTTCTGGTGTTTCACCAGAGTACCCAATAAGCGAAATGTCTTCCCACAGTAGGAGCAGTTGTGTGGACGCTCACCTGTGTGAGTGACCAGGTGTGTTTTCAGATTGCTGGACTGAGTGAAGCTCTTCCCGCAGTGCGTGCATTGATACGGGCGCTCCCCTGTGTGCATTCGGTTGTGTTTTGTCAGGGAATACGACGTGCGGAAGTTCTTGCCGCACTGGGAGCAGAGGAACGGCCGCTCGCCGGTGTGTATCCGCTGGTGGTCGATGAGCAGCGCTTTGTAGGTGAAGCTCTTCCCGCACTGAAAGCAGTGGAACCTACGCTCACCGGTATGCGTTCGCTGGTGTATAGTCAGAGCGCCCAGCACGGCAAACCTCTTTCCACAGTACGAACAGGGGTACGGGCGCTCTCCTGTATGGGTTCGCATGTGCGTTTTCAGCTTTGATAGATGCTTATATTCCCTCCCACACTGGGTACATGTGTGGACCCCCGGGGTGCCAGCAGGGGTCTCCGTCAGGGTGGGGCGTGTCTGAGGGGGCGTGGGGTGTTGATCCATACTGCTGGACGGCTGAGGGGTCTCTGTTCCATTCTCTTCGGGCCTCAGAATCCTGTTCTGCTCCTCTGGGTGAACCTTCTCGACATGCTGCTGGAACTTCTCCTCCTCCGTATCAATGAACGGGCACAGGGAGCAGGCAAAGACCGGGAACGACACCTCACTGGTCTGCCCTGAGGACAGAGAAGGGGCCGTGAGGTCATTATAAGAAATGAAAGTGAATTTAGGTTCTGACAAACAACTGTACATCTGAGGACAAAAAACAAACATTTACAGTAGGGGAGATGATTTTTTTCAGAAGTGTTATCAAATGTTTGAAAAGCAATATCAAATCAATAAGACTACCCAGACTGCATCTGCATTAATTAAAGGCATAATTCACCCCCAAATTGCACATTTCTGTAATATAATACATAAGCAAATGTTACATTGACTAGTAGTTAGTGTCAATGAAATGGCACCTTTTGTGTGCTGCACCCACCTAACGCTAGCCATGCAAACAATACAATGGGTGTAATATGTCACCAAGGTTACATTTTCCAACGCTATCCAATACCCCTTTCAAGCAAACTCAATAAGAAATGAACACTCAGTGATAGACTGATGATGTGGAAGTTTCATTATGGGTTGGATTGTACCTATTTCCTACCTGACTGTTTAATAGACAAAGTAAGGCAAAGGTCACCCAAGACAGCCCCTCCCTTTCCTGTGTACCTGGCTCGGTTTTAGGTCCGTTCTTCTTCCCACCGTCAATTTGGGCGACTTGATTAGGATCATTTTCGTCCATTGACTCTTCACTCTCTTCTTCCTGCTTTACCCTGAGTTCATTTACCTCTTCATCCTTACTCCTCTGCCATCCTTTTTCATCACCATCCTCCTCTTCTTCCTCCTCCTGCTTTATTTTGATGAGGATGTCATTTTCCTCCATCTCATATCCATTCTTGCTGTCTATCGCCTCCTCCACATCTTCACTCTTCAGCCGGGCTGTCAGCTCCGCCCCTGAGTAGTCCATCCTGTCCGTCACAGATTTCCACCCTGACCACCTCACCCGAGCCAGGGCCGAGAGAGCTCTGAGGACCCCAGTGCTGATCTCTGTTTTCTGTACAGGACCAGAGGATGAATCTTTACCATCTGAAGTTCACGGGGTGCAGGATGTCGTCACCTGTGAAGTGGTGAGGAGACAGTGAGTGAGAAGGGGTGGGGAAAATCTACACAAATTGTGATATCAGCCTTTGACACATAAAGATTCAGTCACCCTTTTCCTCACTTTGCTGCAAGCTTAAGTGAGACCTAAAACTTCTACAACACGATGACAATGCTGTTTGCCTTCCAGCATGCTTCCTTGCAGTGTTGGTGAGGGGTGCGTGAGTTAATTGCTGCTTAGCTAGGTTCCACCATCACATGGGCAGAAGTAATTAATATTTGGTTCTGTTTTGCTGAGGCACTGCTATGAAAAAGATCACACCGGCCCCTCTGTGGTGACACTAATATGTTCAGGATCCCCACGCCCTGGTTTTGCACTATAATTCAGGTCATTCCCTCTTTAACAGCATCCACGCTAGTCTGTCTTTGATTAACAAGGGCTAAAGTTAGCCTGTTCACAACCAGCGTATCATTTGCCGAATTTTAGATATTGGTACAGCGTTAACATTCTTAGTGCTGTTCTCATTTCTCTGCAGCTGGCGGCTCTGGGTTTGGGAGCCAGCAGTCACCAATCTTTCAAAAGTGATATTCTGAAGGCTGTCGGCTACAGCAGCTATAACTGTTCCATCAAAGTGTTAGCCCACTCTTACCCTCAGTAACAGCCGTCTGAGGTTTACTGTCGTCAAACTAATTGTTAGTTGGCATGAACAGGCCATGAAGGGTTGACAAAACCCATAACGTTAAGTAAAATTATGGTCTGTATCTGTTAATCTATATTAATAGTAAACTACTTTAAGCAGTGGTCAAAAGAAGGAGACCAGAGACTCAGACCTAGCTGATCTTGGTGTAACGAGCATTAAAGCTGACTGCCTCTCAGCAAAAGTGATCAAACTCAAATGTGCCCACTGACATGTTACACCATATTTGAAATATGCCAGACAGGAAAAGTCTTTGGAAAAAGTAAGTGGTCTAAGTTCTGTTAACCGGTTTTGTTAAATTACACTGGATTAACAATCATATTCCACCGGAAGTGGTTCTGCCCCCTAAACCAAAACAGACTGGATTGTGACCTCACTCTGTCCTATTTCTCTGTAGATACTTTTAGTTCCTCCGTACTCTTTCGTAATTTATTTGTTATAAAGCAAGCGTGACTGTATACTAGCAATCTCGTACCTTCATATGCAACCTTAGCTCTGCAGCTCCTTGGTAAATCAAATGGTTTGGAAACCTTGGCTAAAATATCGTTCAGTTCAGTACTGTTTCCTATGGCCGCTTTTGTCTAATTTGAATGAGCGTTTTTTTTTTTACTTTTTGCTATTAGTTATGTAGCAGTTGAGCCCACATTAAACTATCACACGAAAACGCGTACCTTAACCCAGGTCAACACTGATTAGTGTTGCTGCTTTTATAGTCCGCCAGCCTGTGTTAACGTAATCCACAAAATAATGAACTGAACTGCCTGTGGAACGGAGCTGCTGTGTGCTCTGAAGGTAGCTCTTACAAAACCCACTTCCGGTGAAGTTTCCCGTTTCTGGTTTCAAAATAAAAGTCTTATTAATTGTTTCTTAAAAACACGATTTTCTGAACTGTATCTAACTCATCCAGATAGTTCCTCAGTGAACACAAAAAAATAATTTATGTCGTTTTAAAAATAAGGGAACGTAATGTCACTGAAACTAAATGTAATAAAAAGTATTCCCTTGAGAATGATATAATAAAGACTGCAGCAGTTTCGCCAAAACATTGCCGAAGTAAAGGCTTGTGTCACCTAAATACAGAAATAAATCCCAAGGGCTCAAGGGATAAGAAAGTTGCCTGAAATATATTACATTAACATATTTGTAGATCTGGCTGGGTTTGCATTTGGGTGCTTTCTTAGACAACTCTGTATTGATGTGGGAGATACAGATGTGTGAATCAAAATGTAGATAACATGACTAAATACTGTACTACAGTATAACTGAACCCCTGTGTTATGCACCTACCACGAACAGAGGTATTTTGTGACTCTGAGATGTACATAAATGTAAGCAAATATAAAGAAATTAATTTGCAGAATTGAATTTCATTGCCTGGTAGTTCTGGTCATGTTTTTAATTAGGTTACTCTTATGTTTAGCCAAAATTAAAAAAAGAAAGAAAAAACAGCAGGATTAATGGTGATACTGCTCTGAAGTATGCCTTTTTACTGGTAGCTGAAAATGACCTTTGAACCTTTGGCCTAACATCATTTCATGAATTCATCTTAGTGATAAGAATGTAGATATTTCTTATATCACATGACTGAGACAAATTTCCTGTTTCAGAATTTGTCAGCTAGTGTGGTTAGCAGACCACTGAACATCTTAATTTCATATTTGTGTCATTTTCATAATTCTTTTCTTTCCTTCTTATCTAAAATATCAGTTAGAAAGCAAATATTTCAGAATCTAAAGTAATCATCAAAGCGTGGGTCAAAAGTCTGTCAGTATTTGCAAATAAGAACTTTGAGAATCTGAGGAAAATTTATGTGAATCCCACGTGTTTCCTTATTTTATGTCTGTCTGTAGAAATGAACAATTATACAACCCTTCCAAACATATGTAGGTTTCTATGTGACCCTGAACAGTTAGGCTTAGAAGTTCTGTTGTGTGTATTTGATGAGGGAGGGTTGGGGACCATTTTAAAAATTACACAACAGTTTATGGTTAGGTGTAGGGTGTTTATTCATAAATGTACCATATGACATCCCCCCTCAAGACCTGCTTCATATGCAGAAAACATAAACACTCACAGAACCGCAATTAAGTACCACAACAGATCAAACGATAAAAGTGTTTTTAAACGTGTTTAATAATGTAAGAATGATCAATTCAAATTCTTCATAAAGACAGACTGTAAGAAAAATGTAAAAAATTTTCTTCCAAACACTGAACTTTTCTGTCTTTTTCACACTGATGCAGGCAGTCATACACACCTATGGATCATGCATGCTGTTTCACATGTCATACACATGTCCATATCTAGCACCATACATGTATCAGGGATCCAAAGGACCACAGAATACATGCACTACCTTACCTGTTATTGTAATAGCATTAGGAGCATTATGAGGGGACTCTGGCTTTCTGAACTGACAAAGCAATGCTATATGAAACTCATTTTCATACGGACCATTTGATTCTACATTTGATTACAAGTAGACACCTTCAATCATATAAGTACACATGTAGAAAAAATGTGTAAAATGTGTAAATGGCATAATATACATAACTTAAGCAAATGCATTGAATGATTTTGGATTCTGTGATTTTCAGAGCCAATCAGCAGTCACGATGCGTTGGAACTGCGCTGTTGCACTCTTACACTCCTTGTTAGTCTTTCCGGGAATCTGGACACAGTAAAACAACCAAATAGCACAATAAGGCTTCATCAAACATTTAATAATCTTGTTGCTTACATCACTGTGACAGCATGACAGATAGCATGAGTCTCTACACTGTTATGTAACAACACTTTTGAATCCCTTTTCTCACCATAAACAATCTGATTTTTTTTTTTTTCAAGAAAACCAAATTAGCCTGATTTGCTTTAAGATGTAAATCAATGGTTGACACACAGGGCAAATTGGTTGGTTGTGCTTACTCACCTGGTTGCAAACAGCATGACCAAATCGCACAAAAGTGGCAAAGTGCTCGCAGTTGAGAGTGAGAAGGTCATATGACAGCTCTTTGTTCAGTAGTGCATCGAGACGGCGCTTAATGTCTGCCCTGGGGGAGGGCATCCATGGCAGTACATGGCAGCTGTTGTTGATCCTGACATGAGCCCTGTTTGGCACATTGACGCTCACGATGGGCTGGCATCGTATCTGTGTTTTGCCAAGCAGAATATCACCAGAGAATGGAACCACAGTTTGAAGGAAGGTGCGGAAACCCTCCGTCAGTAAATCTTCATCTGTAAAGAGCACAAAGCAGTGCACTGCAGCGGTGACTTGCACAGTGACCAGTCCTGGGAAGCCATTTTTTTTCAGATCTTCACAATTATCTTAACAATCTCAATTGAGCAACAAAAACCAGCATACACAGTGGTCCCTTGTACTGAGTTAAAGAAACTCGAGTCATCTTTTCTTACCTGGCACAGCGAAATGGATCACCTCTCCTCCTCCAGCGTACACGCCCCAATGTGAGAATCCAATGGGATAAGCAAATTCGATCAGATCTCCAAACCGGCCCTCAGACACAACACTCGTTACCTGACACATGATAGGACATCAGGTTCAGCTCAGCAATTTCCATAATTCTGTCGTTCTTTTTTTCTCAGATATGAACACATTAAATTAGACAAAGCAGCTCTCTTATAATCTTCTAAACCAATATATTATTTCTGGACAGGCAGCCTTACTTACAAAAACTCAGTATAACTGACTTCAATCATCAAATTACTAAGATGCACTTTCTTTGCATAATACACAAGAATCATTCAATATTTACTCAATGCTTTTGCAGAAATAATAACAACTGTGATAATACAAATTGCTTTGCTGTGGGAGCACATCCTCCCATAAAGACAACTATCAGAATATATGTTTACCTGTCCTCTGTAGTCCATTGCCTTGCCCTGAAGTCACTTGACACAGAGGTGAATGGTTTCGTGCTCTTAAAACTTCCCTGTAGTTGTCAGTGCGGGTGTACTTCTGGACTTTCCTCAAATGTCAGTACATAATCCAGATGAGTACAATATTGTGTGTGAACATGTCTAACAGGGGTAATAAAATGGTAACTTGAGACCTCCAGTTACATAGTAATGTTTGTTGACAGAAAACAATGACCTGAGTGGAAACTTTTGGTTTCGCCTTCAGTCTCTGAGATGATGTTTGGTGTCATCTCAAAAACCACAGTCTAGAAGTGTTGCCATGACACCCAGAGTTAGTGGGCTGTAGTGGTTTGAACCAGAGGTTAACTTCATTACATGTCTCTTTTGCTGAGAGCTGTGTATATTCTCTCACTGTTGAATTTGGATATTTTTGTGGGCTGTAGTATGCATGTAGAGGGAGTGAGAGACAAAAATACACTGTCACAGAATGCTACCTGCAAATGCAGACATGACACAAATAAACATTGTTGGTGAAGTGAATTATGGGACATGCATTCCCACATCAACTCCTCAAACACAGCTCCTGAGCAAGCTCAGAGAAAAGAGGCGAGAAGGAAATCTGAAGCCCCTCTCCTTCTCAATACAGCAAATTCAGATGGTATTTATCACATCTGAAAGGAAGAAAGTTCTGGGTCACCAACAATATGAAGGGTTTCAGCTGACAAGCCAAACTGTCCAGAGAAATCCACAGGTCACCGAGAGCAATACTTTTTGTCATTTGGAACCAGTCTGGGACCCTGCAACCTAAGGTTCTAATTGAACCTTAATGGCCACTTTACATTGGTTGCACTTCTCTAAATTAGCTTACCCAGAACTGAACAACTAAATGCTTATTGAAGCTATTTTTCACTAATATGGGCATATTTTAATTACTACTTTGTTATTATTACTAATATTACCATATTTAAAGTACTTTGCTTAAAGATACAATGACAGTGTCTAAGCCAGGAAATGAACCTGCAACCTCTGAGATCTAAGACCAGATCCCAAACTGTTAAAGCATACTCCCATTTTATCATAACAGCACTACTAACATACAACAACTTTAAATGGCATCTTGCATTAGTGACAACACACTGTAATGTTTCCTCATGTTGCTCAAACAGAAGCTTTTCCTGTAGATGTATGTCTTTCCTGGTGTTTTCTCAGAGTACTGGACTGAGTAAAACTCTCCCCACAGTGATGTTGATGCTCCTGATTATACCTGGAATTAAGACCTCTGTTCTCTGTTCTGACATCCATTTCACCATTATGATCACATTAATTTTCCTCCCTCAGATCTTCACTCTCTTCTTCTTGCTTTATTGAGCGTTCCTTTAATTCTTAATTTCTGACTTTATCCTCATGCTTTATCCCCCAATCCATATCTATCTGTTCCTTTATGTTGACTAGGAAGTAATTCTCCTCCCTGCCCAACCCATATCCAGTCCTGCTCTCTTTCAGCTCTCAACCTAAGCACCAGAAAAGTAACGTCATCTAGCAGGTTGCAAGCAGAAACACTATTTTCCCAAACGACTCCATTCATTTTTGACGACATTTAAAAATATGTATTCTCATATAACGATATTCAATCTTAGCTCAAAATAAAATTGATACTCCAGACATTATATTCCTTTTTTCCACAAGGTACTTAAAAAGATACAGCCATTTTTATTTCTCCAAAAATGCTGTGATGTCATATTTGTACACCTATGACATACGCAGAGCTCGGTGTGAGGAAATAATATTATTTTAGGTTGCTGACCTCAGTTGCGGGGTTGACAGATAGGAAAGCTTTTTACACAGAATTTGCATGCCTGTCTCATGGAAAGTATATAAACCACCACTATGACTGCAGTATTAAAGACTGTCTGTTTTATATATGCTTGTTTTGTATTTACCAAATTTGTGTTCTCCATTAAAATCAATGAAACAACCTGCAAGTTGTTGGCAGTTGGTTACTTTGTATATTTTTCTATTTTGGGTTGCAGAGACTAGTGTAAATAATGTGTAGGATGTCTGGGTGAGAATCATTTTGTAAATAGTAAGTACATTGTTTTTGTATATAACTTGTAAATGTGATTCTCACTGCTCATGACCTGTCCTACACCTCCCTTTTTCTGTTTAATTTAACCCTATAGGCCTATCACATGTGTTTTCACTAATTGTGAATACTAATTAAAATTTAGGAACATTTAAATATGGTATTGTGTTATTTATTTAAGACAATAGTGGGTGTAATTCATACCTGGCAACTAAAATGTAAAGGAAATAGCGAGTGCAGTGAGAGGACAAAAATGATTTTAAAAAGCATTTGAAATGCTTGGCTAGATGATGTTAAAGAGGTTTGAGAAGACAAAAAGATTTTATTGCGATTTATTGCTATACAGCTTCAACCTATGTAATCCTATTTAGTAACTGTGGAAATACGTGAGGAGACAAAATGGACTGGCCTAATACAAGAAACTATCAATAACCTTACAACATTAAAAACAATCGAAACAAACAGACAGGATACATACTGGGTTTTATTCAGTCTGTTATTACTGCAAAAAAATATCCCAAGCTAAAAGACAGTCTGAAATACATGGGAACAGTAAAAAAGAGAAAAGAGTCAAGAGCCTGGCAGACTCTCCAGGCAGCATGGTGGGGCAGCAGCGCTCGGAGTGGGCATGATGGCGCCCTCTGCTGGCCCCATAGGACACGACACCCCCAGTACGCCTGCCGATGTGTGTCAGAAGTCTCAAGAGTTGCAGACACATCACAGGCAGAGACAGATGGGGGCTGGACGGCAGTGGTCAGTGGGACTGTTCAGTCGAGGGGGGGCTGTTTCATGGGGACATTGACTGATTCTTCATTCTCCACCGGTGTGACACAGGGGAGGGCACGGCCACTGTGACAGGCGTTGAGTGGAAGGAAAAAGACATAAAACTGAATGAACCAAACAAAAAATAGCAAACAGCCGATTTAGTGCTCCCTTTTCAGGGAAAAAAACACTCAGAAATACAATAAACATGAACAAATCTCAAACAAGTAACTAATAAAACCCAACAATTCTATTTAGCCTTGAGAGCTGTGATTGTACAGAGAGGCCTAATGGCAATAGAATGTAAACAGCTCCCATCTGGGCCATTGCATATCCGCCTCAGCTGAGCCTGCATGTGACAGGAGCCACTGCTATTCATGATTGTTTTGGCCTCCCAGGGAGAATTCTGAGATGATTCTGTGATGGACTACAGGCCAGATTCAGTCAAACACACTTAGTCTGCTTAAGGGTGTGTGCAATTCAATCAAAATGGAGGATAGTCTTTTTTTTAAGGGCATATGCTATTTATGTTAAGAGAAGAAAACAGATCATTCCAAAGAACATGTTTGCTTGTGTCCAATAAAATATGAAATAAATTGTATTTTTTGTTGAATTGCATAAACCCTTGGAAGATTTATGTGCATTTGAATCTGGCCCCTGGTCACAAGAGAAGCCTCCGCCAAGCAACAATGACAGACATAGGGCAGAGGAACAACACTTTGCAGAAACGCACCCATACTGTGTGTTTGAGTCTGTTACAATAATTGTTATGCAACTGCTATCCAACTTTATATGTCCAGTCTGAGTATGCAAAAAACCCTTTTTACCCTTTATATCCCAAGCTAAAAGACAGCAATAACCTTACAACAAACAATCACCTACATCAATTTTTCATGCAACAATAACAAACAAAAATACTGCATTTTTTCAGCTATTCAGCTAGAGAAGCCTCCGCCAAGCACCAATGACAGACATAGGGCAGACATAGGGCACACTTTACAAAGCTTTTTCAATGAGTTTTATGAGATCCAGGTATTATGGAGGAATATGATATTTACCTCCTTTTCCAAATCAATGCAATGGCGACCTACAAGGAGAAACAGATTAGTCAACGTGACTTTTATGACACCACTTCCTTACAGGGTCTCAGAGGTTTTTTTTTTTACACTGATTTCTGATTTGGTGCCTCTAAAGGCAGTATTTTTGGGCAGAATTCACACAGTTATGGGGACTTTAAAAGTCATCAAACTATGGAATAAACTCAGGGTCACATTGTGTTACTAAATGCAGGGAAACATGGGTTGGTGGCATTGCTTTATATTCACTGTATTTTGAGTATAACTAAAGATTAGATTTCTGCTATTCAATACAATACTTTTGTTTGACCAAATTCAGAGCACAATAAAGACAGTACTTTATTGCAGTACAATAAAGACAGACTTATAGAAGGGCAAAGAAAGGCAACCAAGTCCTTTCCTGGAATGAGAATGTAAATATAACGAGGAAAGAGTGCAACACTCCTATTGCGGCTTAGCAAAAGGAAACTAAGGAGGGTTAGTTTAGGTTTCTGAATTCATAAATAGGATTTACAAAATGAACTGCGAGTGTTTTCTCAGCAGGAAAAAAATGTAGATGGAAAATTAGATCTCAACTTCATGTTGATATAAGGATTTAGGTATAGTTTGACAGGTAGAGACAGTGACCCATGAAATGTTCCAGTCTATGTTTGGCACAGTGCTGGATGCCCACAAGAATTCAGCCAAAAAATGAGTCAAGATTAACATCCAGAATGTTCTGTTTTAACGTTTATGTGCTCTTATTTTCTTATGTTGTTAATATACACGTTTTATTATAAACCATAACCATAACGATATAGTTTTTTGGAATAATATTTAATAATACACTTGTGATTATTTAAAAAATATTTATGCATTATTCAGCTATGGTTGGGAGATAGAAACATAAATTAGGGTTTATTTGATAGAAAAATCTATCAAATTTCATATTTCATATATCATATATATGATATTTCATACAAATATCATAACAGGTTTTTTATATTGTGATCTCACTTTGCACCATAAAGTTAGCTTAGTTCGCATCACTTAAGCCAAAATTCTTCTCCGAATGAGATCTGAAACATTAATGAGATCTTAGCAACTAAAAAAATAACTTAATTAAAGGTTTATCAGTCTCTTGTCATCATTAACAACATGACAAACATCTGTAATTACCATTCAAATGGCTTAAAAAAATAAATGTTTGCAGATTGATACATGGTGTATACTGTAATATCAATATGGAGAAAAGCCCAGATTTATCTCCCAATCCTGCCTTAAATAAGAGTAGTAGAGAGACCCTGCTAATATACTGTAGTAAATTATGTTTCTGTTAGGATAATATCATATGACTCACCATCTGCTCTTTGTCACTGGTTTTGGTGGGGAAACTGTAAAAAGTAGTATGAATTTTGGAATCTTAATGTTTGCCAACAGTAGTCACTGGGATGAAAATGACAGCATGGTTCCACTTAGAGTCATACATACATGCCTTTATTTAAATGCTTTTAAATGGTTAATATAGGGCTGCCTGTAATCTTGTGGCTAATGTACATGACTGGAACCCCTGAGGTTGGTGGTTCATGCCCCAGTCCAGCCACAGCAAGAACACCATTGTGGCTGTACCCTTGAGCAAGGCCCTCAACCCCACATTGTCCCCAGGGGGGATTGGCCCTTGGTACCTGAAACTGTAAGCCACCTAGGATAAAAGCATCAGCTAGACAAACATAATGCAATGTAATAAGTTACCTGCTATGTTCCTTTGGTCAAAGGAGATACCTGTAGCAAAGCAGGTTATACAGAAATATAAGAACCCAGTTATTCACTGATAGCTTTAGACCATCAGTTACAACTAAACAATCTTAACAAACAATCTTTTTTATTTATTTGATTCATCTTATACTAAAACAAATTATAATGATAAAAATGTTACCTGATATGTTCTCTCGCTCAAAGGAAATACCTTTATGAAGGAGGTAACCCAAAAATTCAAGAAATTAGTTCATTACTAATGGCTCAAGAGCATCAGCTTTCAGCTCTAACTCCTCCCATCGACCAAACGGCCATCACTCCATCTTCTAAAGTGGCCCAATGTCTCCATAATAGCTGGTGACAAGATTTTTCACATTCAAAGCAACATACGAAAGATAACAATTTCAGAGATGTGTCTTCATAATTTGTTTCATTTCCTTGTTTTTCCCAAATAAATTTTATTTTGTTGTATTGGTAAGGCTCACCCAAATACCTGAAAAATACCTGCTGCTAGTGACAATTCTGTCACAAACAATGTGCTACTGGGTTATCTTTCGATGATACCATCTTGACATGTTATCCAACTCTGGTAATACATTTTAAATACGAGATACTGCCTCCACTTACTGTTTTGATCAATGGCAGGCTCTCCTGAAATTGAAGGGAAAAAATACAACAATTAGGAAAAATGTCCCCAATGAAATGAAGACAGCAAGTTATATTGGAGAGAATCAGCATCTACACGACAGCTACACTGGAAATGAGCTTTCATGTAGGACTACAGAGAGACAAACACAGCCCTCAGAGATACCACCGGCAGCTTATGGCATTTTCACAAAAAGCCTGTGAAAGATGTTTTTACTTTTAGTATTTTCTTTGAATAATTAAATGCATCACAAGAGGGGAGCAGATGTAACATATGGTGTGTAATTTATGTCAAGAATAGCAAGTTCTCATTGTTTGTGTTTCTATTTCAACATTACCATGTAATGTTGAAATTTAACTACGGTATATTCCAAATAAAACAATACTTTAAGAAACAGTAAGACTGGATTACTGGTAAGCTAAAAAGATATTAAAATGTAAAACGTTAATTGTTTTTTTATAATCTGCTGAATAAAATTATATGAATGAAAGAGCATGGTAAAAAGGATGATTAAATATTCCCAAATGTTAGATGAATTCATAATTAATTGATCCTAAGCAGCACAGTACCTCACCTTTCAGGATCACATGTGTGGAATTATAAAAGCAGTTGAGCTCTGTGTCACGGCGCCATTTGATATGTGTCGAAGAAATATTGCAAACACTGGTCCAACGACTTGAGCTGCAAAGTTCCTCAGGTCCACCTCGCAGCTCAAAGCAGCTTTCAACTTTCCCCTTCTGTATCAAGTATTTAATTTCTGTACCTGCAACAGTAGCTGAAAACACACAGTGAATGGTAAAAACCCAACAAATGCAATGATACAGTCTAGAAGAATATAAACATACACTTTCGTAATTTCAATAATTCAGAATACAGTGCCCTTCATAGGGTTTTTGACAAAGACAACTTTTTGGCTCTCTTCTCCACATTTTTAGATTTGCAATCAAACAATTCAGTTATGGTTAAAGTTCAGATTTCACCATGTAGAAATTAAAAGCACTTTTTATACAAAGCCCACACCCTCATTTCAGGGCACCCCCATTTAGGGGTTCAGTTTCTGATTATTCATGTGTCTTCACTTGCTTCCTGACCAGGATCGAGCCTAGATTCTAGGCTTTAGATTGCGTTTGGGGTCTGTTATTGGTGTTTGTCACAATGAGGACCAGAGTAGTCCCAATAAAAATAAAGAAAATGTTATGAGGATGAGAAACAGGAAAGAAACAGTCAGAGATTTAGGTCTGAACGTTCTGAAGATCGGATGTAGGTTTGATATATGGAATATAAAAGCTACGAGAAACTGAGGTTACTCAACCTATTTAGACTGAACAAGGGGGCATAAATGGAAATTTGTTAAAAGAAAGTTCCACACTGATGTAAGGAAGTATTATTTTACACAAAGAGTTATCAACACATGGAATAGGTTGCCAGGTCATGTAACTGAGGCAGAGACCCTTGCTGTGTTCAAGGCCAGACTTGATGCAGTCTTGGATGTTCTTTAGCTGAAATGGCGAGCTTAGTTGGGCCAAATGACCTGTTCTCCCATGCCATGTTCTTATGTTTTTATGTTCTTGTGAGATATAAAAGCTTCGAGGTCAAATCTTACACTTACCAAAGGCCTCTGCAGTTGATGGCTGAAGAATTATTAAGAAAACAACGAAAAACCTCCAAACACCTGTCCAACAGACCAGAAACACTCTTCAGGAGGCAGGCCTAGGTTTCTAACTCAGAATTAGAATGCCGTGTGCAGTTCTGCATATCAAATTATAAATAAAAGAGACTTTAAGACGAAGGAAGGGAACTGCATTTGTTCTTGGTATTAAAATGTCAAAGTTAAGAGTTCAAACCGCTATTCAGATTCAGCAAACAGAGAAACAAGGCATTTCATTTCAATTTTAAATTCAAGGGTGTTTAAGGTATAAAGGTATACAAGGGTGTTCTTTCAGCAGAAAAAGGAGTATAGCATACAAGGAAGATAATTAGATGTAAACTCCAATAAATGTTTTATAACAATGATATTTAGAAAGTTATGATTATTCAAATAATTTCAGAGCTTATTCATTGACATTTTAAAAAACTGAAAGCTGATCTAAACATTCAATGCATCTATAAAAATGTAAAACCATCCAAATGCCCATTCATTTTGTATATTATTAAAAACTACCAGTTCCTTTATTCACATGAATTGGATTTATTGCATATTTTAATTGATTTGAGTACAGATTTTTCCTATCTGACAAAATCACTTGGCCTGTTATGTTGGTTTGAATAGATTTGAATTCCAGCAACGTGTCAAGCCATGTGCCAAGACGTGAATGATCTGTTCTGAAAAGTGGAGAAAATGGGAGGATAACAAAACACCATTTTTCCTTTCTTTTATATTACCAGTGTCTGCATTCTCTGAATATAATGATGTTTTAAATGAGAATCAGTTATCAGGCATTTTTGCTTAAATAAATAACCAGTAGCAAATGCTACAGGAATGCATAGCATTGAGGTATAGGCCGATGATTACATTTCTTACTTCCTCAAATGCATGTAAAACAATAGCTGAATTTGCAGAAACACGGAAAACCTTGAAAATATTAAGAAATATTTTAATTATAGTTTAAGATAGAAAATGATTCATTAGCAACTCACTCATATTCTGACTTGTCGTGCCACAGCAATGAAGGATTTCCGCATTCCGGTGACGTAGTATTAAAGGGAAAAGACAGCTACAATCCTTGCAATGTGATTCAGTTTCTTGTAACTTCCAATGCATAACTCTTTCAGTGGAACCACCAGTCACCCTTTGCTGATGAGATCTGTTTATTTTGTTTATTTTCTATTCATGTTCAACAAAATTTTCATATGTATTGACTGTTCCAGGTTTTTATTACACCATTTAAGGCTTCCTGTAGGTGACAGAACTGTTTTTTATTCTGTATTCATACTTTGTGACACCTCCACCTTTGGCCTAGCCAGCTCCAGCCATCAACCAAACGTTTGCATTTATGTGGGGTTTCCTGTCTCCACAACATACCCCTGCTAATGGTCCATTTGTGGCTCCCATTGAGGGCCGAGGCCAGTTGTATCCAGCAACCAACTTTCCCAAGCCTTTGATATGTATGACCATGGACTGTATATCAACACACCACACAACTTGATTCTTTAGAGATTCTCTGGGTACAGGCAGCCCGAATGTTCTGAGTTTGTCTCTCCCTTGCTCATTGTAATAAATCCACATTCTCTTAAGAGAAGTCGTCAGCATGTTCTTCAGTGTCCTGCACTTGATTCCACGGAGAAGGGCAAAATATCCTAACAATAGTAAGAGTGAAACTACTTCCTGACTGACACTTATCCCCCAAAACATTCGATGATAATGCCTCCACACTTCAACTTGGTGGCTCCCCCCTAGTCCTTTCCTCTCTTTGGAATCCATAGTGATGGTCGTCTCATTCTCTTTGCCCTCCACTTCAGCCATGTCTCCTCTTCAGGTTGCACATTGTCCATTTACAAGAAACAGAGCTACTGCCATGCTAATATTCCCTTTCTGAGTCTCCTCTTTGACCCATCCATACACTGACCAAAGTACACACATTTAGGTAAGGTAAAAAAATAATGAATTAATGTGAAACAGACAGATACAATGCACAAAAATGTCCCTGACTGCGACGTTTCTTGGTCAGTAAATACTAATGTAATGTCAAAAATAGGAAATGATTCCTTCCAGGTCCCTAAAACTGGTCACATGAGAGTGTCTGTGCTTTCACAACACTATCTTACTCATGTTCTGACCCAACAATTCTCTTATATGTTTAAAAGGGCCAGCACACAATTATCATCATATATTCAAATGTAACGATATATACTGTGTCAGATCTATATTCTGTAAGCTCAGGTCCATCTGTAGACCCTTGTTAGGGGAGCTGATTTTCACTGTAATGAGAGCAGAGAAGCCAATGCATTCCCTCCGGATTGCATGGCTTGCTGCTCCTGTATAGACCAGTGATATAAATCACACTAATCTGGGCTCAGTTTCCCAATATCGTCTGAGCACTAAAATAATCTCAGTGTCCTTGTTGGGAGACTTTGCCGGGTGACATTGTCTCGGAATCGCAACGCTGCAAAGGTGCCCTCCTGGGTGGAAATGCCTTCTAGCGGAGAAAAAAACTTTAGGTGTCCTCTTTGGATTTACACTTCATATTACAAGATGGACATTTCAGGCTGAGTCAATGAGCACAAATGCAGAGTTAAGGTTAAAAAAATCAAGAGTTTATTTTTTTCTCCGCCACAAAATGGAATACAGCAACACATACAGCAAAACCAAAAAAAGATTCCAAAAATGTCCAAAGCCAGAGAAACCAGAGAAAGTTAAAGTCCACAGTCCTCCGGTTGGCAACAAGGAGCAGGATAAAACAAGGGACCAAACAGAACTCCAGAATGAGGCATGACTGAGCACAGGGGTTAAAGTGATGATAGGGATCATTATCATTACATTATCATCATGCAGCTGATGCTTTTATCCAAAGCAACTTACAGTTGATTATGCCAGCCAAGGGCCAATCCCCCCTGGGAGCAATGTGGGGTTGGGGGCCTTGCTCTGGGGCCCAACAAGAATGGTGTTCTTGCTGTGGCTGGACTGGGGCTTGAGCCACCAACCCCTGGGGTCCCAGTCATTTACCTTAGCCACTAAACTACAGGCTGCCCCATCATGGATCAGGTGGGAGAGGTTTGGGAACACAGAAAATAATTGGTGGCGGGTGTCCTCTGGTGAGAAGCTGCCAGCGTGACAGAAACAGGAAGTGAACGTGGTCAGACCGTCTCTGTTTCATGGTAAGCATTAGGGTGGGTCTCTGTTTCATGTTAAGCATTAGGGTGCATTCCAATACTCAGATCTCATCTACTCCTTTCCTCCACTGGCACCTCATCTCCTCCGTTCCACCGGAAACGTATCTATGTGTCATTCCTCCCTCCACTGTTCCAAATAGGTAGGAGATGAGATTTAGCATCCTCTGCTTGCCTCCTCGTCTCCTCCAAATGAAGGATACATTGATGTACCCTACCGCAGAAGACTTTTCACATTTCTGGATGACATCATTGTGCCCATGACCAATCAGAATAAAAGACCATCCCACTGACTATTTCACCATCGAAAAGTTCTAAAACATGACAAGGGATTTACCAACACTTACATATAAGTGCCAGAACAGTAAACAGTAATCAGGTAATTTACATTAATGAGAAAACATTTGTTTTGCTTTTTCAAGCATATCCACATTGATGTAAAATTGAGCAGGTTTCTGTAGCAGCAGGTTTGTTAATTCCTTGTAAAAATTTTATGTTAAATCATGAGCAGAATGCGAGAAACTGACATTGATATTTTAATGCATGAAAAGGGCTGGAGGTGTTCTAGAAGCGTGACAGGTTTAGGTATCCTCGGAATCAGTCAAAGTTAACTTCATCAATAGCCAACATTGACTTCGATGACAGGCGAATTGGATTAGCTATTCCAATTTCCATTTCATCTCCTCCCTCCTCTCTCTCTTCACTCATTTCCTCTCCTCCTTTCCTCCTCACACTTCCAGGGTAGGAGACAAGGAGTAGTGGGGGAGTGGAGGAAAGGAAGAGATGAGAAAAACTATTGGGGCGCACCCTTAATGTGCCCCATGAGTGCAGAATCCTTCAGAACAGCCATGTTTGTTCTCATCTTACAGACATTCAGATGCCAAGTCTTGGTAATAATACATCCAAGCACTCTGTCTTTTTTTGTTCAATATAAAAGATTATTTTAGTAAATATGTCACAACAAAGGAGGCCACTAACAGCAGGGGGCGCCCCCTCTCTGCAGCACAATCTGTGTGCGTGTGTTTGTATGTATAGGTCTGGATCAACTTACCTTTATAAACTCATAGGTAGCTTTTACTTCCATATTGATAAGAAATGAAGGAAATTTGGATGTCACATGAAAACAAGTGTGTCCCTCAACATGGCAGAAAAGCTATTGTTTAAGGAATTTCTAATTGCTCTCCTCTAACTCTCCTCTCTCTAGTCATGAACATTAACGTTTGGTGTCATGGTGCTTTTTTTTTTACTCAGCTCAGTACAGTCACCTTGCTCAGAGCTCAGTGTAAGTCTGTCTTCTAGGCCTTCTGCAGAAACATGGTGACCACAGTGTTCTCTGCTCCTCTACTCTCTCGTAATATTTTCTAAGTATTCTAATTGTGAGTGTATCTTTCTCACAAAGGTTGATCCACCAGACTGCTCATATAATTATTATTATTATTATTATTATTATTATTATTATTATTATTATTATTATTATTATTATTATTATTAATAATTAATAATTTAGTTACTTACAAAACAATTAAGTGAGAAGTTTTAGTTTTTCAGCGTCAATTGTGTTCACTAAAGTCAGAGTGCTGGATGTTAAACAAGGGCATTCATTTCCAAATCCACTAGATCATGATTGTTTTATGTAAAGATTATTTATGGGGAGGACATGCAGCAGGGAGGGCAGGACCTGCAGCAAGGGGCCCAGGCTGGATTCGGGCCTGGGCTGCTGTGGTGGGGCCTCGGCCTTATGTGGTGTGTGCGCTACTGGCTGAGCTACCGGGGCACCCCGGATTGTTTTTATTTTCATTAAATTCTCGTTTTCCTCAAATCCTTGACTTTCAATGGCTCTCAGATGATCTCAGCACCAGGAGTATTATGGGAAACTGGGCCATGGCCCACAGCAGACTACATCCTGTATATAAGACCTGTGAAGGAGTTCAGTTCCATTACCTTGCTGATTACCCATGCAACACTGATGTAATTTGGCTGTTCAATCCACAGTTTTAGTTTTGCGATCAAACAATCAACATGTGGCTAAAGAGCAGATTCTCAGCTTTTATTCGATGGTATTTTTAAATTTTTGGCTCTGACATGTATAAATTACAGCACGTACAACCACCCATTTCAGGGCCCCATAATGTTAACCCAGCACTCTGATACACAGAGAATGTTGGTCTCATCTGTCCACAAGACATTATTCCAGACCTCTGCAGTGTCTTTTAGTTCTTAGCAAACTGTTTGCACAGATAACTAGTGGTTTGCATCTTGCAGTGTAGGCTGAGAGACCTGAAAACAACTCGATGTGTTACTTTTAACACATCACCTTTTAGAGTGTGAGTGGTTTGGTGGAACAAACTTCCTGTTACAAAGTTACAAAGTTACAGGTTACAATGTGTGTTGTTCTTAACTAGACTCACAGTTGTGTTAAAAAAAAAAAAAAAATCAACTCAGCATTTGTTTTTCAGCATATCACTTTTTAGAGTGCAAATTGGTGAAATGGACTTCCTGTCACTAAAAGGACAGCAGGCAACAGACTCACCAAATTCCACCGCAAACTGAAAGCATCTGTTTAAATTGCATCCAGTCCCATCTAATCCTGAGCCCTGAATATCTTTCCTGCTTCACTGCACCCTCAAACTTACCTGACTTTTGTTCCAGGGGCACCTGCTAAAAGCAGCTGAGGATGTGACTCAGGCAGGGTGATAACTATGATCGGATGTGGCTCTGATGGTATCACACTTGGTATCATATTGGCAGTTCTAGCTTATTGCACGCACTTTCGTGAGTCACTCTGGATAGGAGCACCTGCTAAAATGTGAGTGCAAATATAGACTCTGTAATTTCTGTTCATCACATCACTGACACATCCATTCCTGCTTCCTGAAGAGTGTTGCTGATCTGTTGGGAAGGCACCTGGGGTTTCTTCATCATTTGGGAATAATTGAGGGTTTTCATTGTCTCTTTTTCTGACATAGTAAGTCAGTATCACTGTGGCTTGCCTGGTAGCTGGTCATTTGATATGAATCAGTATACTGTGCATTTGGCCCGGCGGTGTAATCATATTTTATTGCTTATTGAATTGATGTTTGGTTGCAAAATATGCGTGAGAATGAGAAGGCTAATTGCCATACCTGCATGTTCATGGCTTTATTCAAACTCAATTAAACTCAAAGATCTGCAAGTGAAGCGAAAGTGAGAGGCTATACGCGCAACGAGACAGCAGGGGATGCCCGTGAACTATGTGATTTTTTTTTCTTTTCACACGCACACTAATAGAGGCGTGTCTTGAAGGGGTGGGAAATGTATCAGGCGTCTTACCTGAGGAATCACAGAAACATGGTAGCGGAGCCGACGAGAGGTAAAGTCGTCACAGAGTTCAGAGCCAGAAAATAGAACACGGAGAATGGAGAGGACGCAGCGCAGGCGGATGAGCCTGCAGGATATACGAGGGAAAGATCCCGTCAGAGTGTCGGCCGGGTGCCTGTGGCAGGACCCCATTGCGATTGAACTGAGCAGCGCGAATAAAGGAATTACATCGCCGCGAAGTCGGACGCGGGCTGTGGCAGTGGTTTACGTTGTTATCGAGGATGCATCGCTGCCGCAGACGGAGGAGAACCTGTCGTTGAAGTGCCTGAAAGAGGCATGTGCAGACGCTCACGCCGCGTTCAAAACTATTCCTTTCGAGAGGATAGCGCACGGGACGACGGATATTTTGGATAGCTTTTACAACGCAGGCAAGTGTCGACATGCAGTAAAGTATGTATGATTTGCAGACTGTAGGAATGAAGACATGGATTCGGGGCATGTGCCAATATGTGTTTGTCAGAAATAATCGACTTACGTATAAAAGGATGGTTTTTATGCATGATTTAGTTTAGTTTAGGAATAGTTTTTGTTAAAACTATTTTGTAACTACTGAATGTTTTCAAGGGTATTTGAACTGAACATGCTCTGAGCAGCGATATTCCAGCTGACAAGTTAGCTTGTACGCTACTTTGCATTTCAAAAATACATTTTAGGAAACCGTAAAACAACACAACTAATGCCTCTGGGAATGACACTGAGTTTTGCAACGACTGCAGGCCCAAAGTTATTGTATCGTAATTTATTTCAGATGTGGCCGTGGTGGAAATGAGTGACTCTTTCTGTCAGCCATCGCTGTTCTACCACCTTGGCGTGAGAGAAAGTTTCGGCATGACCAACAACATCATACTGTACTGCAACAAGCAAGACAACGACCTGCAAGCACTGAAGGTACACACTGCCGCCGATCCTTGCGGTCGATAAGTGCACGCGCTGTTGTACTTTCACTATCCACGTTCTGCTGAAGACGTGCGGCAGCGATAAATGGTCATAAAGTGCTTGGCAATGCACTTACGGTCAAGCCTTCGGAACACAGCGCACTGAACTCTTCAATGAGTCTCCGACCCCATAGCTTTCCCTTTTTTTCTGTTTGCTGTCTTTTATGAATGGAGGATGGTGTAATGTTTACTGTCTTGACCGTATACCCAAGAGCGCTCTCATTAGAGCGACATTAAGGGGTCATCAGTGTGGGACCGTGTACAAGCACAGCGCAGATGTAATGGCAAAACTGACAGCTTGGGTGTTATGACGGATTCTAGAAAGCAAATATCATTCGGGCCTTGCTCATATCACATGACCATAAATAGTTTTCAAATATATATTTCCTCCTTTGAAGGCACTTTGAAGATGACCAGTGACAGCGTTTTACGCCGGTAAATGCGTGCTAATTTAGCCTTGTAGCGTGTAGTGGGCCTACCTAATGTACTTCAACAGAGTTGATTTAACACTGATCATTATTGACTTAACACTGAGCATTTTTAATGCATACTGTGAACTTTTAAGTCATCTGCAAGTACGCTGGAACATTTGCTCAAAGGCACCCCAAGGTGTGCGTCAGTAAGTCCGTGCCTATACTCCCTAGGCGTGAAATTTGATCAGAAGCCTTGTTGTTTAAAAAAAAAAAAAAAAAAAACTCCTTAACACCGCGTCCATTTACAAATGCACGAATGCAGACGAGGGACGACGCAATACTGGAAACACCACAATACAGAAAAATGATTACTGAGAGGCAACTACGTCACAATTTAAAATGAGTGAAAATACGTGGGATCCATATTAATGTTTATGCTCATTACCAGTATCTTCCTGCTGTAAAATATGTTTTCAAATCGACACTTTAATATGTGGGTTTCTGTACTTTAAAAATATGAAATTTTCCAAAGGGAAGTGTGAGGAAAATCACGCTGCCATATTCCAAACAAGGAAAAATTGAATCATGAAAGTGGAACAGTTTCCAGTTCAGGTTCACTAACAATTATATGAACAGATGGTTGATAAAAGCTACATTAACGTTTGCCTCAACATTTATTGCAGAAATGAATCTATTCCTTCATACCTGGGGTCCATACAAAACTGTGTGTAGTGAGCTTCAGAAAGCTGGTAATCTTCATAGCTTTGATATTTATAATTCACTTGAGTAACTAAGGCCAGTGTCTGAAGAGGCATACCCTGGTGTACATAACTCAAGATCTTGGACCTCTTAGCATTGGGAGAAAGTAAAATGGTCAAATTCACATTTACTCTTTAGCCTTAGTTTGGATGAATTTATGTCAGGATTAAGCTAGAGGAAATGTTAATCCCGATTTTTCAGCTGATAAATATGGTTGTGGATCTGGTATAGTATTCCGGCCATTTTTAGGGTGTTATTGGATCCAGTTACTACTGTAGAGTCATGGCCAAGCAAATCGGGCTATTTTAGGCGACCAAGTACACCCTGTGGTGCAGACATCACTTCCTCAAGATGTTCCATTATTCCAAGATGAAAATCCCCACACACACACACACACACACACACTCCCTAATAGATTCAGGTGTTTCATCACCACCAGGATGAAGTCACACACCTTCCACGGCTTCCTCTATCCCCAGATCCAGACATTTAACCTTAATTTGGAGCTTTGTACTGCAGAGAAGGGAGTGGATCTCCTTCTCAGTTATTCATACATTGTTTGGCATTCCCCTTACTTTGCTAGCCCCTTTCCTGTGAGAGTAGAAAGAGTCGGATTCAGGGACAGGATAGGGGAGGAGGTTGACCTGGTCTCCGAGGTCCCTCGGGTTTGGGCGGGCTCCACAGAGCAGGGCAGGAGACAAAGGAAAAGGGACAGTTCACAGTGAAGCAAATACAGAAGCAAAGGACCATGGGAAGGAAAAATAACACCAACTGAAGCAGCAGCAGCAGAAATGCAGTGCATTTAGGTGACATTCAGAAGTTATGCTCAGCCATGAGGGTGTGAAACGCTTACCACCATCACCCAGTCACATAATAAAGAGGGTTATTATTCAGTGATGTTGTCACTGAATAACAATAATAATAATAATAATAATAGGAATGTGTACTATGAAGCGTATTCTAGGGTATGAAGATGGCTTGCCAAATTAGCTGGCTGACTTTGGTAAACACGCTGAAATATTTAAGAGGCTGTTTTAATTCACAGATACAGAGTCATCACCGTTTGTTGTTTGTATTGAACACATTAAACTGATCTGTGATGGACTTCCTGCTGAGCGTGTCTCCCTGCCTGGATAAGAGAGAGAGTTTAAACATTAAGTGGAAAGTGTCTCTGATGTCATTAGGTCCTGTACTGCTCCTGAATTTTTGTTTTAAAAAACCTAAAAAACGGACCTTCAGTTTCCACCTGGATTTTAGCAGTGGCCATCTTCGCTCTCCTCGGAATATTGCAATTGTAATCCTAACTGCAAAGCCTTTGATAAAAACCATTCAGCTCTTCAGCCAGACCTTCCTTAGTTTTTAAACTTTGCATCTTTACAGTGTTTCTGGATTTATTGTCTTTGTTCTGCAGCCAAGGGCGTAGGGTTCAATATAAATTCAGGGGACACATATACGCACACAGACACACATTTTGAAAATATATTTTTGTTCCCTCTACTTTTATTCACACTGTATATGTTCGCACTCCAAATGGGAAAGCTTCATTGATGTCACCTCCCCCCACATTTCAGATTCTTCGCACACAGGGCGTTAGCTTATTTCCAGGAAAATGCAAAGTTATTTGAGCATGAGTGTTCGGCCTACAGCCAGGAGGGTTGTATCTCCTTCTCCTCTACACTCCCTTTGCTGTTTTTCAGCAGCTTTACGTCCTGTAACTGTGGTGGAAGAAGTAAAACAGGTCCTGTGGGAGTACGTGAAAGTGTGTGGAAATGTCGTGTCATAAAAATACATCGAAAAATATGAACTTTGATGTGTTGATTTGGTAGTCAAATGCTCGCTCCCTTCAATAGGCAAATGATTACCAATAAGTTATGGGTTGCTACCATGTTAGCTGAAACTTTTTTCCGTAAATGTAATATTGAACTGTACACTCCTGTCTGATTTAATGAAGGTTTAATATATGTGTGTGTGTGTGTGTGTGTGTGTGTGTGTGTGTGTGTGTGTGTGTGTGTGTGTGTGTGTGTGTGTGTGTGTGTGTGTGTGTGTGTTTGTGCACGTGCATGTGCATGTGAGTGTGTGCGCGCACGCGCATATGTCTGTGTTTGACTACGTGCATGTGAGTGTGTGCACTCTCGGATATGATATGAATGTGTGTTTGTATATGTACCTAAATTTATGAGCACATGTGTATTGGTTGTCTGTTTGTCCGCTGCTCACTCGTTCTGTCCATCCGTTACCTGCAGGAGCAGTGCGGGAGCTACACCTTCATCCCGTACGTGGTGTCGCCCCAGGGGAAGGTGTTCGCCTGCGACGCTGGCATCATGACCAGCATAAAGGACCTGATGAGGCCCAGCTTCAAGCTGGAGCCCCTGCTCACCCCCCTGGTGGATCGCTTGGTCCGTCTGCTGGACAACGTCCACATCCATTCCAGGTAAGAGGGTGTCTGCCTCAAGAGTGCGAAGAATGCTGGGTGTGTGAGGCAGCCTGTAGCCTAGTGGTTAAGGTACATGACTGGGTTGGTGGTTCAAGCCCCAGTCTAGCAGGAACACCACTGCTGTTGGGCCCTTGAGCAAGGCCTTCAGCCAGCCCAATCAACCATAAGCCACCTTGGATAAATGCATCAGCAGAATGACTGTAATGTAGCATCCAGTCCAGTTAAGAGAATGCATTCTACAGCTTTTAATGTTAGGGACCTCCCTGTTCAATATAAAATCGTGCAGTTACCAGAGCCAGAAGAATATTGAATCACTTGTTGTGTTGGTGTCTTCCCTTTCAGGTTTTCATATTTTCATAATGTCCTGAAACAACTTTTTCAGACTCTTCTATTATATTGATGTGCACTCTTGGGGAAATAAAAAAAAAAGAAGTTTGATTTTGTCAGAAAAATGTCACTTACGTAAATGTTCTGTGAGACGAACCCCTGGAAGTTTGAGCCAATTGCCTCTGGCATACATCTGGAATGTTCTCTCTCTTCCTTCAGCGAGTACTTCCGGGAGTCTATCCGCCACGAGATCCGGGCGGCGAGGGAGCGGTTTAGTGGGAAGGACCTGAGCCGAGAGCTGGGCCGCATCCAGAACCGGCTGGACACTGTGGAGCTTCTGACCCCTGACATCGTCATGAACCTGCTGCTCTCCTACCGCGATATCCAGGTCATCATTCCGCAATGAACAAGATGGGTTTTACAGAGACATCGATATAGAACAAAAAATTCACAGTAACACAAGAATATAATGCAATGCATTTTAAAAAAATGTGTCTGAATAGTGGTTTACAACTGGACTCCCAGCTTCACGAGATTATGATTTAGTCAGTAGAATTAACTGACCATTGGTTTAAGGAGTTGATCATGATTAGTCAGTAGAATTAACTGACCATTGGTTTAAGGAGTTGATCATGATTAGTCAGTAGAATTTACTGACCATTGGTTTAAGGAGTTGATCATGATTAGTCAGTAGAATTTACTGACCATTGGATTAAGGAGTTGATCATGATTAGTCAGTAGAATTTACTGACCATTGGTTTAAGGAGTTGATCATGATTAGTCAGTAGAATTAACTGACCATTGGTTTAAGGAGTTGATCATGATTAGTCAGTAGAATTAACTGACCATTGGTTTAAGTAGTTGATCATGATTAGTCAGTAGAATTAACTGACCATTGGTTTAAGGAGTTGATCATGATTAGTCAGTAGAATTTACTGACCATTGGTTTAAGGAGTTGGTCCGTCCTTTGGATGAGATGTCAAATGGAGACAGTGGTTTATCAGACTCATAGCTGAGACTCTAACAAGTGTGACCATACACAATATGCTGTGCCAGAGCAGTCCAAGTTCGGTTTTTATTCAGATGGACAGGACTTTGGGACTGCGATGGCCTATCTGGCTCTGGTCAGATGCGGCAACATCCCTATTCTAATACACATTGTCAAACACTGTGCCGCTCTCCAGAACTGTCTCCCAACAGGACCATGAATATAGCACCCACTGGAGGCAGAGTGCCCTGTCTAATGTGTCCTGCCACACATCAAAATCTGTATTAAATGAGATGTTAAAATATTAAAGGTGTTCGCCGGGCGGCTGAATAATGGATTGTAATGCGATCTGCCTGCAGGACTACGACGGCGTTATCAAACTGGTGGAGATGCTGACCAACCTGCCGACGTGCGGAGTGGCCGCACAGCAGAACGTCAAATTCCATTATATATTTGCATTGAACAGGTACTTTCCTTTGTGTTTGTTTTTAACCTGTTGAGCTGTTGGGTTGATGGACGCTGCTTTGATTAGCAAATAACACAGCCGATTGGGAGGAGAGTGATGGGAAAGCGGATGGAATCGGATAGCAGAGTCTATTTTCAGAGAGTCCGCAAAGGTGTTGGATTCCATCTTGAAATTCACGCCACATTTAATTCTTATTCATCATTCTATCTTATGGTAGATAAGGTACCATATGTCACCAGCACTGGACTAATTTGAACCAATCATTGCCAATTGTATTGAAGAGTGGATCCCTCTGATTGTTTGAAAGAAGTCAGTGACTGACAGCCAATAAGACATTATCCTCATTTTCATACCTATTTCAATCATTGATCCATTACTAATGTGTCCCTTTCTGTACAGTGTGCATTAGTTGGGCTCTTAAAATTATAGGTTTACAGCTGGCACTGTGTCAAAAAATAAGTGTGTTTGTATTTTTCACAAATGACACATTAATCACCTACAATGATGGTTTGTAAACATTAAACTAAAATGGGCACAATCCAAAACGGCACTGTTTTATGATACTTTAAAGCTCTCTTATCATAAATGAGCACCCTCTACAGCTGCGCTCTATGATGCGAAAGCTCTCAGTTTCTCTTTCCTTTGAACTCTGAATTATTGGAGAAAAACTGGGGGACTTTTCTAGGGCGTTAATCGTTATTTGTGTGTGTGTGTGTGTGTGTGTGTGTGTGTGTGTGTGTGTGTGTGTGTATGCACATATATGGTTGTGTGTGTGTTTTTTTGAGTGTTATTTGATTGTATTTCTGTGTATTTGTATTTGCACGCGTGCCTTTATCAGGTCAATAACCCTGATTTTTTTTTTTTTTTTTTGTTTTTGTTTTTCTGCTGTTGCCGTGCGCAGGAGGAATCTCCCAGGAGACCGTGCTAAGGCCCTGTCCATCATCCTTCCCATCGTGGAGTCGGGTGGGCGGGTGGCTTCGGACGTGTACTGCCTCTGCGGACGCATCTACAAGGACATGTTCCTCAGCTCCGGCTTCACCGACACCCGCAGCCGAGACCTGGCCTGCTACTGGTGAGGACTGGGCGGAGGGGTAGCGGGGTTGAGATTAAGGAGTACAGCAGCCCTGGCTTCTGTGTTAACATAAACCACAGCAGCAGAGCGGCCATAAGGCTCCAGAGTCCCTAGACTCCCATCCCTAGATGAAGGGTTCCTCTGAAATGTTGGTAACTAAAGCCCTTTTGTCTACGTACCGAAGGAAAGCAGAGACACCCAGTGACACCATTTTAATTTCTGCCCATGAATTCCGAAATGCACTTAGCTTCAGGAATGTAAGTTTCAAGAATGCAGCCTTGCGCCAATCATAAGTGAAGGAATCTTCTATCGAGACCATGATGCCCAATATTAGAGGTGTGGTTTTGTTGAATGAATATTTCCTCACTTTTGTACATTGAGGCTAGGCTGCATTCCCAGACCTTCTCACAGACTTACAGTCATTGTGCTAATGCTAACTGTGTCTGGTGCACTGGGTGTGGAGATTTCTCTGGAAAGCACAAGGTTAATGCCAGCAGGAGTTATAGATACATGCACTGTCTCAGTCTAAATAGCCAAGACATGATGTTGAAAGTCGGATTACTGTTGAGCTCATCGACCTGTCTTTAATGTGTAACAGAATGAAGCTCATGGGTCACTTCCCTCCCATGGGCCAATCAAACTCCAAAGTCTAATCTCTGTTTTTTTTTGCTTTTTTTTCTGCTCCTGTCACCCAGGTATGCCAAGGCGTTTGAGAGCGAGCCAACCCTGCACTCCGGCATCAACAACGTCGTTCTCCTCATGGCTGCTGGTCACGAGTACGACACGTCGATTGAGCTGCGGAAAATTGGTACGTTGCCAAAAATAAAGCCTGTGTTTTGACATGGCCCTGGCAGAGCGATGGTGAGAGAAGGAGCCCTGGGGGCGGGGGGAACAAATGTCCTCTTTCCTCCAGTTTGTTTGGTTTTGTGTATCATGAATAATCAAACACGTACCACTTCCTTTTTCTTTTTTTTTTCCTTTTCTTTTCTTTTGCCAAGCGTGTACTCAAAATGTCCTCGCTGTCTTTGTTGTGAACACACACAGAAAACAGAGCAGGTCTGTTGTCTAAAAGTACAGCTGTGTGCACTTTGTCGATTCAGACGAAAGATAGCACTGTATACTGTGCATGTGCAAATAAGGGCAATCGACTTTGTCAATTGCCCTTCATCTGATGCGAATTCAGGGAAGAATTATACTGGTTTCCCAGCATGCCTTTGTAAATGGGTAATGTGAAAAAAACTGACCCATCGCCATGGGTTTCCAAGTGGTTTCATGTCATGGAAAGAATAATATCTGTAATAATATCTATTGCTTTTCCATCTCATGGGTCTGATTACTATACAGTGAGGTATGCTGGCTCAGGTCAGCCAACACCAATATGTAGCATTCAGACGGGTTTTTTGCAGGGGCCATTTTGCACCAGAATGCTCATATCCAATCAGCTTCAGGTGGAGAGGGCGAGAGTCATTGGGCCAGTAAAACGTGGGACAGAGTGGTATTATAAATGATATTATGACATAGCAGATAATGCAAGAGATTTGAGGTGCTCTATGTTTTTTTGTTGTTTTTTTTTGGCTGGTTTCGGTGAAGCATCCAGGGCTCTTGGCTGAAGTTGGTGTGTGTCTATGACATGGTACTTTAATTTTTTTTTCCTGGCGTTCAGGGGTGACCTTGAGCAGTCTTCTCGGCCGGAAGGGGAACCTGGAGAAGATGCAGGACTACTGGGATGTGGGGTTTTACCTGGGGGCGAGCATACTGGCCAGCGAACACAAGAAGGTTATCGAGGCCTCAGAGAAGCTTTACAAACTCAAAGCTCCCCTGTGGTGAGTTGTAGCGTCACCAGCCGTGGTCCTGCTGGGGTGCAGGGTGGGCTGGGTTTTGCTCTTACCCTAAAAACAGCAACCAGCCCATTCAGTAACAACAAAATCCAGCCGGCTCTCTGGCTGCAGGACCTCGGCTGACCACCCCTGTTTTACTGCCTGTTTACAGAGAATCTAGTTTTTCTTCAAAATGTCTTTTACATTCAAAACTCTGTATAGATACAGCAGTGGATATCTGACATGACCACAGAACACAATGCCACATTGCAGATTCACCATAAAATGATTAAGTTATTGGGCAATCTGCAGAGATGTCACCAAATAAAAAAATTGTGCCATCACAGTATTTGCCATGTCAATAAATCATGAATTGTGTTTGATTTAGAATATATTAAAGGAGAGACTTAATCAAAAGAAAGTAAACTAGTAAATTAACACACTGAAGAGGTCATGCTAGTTCTTTGATATTTTGTAATAAGTAAAAGGGGTAGATTCATTCACAGTTTTTTATTTTCATTCAGTTATTTTCGTAAGTTTCTCAGTCATCTGGTGACTCAGTCACCTAATTATCCAATATCTGCATGACAACGGCTACAGGTTTCACGTTGGTGTATGAGCTTAGTGATTTCTGCAGAAGTCCTGCTTGTTGCATTGTAGCAGTGACTACATATAAAATGTGTGTGTCAGAAAGATAAGGTCTCTGTAGATAAGAAGTGTTCGCATGCAATTAAAGAATACCGCCCTTGAGCTCACAACAATGTCCTTTTTCTTTAAAGCAACATGATCTCTTTTCACAGTTTGCCTGTTTCTTTCTTGTATGTATGTATTTATTTCTCTTTATTTGCAATGGTTTGAACACAACTACCTTTCCACACACACACACACACACACACACACACACAAACACACAGGCATACAGCCACCTAATATGGATCTGAATTACATAAAAGCCCTGATAATGAGGTTGAATGAGATGGTCCGGCCTCCGTAGTCACACATTGAGGGTCTGCCATGTTTCTGAATCTTTTTGGGAACATCTTGTGACTGCTCCCCCGTTTTCCTCCCAGGTTTGTGGGCTCCATCATGGAGACGTACATCATGTACCGGCAGTTCGCCAAGCTCCCCGAGGTCAAGCGGCCCAAGCAGGAGACAGTGGACTTCTGGATGGAGCTGATGCTGCAGACCTGCAAGCCCACGGTGTCTACGGCCCGCTGCCCGGTAAGAGCCCCGCCCTGAACCATAAACTGGCACCCCATTGGCCAAGAGCAGCCTCTGGAGAACAATGACACAAATGAGGTCTTCCAACCAGCTTAACACCTGTCATTCCCTGACGAGTCTGACTTGTTGCCTGGCTAAGGCAGATCGCCGCGGGTAATGGCGCGACAGGGACTCAAACACCCAGTCGCTGGACTCACAAGATGCACCACAAAACTGTGCTGTACTCTCCTGTTACAGGACTGAAGCTGAGGTTTCTTACGTTGAAGAATAGGTGGGTCCTGCCAAACGGTCTACCTTAGCTCCTTCAGCCTGCAAACTTTACTCCCGTTCATTTAAATGACTAAATAACCCAGGACACCTTAGAACGAAAACACTGAGAACTGTCACAAACAAAATGTCAAGCAACACAGATTTATTATTTAAGACCCATGGGATTTGTTTTTGTAACTGGTCAGCTGGGATTCCTGTTTCATTTGGAAAGACAGGGTCTCATGCAGCACAGTGTCCCCATCACTGCATCTGGGCTTGAGTTTACTGCTTAGTGCAACAGGAAGGAACCTTCCAGGCCCACTGTCACACCATTTCCCAACAGAGAGAACTGGTTTTCCCAGATGTTCTCCTCCCATCCAAGCACAGACGGGAACCGGGGCCCACTCATCTTCAGCCCTGTAATGGGAGAGCACTTTGGTGTGGCCATGAAGCAAACCAGTTTGGACCGGTTAATCTGTTTTGAAAGAAAGTTCCATTGAAGACTGGAAATGATAGTGTGACTATCTTTCCTTTCTAAATATAGTACAGTGTCTCCCAAAGAAAAAGATTTTAACAGGGTTTGAAGGTTAAGGTTTTAACAGGGTGTAACAATGTCCCCAATTCTTTGTATCCACCAACAGCATGCTTCAAATCTTAACAGTCCTACTGAACCCCACAAGCTGTTTTATTCTCTCTCCCCGTTATGTCCTTATGCAGGTTCTGATCCTAGAGCCGACCAAAGTGTTCCAGCCAGCCCTGGTTAGCGTTAGCGAAGAGGACGACTCACGGACAGTACAGCTGAAGCACATCACCAACAACAAGGTGAGGAGGCTCACCTGCACCCCACCCCGAACAGGTTGAGCTAGGTTAGGTGTTAAACCTGAGCTAATACAGGTAGATAAAAAAAAAAAAAAAAAAACAAATCAATTTCAGCTACGAGGAGCAACAGTGTCTGATAAAAAGCAGATGAAGGGACAAGAGAGGAAAAGGAAGGGGGATGGGAGAGCAAAAAGAAAGAGAGAAGAGAAAGTGAGAGAGAGAGGTTGGAGGGAGAGGGGATTGAAAGAAAGAGAGGGCAGAAGGGAGAGAAGGAAAGGGGAAGAAGGGGCGAGAAAGAGAAGGGAGAGTAAGAGAGAGAAACCAGGGGGCGGGTGAAGAATGATCTCATATTTAAGGTCACACCCGCTTGGTTTTCACATCCCTCTGCCAGTCCCACAGCTGCTGAGGGAACACAGCGTTAAGAACGTTTATCTCCCACGCCGTCCCACCGTGACACGGATTCAGACACTGCTCCCGTTGTTCTGTTAAGGCTTAAATGACCGACAGGATCATAAAAATGGGAGTGACCGAAGGCTACTGTTTGTCTCTTGGCCTTGAATGATGCCCAACAGTCAAACAGAAGAGAAGCAGAACAGATCAGCAAACATTTCCCTGCTGTTCCATTTTTCCTTTTTATGTCTGTGTGTTTTTCATCAATTGATTCATCTGCACTAGAAAAATATGCTTTATGGAAATTATATATATTGTAATATATTTATAAATATATGTAAATATATGATCTCCTTTGGAAAAGATATCTCAATCTCAAAGGAGTTTTCCTGGTTAAACAAAGACTATAATGATTGATATATTTTTAATAATTTAAATGCAATGTCTTGTTTGACCAGGTCTATGAATACATTTATTGATTAATAATAAAAGGGATACTGTGATTTTTATGTCCTTTTATTATTTATTACTACCAAGGGAAGAGCAACCCTCTGGTACCAGAAAGTAAAAGTCCTACCATGTATTTATTCTGCCCTTTCACTAAAACCAGGTGAGTTCACTAATTAGCTCATCTACCTGGCTGAAGAGCTGAGCTGATTACAATCAGCAGGTTTAGTGAATGGGCAGAAAAAATACATGGTGGGACTCTTACTTTCTGAAGCTGGAGTTGTCCACCTCTGACCAGAGGGCAGCACATTTACCAGACCTTCCTATAGGCATCCATTCATTTCACTAATGCTAAGTGTGTTGTCAGGTGCGTTGGGTTGTTCTACTCTTGGGAAACGGATGAAAAGGCCTACATGTCTGTATGAGTATGCCTGTAGTAATTTATATTTGATTAGAATAACTTTATTTCCCACAATGAAATTCAGGAAGTATAATTTAATTGTGTGATATTGTGATACTATTATGTTGAATTTGATATTCCCTTTGCCTTCCCTCAGAAAGGGCTTCACCAGTGGACCTTTCCTGCTTCGGAGATCACGGGAGTAAGGTATGTGCTAGGCAGGCCCAGCTCCTGCTCCCATGGGCTGTGTTTGCATAACCGGGATGGCCGAGATTAATCTCAGCGGCCAGCGAAGAACACCTTCCAGACAGGCCTCAGAAAATGGCTGGAGGCTGCAGAGTTTTCTTTCGTTGCTTTCGTTTCTTTCACGCTCTCACTCTCTTTTTTTCTCTCCATTCTTTTTCACTCTCTGATTTTCCTCCTGACACTGTCCCTCTATCACCCTCTCTCGCTCTCTCTTTATATATATGTATATATGTGTGTGTGTGTGTGTGTGTGTGTGTGTGTGTGAGTGTGAACATATATTCCCATGTGTATATATATATTTACATATATATACATATATATACATCTATTTTCTTTCTCTTCCCCACCCTACTCTCCTTCCCCATCTTATCTCTTCTCCACTTCTGTCTCTGTTTCTCTCCCTCTCTCTACACTGCATATACCTCTCTTTCTTCTCATCTCTCCTCTTTTTTCTTTTCCCACCCCTATCCCCCTCACATTCCCATCCTCCCTTCTCTCTCTTTCTCTGTAGCAGCTTGGAAAACTTTTGCCTGGGTTGCTCTGGGACAACATCTCATGTGTACTTGGCCCTATTTTTGGGTGTCCTAATGCCCTCTCTGGGGACACTGGTGGCTGTTTATCAAACTCCCGAGTTTGTTTGTCCTGCCGTCTGTTTGCTCGTAACCCATTTAAAAAAAAAAAAATCCCTGTAATGTTGCTGCAGTGTTCTCACAACATTGCTATGACGTTGTCTCGAAGGAACATGCCAGTTTCCGCAGATATGTAGCAACGTACTGAGGTAGTGCATTAAGTTTTGTCTGCCCAGTGCAAGTGCAGATTGTACAAAAAGTTGCACCAGAGGAATGAGGAGTAAGACTCTCATGTGAATGCAAATATTTTGCACGCTCAATGTGTTCTCCATGTGTTTGTTGGCTCTCTGGTGAGGAAGAAATTAACCCTTTGTTGTTGTTGTTTTTCTCTTTCCTGTCCTTCCTCGATCTGTCCTTCCTACCCTCATCCGGCACCCCTCCCAACCTCGGTTCTGTTCCCTGGTCCGCCGCTCTCCACAGTGTGTCCAAATTCGACGAGCGGAGCTGCTTCCTGTACGTCCTGTACAACTCTGATGACTTCCAGCTCTACTTCCCCAGCGGCCTGCACTGCTCAGGGTAAGCCTAATCCAGGACAAGCCCAGGAATGCTGGCAGGGAACCGCAGGAGGCGACGCCCCCCCAGGGCCCCTTCGCTCTTCCCCTGAATCCACTGCCAGGGAACAGGGCTCTCATGGTCCTCTCAGACCCTTAAAGTTCCACTCCAGCCAAATACGTCCCGACTTAACCCCAAAGAAAAACTAACGGGACAGAGGCAGAGGTAGCCATGTAGGTCTTCTCTGAGTATGAAAAACAGCACCCCTTAATTTACGCAATAGCATCGCAAGCAGGATATCTAAGCACCATCTGTAGCATATGCAAGACCATACATCATGGCTCGTGGGAAAACTGATTTAGGAGGAAGTCAGATTCTCATTCTCAGTGACTTTTTTATGTCATATTTTCATTGACAGGTGAGTTGTTTGGTCTGGGAACATTGTCAAAATGCATTTTCAAACTATAGGATGCAACATATCACTAAAACATCTATCAGAATGAGTACGGTGTGCCTGTAAAACATTAGCATGATGCGTAGGCCTTGCAAAGGGGTCACGTATCCCTGTTTCCATAGGGAAAATTCACCCAAGTTTTAAAAGGATCGCAGTGTAACATGCAGCCTCACTTAAGAAGATGGAATTATAACTCTGATGTTGCCTGGTAGGGATCTGGTATCGTACTCTTGAGCAACATAATCAGAAAGTTGGCTATTTAAGTCACCCTGGGTAAGTCACTAAGCTAAATGCCTAATCGGGAATGTTTAAAAAAAACATACACACAAGTGAAATACATACTTATTTCTTTACTGATATCACTAGTATCAGTAAATATTATCTTGCTGTACAATTGCACTGACAATTTGAGCGGATTGTGTTGGTTTGGACATTAATTTCACAACCAGACTAAACTCACTTGCAATTGAAAACATTTTTTAAACTTTCGAAATGCCTCTCCACCCCTCTGTCAAAGCCTTTTAGTTCCAGGCGCTCCTTCCTATTCATCAACAAAATCCATGAGCATACATCTGTCCTTGAAACATCATTGGAAAGTTACTGGAAATATAAATCCTGTTTGATTGTAAAACTTGTTTCTCATTGAGTTTGCTTCATAAAGGGATTAGCTTGTTCCTCGTTTTTCCCCTCGCTATTGTTTTTGGTATTCTTTCGCATAATTGGGTGTTTGTGTTTTTCAGGAGTGGCGCTAGTATGAGTCTGAATCATTTTGAAATTAAAAATAAACTTCATTGGTATGTTTTGGGGATACAGCCTAATCCCAGCGATGTAACATATAAATTCTGTCCCCTGTATTTGCCCTCTGCCAGCGTTAAATTGCCTTCCCAGCATGTAGCTTTTTGGTAGTGTCTGAAATCATCCTGTTTGTTTTCTTCATTGGATTTTATGTGCCGTGCATGTTTACTTTCTCTCTGCAAATGTGTCAACCATCTGGACCGGCAATGAGTAACAGATTTACCAAAACTGGTGGTGTGCATTTATAATTCTACACATCATAGGAACATTAATGCCAGGTTAAACATTTCTGGATTCAAACTGTAATAATAATAATAAGTATGGAATGCATGTTTTGCTTGCATTTGTTGATCCAGCTCCCCATTCCTACGACTACAGTTAATCCACTTGTTATGAGGCTATACTAAACTTACTTTAAAATTACTTTTAAAATGAGTTATAAGAATCAGCTTGGAAAAAATCATTTCTTTTAAAACAGGATTGTCACAATGCTCAGGACGAGTTCCAACATCAGAATCGTGAACAATGTTCCCTCAGTCCATGTGTGAAATGGTTTCCTTAATTCCTGGGTGTGTCGCACACAGTGACTGTGTGATGCTGTGCATTAATTTCAGGAACTAGAAAAGCTCGTCTTTCCGCATAGCACATGGTAAATAAAGGGATCTGAGATTGTTGGTGCCAGTCCAATTTGAGATTAGGGGTGGTGCGCAGATACTGTAAACATGGCAAAATGCTGCTCTGTTACTCGGTGTAACTTGAGTCATGAGGAAATCGGCATGTTTAGAAAGCATAGGAAAATGAATTGATATCAGTTTTTGTCCTTTGAGAAAGGGGTTTGAACCTTTTTGACTGGTAATTCAAACATTAGTTTTAAAACATTATTTAGAAATTATTTTTTGTTTGTGTGTTTGTCATGTTATGCATGTTTGTGCTCGGGTATGTCTGTTTTTTTATGTGTGTGTCTACATGTGTGTGTGTTTGTCTGTATGTGTATATGTCTGTGCACACCCTTGAGTAGTCATGTATTTGCATTTGTGCATACATTTGTGTATGTGCATTGTGTGTATGTGGGCATGTATGCATATGCATGTGTGGGTGCTTTCATATGTATGTTTTTTTATATATGTGGCCATGTGTTTGTTTGTGTTTGCATGTCTGTATCTGTGTGTTTTGTGTGTGTGTGTGTTTGTGTTTCTGCATGAATGTATATGCATATCTGCACTTGTCATTCAATACATTTGTTTGCGCATGCATGTGCGTTTGTGTGTCTTTGTATGCATGCATGCATGTGTATACATGTACTGTATGTGTTTCTGTCTGTGCATGCATAGTTGCATGTGTGTGCATGCGGGTGCTTGTCTGCTTCTGCTTTTGTATTTGTCTGTGACTGTGTCTGTATTGCATGATTGCCATGATTCCTGTGTGCCTGTGTGGTAGGTTCTGTGAGCTGGTGAACTCTCTGGTCCAGCAGAAGGAGGTTTCTCTGGAGGACCCAAGCCGCCTCTGTGGGGGGGTACTGGAGGTGAGTAGCCCCTTCCTGTCTGTTACACTGACAGAGGAATCATGACTCGACATTTCTTCAGTATGATGAAAAAACAGACCATTTCTGAAGCATATTTGCAGATTTCTCGATATGCACCATAACCTGACAAATATTAAATCCAGATTTATCTCTCAGGCATTGTATTATCCTTGGATTCTTGTGGGTGTTTTACGCGGTCATTTTCTATGTCCAGATGTCTCCATAAGGAATAGCAGTGATTTTTCATGTTCAGACTTCATGAGAAAATGTGCCAGATCTAGAGCACTA
The DNA here is from genome assembly GCA_022829145.1 of Albula goreensis. Classification (NCBI taxonomy): domain Eukaryota; kingdom Metazoa; phylum Chordata; class Actinopteri; order Albuliformes; family Albulidae; genus Albula; species Albula goreensis. Next base: position 35,001,358 of record CM040750.1, read on the forward strand.
CATGTATGAAATTAACAACACATGTTCAAAACATGTGCATTCTTCATACATAAATCCAAAATGTTACCAAGACAGAAATATAACCACTAAGAATCTCATAATATCTGACACTTTTTTTTTTTTTGTAAAGTGGTAACTGCTTATCTCTGATCACACGTTCTGCTTTCGAGGCCTGCTATGGGTTAATGTTCTGACAGCGACGCTGACTGGGCCGAAGTCCTCCACCGCTCTTACACCGTCACTGTAGATCAGCCCCTCCCTCGTATCTCAAATTCGCTCTGTCGTAATTCATGATCTGAGTCTGCGAGGGGTTCCCGTAATCGAGCTGGCCGCGGACCAGGAAGTGCTGTTATGTGATGAATGGAAGTGCGCTGTGCGGTGGCCAGTTGGGGTTCTCTGGAAGACTTCCCATTGCAGTTCTGTGAAACTAGCCTCAATCATACCCCTGAGTGTGGGAAACTACCGTATCCACTGTGTCACAACACCACGCACGTTCAGAGTTATTTCATAATTAACCGATGCATCAGTTTCTTCTGGCTGATCACAATCTCATTCAGTCAGGACTTCAATTTCAAGCAGCTGACAGAGCAAGAAAGTTCTGTTCCGGGGCTAAACATATCCAACCTCAGAAAGTAGCAGGTACAGACAAGCTTGCGGGTGGTCTGTGCTAAAAAATGCATGTTTTCCTGAGGCATTTTCAGAGATTCTGCATCTATGAGTGAAGACTAAAGGGGTTGTTAACTGCATTGAATTACCTGTTCCACTTGCACCAGACTACTTGCTACAGAAAGCTACAAAAACGTAAACACAGTAAAAGAAAATTGTTGTCGTGCTATGGTGTTGTTACTGTTATATTTTTGCTATTATTTACAGTTGTACCTAAAATGTTCATTAGAAATATGGTTCTGTTGAATGTTGAAAGGTCACTTAATTTAAAATCATGACAAAACTTCTGTTGCTGGAACTAGCTTTTAGCAATTACGTGCACTGCTTTTATGGGTGGGTTAATGTAACAATAATCAACTTCCTCGCAACCCATCAGAATCAAGAACTTAACCGAGCTACAGCCTAGACGCCGAATAACGATTGGTCATCCTTATTCCTAAAATCCCACAGTACGTCTACGAGACCAATGAGAGCGGAGACAAGGTGGTGCTGGGGAAGGGGACGTATGGCGTTGTCTATGCAGGGAGGGACCTGAGCAACCAAGTGCGCATCGCCATCAAAGAGATCCCCGAGAAAGACAGCACGTATGGAACAAGCTATGCGTTTTCTGAGATGTTTGCTTTTCATCGGCTATTTAGCCATGCTACAGCTTCGCCGTTGCATTTCCCAGCTTGTCAATCTGTTGAACTGTGCTGCTATGTTGTTGCCACATAGCTGTGTAGATCTTAAAACTGTGTTGCCGCACAGCTTCCTAGCTGTAGTGTAGTTGTGCGGCTGTGTAGCTACACTGTGCAGTTGCCCAGCCTCTCGGCTGTGTAGCTGTCAGACTGTGCTGTGCAGTCCTCCAACTCCTCCGTTGTATAGTTGTGCTGTGTCGTTGTTGTGTAGCTGCCAGGCTTTGCTGTTGTGTAGCTGTGCCGTCTCACTGTCATGTAGACATACAGTCTGGAGAGAGAGGGAAAAAGAGAGCAGAGTTAATATTTTTCATTAAAACTGGACCAGGGAGAGTCTCATAGCTGTGGTGTAATGGCTGCCCATTCTGCTGACCTCAGGTACTCCCAGCCTCTGCACGAAGAGATCGCCCTTCACAAGAGGCTCCAGCACAGGAACATCGTACAGTACCTGGGCTCAGTCAGCCAGGACGGCTTCATCAAGATCTTCATGGAGGAGGTGCCTGGAGGTGCGGTGCTTTTTCTCTCAGTCAGTCAGTCAGTCAGTCAGTCAGTCAGTCAGTCTGTCAGTGTGTCTGCCTACTTATTAATTATTCAATTAGTCATTAATCAATAATTCCATTTTCTATCGGTCTGTTTATCTCTCCATCTGTCTGGCGTTCTATATTAAACTGTCTACTATATGTCTATCCATTTGTTTGTCTTTCAGTCTGTCTTTTTCAGTTTTGCAGAGTGGTTTACAAACCATTTGTCAAAGCTCTCCACAGATGGAATAAAAAAAAAATATAAACTCTTAGCAGACCCAGCCTGGATAAAAACAGAAAAGTTATGCTCTATACAGCCTTTTAAAAGGCAATAAAAACGTATCTCTTTTCTCTCTCTCTCCCTCTGAACACATTTTACACTGTCCGCTGTGTCCTGTGTTTTATTTACAGGATCAAAAACTTCAGCTGCCGCTGTGGTTTCAGCTGAAGGGCCCGTTGTTATCATTTTCATTATTTATTTTCTGTTTCCTCTTGATGTTGCGCTAGTGCCAGGAGAGCCATGGCCTGGCAGGAGAGAGACAAGTTTAAACAAGAGAGGTCCTTAGATGTATGACCCCATACAATTCCAGGAAGCTCTCTCTGTGTGTGTGTGTGTGTGTGTGTGTGTGTGTGTGTGTGTCAGTTGGGGAATTTACAGGAAGTGAGGCCGGTTGGCAAGGGAGTATATAACAAATACAGTAAGAAGATCTGATTTTGTAATGTTTCCTCAATTCACTTAAACATTTATTTTTTTTTATCACAGTTTTGTAACAGTGTCAGTTATCGCAGCTTCATGTGATCACCGTCTGACAGTGAGTGTGTGTCTGTGTGTCTGGAGGGTCTGCCCATTGAAGGTTAACCCGAGTGAAATTTTTGTTTTGGTTCATAGCTGTTAAAATTGATACAATGAGGTTGACTGTGATTAAAAAAAAAAAAAAAAAAAAAAAACCAAGTAGCACCATTATCAGACAGTTTTAATTGAAAGAAAACCTGGAATGGACCCCTCATAATCAGTGCACATATTTAGCTTCATCTCATTGGAGGAAGCAGGCCGAATCGGCATGGCAACAGTTGTCCCGGGCTACCCCAGGGAATGATGGAGGTTAAGCCGCTTAAGGTCATTGGTCTCAGCACTCTCTCGTGGCCACTCCCAGGTTGCCATCCTCCGACATCCTCCAATAGTATAAGCAGTGTGTAATTGGTGGTGTGTCCGCAGTGTGGAGAGAAGCAAAGGCTTGTCATCACATGACACAGAGGAGTCATGTGCCCAGGGCTTCCATTCCCGAGTTGGCGGGACAGAGTTGCTTGCAGGAGGCCAACAAGTTATTTCATCAAGTCTGATTTTCCTGCCGCTGCCGTTGTTCATGTCCAGGATCTATGCAGAGCTGTTTTGTGACAATGTTCTTTGTCCTTTGCACTATGAAACTGTACATAAAGGACCCGAATCTTATTGAGTTTATGTGATTCCTGACGCACCTTCTGTCTCCCATGCAGGTAGCCTGTCCTCCCTCTTGAGGTCCAAATGGGGTCCCCTCAAAGACAACGAGGCCACCATCATTTTCTACACGAAACAGATCCTGGAGGGGTTGAAGTATCTCCATGACAACCAGATAGTTCACCGAGACATCAAGGTAGCGTGACCCAAAGGGTCCTGCAGTTAAAGAAGATAGAATAGAAAGATGCTACAGCTCGTACCCCACAGTATGACAAAAGCTAATGCTACAGCGCCTGTCTTTCAGAATGGGCAGAGCTAATGCTACCTCTCCTATCTCTCAGAATAGTAAGTGCTAACCGTACAGCTCATATTATATCAGTATGTGGAAAGTTAATGCTACAGCTCCTAGTGTATCAGTATGGGAAAAGCTAATGCTACAGCTCTTAGTGTATCAGAGTGGGAAACGCTAATGCTACAGCTCCTAGTGCATCAGTATGAGAAAAGCTAATGGTACAGCTCCTAGTGTATCCGTATGGGAAACGCTAATGCTACAGCTCCTAGTGTATCAGTATGGGAAACGCTAATGCTACAGCTCCTAGTGTATCAGTATGGGAAATGCTAATGCTACAGCTCCTAGTGTATCAGTATAGGAAACGCTAATGCTACAGCTCCTAGTGTATCAGTATGGGAAATGCTAATGCTACAGCTCTTAGTGTATCAGTATGAGAAAAGCTAATGCTGCAGCTGTTCTCCATTTTGTTTTCGCGCCTCTGGTGCCATGTACATACTTTTGAATTTGAAGTGCGTATGGCCCGGTACTTTTTTTTGTTTTGTTTTTTTTGCCCTGAAGTAGAAACCACAAGTCTTGCACTTCCTCAATAAACTGATATTCATAGAAGTTTAACGTTGAGACATGCCATGCGTTTCATTGCGTCAGATATCATGAGACACATACTGATACTGGACATAAGTTAAGAGTAAGTTCCACTTCCATTATGCCAATTCTATAAATGAGCTCAAATCCAAATTAGGAAAACAACTGACAGCTGAGTGAAGCTTTACTTACATGGGATTCATGAAACCAAACTCTCCAACCCCTGGTTTTGCGCCTGTTTTACATGCTCCTGTAGCATTTGTATGCTCAGGTACAAGTGTGGCAAGTATGAACAGGCACTGTGAGTATGTTTTTTGCTTTACTCCATTGTGTTTCCGAATTTGGAGTGCTCGGTTGTATCCGTAAGCATCACCTATTGCTACAGCCTGTCAGGTTGGGAGAGGCCAGACAAGTACACTATCTCCTCTGACATGCGGGATGCTAGCTGCTGCTTATTTTTATACTGCAGTCCATCCACGCACTGGAACAGTGCCTTAACAGGATGCAGACCTGTGGGGCCCATCCACACACTGGAACAGTGCCTTAACAGGATGCAGACTGTGGGGCCCATCCACACACTGGAGCAGTGCCTTAACAGGATGCAGACTGTGGGGCCCATCCACACACTGGAGCAGTGCCTTAACAGGATGCAGGCCATGGGGCCCATCCACACACTGGAACAGTGCCTTAACAGGATGCAGACTGTGGGGCCCATCCACACACTGGAACAGTGCCTTAACAGGATGCAGACTGTGGGGCCCATCCACACACTGGAACAGTGCCTTAACAGGATGCAGGCTGTGGGGCCCATCCACACACTGGAGCAGTGCCTTAACAGGATGCAGACCGTGGGGCCCATCCACACACTGGAACAGTGGCTTAACAGGATGCAGAATGTGGGGCCCATCCACACACTGGAACAGTGCCTTAACAGGATGCAGACCGTGGGGCCCATCCACACACTGGAACAGTGCCTTAACAGGAAGCTGTACGTGAGCCCTAGCTGACAGCATTTTTGATTGTGTTGGCGGTCTGGAGAAAGTAGTTTTCCATTGTTGGATTTTGTTTTAATTATGAGAAGAACGGACCGTACAGGAAGCGCGCTTGGAGAAAAAGCTTTATTGTTGCAGGTGAGGCAGCGTGTCTGCCCGCAAAGCTTCAACTTAGCTTTACCTCAACGAACTGTTAGTGTGACCAGCCTTTTATCCCATGGAGCAAATGGCAACTGGAAACCTATGCTCCCAATGCAAATCACTGATGTGCTTTGATGGTCAGGATGTCTGCATCCCCTTTGTCTGGGGTAGTTGCCACTTGCTCACTCCCAGCTGTGGTCAACAGTTGATGGCTGTCATTTACATTACACAACTGTTTGTGGCACCAGAGGTGTGGAGCTTCCTCTGGGATAAGGCTAACAGTTCTTAGAGTTACCTAATTTCCACCACCATGTTATTTACTATTATATAAAAAGCTGACAGAAACTGGATTTGAGGATGATTCATATTTAATGAATCCGTTGTCGGTCTTGAACATGTCAGGAGCTGTCATGTGCTTAGGGCGTGTGTTGCAACACTGCGGGCGAAAAGTCTCACAACAACAGAGTTTTTTTTTCTTTTTCCCTTGGATGGTAGTGTATCATTTCAGCACATTTACACCCCTGCATAATGAAAAAAAAAAAACATGCCTTTGGTTTTTCCCTCCTCATGTGACTTACAGTAATCATGGAATATCCGTGCAGTGACCCAGTCACTGGTCCACATGGAGGTGCATCAGAGAAGACTTTTACCAAGAGACTTCTCCTTTTGTTTTGAATTTTTCTCCTTTTCCTCCCACTCTACCATCCTGTCAGCCCCTCTAAGTAAGGATGTCATTGTCTTGATATTAGGATGAACACAGAATTATTCAAAATTATTAAAAATGTTAACATGACATTTTGTTGACTACACTTGCATCGGAACATCCATTTGATAAATCTGAAGACATGTACTGCCAGCTTCATAAGCTTGAAAGTAGTTGGCGTCATGTCCACAGTTGTTACTCCCAAGTGTTATGCAGTATCATTGAGATAGAATCCAATATGGTACTGCAAGCATGAGCTTATTTCTAACAGTTATAACAGTTATTTAGTATTGGAATCATTATTCAGTGAATGTTAACATGACAGTTTTATTAAGTTTTAATTAAGTACAGTATTAAATTTCAGAACTCAGTGCTAAAAGTCAGAGGTGGGCATGCAGGAGTGTCTTTAGATTTCTCCGCAAAGATTGGCTCTTAATTGGTTAATTACTCTGTTTCACACTTATGTGAACTCACATTTTAGCGAAAGTTTTTCACAAGCTAATGAGTGAGCGCCATAGACTTTCATCGGCATTGGTAAATGCCACTGATGTTTGTTTCTATTTTATCAGAGTTTATCCAGACATACTGCAGAACGCTGTGTCAACAAGATAACGCATTGAGTGATTTCACTTATTTTTGTGTGAAATGGGAAAACTCTATTGTCATGAAAGATGTGAACAAGTGTGTAATGTTTTCTTAGATTTGTTTTTTTTTTTTTACATGTTTTTCTTTATTTGTTTTACCATGGCTATGAATCAAGTATTTTGTTAAGAATGACATGAAGCACATTGTCAGCATGCCTTGAAAACTAACAGCTGTTGAAGATGTGAGCTCTTCCCACAAGCTGAATGTATTTATAAGTTGTGATACCAGTTATTACTTCTAAAGCCTGCTTGGATCATTAACTTCAGAGGCGAGTTTAATATTTGAAATAATGTTTTCTTAGAATCATGACCAAAAATCTCTATCTTCACTGAATCCATAATGACTAGAATGAAGTGTTTTATTTTTGTTTAATTGAATCTCTCTCCCAGGGTGACAATGTTCTCATCAACACCTACAGTGGAGTGTTAAAAATCTCGGACTTCGGAACATCCAAGAGACTAGCTGGAATCAACCCTTGCACAGAGACCTTTACAGGTGAGCATGCCTTTGGAGCCGCCCAGGTGAATGACAGAGGCAGAGGACTTGCGGCTGTTTACCTGCTGCGCTCACCTGTTCTGCTTCAGGTGCTCTGCCATGTGTATCCCCCTTGGATCCCAGCAGGTTGTGTAGCTGATGCCAATAGATAGAAAGCAAGAATAACGTCTGCTTTGAATTATCTTTTTTGTCAGCCAGTGATGAAGATTAATGCATCCACAAGAGGAAGAGTAATTTTCGGCATGTGTTAACTTATGGATTATTGTTTTAATTATTAAATGGTTAAGAATTTAGGAAAAAACACTACATTCATTATTTATAAAATCCAAACAATTGTGCTGAACAGCTTGTTCTCTGTCCACACCACCTTTTCAGACCGTTGTTAAAGGTAAAATTGTCAAATGTTTGCACCTGACATACTCACCTGTAGTGACTCTGCCTTGTGGCTGTTTACCTGGCAGGCTCACCTATAGTGGCTCAGCTGTATATGTGTTTACCTGACAGACTCTGTCCTATGACAGCTTACCTGAAATACTCGCCTATAGGTGCTGTGTACCTGACACCTGCCTGCCTCACTCACCTGCTCTGTTTCAGGCACGCTACAGTACATGGCACCCGAGATCATCGACCAAGGCCCTCGCGGTTACGGGAAGCCGGCGGACATTTGGTCTCTGGGCTGCACCATAATCGAGATGGCGACGGGAAAAACCCCTTTTCATGAGCTGGGCAGCCCCCAGGCGGCCATGTTTAAGGTATGGTCCGAGCTCAGAACCACTTTTATGGTTGAGTTCAAGCTGCCCCATTACCAGGTACAGCTGGAGGTCTACATTGGCAAGCCTCACTGGAGAGAGATAGGGGTTTAAAATCAGCTGTCACTTTGTTCTCTATCTGCTAATTCATGTCCTCTGAAAAACCAGAGAATCTGCTCAATGCAATGTAATGTAAGCTGAGGGTGAGTTGGGATTTAACACGATCTCATCTTGTGTTGGCTGAGGCTAACCACCCATGATGTAACGCCACACCTGCGCTTTACCTGTCCCAGGTGGGCATGTTCAAGATCCACCCCAAGGTTCCGGAGTGCATGTCCGAAGAGGCCAAGGGCTTCATCATGAGCTGTTTCGAGCCCAACCCGGACGACCGGGCCACCGCTTCCGAGCTGCTGAAAGACGGCTTCCTCAGGTCCAGCACCAGGAGGAAGGCCAAGGCCGCCGCCGAAACGAGCCAGAAGGAGAGCGCCACTTCAGGTGGGCCAAAAGCTGCTTTGAATCAGGGGGGTCAAGTACAGACTTTACATGGTAAGGGATCGTGTCTGCCACCGTTTTTTTTAAATTATCATTGCTCACTACTGACCCCTGCTGGTCAGTGAGGCAGCCACAGTCTGCCCACACAGAGCTGACCAAGAAATGTCCTCCTCCGGCTCTTGTTTGTTTTGGAGGAGAGTACATACATGTCTCTACTGTCCTCAACCGACAGCACATATCAGCAGTAAGTTAACAAAAACAGTCTCAAATCACTTGGATGAATGAGATGAACGCAAAACATTTCATTGGAATTGTACTTAGTGCTTCAAATGAACTGTACTGTTGAAATTGTTTGAATTTGCAGCTGTGACTAATAGCTTTTCAATCTCTGTTGCTTTACGTCCCTTCTCGTAAAAATGTGGTTTTGGTACCCTAGAGCTATGAAACTTTTTCCACCCTAAGGCAGATGTGTAATGGTAGCACAGTGATTACGGAGCTGGGCTTCCACCTCAGAGCTGCTGGGTTCAGCTCCCAGCTAGGGCACTTCTGTTTAACAGTTGAGGAAATAAGTAGGGACACAATAAAATCTCTGTTTAGTGAGACAGATGTTGCTTGTGAGCAAGAAATGCGTTTTGAACAGAAAACAGTGAAGGTGTCTTTACATCTGTGCTTGGGCACGTTACAAAATGACCACAGAGTCCCCTCTAGTGCCTTCATGAGGGACATCGACTTGAATTCAATTGGAGGAGTGGGATGAACAGCCTGGATGTGTTCTGAGTGGAAAGCTGGTCTTTGCTCCCTGTGAGATGCCAAACATAGCTCTGGCCTTCCTGCTGTCCAGCCTGGGGTAGCTTTCCTATTGCTTATTTCTCATTACTTTCTGTGGCTTCTTGCCACACTTCTCTCTTCATAGTTACAGCATTTAGCTTCCGCATGAAGCATGAGTGTCTTCCCAGATTTACTGTCTCTTCCTGTCTGCGCTGGAAGTGACCACATTTATCTGAATGTGGGTCAAACTACTGTCTTTACAAATGACATAACCTGTCTTTACCAGAATGATACTATTAATTCTTATAATGGAAAGCTGATGACACACGACACGTATTCACAAAAATGTCTGTAGTTCTGGGCCAGCGTTTATTAACCTTCTCGGAAAGGTAAGCGCTGATCTGGAATCAGCTCCCCAGTTCATATCCTAACCTTATGCATTATGGAGTATGGTCACAGCGTTTTTAACTTTTGCATTTTCCTCCTCGAATTCTCTTGACCTCTCTTTCTGTCACATGTGCAGAGCTATCACCGGTTTCCTCTGAGCATCCAGTGGAGTATGCCCAACGGTGTAAGCTGCGTGGCTCTATCCGTGGCGGTTCAGGTGGAGGACAAACCAGCAAACTGGATGGAGAAAATCTTTGTGTCTTTACCTCGCCACCTGTCCTGCTCCCTGGACCTGAGGAGGACCACAAACTCGCTGCGGATGAACGACATGTGCAGACTATCGCATGATGAGCCCGCCCACCAGCAGCTTCCTGTCGACCTGAGGAGGAGTGCGGATGCACGACATCGCCGAGAGCCCGGCCCACGCTTCCTGTCGAACACATGAGGCTTAGGACGAAAAAAAAACACAGAAGTGTTTTTTTCCTCCCTCACTGGTGAAACGCTGAATGAACACAGCCCAAGGCTGGACACAAAATAGGGATATGGCATCAGAGACAAATGTAAAAATTTCCTGAAAACACTCCAGGAAAATCCTGAAATGAAGAATTGCAAATATAGTGTGTGATATAATTTGGGTTCTCCTTTTTCCCCACTGTACCTGTGAAACACTATGCTTAGGTCTCATGGAGTTGTGGACAAACTGTATCAGTTACCTGAGTTGTGAGATATTCACAGTACCTAGACAGGATGGGAAAATCCCCAGTGTTTTGATTTGTGAAGTTTTCAGTGTGAAGGGAAATGCAAAGAGATGGACATTCCAGGTTGTTGCAAGACACTGAGCGCCCCGGAAGTGTGTTTGTGTTTTTCTGCATGTGGCCTCACCCAAATTCCCTGGAGCTCATGTACCTGTATTTCAGGTACAGATAAAGGGTCATGGTGTGTGTGTGTGTGTGTGTGTGTGTGTGTGTGTGTGTGTGTGTGTGTGTGTGTGTGTGTGTGTGTGTGTGTGTGTGTGTGCGCGTGTGTGTGCGCGCATGTGTGTGCGCATGTGTGTGTGTGTGTGTGTGTGTGTGTGTGGGTCCGCCAGTTTTACCTCCTCACAACATAGAGTGAGGCAATACTCAGCTGCTGACACAGCAGATCACCTGGAATTTTCCGGAAGAAATTCAGGTGAAGGACCTTATTGACGCAAAGCCTGCCCTTATTATCTTCCTCACCTGTTGTTTGCACCAACATGCCATGCGCTGAACTGACTCATCCTGTAGTTTGGGTTTTTTTTTTTTTTTACAGTTGTATGTCACATCCTTTCGTTTCAGAATGGTATTGCACAATGATTCCCAAAATTGACATTTCACACAAAATGTATTACTTCCTCCTCACGCTGCTTCCAGTCTGCCTTCACATACATTCTTGGATACATTACAGATATGACATAATATGACTTTTTGGAAAACTATTGAGCAAATCCAGTGGCATTGTTAACTTGGTCTGTGAGAGAATTAAGAGTATTTTTATATTGTGTTCTGAGTCATCCTATCTGGTAAAGTAAATTGACAGAGCTGCAACTAACAACAAATTTCATTATCAATTAATCTGCAGATTATTTTCTTGATTAATTGATTGATCGTGTGATGTATAAAACATCAGAAAACAGTGAAAATCCCCATTACAGTATCCTAGAGCACAAGGTGACATCATTAAATGTCTTGTTTTGTCTGACCAACAGTCCAAAACCCCAAAATATTCAATTTACTACAATAAAAGACCAAGACAAGCAGCAAACCCTCACATCTGAGAATAGAGAACCATCAAATCTTTGGCATTTTTGCTTCAAAAAGGACTTAAACGATTAATCGATTGTCAAAATAGTTGCTGATTAATTTTCTTTCAATCGACTACTAGTCGATTAATGCAGCTCTACAAATAGATAACCCCGGTGCCCTCACTAATGGCATGGTTGTCCTGGACAGGGTGCCTGAGGACCCCTCGCTGGAAATGAGCAGTCCTTCTTCGACAGGGGAGAACCTGGGCCTCTTTCTGCTGAGGAAGGACAGTGAGAGACGGGCCACCCTGCACAGAGTCCTCACCGAGTACATCAACACCGTGGTGTCCAACATCCAGGAGACCCTGCCGCAGGTAACACACCTTAGACATTAACACACCTGAGACCCTGCTCCAACACACCTGAGATACTAACATATCTGAGACCCTCCCCAAGCTAACACACCTGAGACACTAACATACCTGAGATCCTGCTCCAACACGTCTAAGACACTAACATACCTGAGACAATGCTTCAGGTAACACACCTGAGACGCTATCACACCTGAGACAGGTAACACACTGAGCCCCTGGTTCATGTAACACACCTGAGACACAGCATATCTGAGACCCTTCCCCATTGCAGCACACCTGAGACCCTACGCTAACACACCTGAGACACTAACATACCTGAGACCTTTCTACAAGGTAACACACCTGAGACCCTAACATACCTGAGACCTTTCTCCAAGGTAACACACCTGAGACACAAACATACCTGAGACCTTTCTCCAGGTAACTCACCTAAATCCCTTTGCCAATGACTAAAAGCACACCTGATCGCTTTGCCATCTGTGGCTTCTTTAGTGACTAAAAACAAGCACCCTACATCTGTCTCCTGTCTATCTTTACATCTTTAAAAGGTGTAAAGGTTAATGGGAGAGGATTAGAGCTTTAAAGTTTGGCTTTAAAAGGCTCAAAGCTCTATTTCATGGAGGCGTTGAACCTTTGGCCTTATTTTAACTGGAAAATGTCGACATGTGGTAACTTAGATGATCTTGAACGGCTTAACCCGTACCATTCCATTATGAGGCTTGCTTCACCTATGTGGACCGTAGCTTATAATGGCCTGGGTTGGACTCAAAACCTTATTTTCAGGGCTCATGCCTGCTTCTCAAATCAGAGCCTTACTGCATGATACTGTTTTTATCGCGTGTTTGACCATTCGCTCATTCTCAGCATCTTCCCCGTCTTCTGCTTTCCGCATGCGCATTGGATCGTTTGCACGTGCTCAGTGTTTCCCTTCCCAGCAGCAGGAAGGCCCCTCCCTCAGCGCCGAGCACATCGTGGAGCTGATTGGCTGCCTGGGAGAGAACATTCGCTCCCCCGACCGCAAGAACCTGACCAACTGCCTCCTCAAGCTGCGCTCGACGCTCCACGCCGCCGCAGTTCCCCTCAACAGCCTGCAGGCGGTGCTGTTCAGCTTCCAGGACGCGGTGAGTCCCATCAGATGCACGTTGTTATATCTGTTCCTCTCCTCACTTTCAGCAACTCGGCTCATTTGGCCCAGCTTCCTGAGAGGGAAGGGGGGGGTTGAAATGAATGTCCGTATGACTAATACAACTAATAACAGATAGAGAGAAAATATCTGCTGCTCCTGAAGGGAATTTCCTCGGCACATTCAAGTAGCTCAGCAAGATAATCAAATAAAAACACATCATGCACAATGTCAACAAAGTAGTTGCAGATATTCAACAGTAATGTGAGAGAAAAAGGTCACGTTTGTCTTATTACAGAGTCATTGTTATTGTAGGGTTTCTGTTTAGTGAGTATTTTCACACATCATTTTCATGATGGTGGAAAGCAGGACTGTCCTATTATTTTACCAGGTCTTGGGGTGGGAATCTGCCGTTTCTCCTCTCCCCCTTTTTCCCCACCCTGAACACAGAAAAACTGTTTAGCCCACCACAGTGGCACACGATTTCTCAAACCCGCATGACAACTGGCACTTGCTTCCTTTGACGCTGCAGGCGCACCACCAATCACACACTGCCTATGTTGTCAGAGGATTCCGCAGTCAGTGTGTGGTCGGTGTGCCCGGCCGACCAGGAGGGGTCACTAGAGAGCGATGAACTAACACATGATTAGCCAGCCTACACCCCTGCCATCCCTGATTTAGTTTTGCTGAATAATGCGCTCTGTTTCTCCCAGGTGAAGAAGGTGCTGAAGCAGCAGCAGGTGAAGCCACACTGGATGTTTGCCCTGGATAACCTGCTGAGGCAGGCGGTGCAGGAGGCCATCACTGTGCTGCTGCCAGGTGGGTCTGCAAGCCACACCCCTCATGGCCCCACCCAGACATCACTTCATGTGGCCCGCCCATTCATGGCCCCCCCTCACTTCCCACTTTCTCTCTCCCTCGTTCCCTTTCACTCTTTCCCTCTCTCCCAGTTTGAAAAATAGTCTTTTTAGTCATCCTTTGTAACTCCCACTCTGTTGTTGAGCGTTGAGAGGGCTCAGATAAGTGGGACATCTCTATTTGGAATCATCTCTCCTGACTGCCTCCCATCCCCTGTACATAGAATAGACCCCTATTGACATTGGAAAAGTCTGATAACCCCTTGTGTTCAATCCATCTGCTGTATCACTAAAGTTCATAAAGTACACAGAGTATGTCTCCAGGAAATGTGCATATGTCATACTTTTAAAAGTTTTTATAATCTGTCTTTTATCCATTTTTTGAGGCAAAAATAAACTCCAGTACCAAATTTTTATGTACAAAGTAACAGGTGGAAACAATGAACTGATGTGTATCCTAACGTAATCCTCCTTGAGCACAGACCCACAACCCTCTCTGCTGTCTCCTGTTTGTGTCTCAGAGCTGGAGGTCCAGCTGCAGTCATCCTTCGATGCTGAGATCCTCGAGGACAAGGAGGAGCTGCCTGAAGAAGCAGAGGATTATGGGAGGACGGATTCGCCCGCCGAGACCGTGGCCGCCCAGGAGGCGGTGACGTCGGGGGTGAGCACGGTCAGCTCGGGGTTTCTGAGCGACTTCCAGCCCGACGGGTCGCCCCAAGTCCTCGCCCAGCGCCTGCTGTCCATGAGGCAGGAGACCAGGAGGTACTCATCCTCCTCTCTGAGGATCTGTCCATCCTTCTCTTCTATCTCTCATCCACCTCTCCGTCTCTTCATCCTCCCCGATATCTCTCCATCCTCCTCTTCTATGTCTACATTCTCTCTTCCTATCTCTTCATCCTCCTCTCTTCATCTCTCTCCCACTCTCTCCATCTTGCTCTCCCTCCTCATGGATAGGTTTTCATGGCTATGTTCTCTCTCCATCCCATATCCTCCTTTTTCATGTCTCCCTCCCTCTTTCTTTTCAGCATCTCTCTCTCTCTTTCTCTGTATTCTCCTGTCTTTTCTCCTCTTCTCCCTCTATTTTCTTTCTCTCTGCATCTCTTGCTGTTTCTTCTTCTGTGTCTCTCCCTCTGTCTCTACTGCTCCTTTCCTTCCTGTTTTCCCTCCATCTCTCTCTCGCATTCTTGTTCTCTCTTTCATGTTCTTTCCCTCCAAGAAACAACACTGAGAAGATTAAACTCATCCACTCTGAACAGCAGTTTGCTTATAAATAAATAAGACTCATGAATTAGCGGCTAAGATTTAATTTAACTGAACTGCAGCTTAAAATGTTACATCATACCTTCTTCAAAAAAAATCAGAAAAGCTGAAACAAGAGTATTAATGAATAATCAAAGACATGCTTTAATTTTTAATTGGCTTTATAAGTCTTTCAAAGAGTGTTTTCATGTCTTAATTGTTGTGAAGTTACTGGACAAGTCTGATCATTTTTAAAGATTTTTTTGAGTCTGTGTGCTCTGCTGTCAAGCTAAATGTAGATAGGCAGCAGTAGCTTCATTTGGCCAGCAGAGGGCGATATAATAACATACACTGCTTGTACAATCCTAATTGAATTTGAGCCTTAATGCTCAGTGCTCGTTGTTTTCTGTCTTTATCAAGACTCCCTGAAAAACTAAGGTTCCCAGATCTTACCAGCACCACTCCAGACAGTTTTCAAACATTGAAAATGTTTATAGTTTGTATGCAATTGCTATTTTAATGTGGCAACCTGTGCCCTTAGTGACGCAGGTTATCAGACAATGTTGATCAGACACAGGTGAGAACGACTGTCCTAAAATGCCCTGTGTCAACGTTCCATCAACAGAGCCTACCCAGAAAAGCCGCGTCACTGTTTCAAATTAAAATCATGGTCATGATTTACCCCTGCAAGTTTACTGTGTTATTTTTTAATCCAATCTTCAATTGTTTTTTTTTCAAGCAGTGGCATTTTTATTTGATTTTCACATGTATTTAAAATAAAAATAATAATCGTGGATACATTATTCCTGTAAAAATGTAATGAAACCTGAAAATAATGAGTTTTTTTTCTGCATTTCAGGTTACTGACCCAGCTGAGTGAGAAGGAGGAGGAGTACCAGGAGCTTCTGAGAGACTCCATGCTGAAGAAGGTGGAAGAAATCTCTGCTCTCAAAGTCACGAAAGCGTCAGCACCCATCGGTAAGATGGACGGACGGACGGACAGACAGAGGAAGAGTTAGCCTCGCTCCTTCCTCCTCCTCCCACCCGGTCTCTGGCCATTATTCATTTATTTTCTTTGAAGACCCCCCCCCCCTCTCCAAACCTGCGGTCCCCTAGTCTGGCTCAACCAGTGTGAGCTGGCTAGCAAGCTAACAATGCTAAGCAGAACTGAAATAAAAATGTTCTGCACAATCAATATGTTAATAATAAGTAAAATCAGAAATCATGAAAAAGCAATCACTCAGCTGACCATCTCCTTACAGATTTATGCTTATTATTTAATAGTTGTCACATAATATAATCTCATAGTTATAGTTCAATATATGTTATTTCACAGTTGTGATGTAAGCATGTAATAGTAGGTAGTAGGAAATAATATGTCAGGTATCATTTGGCCATTAATTAATTTATCTACTGCTGTATTTAATGTATTGTTTAATGGTTGTCTGATAATACTATTTCATAATAGTTAACAGTTCATGGCTTGAGGGTAAATGCTGTCTGTAGTGATCATGTAAAAACATTTATGGTTTAGTAGTTATTATTATTATTAGTTGTAATGTAATGTAATGTCATAGTTATCACTCAGCAGTGATCATTTCATAGTTATGCAGCAGTAGTTATTATCGCAGAAGGCAGCAGTCTGCATTGCTCTGGGTGCTGCAGGCCTGGGGGCGGGGACGGGACGGTTATACAACAACCTGAGAATCTGTGAGAGTGAGGAAAGGAGAACAAAAGCCCTGTGTCTCTCCCTCCCTCCCTCCCTCCCTCCCTCTGTCTCCCTCCCTCGCTCTCTTGTGCTGCATTGCGCCGTCCGGGCCGCAGGTTCTGGCTGGCCCGGAACAGCGGAGGAGGGGAGAGGGGGAGATTCTCCTGCACCATGAGTCAGTGTTTTTGTTTCCTGTCATGCACTGTGACGGGTTTGTGTCTGAGAGCAGCCCGGGGTCTCCCCTTACAGGAATGCAACATATCGCTATATTGCAAACCCGTAAACCACTGTCATTAGTTTAATTGCAGGTTGTTTATTACAGTAAATTTCAGTCTAGTTTATTTCCGTAAGGTTAAGGCCAAGATTACAGAAAAGATCACCACTGTATGTCTATTTGTCTTTCTGTCTGTCTTTTTGTGTGGAAAAGTCAGTAAAGTGGAAAACCCCAGCTTCAGAAAGCAGCACTTCTACCGTGTAACTTTTCCACCTGTAAAATTACCAGCCGGTTCTAACAAGTACACCTCATTAGCCTGGTAGAGAAGGTAATTAGAGAGATCAGCTGGTTTAGCGCATAACGGATCACAAATACATGGCAGCACATCTACTTTCTTCAGCTACTTTCTGAGGTTATGCACTTCTGAAAATCAGTTTCTGATTTGGGCAAATGTGTTTTAAATATTTGCTGACAGGATAAGGATGAAATGAAGAGGGTTTGAGGGGGATGGGGCGAAAGGGTGATAAGAGAGTTTCACGTTTTTTTTTTTTTTTTGAAAGGATTAACAAAGGGTTTTAGAGAAGATATGCCAGGCTTGGCTCGATCAGCAGAACGAGAATGTACAGTAGGTGGAAATGAGTTTTTGCACTTCAGTCAGGAAGTCCGTTTCCTCCCATGTGATGCATGGAGCAGCCAGCCACACCAGGCACTGGAACATCCAGCTTTCAGTGACGGCCCTGGGGCTCCTCCACACACTGAGACAGTCATAGGAAGAGCATAAGGATACGCCATAACAAGTACGGCAGTCACACCATAGTCTCACCATATGACCGTCACACCGACGACTTGAAAAAATCACACACGGCACAGCTTCCATTATCGTTTGTACCGCAGTGGTCTGTCATTCGTGATCTTGTAAATCAGTTTAGCTAAAAATATCAGATTGCAAGACGAATCAAAGCAAGAGGCCTTCGCTGTATCTTCAGTGGAGGCAGCCCCCCTTTTGAAAGATCATTCTCACTCTGGTGTTTTACCCCAGTGCTCCCATTCCTTCCCTACCATGCTTTCTTCCTCTCCACCTGGGGAGTTTTCCTCCATAGGTCCCTCTGTCAGTTGGTTGGTCTGTTGGTTGGTCGGTCTGTTGGTTGGTCGGTTGGTCCACAAAATTTCCCCCACGCTTTGGCGCCCACTGTTTTCGCCCTAGGAGGCTGAAATTTGGCATGGAGGTCAAGTGTGTGTGTGTGTGTGTGTGTGTGTGTGTGTGTGTGTGTGTGTGTGTGTGTGTGTGTGTGTGTGTGTGTGTGTGTGTGTGTGTGTGTGTGAAGGTGTGTGTGTGTGTGTGTGTGTGTGTGTGTGTGTGTGTGTGTGTGTGTGTGTGTGTGTGTGTGTGTGTGAAGGTGTGTGTTTCTGTTCATGCCAATTGTCTAAAAGGGGGCATGGCAGGGGATTGGCTTTGTCGCAGCTATTGCGAATTCGCGCTTGTTTGTTGTCAGATTAGCATTGTCATTGTTGTTACTTTTGTCATTGTTAATTACCCAAAGGGAGCAATAAAGTCATTAAGCTGCAGCATAGTCCCATTCAACGCATCACAAACGATATAGATACAATAAGACACATACTGTACAATTACTGCAGAAAGACCACCATACAAACTCAATGAGACACTACATTATCTCCAGCCTGCCAGCCCTACAAAGTGTGTGTGTGTGTGTGTGTGTGTGTGTGTGTGTGAGTGTGTGTGAGTGTGTGTGTGTGTGTGAGTGTGAGTGTGTGTGTGTGTGTGTGAGTGTGTGTGTGTGTGTGTGTGTGGTTGTAAAAAAAAAAAAAATCCTATACAAAGACAAATTTAACATGTTTTGTTTCTGAGGGGGTTGAGGACGTTGTCAACTGTAAAATCTGACAAGTTTCTTGTGAAATGTGAGTTTCTAGTGAAACAGAATAACCTTGATTTGATTTGATTTGATTTATGGAGGGTCATGTTTGAGAGTGGAGACTGGCGGCCATTTTGATAAATGTCATCCTGTCATTCTCTCCCTTTAGATATTCCTGCTTCTTCCCACCAGCATGAGAAGAAAGATCCAGAAACCCTGGCCATGGTGCGCTGGTTGGAGGCCATTCCGGTGGATGAAGACACCATAGATAGAGTAAGGCACTCTAGCTGTGTGTATGATACCTCAGTACTCATCGATTTCATTTTACCCTCTATGGTGAAATTAATCGGGCAAACCTCTCAAAGACTCCTGACCCCCGGAATTATCTGTGACTCCTCCCCTTATTTTAAAATGTAGAATGTTACACATAGACTGCATTGTGAGGTAAGCAGCCTTGTATCTCCAAAAAAAAAGACGATTTAAAGGTTTTGTCAAAAATATAGTATGAACCGTGTATGAATTACAACCATTTCTGTACATACTCCCCCAATGGACCTGACTGTATTATTTTTACATTATGTTGTACGACTCAAATCAACTTTATTAGTCACAAAACCATGAAACATCAACAGTATACAGCTGATATTGTGTGAGGTTTGTGTTCATGTGTTTAAACAAATGATAAAATGCTTAATTGGAATAATTTGATGACACAATTTAATTATGTGTTTTATGGTAATTTATGTTATTTTTGTTTTTGCATGATTTACTATTAGCCCCGATAAAACATAATTTAGATCCCTCTGCTACTCCATAAAATTCCAAACTAATTAGGAAAAATAGGGACATTCTGTTTTTTTTTTTTATTTTTTCCAAATAAATTGAAAGAAAATTGAAAGGGGAGGAGCAGGGTTGTTATTAGCACGAGCCAAAACACAATGTTCATTTGACTGAAGGCTTGTAGATATAACCCTGCTCTGACTGTATGTACTGCTTTTGGGGTATCCAGTTGCTTTTACACAGATTCAACCTTCAGAACCTGCTCTACATCGCCTCTAGAGACGACCTGAAGTACTGCGGGATCAGGTGAGCTCCTGGTGCTTCTTCCCTTCCTGCTAACTGATCTTTATGAATAAATTATACCAATCACTTATGCGATCTGATATTTTAGTTAAGATTCCCTTATTGAAGTCTTAGTCATGTTTTTCTCTGATTGGCTGGTCCTCTCAGCTGTGCTTATGTTGATTGGCTGGTTCTCTCTGCTGTGCTTTTGCTGATTGGCTGGTTCTCTCCTCACAGAGGTGGAATGCTGTGTCGTATCTGGGCAAAGATCAAATCGGCGAGAGAAGTTCACAATGGCTCCCGCGCACACGGACCTCTTGATGACATTCAGGAAGATACAGTCCTGTGACGTATCGCTTCTGACTCGTCACCTCTCACCTGCAGGGTCAACAGACCAGTGCAACAGACCAGCCTGACAGGGCTCAAGTGTAAAGTGTACTCACTCAATAACTATTCACTGATCTTGCCAGATTATTGCTGGTTTAGTCAGAGTGACCTGTGTGGATGTGTGTGTGTGTGTGGATGTGTGTGTGTGTGTGTGTGTGTGTGTGTGTGTGTGTGTGTGTGTGTGTGTGGTGTGTGTGTGTGTGTGTGTATGTGTATGTTTTTATGTCCATCTGTGTCCCTAAAAATGGGTACAAAAGAACAAATGTTTTGGGTATGAATAAGCTAATGCATGGCTGTTTTTCCCGCTGGAGACAGCTGGGGGATGTTTCTCTCAGTGGGTAATTATGATAAGGCATATGGTGTCTCAACTACTTCATTTCCATGGAAACTCTTCATTATTTATTTTTATTCATATTTAAAAGTTTTTTTTTCTCCCCCACTTCATTTTTCTGAGTCACACTACAGACAGAGAGTTCAGGATAGGTAGAGGATAAACCCACGGGGAAGACAACACCTTGTGAATATTAATGCAGATAATATGTAAATATGGTTTTATAAACATTTTGCTCTTGTTACTGTACAGCAGGGGGTGCGCGCAAGTAGGTGGGGAATCTGCTGCAGGATGTTATGGTATGAGTTTGTGTGTTAGCGGCAGCCAAAGGTACTCTGAGCGGTTGATGATCACATAACCTAGAACTGACTATTACATATCGCTGGCGTTTTTTTGAACTTGTGTCTTTATATTTCATTCAGTTGTATCCATTTTTGTGGGCACTTTTTTATCCAGAGGAACTTACACAGTTCATTTTCTTTCCTCACACTTATCCATTTATGAAAGCTATAAATTATCAAAGTGCCTCGCCCCCTGGTTTAATGGCACTACCCTGCCTGGGAATCAAACCTGCAACCTCTCAGGTACAAGCCCAGCTACCTAACCATTTAAAAAAAAAGGTACAGTTTTAGGAAATTAGAAAAAAAAAACTGTTTTGCAACAACAGCGCAAGTTCTAGTCACATGGAGATCAGAATAAACTTTATTAGTCAGAAGGGTAGGAGACACTGACAGTACAGAACTGGTGCTGTAAGTTTTACATATAGTTTCATGTGGGTCAAACTCAACTGACGATGGACAAGAGCTCTCATGATGCTGATGTGTGCGTGTTTGTGATAGAAAAGGTAGAAAGCAGTATTTGAAAGGGACATTTGGGCCTGCTTTTATCAGTTTTTTTTGACTATGTAGTTCAGCTCTTTAGCAGCTCTTTTTCAGGCTGCTAGCGTTGGGGCCAACTGACACTGAAGCTAATGCAGTATTTAGCAAAAAAAAAAAGCTGTACAGATAAGGTGCAAAGCTATTAACAAACATTACCTTACCTACTCAGCTCTTTGCATTGTTCTGTAATACTCGTTCACTGTGATTATGTTTTTATTTTGTTTTATTGCACGGGTTGGCTCAATGTTGTCAATTAAATGAGAAGATAATGTTCATCCAGCTGCCCCCATGTCTTTAACAGTAAACTGCATTTAAACAAATTTTATTTCAATTTAACATCATTAACCGAACAATCTCAGACTTCTAAAACTCAGAGAAACAAGAATGTAGCAACCTCTTGAAACCAAATCTTCATTTTGACTTGAAATTATTGAATATATTTTATTTAAAACAGAACACTGGCCTCCTGTCTCATTTCTTCTCAGCTTTGAAATGTGCAGAATGCTGCTGTGTCACCTGGGTTGTGTGTTTGGATTTGTTGGGGTAAAGACAGGAACAGATTTTACAAACAGGGAGTAAAGATCTTCAGGGCCCATTTAGAAGAATAATGACTGTGTGTGTGTGTGTGTGTGTGTGTGTGCGTGTGTGTGCGTGTGTGTGTGTCTGTGTGTGTCTGTGTGTGTGTCTGTGTGTGTCTGTGTGTGTCTGTGTGTGTATGTCACTGTGCCTTATGGAAGAAGTGATGCAGCGTGTTGTCGAGACAGAACGTTCCAGACATTCCTCCCTGACTGTTTTCGTTTTGTTGACATCGCCGTGGAAACTGGTGTTTGCCTCTCCCTGTTATTTGGATATCCAGGATTACAGGGTGCGCTCGGTGGTTGTGAGGGGGAACCGACCGCAGCGTGTGTGTGTGTGTGTGTGTGTGTGTCTTTGTCAGTATATGTGCATACGTGTTTGTGCATCTGACTGTATGTATGTGTGTGTGACCGTGTGTACGTGCGTCTGTCTTTGTTAGTACATGTGCATACATGTGTGCGTGCATGTGTGTGTTTATGTATGTCTGTATGCATGTATGTATGTGTGTGTGTGTGTGTGTGTGTGTGCACGTACACGCCTGTGCAAGTGTATGTGAGTACATACGTCTGCACACACCTGTGCATGTCTTGAGTGCATGTGTGTGTACCTATGTGTGTGTGTGTGTGTGTGTGAGAGAGAGAGAGTTTCTCTGCGTTGCGTCATTGCTGTTGTAGTTCTCTGTGGGCAGTAAAGGGTGGCCAGCCCATACACTGACCTCATGGAAACAGAGGCTGAATGGAGCCCGATGACACAGTCGCTAAGGAGATGAGCCCTGGGACTTCAGTCAGACTCGGGCACCGTTTTAAACACAGACGGAACACATCGGAACATGAGTGTGAGTCACTCTTCCTCCATTACTGCCATCACGGTAGCACGGTTGAAATGCTCATTTTCTACAGTGTGTTTTGGTATTCAGGTCACTGCATGCAGTATCACAGATCAACCAGCAGAGGGCGCCTGTATACAGTGTCTTTCTGCAATACCCCTGAGAGGGAAAAAAACAGTGCAACATTATTACATAAAGGATACATTTCCCTTTGGAAATTTAAAAACACTTTACATTACATAATTAAAGGACCTCTCAGAGCTGATACCTGCATAATAAAATTATCAAAAGGTTATTTTAAAGTCATTGTTAAAGGATAAGAGCCATTTCAATACAATTCATTCAACTTTAAACCAATAAAGGTACACTGAGGGGTTCACTGATGTCAGTCATGCAATTTGCAATATAATATACACATTATACTATATATCCACTGTATCTCAGCAAGCTGCAGTGGACATGCCCCCCCAGATTAAATGAAGGGCTCATCTGAAAGGACAGTCCCAGCCTGTTCTGTGAGAGACCTCTGAGCCTCAAGGTCACTGGAGGCAGGAATAATGCCCAAACAAGGATGCTGGCAGGATTCACTGTCCTGTGTGTGTGTGAGAGAGGAGGGGCAGGAATATCAAACACTGAGAGAGAGACTATGTGTGTGTGAGGATGAGCATGTGTTTGTGAGCAAGTGTAAGTGTGTGTGTGTGTGTGTGTGTGTGTGTGTGTGTGTGTGTGTGTGTGTGTGCATTTGAGCAAGAGGGGGCAGGAATATCAAACACTGAGAGAGAGACTATGTGTGTGTGTGTGTGTGTGTGTGTGTGTGTGTGTGAGCATGTGTTTGCATGTGTGTGTGTGAGACGTTTGTGCATGAGTGACTGTGAGTGACATGTGTGAAAGTGTCTAAGTGTGAGTATTAGCATGTATGTGTGAATATGTGTGTCAGCTTATACCAGTGTCACAATTTCTGTGTGTGTGTGTGTGAGTGTGGGTTCGTTTTTCTGTATGTGTGAGCACACATATATGTGTATATGAGAGTGTACTCCATAGTTGAGTGAGTATGAGTGTGTATGCATGTTTTTGGGGAGGGGGGTGTGGGGGTACCATGGGTGACTCACAGTAACATTAATGTGAGACTGAGGGGGGAAGGGTGTTCCCCAAAGCACGTCGAAAAATGCGCCACGACCCACGAGCCCCCCTCTGTCTGCTTCAACGCGCTGTGGAATGCGCTCGCATTATCTCTGCATTCCTGCACCTGACCTGTATGTCAGACCAGTGCATCTGCAGGGTGTGTGTGCGTGTGTGTGAGTGTGTGAATGTGCAAGTGTGCGTGCGTGTATGTGAGTGTGCGTGTGTGTGTGTGAGCGTGCGTGTGTGCGTGCGTGTGTGTGTGTATGTGTGTGTGCTTGTCTGTCTATGTGTGCGAGTGTGTATTTGTGTGTATGTATGTATGTGTGTGTGTGTGTGTGTGCATGTTTGTCTGTGAGAGATAGATTGTATGTGTGTTAGACTGTGTGTGTATATATATGTTTGTCGTGCACATGTGAGTGTGTGTTTTTAAATGTGTGCATGCTGGAGTATGTGCATGCAGCTGTCTGTTAGAGTGTGTGTGAGAGACAGTGTGTGTGTGTGTGTTTGCGTGTGTGTGCTTCATCATCATCGATTTGGGGCGAGATGTGATAGACAGAACCATGGTACCATGTGCATCTCACCATGGGATCTGTCGTGGAAAGGAACCGAAAAATGAAAAAGTGGCGACCCTTGCGAGGGACGTGACGAGAGGTTCCAGGTGCGGCTCAGAGCTGAGTGTGTTGCCCACTCCCCATACGGCTGCGGAAGGACCGGCCACTCCCGTACACGTAGCATAAAATTCCTAGTATTTTCTCCAGATGTTCACTGAAACAAATGTTACTGAGCACCTTGGTTTAACTGCTGTGCTGCGCAGTGCAGCGCTGTGCCCCACCTGGGATGTGAACTTGCAACCTATGAGACACAAGCTCAGCTACCAATGCGACCACTGTAGTGCACTACCGATCCTCTGGGGGGCCCTTGAGCTGGTGGTGATTGACAGTGGGAGGTTTTTGGAATGTAGAACCTCACCAACTGGTGGGGGGGGGGTGTCTGATGGCACCGGGGAGATCCGCACAATTTCACTGTAGATGGTGGGGGCCGGGCAGATGACATCATAGAGGATTCAAAACTTAAAACTTTATCAGCATTTCAGGAAAAAGTACAAATACAAACTTCTCCACCTCCCTTACTCATGCATGCAAATGTGAATTCACTCTGCAAATATTTAGTTTGCGTCACCATCCCTTATTTCAGAAATTTTCAGTATGCATTTTGATCTCACATAGATACTAAGGCACAACACTTCTGTAACGCGTGCAGCCCAGTGCTCTCAGTAACAGCGACATTAGTAAACATTAATAATGAGTGAATAGGGGCTGTGATGCAGTGTGTAGTGAGTGTTGGCTAAAGGTGTCACACATTAATAGAAGAGAGGATTGTGATTAGTGGGGGGGGGTAATTTTAAAAGCTTTTGGGATGATCTTGTTTCATGCATTCAGGCCTTCTTACAGCAGAATGGCGCTCGGGCCAGGGCACGGACACAGTGGAGGTCACTGGATCAATGATTCACCAGGAGAAAAATGCAACAGATGAAAGTAACTGTGGATCAAAATACTTGATTTGACAGTTTTGGCAAAGTCAGTTTGACAGTTGAATTACAATGCATTTATTTATGTTTCGTTTTTTGTTTTGTTGATTATTCCACCCTCAGATGTTTTTATTTCACAAAATCTTTTTTTATAGCATGTATATATTATATCAGTATGTTGTTACTGCTTTTAATTAATCACTTGTAGTTTAAGTTGATGCACCTAAAAGACCCTGGGGGTGTTCTTTACCATCTATGCACTTTTTGTTATTTTTACCACATAAACACGTTTGGTTCCATGTTTATACCTGCTTGAAAGAACTACAGAAATGTCACCTTTCTTTGACATATTTGTAGTCCTGAGCAGTGGTGGTTGGAGTATGTGTGGCTGGGTCCTGAACTGTGGACAGATAGGAAGGACACCAGCTCCAGATGAAGGTAAGGACATGCATAATTCAACACTCACAGAAACACACACACATGCACACACACTCTCACACACACTGAGCATGGGTGTAGTTTTTTTTTTTCTGGATTAAACTCATATTTGGGGAAGTGAAAGGTGTTTTGTGTTTGGACACAGGTGTGGATAATGGGCCAGGTTCACAGAACTGGATTGTTGTGTACCTTTGAGATATCGAGTTGCATTATTCTCTCTCTCTCTCTCTCTCTCTCTGTCTGTCTGTCTCGCTCTCTGTCATATTCAAAATCAGATTGCTTAATTGGCAGGCAATACATGACTTGCTTCTCACAAAACCCACAGACGTGAATTTGTAGGTAACTGTAAAAGTGTCCTTATTAAAATTCCTTCCCCCTCTCTTCCCTCTCCCTCCCTTTTTGCCTCGCTCTCTCTCTCTCTCTCTCGCTCTCTCTCTCCCCCTCTCTCACCCCCCTTTTAAATGGTGTTGCCGTGCCCTCATCTTAATTCCACACCAACTGCGTTCGCAGAAAAGACTCTCCGCACCTACAGCAGCTGATGTCCTCCCCGGACTCATTTCTTAAACGTCTCCTTTCTTCTTTATAAAATACTGTCTCTTAAAACAAGCCTGCTCTCTTCATGAGTCCCCTTTTACAAGATGTATAAAAAAAATAAAAATGAAAACGCCCCTGCTTAACTCCCACACAGACAGAATAAATCAGAAAGAGGTCTTTGTGGGAAGGTTCAGCTGTTTGATTTATATCTCTAATTACCCAGAATGCCGAGTGAATCCGAGCTCTGGTAGCCAGCTATAAATTGAGGCGGCTGTCCGCCATAGCGTCCTTGGGAAATTCAGTGGTGTAATGAACACACAGATTCTATCAGTAACGTTTGAGCTCAGTGTCTTGGCTGCCTCTTCAATTTATTCCTCTTTTTTTTTTATTTTCAAGACACTGCCGGTGGAAAAGAAGGAAAACTGACTCACTGTACAGTATCAGAGAGTTTTGGGCCGACTCCATTTCTGTTTAAATTAAATCCATGAATTGAAAAATGCCCACAAACGTCTGCGGTGGGGGTTTTAAATATCAATTAATTGCGTTCAAATTCATTGACTGAACTGGCGTGGAATGGGACTGAAAATGGCCCCTAGCCCTTCTGTATGGTCATTGTGGTCTGCATTATATTATACACTGTGGCATTTAGCAAAAGGTTTAATGCAGAGAAACACAAAGGCCACACCTAAGAGGAAAGATGAGTCAATACCAACTGATCAGAGTCATAAGAGATGGTGCTAGTCATTGCATAAACATACAGTTTAACACAATGCTATCATAGATGCAAGAGGGAGTTCTGGTGGTGAAGTGCTAGCCAATGAGTTTGGGAGGCTTGTGCTAAATGTAGCAGAAGGATGGGGTATTCATCCCAGAATAAATACTCTGAGCTCAGGGTTTGTTGAAACAAGATACAGTTTAAACAGGTGAGTTTTCAGTTTCTGGTGGGTCTTGGAATCTGTATAGGGGTAGAAATCCTGCAGCTTTGGATGGTTCTGAGAATGGAGGTAGTTCAGATTTTTTTGTAAATATGTAAAAATTTGAAAGTGAAAGTGAATATGCATGCACAGCATCCTAATTTGATCTGTTTTCTGAAACTCCAGGTGATAGTGTGAAATGACGGTCACGGAAGGTGGGCTCTGTGAATAACTTTGATTCTAAAGGTTGCTGGTTTGTTCTCCAGGTGGAGCCCTGCAGGTAGCTTCATTTGCTTTGGTAAAAGTCAAGTTAAATTTGTGCATGGTGTATAAAAAAATATGTACGGCACATAAGTTGCCCAGGATAAATGTGATGAATCCCTAAAACGTTAAACGCGATGAAAGAACATTAAGAGTCGTGAATATGTACATCACTATGGAGATGGACATTCTGTTCTGCAATGCAGCACTAGGAATTCATGGTACCAGCTGTAACCGCCTGACGCCATAGTACAGTCGACAGCAGCTGAGTATCTGGGCGGTCTATGGAATCTGTGGTTTCATGCACCTCGTGATTGGTGGAGCCTCAAAGCAGCTGTTATTCACCGATTTATATGAACCAATCAAAAGGGTTTTTGTCCTCACATCAAACCACAAGTGATTGGCTCAGACCAGTGAGTCACTCATTCACTATGGTATATGGGAACTCTGCTCATTCTTGATTCAAGATTGGTGCTCCTGTCTTCAGCCCCAAACATCCTACCCTGTTTTTACAGTCTTTGAACAAGCACAGCCAGACCACCAAGGAAGATTTTATCACCAATTATGTATTTATTACCTAAATATAGGCCTATTCTGAGAGGAATAGGGGGAAGAAGCAGACACATTTAAACATGTTAATTGCCCTAGAGTGATTCTGCTGACCGCATTCGTTGCGCGCGCTTCATATATGGGGACGATTATGCGAACACAGAGCCAACTTGCATATTGAGCATCAGCTTTCATCCTTTGCTCGCCCGACTCTTGATCTGAATGAAAGCGACACAGCGAAAGAAAAAGCTGGGAAGGTGTATCTGTTTGGCTCTCTTCCTCCTGGAGGACAAATTCATGGTCATAATGCACAGTGTGGGGCAGGGACGTGTGGGGGGTGTAGCAGTGCTGTTATTTATGCCCTGAATAAAATCACTGAATACCAGCCACCCCTTTACTGTTCACACCCACTGACCCACAACTGCAATACCCTGGTATTGACCCCCCGCCTTCCCCAAACCCCAACACCACCCCCTTCCCCCATGCCAACCCAGAGGCTGTATGCTTCTGGTCTGGGCTGTATGCTTTCACATATATCATCACTGAATGATATCAAGTATCATATTCGAAGAATGACTGCAAATTTTGATCATTGGAGGAGTGCGTGTGTGTCCACTCCCCCAATAAATTATGCCTCCACTCCCAGCCAATGAAATGGAGACCTGCATCACTGCTGCCTTTCATTAAACCGATCCTCTTTTTTCCCCACCAGCTCCAGTTGATTCAGAGGGAGAGGTGATTTTTCTGTAGTGCACCTTAAATGGGTTTATCGATCGTGCCACCACCATGAAGTTTAGCCGACCAACAGCCGTACAGTCAGATTCTGTCTGTGGTCCAGGGCAACATTTGTGTCTTCAGGAATCCTGGGAATTTTGTCTGAGCTGCTGCCCCTCTGCATGGGGGGGGTGGGTGTGGGTCTGGGGGTCACTCCCCCATGCCCCCAAAAAAAAGAAAAGTCTTTTGAGTCACCCCCAAATTCTTTCTTCCCAATGCAAAACGTATGTTAAGATACAATTTAAAATCATAGCTTTTAATTGGTAGATGGTATCTAGCCATTCTCTGATCCCTGACTCTCTGGACTGATTGGCCCTTGCCTTGGTTTCTTGCAATCTGATTGGCTGTCAGCAGATTCTGATGGTAGATTTGGGAGATGGAGGCCATTTGTCCTTTCTCACGCCCATTCTATTCTGGGGTCCTTCAGAGACAGTAAGAGAACCATAAGTGTGTGTTTATGAGCAAGACATCTCTCCTTAATCGCTTCAGTAAATGTCCAGCCTTATAAATGGACAGTGTGTGAAACTATTAACTGTGTAAGTCACCCAGGACAAGAGTGCCTGCTGAGTGCCTGTAATCTCAGTGCAATTTATTAGCAAAAAACTTATTTTGAAGACTTACTCCACAATGGAGTGAGAAGTTATGAGTCTAACCGGTTAGACTAATCTGTAAAACATACACAGATCTAGACTCAAGCTAACTGCATAATTCTTTTCCCTTCACATTTATTAAAACAGCTCTGAGTTGCTGTTTCTCCCCCCCCCCCCTTCTTGTAAGGTGTAAATTAAGTTTTCACTGAAATTAACATATCAAAGAAACAAAAACAACAAAAGGATCGGTTTCCTTAACTTTGTGAGTCATGAATATGAACTTGACTATTTGTAGATTTCCACCAGGTCTTCCTTTTGGTGTCCTCAACAAATAATTTGGAGTTTTTGAACATTTTTTTAAACAAATGTTCAGCCATACAATGAACACCATCGAACTGAACACTTGCATTGACCTTATGACTCAAAGTTATGTCTCAAACACAGCTGTGGATGAATACAAACCGTGTCCATCAAACTGAGAGTCTTTGCATCTTTCCAAACAGGTTGGTTAACACCATCAAAAGGAGCCCCCGCCGTAACATCGAGACTCAAAGTTTTAGTGATATTCCGGCAAGGTTTCTCAGATCGTGTGGAGTCACTGCTGTAACAAGTTCATGACGGTCCTGGGTGCAAGATTCCCTCGTGTCCCCATCCTGAATGTAAGTGCCACTTTGAGAGGCCATCCTTATAACTGCTACATACCTCATGTAATACACTGTGTTTTGGTACTGTATTTAATAATGTTTGAATCATACCTCCTTGTCTGCACAGTGTCTTGTTCTGGATTCTGTATGTAGTGATATTGTAAAAATGTGTTTATTGTGCACTTAGTGTATGTATTGTATTATTGTCTTATAGTTTTGTACACAGTAAGAGTTGTATTTTATAGCATTGTACTTTACATAGA
This sequence comes from Albula goreensis, assembly GCA_022829145.1. NCBI lineage: Eukaryota > Metazoa > Chordata > Actinopteri > Albuliformes > Albulidae > Albula > Albula goreensis. The sequence continues at coordinate 35,031,725 of CM040750.1, forward strand.
TTGAAGTCCCACCCCTTTGGATCAGTGAATGCACAAGGGTTGCAGTTGTTATGGGGATGACGCAGATGACGTTTGGGTCTCTCTGCAATTCAGTCCATCATCATACAGCAACAAAAAAATCTGTTACAGATGCATTTCTGTTACAAAATCTGTCACTGTTAATTGTAAACGTTTTTTTCCTCCCCTCTCGTTCTAAAATATTCCCCAGAGAGGCTAATTGAATGAGAGAGACGCCTTTTGCTTTAATGAAAGCGGAATTAGACACATCAGAAACGCGCTATCGCACACTTATCTAACTGGATGTGAAAGCCTGTTTGTTGTGACCAGCGATTATCTCGGGGAGGCTAATTCACTCAGACGCTTTGGTTCCTGATACAATGCAGGTGAGGGGGATTTGGATGAGGTTATAATTCATCTTTCTGCAACTGGAAAACAGGGGCTCATAGCGGGCTGAGTCAGTGCCAGCGCATTTAGCCTCATCCTGAATGACTTACAAAGCCCCCATATTTAAATAAATTTATATAACTAGGTATGTTTTATTGATGGGGTACAAAAGATTACCTAGGAACTAAACCTCCAACCTAAAGTTTACAAGCCCACCTGTCTACCCAATACACTATTTCCCTCAAACCCCTCAAACCCACTAATTTTTTCCACCCCATAGTTTGGGAACTCCCAGTGTATTTATTTGTGAGAGTGTGCGTTTGTGAGAGAGTGTGTTTGTGAGAGAGTTTGTGAGAGAGTGTGCGTTTGTGTGTTTGTGAGAGAGTGCATTAGTGAGTGTGTTTGTGAGTGTGCATTTGGTGAGAGTGTGTGTTTGTGAGAGTGTGCGTTTTTGAGAGAGTGCGTTTGTGAGAGTGAGCATTAGTGAGAGTGTGCATTTGTGAGAGAGTGCATTGCATTTGTGAGAGAGTGCATTAGTGAGAGTGTGCATTTGTGAGAGAGTGCGTTTTAGTGAGAGTGTGCATTTGTGAGAGAGTGCGTTTGTGAGAGTGAGCATTAGTGAGAGTGAGAGTGTGCATTTGTGAGATTGCTGTGAGATTGCTTGAGGGGGTGTCCTCCACAGATACTCTGTAGGCCTACATTACCTCCAGGGCTGGCGTGGAATGTCTCTTCCAGAATCAATATCCTTGTGTTTACTCTTCAGAACAGCCTCTCTTCTTACAAGATGTCTCCTACATCTCGCCTAAAAATTGAGATGGCCAGCATAGCCCTAAGACATCGATTTTCCTACAGCAGAGGAAAAAAATTGCTCCCGCCATCGGGGACAATAAAAGTAAGATTCTGAAGTTTTAGTTTAAAGCCTCTTCATCAGTCAGTTTAGCTTCGGGGAGAAATGGGGAGGAGCTTTTTCTTCTTCATTTTATTTTTTTTCTTTTTATGCAAACTTAAAAGCACATCAAACCGGGGTGTTTCTCTTGAGCATCTCACAGTTTGGACTCTCTCCTAATGGGATTTGCATGGGTCTTGTTGTTTGGCTGGACATTCAAAGGAGCTTCAGAGTCCTCAAAGTAGCTGACAGGTACGCTGGAGAAGACCCCCCACTTCTGAGGCTCAGTGTCCTGTTTCCTCCTCTCCTTCTTTTTTCCCCTCCTTTCCCTCCTAAACCCCCCCTTCTCCCCTTGCAGCGGAGCCTGGATGTGTGGCTAATCCATTGAGTGAGGGAATAATGAGGATTTCTGTCAGGGATTGTGGGGGCCTTCGCTCTATGGGAGGCCGAAGCCCTTCAAGGATTAGTGCACCTCCGCAACAGTGCCCCCACCCCCCACCCCCACTCCCGCACCACCACCCTACCGCCCTCTATCGCCTCTGCTACTGCCCTCCTCCCCCATGCTAAAGCATGTCGAAGAAGGGGGATGGGGGGCGTGTTTGTCCTCCCTGCGGCGTGACCGAGACCTCCCTCTGAGGAGATGCGGTAATCCCGCACAGCCGATTGCTCAAACATACTTTTTTTCCGTTCGCGCTCTCTCTCCTATATGCGCTTGGATATAGAGCAACGGCTGCGATAACAGCAGCTGCAGGGTATCGTTGAATGTAAGGAACGGAGAATTCACTGCAAAAACATTTGTAGATAGTTCATTAACTTAAATCCGAGACTCTGTTTTTTCCACTCTGTTTGTTATGTATCTTGAAATGTATGCATCATGTTAAGTGGATTGTGTTTCCCTCAAACAACAATTATCATGAATTTTGAGTATTGGTTTGATCTCAGTCTGTTTTGTAATCCATGAAGCATTTTTCTGATGAGCAATTTCACGAGGGGTAGTATTTTTCATTTTAATTTCAATTCCCTCCTCATCAGATGAATGGGTCAGACCGCTGTGTGTGTGGTAATCTCTTCCTGTAATGAAACGCCAATGCTGGAATTGCTTGCGCGATGCGTCGGTGCCCCGTGTGACACCGGTCTCCGGGAAAATCACAGGCTCGAGGCGGCTAGCTCGTGGGCGCATTCACCCCTTCTGTTTGAACTGCCGCGCAGCATTGCGGCCGGATCTTGCCTTCCATGAAACCACGAAGGACGAAATCCATTTGCATTTTTAAGCCCTGCTTAACACTGCACTCTGCCTCTTTGGATTCCCACGTTTGATGTTAGCGAAAATGTCACAGGGGCTATCTGGCTCGTTTCTGTGATCTGAAGCCAGTGCTACCGGGGGCAAAATCATGCCAGAGAAGAGCTCTCTGCGGGCATGTGCAATATTCCAATCAGAAAGAAGCGTTGCAATGTATGTATATCTTATGTGGCATGTTTCTCTGCTTATTTTTTTCCTGTGCCCCCTCTGAAGCAGCTTCTGCCTAAACCTCTTTAACTTTTTTCAGGGGTAAGCTGAATTAAACTAAATGCATTAAAATACTTATACCCTACATGTTGTAGGTGATTCTAAGAAACAAACTGTACAAAACCCATATTACATGAAACAAACATAAGAACCCATATTAGATTAGATACATACAGTCACAAGTGTGAAGTCACAATAGCTGCAACCAGGCCACTCCCACTGTCACGCCCCCATTTAGCCAATTGACATGAACAGAAACACACACACACACGACCTCCATGCCCAATTTCAGCCTCCTAGGGTGAAAACTGGAGGCCAAAGGGTGGGGAAATTTTTGTGGACCGACCAACCAACCGACAGCTGGTCGTAGCTAAAAATGGTAATACCAAATACATATAGTTGAAATACCCCACCCCTGCCAGTGTGATGTAGTTCAGTGATGCTCAGTGGATGGATAGTGGCTGGATGCTAACGTTGCTTTGCTTATGTCCCCCATAAACCTGATGTGCGTTTGGCACCGCGAGATGGCATGGGTCCAGTGTGGAGAGAGTCGAACGAGGCTGTCTTCTCCAGACACCGGTCTCTGGGAATCTGCCAAATTATATCTGGCAGTTCTGCACCTGCAGTCCATTTTGACCTTAAATAAGCCATGGATTTGATCAAGAGAAGTATTATTTCCTCTACAGCAGCTGTGTCACAATTCCAGCCCCGGTGACCGGTGTGTATGTTAGTTTCTGATGTGTTTCAGCACTAAAGTTCAGTGACTTATATAATATAAACATTGACTAAAGAACCCATACACTGTGTGTCCAAGGCATAAATTACCGGCTGATTGACAATAAATCTCATAAACCTCACACACTTTGGTCCTCCAAAGGACACGCGTTTGACATCTCAACCTAATGCTATATTTTTCCTGATTGGCACTCATCATTTTGCTAGAAAAGGAGACTGACGTGTGGCCTAGCATTGGTTTAAATGTGTTACTCAGATATAATGTATGAAACATTACAGTAAGGGCCTAAAACCGTTGGACTCAACTTGGCCCAGCACTCTTTTCATGAATTATACCATACCTGCTTACAAAACGTATCACTTATTACTTTGTCTTGAGTCAGGAGTTGACCGACCGTAGGGTAAAGTCACATGAGTTGTGCCTTGTTTTTTCATGAGGTATACCTTACATGTGATGTCGCCAGAAATTTCCACATGTATACCACACACTGTCACACTGTATGTGTGGGTTTTTTTTTGGACATTTGACATGTAAATGAAGAGGGAAGTAACTCACTAACCCCCTTGCTGTGATTTCTCTGGGCATGCTAAAGGCCGATGTGGCAAAACATTAGTCATTCATTAAGAACACATAAAGGGGTTAAATTAAGTGTGCAACGCCTTTCTTTACTTTCATTTGTTTTGTCTGTTAATCTGCACCATGGGAGGTTATGGGGTGGGGAGGGGATAAGCACTGCCCCCTGTGAAGTGTGATTTGTCACCTATGTGACACCCCCCCCAACCCCGCCAAGGTTTCCTTGGCTACCAACAACAAGTCTAACACAAATTAAATGTTCAGTTTCATGTATGTTCATGAATGAGGAACACATCTAGTTACATTATCATCATTTAGCTGACGCTTTCATCCAAAGTGACTTACAGTTGATTAGACTAACCAAGGGCCAGTCCCCACTGAGAGCAATGTGGGGTTAAGGGCCTTGCTCAAGGGCCCAACAGCAGTGGTGTTCTTGCTTGCTGCTAAACTGGGGCTTGAACCACCAACCTCAGGGGTCTCAGTCATTTACCTTAGGCACTAGACTACAGGCTGCCCCAGTTATTAATTATGAATACAGTATCAGATCAGCTTGTGCAACAGTAGGCCTATGGTATGAGGTCTTTGATTCTGTTGTCCATTGCTCTCCCTTGACTCATCCTTCACCCCCTTAAAAAAATCTTATAAACATCTCTGATCTTCAGCTCACCAACACATTGTTTTGCATCCACCATATTTGACATGTAAAATAAATAGTCCCCCCCGCCCCCTCATATTGACAGTTATGATTGGATATGGTCAAATTCACAGTAACGGGAATTGGGAGAGCTTTCTGTGATGTTGCAGGATAATTTACTGGGCCTATTTCATTAGTACACAGTTCCCCTGGCCCCCTATAAATAAAGACAGCGGCCAGGGAAAGGCCATTTGCTGTATGTTTTATTGCACTGAAGCAATGAACATTATGGAACAAGGGAAATGTATTGACTGTGATTTCAAATATCTTCTGCTTTTATGTGTTCTTTTAATTGCATCATAGCTTTGCTATATTGGGTTATGTTGTTGTTGTCGCTGTTGCGGTTGCCACTGATGGGTTTTTTTGTTTCTTTAACAGGGTTTAAGTTCATGCTTATGCTATCCTTTCTGACACTTTTACCCTGTTCTAAGACCTTCAGCACTCTCATGCTGACTTATGCACTTTGAGTTGTAAGTCGTTCTAGAGAAGAGTGTCTCCAAAATGCCTGTGATGTAATGTAACATAATGTAATGTTGTATTGTAATGAGCAGCGTGACATTGCATTGTATCTCGGGAATTTTCCCAGTTTTTGTGCAGGTTAATGTTGGCTGTTTTTAAAACCCTGCTCTCGGGTCTGTTGAGGCAGGTTTGATCTACTGTCGCACGCGGGGTACTGCGAGCTCTCGCATGGTTAGGAATATCCCGACCGGGGGAATGTCATTACAGTATTGATGTAGCAAATTACCGCCATCTTACACCTCTGAGTTCCTCCAACTGCTGATTCAGTTACATTTTGAAAAGACGCTTGTTGTTGCCAAACTGCTCTAAACTGCAATGATACAGCTAATCACATTGCTGCCAGCCTAACCATGGTTAAGTGGAAATTGAGTCTCCTAGCATGAGCGGCAGTCAATAGCCACCCTTGTGGCCTTGTATGATTTTTTTTCCCCCTCCCTGAAAATGAAGCAGGCACTTCATCTATTTTCGGTTTCCACATTTCATTTGTTTTCTGGCCTGCCTCCATGCCGACAACTGTGCTCTTAACACGAGGCACAAGCGCACAAATATAAAAATGAAAGAAGCAGCCCGCTGATCTGTCATGCCTTATCAAGAGCTGGCGGAGACAGTGGAGGGAGGACGGCCTCTTCTACAGCTGGAGTTTATCCGCGGCCTGATACACCTGTGGATATTCCAGTGAAAATGCAAAACACCTGTTTAAAAAGCCAACGAGTTTACAGCCTGAAATGGTACATCTGTTAAGTGGATGATCTTACCCATAGCAGCTTTCATTGCTAAGCTTCAGCAGGTGAATTGCACGTTCCCCCATCTGCCAGAGGAGGCGCTGTTGAGCGATGTGACAGGGAACTATCATCTGTAACAGGCTACTCTCTAAGGGTCTCCTAACTATAAGCCTGAGTATCTTCTCACTCCCATGTAGAATAACTCTGCCTGACTTCCGAAGATTAAGTGTTATGCTAATGCTAACCAATGATGAGCCACTACAGGGTGCCTGAAATGCTAAACCACTTAAAAGGAGGATTTCATTTTGGTAACAACTTAAGCTCCATGGTTTCTTCACCTCTGTTGTGTCTTCATTAACAACTTCATGAATCAGTTTCTATTCACGCTGTCTTTTGGGTTAACAGAGTCTACCAGATTTATGAACCGGACCAGCCTGGTTTATGCCAATCAGAATTCTCAGGACACCAATCGGACTTCAGGGGCCATTTTTCACAGATGTTAATGAGGATGTCCAGGGGGTCTGTTAAGAGTTTGAGCTTCTGGGGTCAGGACTACGCCCCCTGGTGACACGGTGGCAAATCAGGCTTTCCTGTCAGCCTCAGTCAGCAACAATACAGTCTATATCAGGGCCATGGAGCATTCCCCATTGTGACATCATCAGCCTCCATGCTCTGCACCACTCGGTTAGCACCATGTATTTGAAATGTGGAGGACCGAGCCGCACTGAGAATGACCTTTCCCCCCATTAATGAGCCGTTTATCTCACGTAAATCAACTGACCGCCATCTACAAATCTGACATCTCGTCGAAGCTCGTGGGGGAAACGAGACAATAGACGAAGCAATAGACCGCCTTTTTTAAATGCTTTTCCTCTTTAACCTCCAAAATGGGAGTGCCCTTTTATTTGCTGTCAGTCAATCAATGAACCGAAACAGCTCAGCCATCCCACATAGGGCAATAAAGCTGGTTACAAACAAAATGGCTGGTGCAGAACACAACACAACAATAAACCACAACATCAAACAGTAAACCTTTTACAACATCAAACAGCACAAGAGCAATATTTGCAATTACTGTGGCCTGTAAAGAAAAGTTTTCATACAGCAGTAACTAAAATACGAGAAAATAAAGAGACTAGCTGATGAAAAGCACAGATTTTAGTAACACAATTAGGCACCTAAAAGTTGAATAACAAAGCAGCTCTTCATTAAAAGATTTCATAAGCTCATCACAAGCCTCAAACATTCCTGCTGCCTTTGTTTTCAATCCTGAGAGCATAAACATGCACACGCTCTATGCTGAAACACGATGCAAACTGCTGTTTCTTTCACTCTTGTGCAGACAAGAGAAATGTAATAAGACCCTTTGCACAGGAAAACTGAGGAAACCACACGCTGGAACAGTGCCTTAACAGGATGCAGACTGTGGGGCCCATCCACACACTGGAGCAGTGCCTTAACAGGATGCAGACTGTGGGGCCCATCCACACACTGGAGCAGTGCCTTAACAGGATGCAGACTGTGGGGCCCATCCACACACTGGAACAGTGCCTTAACAGGATGCAGACTGTGGGGCCCATCCACACACTGGAACAGTGCCTTAACAGGATGCAGGCCGGTGGGCCCATCCACACACTGGAGCAGTGCCTTAACAGGATGCAGACTGTGGGGCCCATCCACACACTGGAACAGTGCCTTAACAGGCCATGGGGCCCATCCACACACTGGAGCAGTGCCTTAACACGATGCAGACCGTGGGGCCCATCCACATACTGGAGCAGTGCCTTCACTCGATGCTGACCGTGGGGCCCATCCACACACTGGAACAGTGCCTTAACAGGATGCAGACCGTGGGGCCCATCCACACACTGGAGCAGTGCCTTAACACGATGCAGACTGTGGGGCCCATCCACACACTGGAACAGTGCCTTAACAGGATGCAGACCGTGGGGCCCATCCACACACTGGAGCAGTGCCTTAACAGGATGCAGACTGTGGGGCCCATCCACACACTGGAACAGTGTCTTAACAGGATGCAGACTGTGGGGCCCATCCACACACTGGAACAGTGCCTTAACAGGATGCAGGCCGTGGGGCCCATCCACACACTGGAACAGTGCCTTAACAGGATGCAGGCCGTGGGGCCCATCCACACACTGGAACAGTGTCTTAACAGGATGCAGGCCGTGGGGCCCATCCACGCACTGGAGCAGTGCCTTAACAGGATGCAGACTGTGGGGCCCATCCACACACTGGAACAGTGCCTTAAAAGCATGCAGGCCGTGGGGCCCATCCACACACTGGAACAGTGTCTTAACAGGATGCAGGCCGTGGGGCCCATCCACACACTGGAGCAGTGCCTTAACAGGATGCAGACTGTGGGGCCCATCCACACACTGGAACAGTGCCTTAACAGGATGCAGACCGTGGGGCCCATCCACACACTGGAACAGTGCCTTAACACGATGCAGACCAGGCCCATCCACACACTGGAACAGACTTAACAGGAAGGAGACTGGGGCCCATCCACACACTAGAACAGTGCCTTAACAGGATGCAGGCCGTGGGGCCCATCCACACACTGGAACAGTGCCTTAACAGGATGCAGACCGTGGGGCCCATTCACACACTGGAGCAGTGCCTTAACAAGATGCAGGCCATGGGGCCCATCCACACGCTGGAGCAGTGCCTTTAACAGAATGCAGACCGTGGGGCCCATCCACACACTGGAGAAGTGCCTTAACAGGATGCAGACTGTGGGACCCATCCACACACTGGAACAGTGCCTTAACAGGATGCAGACTGTGGGGCCCATCCACACACTGGAGCAGTTCCTTAACAGGATGCAGACTGTGGGGCCCATCCACACACTGGAACAGTGCCTTAACAGGATACAGACCATGGGGCCCATCCACACACTGGAACAGTGCCTTAACAGGATGCAGACTGTGGGGCCCATCCACACACTGGAACAGTGCCTTTGCTCAGTGACCCACTCAGCAGCCTCAATTATTGTCTTGTTAATCACAGCCAGTATGGTCTGTTAACACCACACAACCCTCCAGCCACGAATATATTTCCCTGAAGGAAGGCGTTTTAAATCTTTCCTCTGATCCTAGCAGTTTCCACTGTGATCAGTGGCCTATTTAAAAAAACAGGAAAAAAGGTGTGTGTGAAACTTAAGTAGGTCCTACCTTTGAAGCAAGACAAAACAAAAAAAAACCTCTCTGTCTTTTCAAATCAGAAAACTTATTTTTTCCTTTTTTCCAAAACTGCTTATGTAAAACGTGTGTTTTTTTTTTTTTTTTTTTTTTAAAGAGGCCTGAATATTGGAGAGCACAAGGTCAGGCTGAATCACTGAGATAATGTGTGGTGCAGAGGCTGGAGAAACGCAGCTAGAAGAGGGGAAGGAATGCAGGCATTTAGCAGAGGGGAGAGCTGGTCAGGGTGTCCTGTTTGCTCTCTCTCTCTCTCTCTCTCTCTCTGTCTCTCAGATGTTCCCTCTTTTGCACTCTCTCCCTGTTTTGTCATGGTAATGAAAGAGGGTTTTTTTTGCTGCTGGAGGGTCCCTCGGCCATTTTGAGGGGGTCAGTGAATGGGTGATGGGCGTAAGGAGCATTTTAGAGGGGGGGGCTTTGTGTGGTGCTGGGCTGGGGGTGTCAGTAAGGTCCACGCGCCGCAGAAGGGGGGGCGGCAGACCGGAGCCACAAAGGGTCCAGTCTCACATCTGGAGTGGGGCCCCCTAAAAACTGCCCCCAAATCCACCCAACCCCCTCCATGCACACTCACACACGCACAGGGATACACATTCACACACACACACACACACACACACACACACACACACACACACACACACACACACACACACACACACACAGTAAGCAGATGAGGGCCTGAAGTGTCTGCATGACCACACATACAAACACACACACACTTTCACATATACACACAATCTTACACTAAGACACACTAAAATACACACAAATGCACACACACATTTTATACATATACACACACAATCCCTGTCTCAGTTTGAACTGCTCTGAAAATATCTGAGCAAGTTGCAGACCACTACTCCACCCCCTGCCCCCCACCCTACTCCCAATTCAGACCCCCAACTGTGACCCCAATAAACAGCCTGACCTTTGACCTCACCTGTTGCCTGTGATGCGCCGCAAAACACACAGGCAATAAAGCCGTGAAAGGGGAGCCGGCCACGCTCAATTTACAGCTTGCTTGTTAGTGCAGCGCCTCGCGCAGCTACCGCCTTACCTTAGTTTCATCATCACATTTTGGACCTCTCTTCCATACCTCCATTCCAGGCCATTACCTCAGAGACATGACTGCAACCAGCCATTCATTCAGATTCATTCATTCTGACCTTGCTATTGATTCCTGCCCCTTGTGCCATCACTCATGTCATAATAAAATAATGATATTTCCCAGAACCCTAATTTAAAATCTGACCGTTATTCATTTTAGGTGATGACATACTTTTGGTTTCTCTGAAACTTCTGCCACTGCTGCCGGATCTTCCTTCACAGGGCTGCAGGACCCTGACCAAGCCTTTGATTGTGAGAGGAGTTTATTCCCCGTTTGTCCACCAGCTTCCCAAAGGGAGACATAAAAGAGCGGGCCCCCTCTCTCCCTCCCTCCCTCGCTAACACTGTCCTCGCCTCCTTTAATTCCGTCTGACATTTGAGATACTGCCTGATAAAACCTTACAATGAGGCGCCTGGTAACGGAGCGAGAGTACGGCGGTAAATCTGCCCTCCTCCCCCCCTCCCTCGGTTAGCCTGACCCAGTGGTGACTGGACCGCCTACAGCTCGGGACAAGCGGCCGGGTCGTTGGCTGACCCGCCATCCCGACGCAAACCTGTTCCGCCGAGTTACCGTTCATAAAGGGGAGTTTTGTGGGAGGTGGCGCGAGCAAAACGCTACCGTGGCAAATCCGGGAGGCTCGGTGTTTGTGTGAGCGCCCAGAAGAAGAAAAAATCAGTCATGCTTTTCCATTTTCAGTTACTTTTTCCGGTGTGCATCTTCAACCATTCTGACTCTTAGTTTAATGATGCATGAAATTAAACATGAGCATGTAGCTGTAATTTTTTTTTTTTTCATAAAATGATATTTAAAAACTGAAAATTAATTTAAAACAATAACGGTTGATGATGTCTGTTGAAAGCAAGGTACTTGAATAACGAGCAGACTTATTGTTTATTTTATGGTGCAGTACAGATGTTTCTCTCACACCGCTGTCTGTGTCAAAATGATTAGGCCAAATCAACAGTTAACAGAGCGTCTGCACTCATACAGAGAGACATTGGGTTCCTATGCAAAGTGAGGCCAGATGTCAACCCTCCATGAAATGCCACCTTGATATGAATAATTTAACTGTTACACCTAATTTAAACCAATGCCATCTTTTATTTTCCCTTATTATTTATATTTCACTGTAATACAATACAGATTACAACCTCACAGTCACAAGGATACAGAGATCAAAGTAAAATAACAATAGGCACATATCAGGGGTATATATTTCATCATTTTTTAATTGAGAGAAATTAATAAAGTTTAATGTAATAAAACGGAAGTGATTTTTTCCGGTTGACCCAAAGAGTAGTTTTTATTGAGCTAAAAAGTCATCCACACGACACAACCTCATCACCCAGTCATCAGTATCAGTGGAACTATGAAATTCTATATACCATATCACTATATCTATGCATGTTATATGGATGATTGTTGTTGTTTTGTATGCTGATTTAATTATTTATGTTATTTTTACCTGTTCCATCCTGCCTACCCTGAGGCTACAGATGGGAATCGCTTGCACGGTTAACTTCAGCTTCTCTGGCAGCCAAAGCTCAGTGTTACCGATGCCGATATTTTGTTCATAATGAACTGTCTCTGTCATCTTAACGCTATAAATAAATGCATAAATAAATGGATACAAATATCATCTGAGCTGTGGTGTAATTCTGCTTACTTTCCAAGAGGAGATGGGAAGATCATTCGGCGAATATCGGTGTTATAGACTCTTGTCTTTCTGCGTCTCGGGTTTCATGCTGGAAGGTTTTTATTGGACGGGGAGTTGAGCCAGCTTAGTGTCCCAGGTGACATTGAGCTCATTTGCATATGCTGCTGACACAATTAAAGTTGTACTGAAGACGCTGACATCCTGCGCAGGTGAGGTCGTAGAATCCTGCGATGGGGATGGAACGTTGCCAAACAAATTAGATAAGATGACGTAACAGTAAAATCCGCGCATTGAAGACTGAACTGAGATCTGCATCAATTTTAAATCCCTTTATATACAGAAAGGGGCTGTATGCCGGTGGTAATAGAGTTACAGTGTTAACTGTTGTTAAGGAATTAGGCCAGGGGAAGGGAAACTCTGCCCTTTTGTTTCTACCTGTTACACTGGCTCAGTTAGCCTATTAGCTGCGTACACCGACGTCACTTCACTTCTAGATTAGTCTGTGGTAATCCAAAATTTATCAAAAATGTACCTGGAATGTCACATCGTGTACATGTTCGGGTTATGTATTAAATAAAAGCAGAAGCTGGCGTGAAATCTTGGAGCAGATAGGGCCCTCTTTGCCCAGCTCCAGTAAAATGCACACCATGTATAGTACTCTGTAATGCTATGGCGACCATACATTTATTGGATCGGGGAATGAAAGGGCTAGTGGTTTATGCTTTGTGCTGTATTGTGGTGGTAAGATTATGGTGGTTATCCCAACAGGTCTGAATTGTCATATACGTTGTGTTAATGAATGTAATTGGTCTGCTCTTTCCTCTTGGTGGTGGGGGGGGAAGGGGGTGGTAGTGGGAGGATTATTGCTCTTCTGTAAGGAACCCTACAGTTGTAGCTCATGGTTATCTTTGTTCCTTTTGGAGACAAAGAGCACCTGTTAAACAGACATATGATCATATATTTTCATTGTAACATTATGTTTTTCTCCATTTCATCCCTATCTATCCCTGTTTGCCAACCCACCAACACTACCTGTAATAACTGTAATTTAACGTTATTTATTTTGTTAATATATACAACACAGTTCAAAGTAATAATTACAGTACATGAAACCTACCTAGTAATTAACGCCCAGTGCACTACGCAGATAGTAATATACACTTTATAAAAATCAAAAACCAAATGTATTTACAGCAAGACAGTAAGAAGTTTAGATTAGTTGTAAACACATGCAGCACTGTCACATCGTAGGCCTACTTCTGTGAAAGTGGTACCACATTGTAGCAATAACTTGATGTAATAACCTCCATTTTTATGGTTAGACCATGAATCTAAACCGTAGTAGCCCTAATCAAACCAATTCTCACCAGGTATCTGTTCTCGATTTCCGCTGTTTTTTCCTTTTCACTCATCGTGTTTTGAAAACTATTTCCTGACTCTGGTGAGTGATCCAGCAGGACGCCTGTTCGATTATCAGTCATCGCACTGTCGTAATCGTTTCGCCGAGCATCGCCCAGTGCCCAGGCTCTTATGTTCTCTGGCATGTTATAGCCAATCTTTCCCGAGTGGCACACAGGACCCCTGATTTGTGTTGTTAATGATGTAACTGCAATCAGCTGGTTGTACAGATAGTCGTACAGAGAATAGGCGCTGTCTGAAACAGCTTCTTATTCGCGCAAAAATTTACGTGTTACACGAAAAGGTTGGACTTTAATTTTGAGCATCACTTGCTTTGCCATTGGACCGGCATTTCTCAATGACTTATTGAGACTTTCAGAAACATTTAATGGGATTTCGGTCTAGAATGCATTAAAATATAAAGAGATTCATATGATTTCAAGCACCACTGTGATTACCAGATCAGACCCCTGTATGTGTGTGTTTTTCAGTGTGTGTGTCCATCCAAGCCCCACTTCAGACTGTATGTCCACCCATCCTTCCCTCCTCTCTCTGTCTGCCTCGTTTCTCTCTGCTCCTGCCGTCACGTGTCCTTTGTGCTGTTTCCCCTCTCCTCAGCTCTCTCCTCTCTAATTGCAGTGTAGGGAGGAAGGCCAGCAGCTCTCATGGCCATGGGTGGGATATAATGAGAGTGTGTGTGTGTGTGTGTGTGTGTGTGTGTGTGTGTGTGTGTGTGTGTGTGTGTGTGTGAGAGAGAGAGAGAGGGAGTGTTTGAGTGTGTGTGTGTGTGTGTGTGAGAGAGAGAGAGAGAGAGAGTGTGTGTTTAGGTGTTTGGGTGAGAGAGAGACAGTGTGTGTGTGTGTGTGTGTGAGAGAGAGAGATTGTGTGTGTGCATATGCATGCATGCGTTTGTGTGAGAGAGTGTGTGTGTGTTTGTGTGTGTGAGAGAGAGACTATGTGTTTGTGTGTGTGTGTGAGACTGTGTTTGTGTGTGAGTGTGTACATGTGTGTGTACATGTGTGTGTGTGTGTGTGTGTTTGTGTGTGTGTGTGTTTTAGACAGAAGCCCTCTTAAACCAGTCTGTCTCCTCTTGTTCCATCTCCCCCTCTTTACTGGCTGGGTCATTAAGGCAACACCATTACGCTTCCTTATACATCTCAAAGCCTCACTTCCACCCTGGCGTGGGGCCATTTTGTCTCTCCTCACTAATATTTGTACACCATAAGGCTACACATCCCAGCACCATGCCTCCACCCTAATGATCCATCCAGGTTAGGATCCAGCACTAAATGTCTGAGTCTATGGATAAACCAGGCATGCATGCTGCAGTCCTGTCTTTCTGTGGGGCCCACATTGAAATGGGACACACTGCAATACACCACAAAGATATAAAGATGTAATTAATATATGTGAAAAAAGTGACTGAAATATTTGAAAACCACAGTTATTTGTATATCTGCCCTTGTAATGTGAAGTACTGCAATATCTGCTCCTATTTGTAATTATATGTACTATTTCAATACATGTTATTTCTGTAATAGGGAGAGACTTTCCATACAAAAACCACAATGTAAGAATGGGAGCCAGCCTAGCTTTTTTTCTTTTTTGCTTCTTTTTTTGTTCTGTAGCTCATGTAGTATTTAAAGTTTAAATTAGGTATGGGGGCAGGACAGCAATTTATCACTGCCATATCGTCTACTTATGTAAATGTTGATTGTTACAGTTATATAAAATCTATGAAAATCCAATGGGATTTAGTTAAAAAAGGCAGCATTTTAGTTCTCCTTGCTCTTCCTCTGACAAACTTCATCCTGTATTTCCCTGCTGCCTTCAGCACAGATACTCTATCAGCCAGTGAAAGAGAACATTGTGTCCCCCAAATTCTGTGTGACAAATATTCTCTCTTTCCGCACGAGAGGGAGATTTTTTCAGCCATTGTTTTGTCTCCTCCTGCTCTGAGAGTGAGGCTGCGGACGCTCGCAGCGTGAATGGAGCGAGGAATCGATTCTGGACGGTGTCTAATCAACCTTCGACCGGAATGAGGAAATTAATGTTGTTTATTCCCTTGGGAGTCTGCCCACTCTAGGTTTGTGTGTGTGTGTGTGTGTGTGTAAGTGAGTATGTATATGGGTATGTGAATTTGTGTATATGTGAGTGAGTGTGTGCATGTGAACATATGTGTGTGACAGACAGAGAGAGTGTGTGAGAGTATCTGTGAGTGTGTAGTATGTATATAAGTAAGTAGTGTGTCTGTGTGTGTTAGAGATTTGAATTAAATTGAATAGAGAGGGAGTGTATATGTGATTGTGTGTGTTTGGGTGTAGGTATGTGTGAAAGAGAGAGAGACAGAGTGTGTGCTTGTGTGTGTGTGTGTGTGTGGGGGGCACAGAGCAGCACTGTTGACTCTTCTGGAGGAATGCAGCGTGTCACTCACTTGTTGCAGTTTATGTCAGCTGAGAAGTTAGCTGCTCTCCTCCTGCGTGCCTGGCCTTTGCTCTGTGTTCTAAGGCACAGTCACGGTGACCAGCACTGCACACAGATGTACAGACAGTTCTTGTGCATTTTAAGTTACGCAGCAGAAAACTTCAGAGATATGAAAACATTGGTCAACCACACAGGGCACAAATCTAGAGACAGCACTGTAATTATGTCCTATCAATTACAGACTCTCAGCAAACAAGCGAGCATTACATACCACAATGCTGTCACACTTTCCATTGTTAAGATCACAAAAACACTGTAATGTTTAGACAATGGGAAATATCTGTAAATTATTACTAAATAATACAATGAGCAAGCTGGCTAGCTCCACTGGCTGTACCACTTTGGTTGTACAAATCCATATTTATGAGGCAAACGATCGGAAACCAAGTCAAACTACAAAACAGGAAGACATACATTTAAAGTATTTAATGCTTGCTGCCTATATGAATGCATTGCAAAAGGTGTAGTTTCATATTATTTGTATACCTGCAGGTGTTTTTTTTTTTTTATCTCTGAGAAAGACTCTTTGGAGTGTTGCCTTCCTGTTGTGTGCGTTTTAAGTGTTTCCAGCACCAGGTGTGTCTTTTGCAAGTGCTGGTGGCATGGCTAATGCAGTTGTTGCAACATGTGCACTCTTTTGAAAGACTCCTTTTGGAGGGTGGAGGACAGACAGAGGGGATTGTGGGGCTTGCACTATAGGAAGGGGGGGCGGGGTTGGGCCCTCATGAGCAGAAAGAGGGATAGCTGCACAAAAAAAAAGAATGAGGGGTGCTTCAGTTCTGACCGAGATGAAAGGAGGAGAAAATGGGGGAAAGATAGGATACAAGGGGAAAAAAACCGAGAGACAAAAGAGGGGGGTGAATGTATTAAGAGCTTTAAAGGAGACCTCAGAGAAGAAGTGTGCTCAGAGACAAAGGGATAAGGAGGAGTTCGGTTTTATTTTTGGAAGATAGGAGGGAGATGAGGTTCAAAAAATGGCAGTGGGAAGGTTTTTTTTGTTTATTTTTATTTTTTTTAATCTGCACTCAGTTTGTAACTCGTCTGGCTGTCGCAGAAAACAAATGCAAGAGTCAGTTTTCTCATTGCGGTGATTTTTACCTCGACTAAGTGGGTCATGAATATTTGGTCTGTGCACATCACGCTCAAGGAGAGAGGTCCATGTTAGTATTCAGTGCGCCGTGGCATCTTGCTACATGAATGCGCTTTCTGTCTGCGTCGGTCTTTAAACCTTTATGTCTTCCCTCGTACTTCCAGCTGCCTGACTTTGCATACGTCTGTGATTTCACACCACTAAAATGCCATCCACAAGTTAACACGGAAAAGCAGAGAACGGTAATTGTGAAAACGAAAAATGTGGTAATTAAATTAGTTGGATTGAATGAATTACATGAGCTATGTTTATGTTTCTTTTGAATTTAAGCATTTAACGGATTTTCTTATCCAGGGCAACACACAAAAGTGTATGCTAAAAGGCTAGGCAAAGACAGGCAATGATACCAAGTTGCTAATCACACCTGCCAGCAATATTTAATAATTATGAATTATTATCTGTGGTGTTGTGGTAACCAAGAAGATGGGAATGCTGATACTCCATACTGTAACTCCAAAGCCCATATGTATTTATGGTAATAAGGCTAATAGGTGAGTATACTGTCTGAGGAGGTGGGCATACTGTAACTCCAAAGCCCATATGTATTAATGGTAATAAGGCTAATAGGTGGGTATACTGTCTGAGGAGGTGGGCATCCTGTAACTCCAAAGCCCATATGTATTCATGGTAATAAGGCTAATAGGTGGGTATACTGTCTGAGGAGGTGGGCATACTGTAACTCCAAAGCCCATATGTATTCATGGTAATAAGGCTAATAGGAGGGTATACTGTCTGAGGAGGTGGGCATACTGTAACTCCAAAGCCCATATGTATCAATGGTAATAAGGCTAATAGGTGGGTATACTGTCTGAGGAGGTGGGCATACTGTAACTCCAAAGCCCATATGTATTAATGGTAATAAGGCTAATAGGAGGGTATACTGTCTGAGGAGGTGGGTATACTGTAACTCCAAAGCCCATATGTATTTATGGTAATAAGGCTAATATGTGAGTATACTGTCTGAGGAGGTGGGCATACTGTAACTCCAAAGCCCATATGTATTTATGGTAATAAGGCTAATATGTGAGTATACTGTCTGAGGAGGTGGGCATACTGTAACTCCAAAGCCCATATGTATTCATGGTAATAAGGCTAATAGGTGAGTATACTGTCTGAGGAGGTGGGCATACTGTAACCCCAAAGCCCATATGTATTAATGGTAATAAGGCTAATAGGTGGGTATACTGTCTGAGGAGGTGGGCATACTGTAACTCCAAAGCCCATATGTATTAATGGTAATAAGGCTAATATAAGTGAACATAATGTACACCCCCTGATGTTTAGGTGGGTAATTTTCTGTAGTCTTTTGTACACGCGACTACACCTCTGATAAATCTACACATAACGTTGAGTGCCATAGTATATGTGAGAGAGAGATTGAGCATGTAGTATATTATATATCACATGGATTTGAGGGTACAGTGATAGATTTAGCACAAACAGAGTTAGTTTGTCCAGAACGGGCGGAACAGAAGTGCACAAAGATGACTATTATATAGAGCAGACTGATATGAATAAGGGACGCATTGTTTTATAAGTGCATTTGTTGTCTAATACCCATGAAAAGTTATTCCTCTGTTCTGTTTTTTTTTTTTTTTTAGGGACGTAATGAGGTCTGATTGGCAGAAAATTGGGACTAAATCTGTCCAGTCAAGGCAAAGGGAAAGGGGAGCAGCCGTTCTTAAAATGAGGCTTAAATGTCTAAATCTCCTGGAATCCTTTGCTTTGGGGGGCGAATTTGCCACCGCGCGTCAAAACTGTGCCATGAACGATGCTTTTCGTAAAAAAACCGCTCCACTTCCTTCCCAGCCTGGCGCCTCAGGGATGGGAGGTGTTTTTGAGGCCTACTCGGCAGCTGAGAAATGACTCGATGTGTAATATTTTATTCAGCTGATTTCCAGAATCCGAAGCATGCTCTCTGAAGCTATTTTTAATCCTGCTCTTTAAAAAATTAATGGCAATTTCTCCAACAGACTGTCCGTATTTCAAAGCTACGGAACCGACAACAAGAATGGAAGAATGTAATTATCCTTCTCAGCTTTTCTATTAGATGAGCTTCCAGTGAAAATTAAATAACATCGTAAGGAAGGCCGTAATAGACTGTCAATATTTAATGTCCGACAGAATATTCATATTTCAAAGGATCCAACAATTAAAGGGAGGAAAAGTGATTTCCTTTCTTGCTTTTTGATTATTTTCGAGGGAAAATAAATAAGATATTAAGGAGGACTCCAACAGACTGCTCAACAGACTGCGCTTATTCCAACAGGCTTTCCAACAGGCTGACCAAATTTCAAAGGCACCAGGCAGACAGTGACACATTTCCTCTCCTGTTTTTTTTTTTAATTAGATGAATTTTAAATTAAGTAACACACTATTGAAAGAAGAATAAACCACAATAAAAGCTAAAATGGCAGTAAAAGTTAAGTTAGAAGCTCCTGTGTGCTATATTATGAAATTAGTTTATTATCATGAAAAGGTGGGTTCATCCAGTTGTGAGAGCCAGAATGGCAATTGAACTGTATGTCGTGTTTGTGCTCAGTTTTGTTAAACAGTCAAAACGCCTCTCAGGAAAAAAAAAGGTACTTCAACACTGTGATGAACACACTTATCGAGGAGCTCTTGACAATGAGGCAGAGAGGGTGCCCCGGATAAACATTTTGTTTTCACGAGTAAACAAAGCCCTGTATCGAGTATAACCACCATGACATCTCTCCATTGTCTTTCATTGAGCCACAACGCAAATCAACATTTCATTCAACATGACCCTCAACAAGATGCATTGGTTTGTGTTGCTTTCTAACAAGGGTTAGATCCCAGCACGGTTTCCCTCCTCGATCTAAAACACTGGAATATTCTCTTTGCCTCCTGCTTTCCAGGATAGATCCACCCCTGCCAGTAAAAGAAAGGGCACATTAAATCTTAATTGCCTTTTCATCTACAGATAATTAAGTGTCATGTTCTCCCTCTATTCCATTAGGAGCACATTTAATTGTCCTGCTCTTAATTCTGCACGTGGGAGCGAACCTGCAACTGCAGTAACTTTGGCCCATCCATCACTGTGTGTGCGTGTGTGTATATGTGTTTGGTGGGGGTGGAGGTTGCTAGCTTTAAAGGGGCTAAATCCACAGCTTCTGTAGATCCTCCAAATATTCAATTCATATACCCCTTCAGTCTTCTCTGTCTCTTGAAGATACTGGAGTAGGAGATGTATTTTTGGATATTCTCTTCTTTTATCCCACCTGAACTGTGTAGCTTCATGCATCAGCCCTCTCCACAGAGTGTGGAAAGAAGCGAGGGCTGCCGTCTGAGGGTTACGGGGTCCTTGCACGGCTTGAAGATTGAACTCGGACAGAAAAGATATCAAAAACAACGGTAGTTAAGAAACATGCACATACTGTACAACATCAAATACACAAGATTACAAGAGATGACAGTTAACAACTAGGGGAGTATTCAGTAATGGCATTAAATATAAACGGTCTGTCAGGATAGAGTTCACAAAGAACTGAGAGAATCAGTGACAAAGAGAGTCAGTGTCCTGCGTGCAGACAGCTCTCGGTTTGTCAGCTTGCCTCTGGTTTTGGTTTGAATTTTGAATTCCTCCTGTCAAAGCTGTGAGTGGCAGCTGTGTGGCGCCATTCCCCCCCCCACAATCCACCCCCCCCAACCCCTGCACCACCGCTACCCCGCTCAGTCCAGTTGCGGGATGACAGGTGGCTTTTGGGGGGTTTGCGCTAACACAGCCTAACAGCTGCACAAAGGCACCCCACTGGGTGCTTGTGGCGGGGGGGGGGCATGTCCTCTCTGCTGTGCTGATTGCCCCCACCCCCATCCCGGCAGATGCTCCGAACTTAAGGAGGGGCGCGATGCACAGGTGGCAGGGGAGCAAGTTTCAGTTGGGACGGGTGGAGACACACACTCTTGAGCCTCTTCTTTTTTTAAAACATGTCCCCCTTTCAGACCCCCTGCAAGGCCACTGAATTAATAACAGAAACTCAGGAAACCTGTCTGCTTGCACATTATATAGTACTTAGCAACAGACCCTTTCAGAGTATCCTGTCCCATTACAGACCCCCTGCAAGTAAACGGACCAAATAAAACTCAGGGAGCATTTTCACTTGGACATCACATTTCAGCATAGGAACCAGAATGATGCAAACTGCATAATTCAGGGACAATAGCATCAAAAGATCTAGGAGGAAGTGAAGTTCAAAGTGGCACAAGTGGCCACATAAGACACAACTAGAATCCTGGGCAGTAAATATATTTTGTCAGCCACCAGTTTAAGCACTTCCCTGGATTAGTAAGGAGATGGGCATTCACAGTGATGTCCAAGCAACACTTTTCTTTACTGGCCAGTTATAAATAATCTGAAAGGCATAACAATACAACAAAATCATACAGTAAATCCTGCAAAATGCATGCTGTGCCAGTACGTATACATTAATCATAAATGCATGATGTACATGATGGAGTCTGCTCATTTTTATTATGTTTTAGCTGTACCTATAGATAAGGGCTGTTTCCCAGTTCTGGCAGTTGTCTCTTGTTCAGGATGAAAGGATTTTATTTTTACCCCCATGGTCTGCAGTGTGTAAAAAAAAGTCCAGGGGAGAGAGGCAGCTTCCTCTTGCGGTCCTCAGCAAAGACAACATCAGTGAGAGGAATGCCTTTCATACGGAGCTGCAGGAGAGCCGCTTTACTTTTTGTGAATGGAATGTTGTGAGTAAATATTTTGCAGAATGTTCAAGCATGACTAGCTTGTGAGCATGAGCAGTATTTCTGTCAAAAACAATGCCCAAATGACGAGTGCCATGATTTTAATGGCCCTGCATATGGCTGTTCATTAAGTTTCAAGACATCATTAAATTACACATCAATACCATAAAGCACTACACTGAATCTATCACACCGACACCCTATAGCACGGGGGCTTTCTAACTCTCAGCCCTGTGGACTGCAGTGTCTGCAGGTATCTGCACCATCCAAGCCCTACTCCACCTGTTTTCATGATTACCTAACACTTTTGGTTCTAGAGGACAGCAAATTAGTGAAATAAGGTGATGCAGTTGCTGGCTTGGAGTTGAAAACATGCAGACCCTGAGGCTAAGGGCATAGAATTCATTATAGACAGATTTTGAAAATGCAGTTTTGCATGAACATTCTCTTTCATTCAAATTGTATATTTTACTTTTGCAAATGTTATCAAGGTTATCCTCCACCTTTGAAAAGCCTACCTCCAGCCCCCAGGACTGGGAGTTAAGTATGTTGGCTTAAGCATATTTTTTGGTAATTTTGGGTAAAGAAACAAGAACATACATGAAAACAAAAGCAACCACTGATCTTGCAGCTTCCATTTTGTCCTCCTTGCCATTTGCACATTTCTATGCAGCAGACATACTACATATCTCATTAACAGGCCACAAGCAGTTCCAGTGGAAATGAGATCTGTGACTAAGGACAACTTTCAAACACACCCTCTGGTTATGATTTCCAAATACCAGACTCCACAGTAAACAAACACTAAACAAAAAAATTTTGCAAGCATATTGGAATAGGGTATTGATCTCTTTTCCCAGACTTGAGGGGTGCCTCATCTTGCCAAAATTCCTTTTTTAAAAAAAGAACAAAAAACAAAATAAAAAAAAACAAAAAAAGCACATGCTGGTGCTGCAGTTATGAGCCCAACAGCTGGGAGGAGTTAAAGGCCCAGCTGTGCGATAACCAGGTATGGCCAAAATTTCACATTGGCATGGCAACAATTATCCTAGCCTGGCTAAGGAAAAAACACAGCAGATAAGGTGAAACTTTTCAGTCTCTTCCTTCTTTCCCCTTGTGATCTCCCATTCCTTGGCTGGGAGCCTGCATGTTTGTGAACTGAATGCATGTGGACGACATTTATCAGCAGTGATGGCGTAGGCTGTGTAATGTCACATCTGCCCTGTGAAAAGCAGCGATGGCTACTGTGATTTGAGTCATGTGACTGATTCCTACTGTGTCTGTGGGGAAGGTTTTGGTGGGAATGATAATGACTCAATTCGGGGGGTAGGGAGGGGATAAATATAAAATGGTGGTTTTGGGTGTGTGGCGTGCCCCATGGTCTGTAACTGAATCCTGACCATGCTATTGCTACACCTCGGTCAAACTCACGTCCCATTGGCCCATGGTGTCTGCAGTGTTTGAGATTTCTCTCCGCTCAGCAGCCCATGCAGAACCTTGGAAATCCAATCAATGACTTAAATTAATCTCTTAATTGCTGAAAATTAAGCGCCCTAAGACTGTAATAAGGCATCAATGGTCAAATGCTTATACCGTCCAGTTCGTTTGTGCTAAACAAGAGAACATTGGGGCCAGAAATGCCATCTGAACTGTGTGCTGTTATATGGAAATGGTTCAGTGTGCTTATGACTGTGAAGGATCCTTAAACCGCTCTTATGGATATCACATGGGAAGCCATGATTCCAACAGCTGGTTTTAAACTGCAACTCAGGAACACCATATATAAGTCCCTGCCTTTTGCTGATTTTTTTTGTTGGTACAAGAGGTCAGACACAGATTTTTTTTTTTTCCCGGCCGTTTCTCTCCAGGCACTGCTCAGAAATGGGAAAGGAAAATCTTTTATGTATTAGGCAGCCTGCCAAGATACTGAATAATGTAGGGAACCAGATGTTACAACCTAAAGATTTTACTGGCCATATTTTTTTTAAATCCAGGTATTCTGTGACCTTAAAGAAGTCTGCTTCAGTGATTTCTGTACACGTAGCCTCATCACTTGCCTGGCTCATTTTTATGACCTCATAATCATGAGCCTGACAAACTGCAGTCTCCTTTGTGGTACAGCATCTTAGCCAGGGCTGTTCATAGCAAAACAAAGTAAAGGCCAGTTGCTTCTTCTGACTAATTGCTACCTCCTGTAAGGACAACTGAAACTATATGAAACAGCTATTCAGAGCTGAAATTTTCCTTTGTGGTTCCCTGCAATAAACGTAGACATCGACAAACTTTCTGAGGCCAAGGAAATCCCACCTCAGAAATGGGAGGACACCGATAAGCTTTCAGGCAGGCTGTGCAAATGAAAAAAAAAAAAAAATCAATGCGAGTTCTGCTGATGCTCCATTGTAAACTTAGCTTCTGCAGTCACTGGAAACATGGTGCAAGCTGAGGATTCAAACATCCTTTGAATCTGTTTTTTTTTCCTTCCTGCACACTGGCACTCTGGAATCCTCTTGAGGTGTAAAGTTCCGCACCCTGTGGTGACACTAACAGAGTAACTTTGGTAGGATGGAGCTCTCCGCACATCCCCAAGAAGGCGGGCACTAGGACAAGGCCCAGCTATGTCAGACAACTTAAGAGTTCGCAAATTCCCGCTGAAGTAAAACTGAAACAGTCCTGGATCACGGGCCAGACCAGAATGAGCTCAGAGCCTGATTTTAGCCTCCCACAGCCACTGCTACCTCTGCCAAGACCATTTGAAAGACACAAAACAAAACAGACTGAGAAAAACAAATATAGATTTTTTTTTTTTAAAAGACCCCATATTTACAATGTCTTTGAAATGGAAAGAGTTTAAGAGCAAATGCCTCTGCGGTTCACCGCTGAAAACACCTGTTTGTGTGGGTTGAGTATGTGTATGGAAAATAATTTGATTATCGAAAGCGGCTGACTTGATTTGTTGACTGGCAACAAGTGGCGAAAACAGCAGCTCGTTGTTCCTTTGCTGTGCAGTTCGTAGTTGCGTGGTTACTGCCAGCACGTGACGCAAAATTGAACTTCCACATCGATGTCAGTGGTGAAAAAAATTTCAAGTACATTTTGTCTCAAAAAAAAAAAAAAAAAAAAAACATCCACCGAGTAAAAACCATTAAAACCCCGGCCAAAAACTGAGTGTAAAAAAACCAAAACTTTTGTCAAATTTTCCATATCAGTGCGATTATGAATTAGGTATCCAAATCTACCTTTATAATACAATGAGGAAAAAACCAGTGCCATCCACAATTATTGACAATTGGGGGAACTTAATTAGCTCATAATCATATCCTACAATGGAAATCTATGATTATACTTGTCTGTGACTTTAAAAATGGTTCTGCACTGATGGTCATGATCTTCTCTGTGACTCACCCTCAGATCACAGCCAAAATAACTCAACTTTCCTCGGACAGTCTCGACATGTTGGGATCCTCAGAGGGCGCAACCATTCCGAGGAAAATACGAGGGGTGTGCGTGGTGGCGTTACTACAGGGTACGCTAGGGGCTTTGAATTAAGCAATGCGACTGAAAGAAAATAATGTAACAACATGGTTCAATATGCACACATTTAATTTAGAGCTATTTTGGATGTTCAAAAAACGTATCTATTAATCGTCGATCACAATGGAAATACCCGGTGCTTGTGGTATCGGCTGCTCAGGAGGCCACGCAGGGACTATACGCACAATAGCGAGTCCATCAGCTGTTGTGCTGGAGTGGCATGAATACCGCCGCTTCTCCCTCTCTTCTTTATTTTAAGCCCGACGAAGTTTTCCTTTCTTGCCACCGCATCATTGGGAAAGGGCAAAAATAGGATTCTTTTTGGCTGAAAGCCACGAGGACTACATTTTACGCTTTTATTTCTAAATTATAACTTTTTTGATTATTTAAATTCTTTTGGTGGCATTCCCCTTTTCAAGACACCACCAGTTCGTTTCCCCCCTTCTCTCCCTTCTTCGTTTCCAGCGTTTTCCATTTGGGAAACGGAGTTGGACTGGGTGTGCTGGTGACTGGCTGAAGTGAGTGACTAAACCAAGTTTTTTTCACCGCCGCTGCCGGAGGAATGAGTATAGCCACGATTGGAGAGGGAGAGCAGAGAAGCGCATGATTGAGTGAAAAAAACATGGAATGCAAAAATATTGACACCGGTTTGGAGGAGAAAGCGCTTCCAGTCGAAAAATGTAAGTAATAAGTTAATATCGTTTTTGTTAGTTAAAATGATTACACTGTCCTCTGTCCTGCGAATAAACATATTCACTGCTGAAAATGAATGCTTATGCGCTTTGTCACTGAGAGGTAGCCAGGAGCGGTAGCTACCTTAATAGGCAGCCAGCCATGGCAAGTAGTGTCTGTATGGAAACATATTGCGCATTGCCATTTAGCTAGCTTCGTAGCATTCATTACACTGGGTTTAATTTGTAGGATCTGGTTCAACTGTTGACCGATTCCCTGGTAGATAACGTAGTAGTAAATATACTGTTGTAATTCAAAAAAACTTGTAATAGGGTGGACAGATGTACAGGATGGTTTCTCCGACGTGTTGTTAATTTCAGATCATGAGTTTGCCCGCCTGTGGCACAGTACAGCTCGCTAGGTAGCCGTTTGTGGAAGTCGGTGTAGGCTGCAAATCACCACCTGTGAAATGAATTGAAAACTATTGGTTTCGTACAGTCTGTATCAAGAACATTCCGACTGGTTTAACTAGTTGGCAGACTAGCTTGGCTACTGGGTCGTTATTCGCATTTGTTGCACAAAGCAAAATGTGAAGTAACCATTAGCTAGCTAACGTAGGCAGTTTTTTTTTGTACTTTTCCCTATCTGACATTTTTTACATGGATTTCTGGACAAGGGGGTTTGCACGTTCTTACAAGAATATTTGATCCACTGTGTTTTGTCAGATGTTACAAAATACGAACTGGCTGACGTTAGCCAGTTACATTACAGCTAGTGTGTGTGTGTGTGTGTGTGTGTGTGTGTGTGTGTGTGTGTGTGTGTGTGTGTGTGTGTGTGTGTTTATTTGATCAGACTCGTGCTTGTTCAATCAATGCAATAGGTTCGTGTCATCTGCACAGCTTTACTTAAAGGTTTCGATTAATCCTCGGTCCTGAATGCTTACATCGTTTGGAGATACTGAGAAGATTACTTTGACGTCTCATTCGATACAAACCATTTTAAGGCTCAGATTACGTCGAACTGATGGAATCTTGCATCTGAGGAGGAAATTATGATATGACGAGTTGAGCGCCACTCGGCTGTGTTGATTTTTCTGAATTTTGGTGCCTACCGAAAGACAAGCACGCTGCCCATCTCACCAAGTACAACATTACCCTATTGAAATTGAATTGAGGTTGAAATAAAGATATTGAATGTTAACGCCACTGTACCCCATTCGCAAAGGGACGGTAGACCGCTCCTCCCCCTAATTGCTGCACACCAAATTAACAAATTATCAGTAATGGCCACGAGGAAAACAATAACGCCAAGAAGCAGCCAGTGACTCCGGCTTCTTTATTCGACGCTCTACACACTAAGATTGTCTCTTAAACAGATAATTGGATCACGTCGTTTTCGCTGTAATGAGCGGAGCGATGGATTCCTCTTGACGGTGAAAATGTTGCAGCCGCACCGATGGAGTAATCAAGTCTCCTCCCCCCTATGGCAGTGTTTTGCTGTCACCGGTCTACCGTTCGTCGGTAGCTCATCTCCGGGTCGGTATGAGAATGTCTCCAACCCTGCTTTTTTTTTCAATGTATCACCGAAAATCCTAGCTTCCGCGTATGTGCAGGTGTTTTCAAATCTCAAAATGAGCAGCGCAGCCATACCCCGTCTGTAATTTCCATAAACCTTGTAATCACCGTTTTTGTCCGGCAGATGTTTGCTCTGTGGGACCTGCGGATAGTCTTTAGATTTGAGCACTGGGTGCGGTGCACGGTTTAAAATGCGATTTTGTGAAAACCATGTCATTGTGGAGATCTCAAGTGCCCTTGCCAGTAGTGACAGTCCCTCGGTACTGCGAGAAGACACCCACGAAGCTGCATGGAACATTAGTTAGAACGCAAGGGCACGCGTAAAATAGCTACATTCACAAAGTGCAACCCTGAACTCAAATTACGGGCAGGCAACAGAAAAGGCGCTGATTCAGAGGTTGCCGCTGCCTCGGAGACCCAGCGCAGCTGTTTTGGGTCGCCGACAGGATCGGCTCAGGTGATGAGGCAGGGGGCGACGCGATGGCACTGCCACAGTCCAGCCACAGAGGTTTGAATGCGGATGTGGGCTGCAATCGATACCCAAGCTAGGAGGGCAGAGCGGAGATGGGGTGGCACTGCGGCCTCAGTTGACGTGGGAGAATATTGGGAGCAGCAGAATTCTATCTCATTTCTTTTGGGCAGATGGAGGGGGTTGGCGCATATTGTTGACATAGTGTCTTGCCGAAGTTGCAGTCCAAATGGGTTAGAACCAAGCAGTACACTGGACGCATATTCAAGGGGAAGGGA
Source organism: Albula goreensis (assembly GCA_022829145.1). Classification (NCBI taxonomy): domain Eukaryota; kingdom Metazoa; phylum Chordata; class Actinopteri; order Albuliformes; family Albulidae; genus Albula; species Albula goreensis. The sequence continues at coordinate 35,060,007 of CM040750.1, forward strand.
TAGTTCCCAGAACCAGGGCCTTGATTGGTAGCTTTGAGTCTGGAGGTTACGGTGAAAACTTGGAGTGCCAGAAATCTTTGATTTACAAGGGCTGCAGAAAGATAGTGTTTGGCAGAGGGCTCATGGGAGTTGCAGTCCAGATGGTGAGAGGGGGGTGGATAGTGGCCTTTATTGGACTACATTGCAAAGGGGACAGATAGTGTTGGTGTAGAGGCTCTTGGGAGTTGCAGTCCAAATTGGTGACGGTATGTATGACTGGGGGGGCCGGGACTGAAACCAGGTTCACCTGATGCAGCGGAACTCTCAGGTGTAGCAGGACAAGGTGAGTGCGGCATTCTCACAGTGTGGGAGAAGAGGCCACCTGGTAGCTACGGGACTGTAGGCTCTGTCGAGCGTTTTCCAGGTGCCTGTATGGGTCTTCTTGAGCGTCCTTCGTGACACAAACACAGGGACCGGGCGAGAATCCAGCCGTCTGATTTCCAGATCACTCTTCTATCGATTTCTCAGGGGCTCCTGTCTCAGGAGCTCATCCTCAGAGCAGCTGTCAGAAATGGACACTGGCCACATAAACGGGCTCGATTGGCTGAATTCCACCCCCCAGTGCATGATGGGTAGTCTGAACTCCCTCTCCAAAGACATAAATATTTAAGTAGCGGATATTTGCATTTGGAATCTGAGGTGAAACAGTACCATGCTGAGGTGTTTCCTTTGCTCTTTGGCATAAGCGCTGTCCTTGATTTGGTGTTTATGCAGACAGTTCTGGAGCAAGCAAAATACCATCTGACTAATAAAAAACATGGAGAAGTGACAGAAATGCTCTCCAGACTGAGCAGCGACACCAGTTTTAATTTGAACCACCCCCCCTCTTCCCCACCCCCAATTTGCATATGGAGGGTTTTTACACATTTGTGAAAACTGTCCTATTTAAAAACCTGGTGACAACAGGCATTGTTTTTTTTCCACATTGTTGTCGCTGCAACAATGCAGTGTTCATTTACCGCACCGTTTCCTTGGCACTTTGATGAAGAGAGATATCGGTAATTGAAAAGTAGCTCTGAAGTTGTGGGTTTTTAGTATGGTAATGATTGGTTTCAGAGGAACTCCACCCAAAAAAATCATAGATTTGTCAGCCCAAAGTCTTACCCTTGGAGTACTTGATGTAACCTGTATTTTATGTGTCAAAACCTAATCTTTCATCTGTAGACCAGTGGAAGCGAATGATGTCAGTGGGACATAGCCTTACTCCTCCTTACTGGTTAGGCTAATGGCAGTGCCTTTTGATTTCGAGAGTACTCTGAAATGGAGGCAGATATGTTGCTTTCCCTATACATTTCTGAAATTACAATCAAAATATGAGAAATGTAACGGCAAGCTTAGAGACATGTTTTATTGTCCTCTGCTCTGCAGCCTCCATTAAATATCCTGAAGCCATAGTCTGCGACGGTGTGAAGGTTTTGGGTGGGGTCCCACCCATTTGTGGACTGAAGTATTGAATGTGACACACGTGATAAGGATAGATTAAGGAGGATAAATTACTCCTGAAGTGAGAAACCGACAAATTAAACAGTGGCGTTTGGCTGGAGCTCCCTGTTGAAATGTGGACATCAGTGTAGGGCTCTTGTGCTTTCATGACTTGGTTGGAATATCCTGCATGGATTAGGGTAGCTTGGACTGTACCTTGCTGGTTCGATTCCCGGAATGGGCACTGCTGAGCAAGGTAATTACCTGAACTTAGTAAATATCAATTTTATGAAAGGGTTGTGTAATGGAATGTAATGGGAGAAGTAAGCAGTGACCACAAGCTCTCTGGGTGTGGGTGGTGCTGTGCTGGCTTCTTCCATATGCGAGGCCCCAGCATGCAGCCTGAGTCTCAGGACCCCCACCCCACCCCCCCCTTCCACCCCCCAGACAGGGGGAGCTTGTGCTTCCTTCCCGATCCAGTGAGTTGGGGGGGGTGGGGGTGGTTGATGTTTCTGGCAAGGCATCCGGTTTTGGGGGAGAAGCGCACCCCACCCAGTCAGCCCAATCAGACCCTGGGAACCTTCACTGTGTGCCCCCCCCCCCCCAGCCCACATCTACAGCCCCTGTCTCCTCCTTCAAGGTCGCCCTTCGAAGTTAAACATAAAAAACATTCGTACTACATTCCATTACGTTACGCGTAGCCATTCAGCAGTTGCTCCTCTGACAAGCACGTGACTCTGTGAGGATTCTGTCATATCGGTATGACCTGCTCATGCTCTGTAGATGAGGTAGCAGGGAAGGACAGGGCTTTTGGTTTCTGAAAGTAGCCCAAGGCTTGCTGCTTGAACTCTAGGTCCACCCCTCCTTCACCCCCCCAGCCCCTGCTCCCCAATCTCCTGCCGTACTCTGTTTGAGATCTGATGGATCAAGCTTGACTTCCTTTTGGCCAGGCTGAGAGGCGATCCAAAGCTATTTCAAGACTGATGAATCATGGTAAACCAGGACAACGTTCATGAGCTGGGAGAGAGAGAGAGAGAGAGAGTGAGGAAAAAAGAAAAAAAAAAAAAAAGCCCACACAGCAGATGCACTCATTGTCCCCTGGTTCTCTGTGTTTGGAAGATCCCGTTTCACATTCCTCAGGGATGAAGGTCGACGTGTTTGTCATGGTTGGCCTGCAGTTCTAGCGTGCCTTCGCACATGACCAGGGCTGCAACTTTGCAGCGGTTTCCCGTCCCACCTGTTTACGCCTGGCGTCGGATGTCTTCCTTTCCAGTATCCTGGCGTTTTTGGAAAGCCTTAAAACCCCCTGCAGACTCATGAACTCTTTTAAAGTGCTTCACAGGGGAGGGTTTGGAATGGTCCTTGACCTGAATAACAAAGATTATGCTAATCACGGTCTGCAAAAACCAGCAGTTAAGAAATGACAAGCTCCAATAATTTCAGCGTGCCAATTAAATGAACTCAGTGTTTGCAATTTCAGGGCTGGCTTCATCAAGGCTCTGGATTGTGGGGAGAGCAAACACTTGGGAACATGGCTGGCTTTATGGCCTGAACCGGAAGGGGGGTTTGGGTTGTTAATAACACGGTTGTTCACTTCCTCATACATGGTTTAATTCACTTACACCGTAATTCTGAGCGTCTTGTTTTTGCTGATAACGGCAGCGTTGCAGTTTCGGGTTGCACGGATAGCAAAGAGGGGGTGAACTATGATTAATTAACTTAATTCACTTAAAGCATTATTCTCCTCATCAATCTTTGCTAACGGGAGAATAATTGACTTTATCAGGGCTCTGACACTGAAAAAGCGGTGGTGTTTATTTGGGCTTGGTAGAAGAGAGCAGAGAGGAAGGAGAGGACAGTAAATTAGACTGTGCCTGGAGGCGGTGTTGGGTCCCCCCCCCCCTCGAAGTCGAAGGTTTTTGGCTCAGCCATGCCCTATGACCTGCTACAAAATCTTACTGAAGGCATTAGGCCTACATCTAGGATCCGAAATAAACTTTTTTTGTCAACCAGATAAAATAGCCATGAATGAAAGAAAACACCAGGTAGTCAATGTATTAAAGTAAAATTGGACTTCTTTTTAAAGCAGAAAAAAGGGAAAATTTACCATATTTTGGCCCTTGGCTGGTGTATATTTTCGGCCCCGGCTCCCTCATGCACAGTTGGCTGCAGGAACCAAACTCATCAAACTATGCAACTCAAGATTGGCAGACGAAAGAGTGAATAATAAGATGGAAACATGGATAGAACATGGATAGTGATGGTAGAGTAAGGTTTCATTACACCAAATATGGGTGGTGCTACGATATGGTATGACTAAACCACTGACGTCAACCAATCAATGTGTTTTGCTGTGAAGGATACGACCTTTCAGTTGGTTGAAGCAAGTCAGATGTTGCCAACTGTAGCTCCACCCATTTTTGGTGTCAGGATACCTCAGTCATCCATGACTGAATTGTGCCGGTCAGCACTCTCTCCAGAAACTCACAGAAAATGTTGCATAAACAAAACATGTTTGCATGTACTATTAGGGCATTCCACATTCTCAGGAAAAGTAGTAGTCATAACTGGGGTTTAAAATGAAAAAGTAAAAAAAACAAAAGTAATCTGATACACATTAACCTCAAAGGAAGAGAGGAGTTGGATGCATTGTGTCTTACTCATGAACATTTGTCAATTTGTAATAATTCTGGAAGCCACCATGCAGCATTTGCTAGCTTGTAGCAGCAGAAGTGTTTGCCTTGCGTCGAAACATCCAGCCCCAAGTAAATCGGTTCCCTTTCCCCCGGCACCCTCCCTCCCATCCTTTTTAGGTTCATTTAATGTCAAAGTCAAAATTGATTCCAAACGTTTGCCCCTTTGACCCTACGCTTAGAATTGATTGTATTCTGTGAACGGGGAAAGCACTGCCAGTTTTATTATCTGAAAAGTGTATGGTTTGTTATGTAGTGTCACCAGTGAGGTTAGCCGTTCAGGAGTAAACAAATACACAGATGCTGAAGAGAGAGTATTGAGGATATCTGTTTCTTTTCAGCCCCAAGGACACCGCCATCAGCAGCTCCTTCGCAGTTGTGGTTCTTCATGGAAGGAAGCTCTTATCTATTTTAAAAACGAAACCAGTAGCCAGGGTGGCTGTTTTTTCCGCTTGGTTATTTTGCAGGAATAAGCCTGGCGTTACTTCGAAGTGAGCGTTTGGCTTTAAGATTTGCCAGGAAGGATTTAGCACTGCAGTGCATTTTGAAATTTGCCAATTTGTCTTATGTAACTGTGTTATAGAACACAATTTTTGTTGTGCTTGATATGAGTCAATTTAAAATTGTCAAGCTGTGGTACTGAGAGTGGAGCGTATGCTGTAGTGAAAGTCAGAATGTCTTGTTTATTTGGTGCAAATTGCCGTGATCCGGTCCGGTGTCATAGAATTCTGGCCCTTCACAGTTTAGAGGGAAGGGCCTATAGGGACTGCATTTGTAAGGCTTCTCAGATTGAGTGCTGGTCTGGGATCAGTTTAACCCTTCAAGCTCAGAATGCCTAAGGGTAGGATAAGGACCAGTGAAAACTGATCCTGGATTAGAACGCCCACTCTAAGACCCTTCATGAATGCTGGCTCTGATCCTCCGGCTCTTGTGGTTTTGCGAGAAATCTCATCTCCCTGACTCATTTCCTGCCTTTCGAGCGGACCCCTTTTGGTTTCCTGCTTTGGGATCGATATCACGGCTTCCATTGCACGTCTGCGGGGTCCTCGCAGGCAGCTCTCCTGAATGCCTTTAGCCGTCTGGGCAATTGCCTGCCGGAAATAGTTCCCTGCTGCTGCTGGTGCGAGGGGCTGGATGTAGGTTGGTTGGAAAAAGTAAATCGGTCCATCTGGCTGGAAAAGTCCCGGCCAGAGATGGTAATAGCCGTGAAGAGAAGAGAAGGCAGTTGGGTTGCTGGGATTGTGTTTTCCCAAAAGCCGACGGTGTTTTAGTCTCTCTGATGCTACATTACGTTCCCCTAGCAAATGTTCTTATCCAGAGCCATGTTCAACATAAAGTCAATTCAAACCATGAAGTATTCATTTGACCCATTTGATTTGTTAATAAGTATGTGCTATTTGTTACACACAATAAAACCTGCTTTACCAGCGGGTTAAACTTTATAAACATGGGCTGTTTTTTTTTTGACTATATTGGAAACAAGTGGTATCACTTCGGCCTGTTATCTTCTGGGTTGTACAGTCTGCACATTTTGTTTTGCCCTACAAATCAATCAATCAATCAGTCAATCAATCAATCAATGCCCCCTATGTTGTTTTTGTTTAGTATTTGTTCACATGACTTCACCCAGCATTACAACAAGTGTTGCAGAGTACATTATTTGCAGAGTAACTGTTGCAGAGTAGATTATTTGCAGAGTACCTGTTGCAGAGTAGATTATTTGCAGAGTAAGAGGAAAAATATTTAATGTGAATTTATTGCTTCAAAAATGAAAGATAAGTAGCCGAATGACATCAGAAAATAGTCTGGCAGCTCCCCAATACACTAGTTTGTCAGCTCACATTATCACGGTCTAATTTGGGTGTAGTTGGGTTTTTTTTTTTTTTTTGGACTGATTTTCAGATCACGTTTTACTGAATGTTTTTTTTTCCCTCCTCAAAGTTGTAATCACATGCTGACTGAGTCCTGGTGCTGAATTTTTTTGGGGTCAACACCCTTTTTTTCACAGAAAAGAGCAATTTTACAGGCTGCTGTTAAACCGGAGCTGAGTCACCATACAAGCCCTGTTAGCGGTAGCCAGGCAACCGTTAAAGTACAGGACAGTGATCAATCCTCACAGAATCAATACGATTGATCGTGGCTACTCATCCATGCTCATTGGCTCAACGACACTGGAAGGTTTAGAGTAATAATACCTAATACTGATACTAGCATGCTGTGTTCTTCAACCCTGTCTTTGTTTTGAATTGCCTTTTGAGTGCATTCTTCTGGCCTCCTAATCTTGATTGTGATGTAATAAAGCACTCTTACCAAAACGCAATCTGATTGGACGAAGAACTTGCCAATGCTTGAGTTTTGGGCCTGCAGTACAGGGCATTGTGGGGCAGCACGAGGCTGGACTTTGAGCAGGTAGAAGCCGTTCCTGCGTTGTGCAACGGTAATAGATGTCCACCCTCCGATGCTCCTCTCTCCGTGACGCCTGTAGGATCAACGTTATTCAAGCCCGTAGGAGCTGTTATGTAAGGAGGCAGAGAACGAACCCCACTATCCTTTGTGAAGCAACATTGGCGGCTTTGTGAGTAGTTGTGGGCAGGGGACCAAGGACTTCCAAGACATGACTCTTCAAAAAGGGGGACAGTGTTCACTGCGGACAAAAGGGAAGGCCCCGGACACAATCACGTTCTGTGCCTTCCTGCTCGTTTCGTCTATCCGATATTAATAACGTGACCCTCGAGCTCGACCGTCTCAACTTCACATGTCCTGGACGCCCACGCTCATTATGGGATTTAGGGGGCGTCTCTCAGGCCCACTCAACTGTTGTCCTCTGCCTTGTGTAAATGCAGGGTGAGTTTTTGCTTTCAAAACAGGGCCTTGCGAACCGTTTTTGAATCGTCCATTTGCCGAATTCTTTAAACCTCCACATCTTTTCCCAGAAGCGTGTGCCACATTGGGGGGAGGTTTGGTCATTTCACATTGTCTTGAGCTGACAGTGAAAAATGTGACTTTTCTACAGCATCCTCACAAGCAGACATGTAGGAGGCGTTTCAGGCCTGCTTTGAGAGCATTTGCCAACAACGCCTGTATCCCGGGCAACGATGGTATAGCAATTTTTGGACATTCAACCATTTGCAAACCAAGGTGTGCAAGCTGAACAGTGCGGTTACTTTTTGTAAAATTTAACATACCAAAGTCCTCTGGGGTTTTGATTGCCACCACTGCTTGATATGGTTGCAAGTCCAAGCAACAGATAATGCATTAATTAATACAAAATAAGTAATTACTAAATTAAGAAACATTATGTAAATATGTTTATTCATCATTAATTTAAGAGCTGTTGATTCAGTGGTTGCTTATTTGTTCTGTTTAGGGTTTATTTAAAAATTTGTAGGTTTTTATTTTTGGCTGATCAGTTCCTTACTCAAGTCTCCTCGCGGTTGCCTGGCAGACCTCCCTCACGGAGGCCCTCTCTGCGGATGACGCAATGTTTTCAGCTCCGTTTGGAGATCAAAGCTGGCCCAGAAACAGTGCGGCACGACTCCGTTCCCGACTGGGGTCCTCCTCTCCCTCAGAGTGTTTGAGCTCTCTCCCAGAATTATTAAAAAAAAAAAAAAAAAAAAAAAACAGATCAGGGAGAAACGACACACGCATCTGAGAATCTCAGAGGCCTGCAGGAGAGAAGCACGGAAGAAGAGGAGGAAGAAGGAGGAGGGAACGCACGCTGTTTAATCACATTTCCAGTTTTGTACGCACTTCATTTGAATATTATTTTTGAGCTCTGCAGTGGTGGCAAGGAGCATAAAGATTGTAGGAAACCTAATCCTGTTAATTCAGTAGGCAGGTTTCAGCGGCGGATTACTGCGGCAAGCCCAGTGCCTGTTTTACACCACGTTAATCCTTTTTACTTTCACTGAAACAAAAAAATGTTTGGGGAAAAAAGGAGGATTAAAGGAAATGTAAATCTCTTATAACTCTCGGATTAATAGGGTTAGCTAGCAACGTATTGGAGTAGCTAGCTAAAAACATCCGTCATGATTTGAGCTTGTTAGTCAACAAATAATTTCTTTTTTTTTTTTTTTTTTTTTGCTTGCAAACTCATGTAGTTGGCCATGAACCTCCTATGAATTCAAAGCATGCCTTCCCCCCCCTCTTTATGTTCTCCCTAATGTTGCTGCTTTGGTGCACACTTCCTTCTCCAAACAGCACAGGGGTCTCTTTGGCATAACCCCTGTGTGTGTGTGTGTGTGTGTGTGTGTGTGTGTGTGTGTGTGTGTGTGTGTGTGTGTGTGTGTGTGTGTGTGTGTGTGTGTGTGTGTGTGTATGAGATAGAGAGTGTGTGCACCATCCATCTGGAACTGTGACTGATAGTTCAACCTTCAGTCTCCTTAGGAAAAAACTATACCCTTTGTGTTTTGGTTTTTGGATTTGGCCCTTGGTTATCATTGTCAATATCATGAATCACACCCCCACACTGATCTGGTGTTTTGCCTGTTGCTGGTGGGGGGGGGGGTCAAAAGAAAGGATCAACATGTCTGCACATGTGGCCTTCCTTCAGGGGGAGGGGTGGGGGTGGGGGAAGAAGGATGGCACCCCACATGCTCAAATTCTGACTGGCCCGGGTGCTGTGGAATCCTGAAAGGAAAGGCATTTTGAGTAGGGGTGGGGAGGAGAGAGAGAGAAAGAAAGAGAGAGGGCGTGCTGAGCTGGGGAGGGGGAGGGTTGTCACGTAGAATCGTAGGCCTGATCGACATATATGCTGTTTGAAGTCAGGTCTTGGAAAAACACGAAAATAGGCGCTGGAAAACCAAGGAGCATTCAAAGTGAATGGGTGAGACTGGTGTACAGGGGGAAATAGTGTGTGTGTGTGTGTGTGTGTGTGTGTGTGTGTACACGCGCATATATGTGTTTTTTTCTGTATGTGCGCACGTGTACGTGCTTGTACGTGTGAGTGTGTGTATGGGTTTGTGTGTGTCTCTCAGTGTGTTGGCTGTGTAAGCTCCGGAAGGAAACTTTGGGGAATTTCAAGCATTCATTCAGTGCTCCGTGTGTTGTCGTGTCGTGCTTTAGAGGGCGGGGGTCAGCTATGCGGGGGAAGGGACGAGTGCAGGGGCCGTGGGGTTTTCGGGGGGTTATTTGGGAGAGAAAAGGCAGATTGTTGAGGGGAGTGGTGGAAAATTTGGGGAGGACAGATAGAGGGACAGGAGGGCTGTAAGGCATGGCAGGGTTGGGCCGGGCACTGTGACTTCATCTGCAGGGTTAACAGGGCATACAGTTAGCATCACGTCAGCGCTGGTCGCCTGCGAAGGCCCCAGATGGTGTGCATCACAGTGGTCGTGCTCCCAGCGCTCACTCGCGTGTGGAGGAAGAGAGAGAGAGAGAGAGAGGCCGTCCGGCCTGCAGGACAGGAAAGATTAATTAGGCCCCGCCCCCTCCTTACCGACCAACCAGGGAGGCCCCTTGCATTTCCCCACTGCTCTCACAAACATGCTTCCACAATGCCACACTTCTGAAAGCATGAATTTCTCTTTTTCCGTTGGGCTTCATTTTTTTTTTTTTTTGCTAATTAACTTTATTGCTACAGCAACTTTCACAACCTCACAGCCAGAAAGTGCTGAACAGACAAATAAAATAAATAATAAAAGTGGGACATGTTCGTCAACAAGCTGTAAAAAAAAAAACACTAAAAAGGCAGTGAAGTAACGGCTAAAATAAATAGGCTGGAGAGCTATGAAGGAGCTGTGTTCCTTGAGTGAGTTTGTGCCTCCTGACCTCGTAGCTGGAGCAGAGGTTTTGTACGTGGAGGTAGACTGCGAGCACATGTTTCTGTGACAGGAATGCAGGACCGGCCTGCAGATAAGGCCCTGCAGGGCCCTAAATCACAGCCCTGTTCCAGCCCGTAAACGTCCTCCTGTCACCACATGTGCCACAAACAAAGCTTCTTACTGCAGTGCATGATGGGTACACAGGAAGTTGTCTTGGCGACTTTTTTTGATCCGATTTCCCTGGGCCGGTCGGTCACTTCCTGTGAACCAATTTTTTTTCTTTTTTTCCTTTTAATATGCAGAGGAAGGAGATTTGCCTTTCATTGTTGGTGCTGGTAAGTCCCACCCTCCCTAGCCCAACCAATCACATTAATTTACTGTTTGCACCACAGCTATTCTGCCATGAGCGTTTCCTTCAGAGTTACCTGCAACAGGTAAAAAGCAGAAACATGTTATTTTCATTACACAACTATTGGCAATTTCGCTTGGATTCAAAATGAGTGATTAAAAAAAATACAATACATCCAAATTCCGCTATGGGTAGCAATGTCTTCCACTCTGCTGTTGCCATGCAACCGTCTCTCCTCTGTGCGATTGCTCAGCTTGGTGGAATTCAGTGGCTTCTGCCCGCACAAAGGGTTGCAGACCTACCCATCCCACGGATCCAAAAAAAAAAAAAAAAAAAACCATGCGCTGTCCGATTGTGGTCCAGGGAAAGCCTGCGGCCTTGGAGAGTGTCCTGAGTGTGTTATTGAAGGCACATTTCCGCTGATTTGTCAGGAATGTAACTGAAATTATGCCACGAGTTGTGAGTTTGTGAAGACATTTATACTCATTTTGTGGTAACTGGTTTCCATTCACTGTAGGATTCAGTGCCTCAGGAACCATTTGGGTCAATGTGGAGTAATGGGGAGAGTGTGTGTGTATGTGTGTGTATATCTGTCTGTGTGTGTGTGTCTAGAATTCATTAAGTAATTACTTTTATCAGTTTTTTTTTCTCTGCAAAGTTCCTGATCTTAATTCACTCTTAAGGGTAGTTACATGCATATTGATGCGGGTTCATGGTTAATTACCACTAATTAGTCAGAATTAGGGACACTTTGGATGAGTTAGGTTCTGTGCGCCTCAGAGCGTTGGGGCTAGGCATCGCTGCTTTGATCGCTCCCCATACTCTTCTCTGCTCTTCTCTAATTCCCCAAGTGCAGAGCTTGCATTTTTTGCAAGTTTTTTTTTTCCTGCTTCCTGGGTTTTTTTTTTTTTTTTTGTTTAATGTAAGCGGAGATGTGGGAAATGTATCAGTTTCAATATTTCCACCATTGTGGTGAGGTCACTGCTAATCTGTTCTTAAAATATCCAAATTGTGACTTTTCTCTCTGTGGCTGATAATTCAGCTCTATGGGGCTGCCAGCTCCAGTCTGCAGGGGCACAGTCCAGACTCCTTAGCATAATGGTTATGGAGCTGGGGCTTGTTTAAATGTGGACATCGGTCTTAGACTGCGGTGCTTCCATGACTTGGTGGGAATATACTGCACTGTTTAGAGTAGCTTGGCCTGCAGCTCACAGGTTGCTGGTTCGATTCCCTGGTCGGGGCACTGCTGCTAGCCACTTGTGCAAGGTCCTTAACCTCAATCGCTGAAGTAAAGATCCAGCCAGATTAATGGATCATGTGGAAAAAGTGTTTGGTTCATTATGGATGGGAGCGTCTGCTGAATGCCTTTAATGTAATCGAGGCATTCTTGAAAGCAGCATGGAGCAGAGCGGCACTGGTCTTCAGTCCTGGTCCTGGAGTCCCGTGACGTCTGCTGGCTTTTGCTGTCACTCACCAATTAACTGAGCAATTGGAGAATCAGATTTTTAACCGGATCGGAGTTCAGGGTCACAGATGTGGAATGTCCGTGTCCTGACTTTAGTGTGGGACTTGGGATGCACACAGCGCCAGTGAATTAGGGTCAACTTGATTTGTTTTCCAGATATTGGCTTCGAAAATAAAATCTAGCAAACAATATACCTGACTTTTTAAACATTTTAAACATTTTCTGAAGGAGGAGTCCTACACCGTGTTGTGCATTGCCAAATATGTAATATTTTGAATGCCATAAATAATTCACCTTTTAGTTAATGATATATTGACAAATATGTGCATGAAATGGCAAATAATGATGACATATCATGCTGTTTTTCAGCCCCTCAGTTACGTCTGCATCATTGTCTCTCAAAGAACCAAGCATGAAGTTTGAACCACGCTGCCAACACCCTGCAGACATGGAGCTTGGCCGTTGCTCCTGTTCACTTATTATGCTTTGTTCAGTGTTCCTGGGTTCATCTGAGAAGAATGGAGAAAGCAAGTCACCACATGAATCCGTCTTATATGGAGCCACTTCCTCCTCTGTTTGTAGTCTGACTGCTGATCCAGGATCAGATGGTCTCTCTCCATAACCTAGCCCTATCCTTTTTCAGCCAAATGGCCAGACTGATCCCAGATCAGGGCCTGTATTCACTCTCAGACTAGGACTGCTGATGATGTTTTCTCTGCCCATATCCTAATGTTAAATTATGAAACTGATCCTAGATCAGATACGGGGTGGGAAACTGTGATTCAGGCGTCAGAAAGGGGCAGGGGTTCGAGGGGGAGCCATGTTTGTTGCTTGTCTCCGCGCCCATATTTTAGTTTATTTCCTGCTGCACAGTCACTTTCATTCTCACGTTCCTCTTTCAGGGATATGGTTACCCTGCTGTTCCAGCCCAAAAGCGTAATTATGCTGTTTTTCCCTCCTCCAGCGCTTCAGATTTACGGCTATGCGGTATGCTCGCTCCTGGCAAGAACACAGCCTCTTTTTTTTGTTTACAGATAGCAGTTGCGGTCATGTCAAAAAAAAAAATGACCCTGTATGTTTTTTTTATGACTTGCCTAGCTCAAATTATTCTCTACTTTGATGCAAATAACATGGTGGGTTGAAGATGGTGTAAATTATTGTCACATTTCTTGTGAATTGGAAATATCACAGCAAGTGTTTATGCAGGTCAAATTCTTTTAAATGAATTTTTTTAAAGGATTTGATTTTAGATATTTTGTTGAAGGCTCGATTTCATAGAACAGGTCTGTGGCCCACATTTCGCATGTGAGAGCGCGTCATGTTTGTGAGCGGCAGCAGGGTTAATTGGCCGCTGGAGATTTATGGAAAAAGGAAGTTGATGCCTCAGCAGGAAGAGGCAGACCGATACAGTCAGAGACACATGCTGTTTCATGCCTGAACCCACCCCCCCCCGCCCCGCCCCCAAAACACAGGGGAGCCAAATGTGCGGCCTAGCAATTTTTCATGTCCTCTCTCTCTCTTTCTGTCTATCTCTTCCCCTCTCCCTCCCTCCCTCCCTCTCTCTATCTCTCCCCCCCCACCCCCAGTGTCATGCTCTGTTCTATGAGTTAGCAACTGATGCCTGGTCTGTGGTAGACCTACAGTGGCCTAATTTGAGTCAGAAACAGCTGTACCCTAGTTTCAACTTGGTGGTGGATCAAGGGTGGTGGTGGTGGTGGTGGGGGGGGGGGGTTGGTGGGTTGGCAGCATTTGTACCATGCTGAGGGAAGGGGTACCTTAATCACACCACCCCCAATCCTGGGCCCCTTCCCAAAATAACAGGGATGGGCTGTCCTTCTCTTTCACCAGCAGCCTGGGTCCTTAGCCCAGTTTTCTAATATTAGACCGGGCCCTTTAGCTCAACTAAAGGGCATGGCCCAGTTCTGACAGGGGTTTAGGGAAGGGCATCGGTCGCCCCTCCAGCTACTCCCCCTGCCCCCTCTCCACCTCCCCCCACTCCATTTTCATATTGACACCCAGATGCATATGGGATCAGATATGAGTCGCCATACAGCAGCCATGTTGTTTACCGTTTGTGTTTTCCTAGCAATGCTGCCCTTTGGCTGCGAAATAGAGGAAGGTGCAGGCTGAGAACACATCCTTCTTTCTCTCTCCCTGGTTCCTCTCTTTCTTTTTGCTGTGTCCCATGCTGTCTGTTTCTCTCTCCCTGTTCCTCTCTGCCTTTCACGGTGCCCCTTGCTCAGTGTGTTTCTCCCTTCCCCAGTTCCTCTCTCTCTGTCTCTTAGTGAGACACCAGTGTTTTTGACTCGGTGAAGTGTGATGCGCGTGTGTTTCACACAGCTCAAGTGGATTGGCTACGGCCGAAGGATTTCATTGCGTCTCAGACCGTTCCGCTTGCCTCTGTCTCCGTTATTGATCGTTCCCTAGCTGTGCCTATCGCCATTGTTCTTTTCATGCGATTTCCTGTCACTTTTTTTCCCAGTACAACACACTCATAACACAGTCACCTCCTCCCCCTCCCCCACCCACTCTCTCAGCCCCCCAGCGTCCTGTTCCTGTTTCCTGTGTCCTGTTTTATCACACACACAGCTCTGCCTTATGCTGTCCATGACTCCGCTAAACCAGTTAGCGTAGCTCAGGAAAACAAATGACGTGTCGTACCCAAATGCCTTTGCCTGACCTCCAGTTCAATTCTTTTTCTTTTTTTTTTTTTTTTGTACAGAACTGTTTTTTCAGTGACTCAGTACAGGCAATGCCATAGTTTAAGCATTCACCACAAGTTCTTAGGTCACAAATGAAGTCCAAATGTGAGTGATCCTTTTTGCTGAGTCAGACTCCCGGTCTTACTCGGCTGTTTGCCTCAGCTTGTCAGGGGCAGCGTGATTCTGCAGTTGTTGCTCATAATTAAAATCAGTCATTGTATTTGTGCGGGTGCTTTTAACAATACCAATTGTCACAAAGCAGCTCTATGTATAAGCCTGGGCTTGAGACCCTGTGTGTGGCCTGAAGGGTGTAAAATTGTCACTGGCTCTCTCCTGTAGTACTGTGTATGGCCTGTAGGTTGTAAAATAGTCACTGGCTCTCTCCTGTAGTACTGTGTGTGGCCTGTTGGGTGTAAAATAGTCACTGTCTCTCCTGTAGTACTGTGTGTGGCCTGTTGGGTGTAAAATAGTCGCTGACTCTCCTGTAGTACTGTCTGTGGCCTGTTGGATGTAAAATAGTCGCTGACTCTCCTGCAGTACTGTGTGTGGCCAGTATGGTGAGATAATTGTGCGCTCTTGTTTTTCCCTCTCGTGGTAAGTTGAAATGCAGTTGAATGGAGCAGAAGAGCATTGTAAAGTGGTGCTGTGCTGGGCACCGCTGTGTAATAGCTGAGCACTCAGTGGCATCAGACGCCAGCCAGTAGCGGTCATCCTCCATCCTCCACATGAGGTCATAATGACCGGCTTCAACAAACTCTACTGCCGCAAGAGGCCAATGTCATCCCCAACAGGGGCGTATGAGCTGGGTACATGAAATCAGAAACGGGCATGTTGAGATTTTAATCTAATAACTGTTTGCTCCGTTCCATTTTTCCCTGCTGTGGTTGAGTTCTTAAGTGGGGCAGATGGTGGGCAAACGTGCTGAAGTGTGTGTAATAATTCTGGTGCGTGAATGTGGATAAAACGTTTGTGAAATCGCTGCCTCGGTTTCTCTCGGTGTTTGTTGTTGACTGCAGAGCCGGGCCCGGCCTGGGTCCTGTCCGCTGATTGGATAAGGTCTCAGTCGGGCGGGCCTGGGATGATTTTCTGCAGAACCTGTAATCAGAGAGCTTGGCTGCGGGTTGGGTTGGGTGGAGCGGTAATCTCGAACACTGCCGTAATGAGCGGTGTTGGAGCTGGCGTAAATTACATGTTCGACGTTTATTTAATCAGCGCCGGGGCATTGCTGCTTATTTACTTGCCTGGTTTTGGAAACTCATATTTTTTTTTTCCTCTCCCTCGACAAGAGATGTTTGCAGGTCGTATATTTCGACACAGCTGGTGTAGACATCGAGTGGGGAATCTGCATATCTTTGAGGCTGGGTTTTTGCTGTTTCTGTCCAAAAGGATTTACATCAGGGGTGCTCCGCTCTCGTCCCGGAGGGCCTGTAGGCTGGTTCTGATGCATTTCAGCTCTTAAGTCTCTGATTGGCTGTAGCATCGGTGGCTAACGCTAATCTTGGAGAGCCGCTGACTGCCTTAGTTTCCTCTTACTCAGCACTTCATTGATAATGTAGCACGGTCGATTACTCCGTTAACTTGCTTCAGCAGGTTTCTGCATCTGAATTAGTTCTAATTTTAAGGTGAAACCAAAAAGCAGCAGAACCGGATTTCCAGGACCACAGTTGCCCAAATACACGCACGTTGTTTTGGAGGCCTTAGTTTGATGGAAATAAAACCACCACACACAGTGTGTCTAACGTACTTCAGCCCAGAGTTCACCCACGATCCACTCAGCTGCTCTGTTATTTGTGACTGTGACAGGGGCAGCAGTCTCCTGTAAAGGTTAAGGCACTGCGGTTCCAACTCAGAGGTTGCAGGTTTGATTCCCAGCTATTGCACTGCTGTAGCACCCATGATCAAGGTTCTAAACCCAGGCTGCTGAAACAAACGTTAAATGTAGAACAGCCCGAGTTTCTCTGGAAAGAACATCTTGCTAAATGCCTAAATGGAAGGGTTTGGAACTGGATCGTCATGACGGCTCCTGAAATACCACAACCTGTTCACACCCAAGAAACCAGGGGAGGTGAGCGGTCTGTGCAATCAACTGTTTTAATGGGCAATTAAGGGCTGGATAACAGCAGAGAGTGACATGCCCTGTGGTTCTCCAGGACCAGTGGAGAGGTCCACCGGTTTGGGGTTTGTGTAGTCTAGTCTACCTGCAATAGACGTGCATTTTGATGAGGCTCAGTAATATGGGAGTCTGACACTCAAATGTGAGATGCACGGTGGTTTCTCTCAGCCACATTTCTTCTGGAAGCTTCTTTATACACCGTTCAGCTAATGAACCGGTTTCGCCCCTGGGGCGGGATTATTGTTACGGGGCTTCTTGATTAAAACCGCCTGATTTCCAGATAAATGAAGCGACTAATAGCAGCGTGAATGTATCCATGGAGCGTGGTGGATTTCAAAGAGAGGTGCATTCTGGGTGTTCAGGTTTCCAGTGTTTACACTGCCTGAGATTGCGTGAAATGGTTCTGTGGACCAAATTAGGTGTTAGGAATAAACCAGCTGTACAGCTCAAAGGGTGATCCCGAGTCATACCCCGGCCACTGGCAGAAGAAATGACACTCAAATGCTTGTACTTTGGTGCTGTGATGTTGGCTTGTCATATTTTTTTTCCCCTATTTCCAGTTTTAAGTAGAATGTTCATCTGGAATAGAATGGTAACCAGGGGTGCATATTGATGTTGAATGACAGTAAGGCCACTTTGGCATTTGATAACTCACAGTTTGTGGTGTGGGGGTCAGTTTGGGGGGGGGGGTCATTGGGATACCTCATGTCCCCGAAAATGTTTGGGTGATTTGCCTCTGCATGGCCAGAATTGTTCCAGTACTTGTCCACATTGGCACTTTTCTTAAATTCATCTAAATGCTTTTTTAGTTATATGTGTTTTTAGGTATTTTTTCCATGGAAAATATGGCTTTGGCCCCTCGCATCGGCCTCTTGTGTTCCATGCATTTATTTAGTGCCTCTCTGTCTCTTACTGAATTCCCGAGCAATTTCCTACACATTGGTTCTGCCCCAGCTAGTTATCAGTGCATCTTTCTTCACCACTTTTGCTCAGAAAGCAGGTATACAGAGAAGAGTGTTGGTTTTGTCCCGAGATATTTCAGAACCGCTCCCGTCTCTCCTGTTCCTGGCCCCACCCTGATCTGCCCCGCCCCTTCACCGCAAGTGTTTTTGTTTCGCAAAAGGAATCCAGACAGCAACAGGTCGACAGAGATTAAATCTCACCCAATCCCGTCGCTCAAACGGGGATGTGCGATGGGGTTGCTGAGGGCGATGAGTCGGCACGGCGACTGATCGCTCAGCAATGAATGGCATCCTGCGTTACTTCACTGATGTCATCGACCATGACTCCTGACCGAAGCTCGGTCCCACCTCCTTACAGAGATGAGCGGTGCGTTCAGACAGGGGCTCGGGCTGGGGTCGTACCACTGCCCTCCCCCCCCCACCCCACCCCCACCCCCACCCCCATGAGAGACACAGAACGCGGCTGAAGGACTTGATTGGCAGGTTGTTATTGTTTTTTTTTTTTTGAGTGTCGGACAGTCATATGAAACGGAGGGGTGGTCTAGGGCGGAGCCTGTGCAATGCACGTCTGCATCTCTCTCTCACACACACACACACACACACACAGCTGCTGACACACGCATCCAAACTCACACTCTCACTGGTTTCACACCAGTAACCGAAACATCAGAGGGTGATCAGGGCCGCGGCACACAGTAAACATCAGGAATGCCGGCTGTGTACAAAACATGCAACAGGGTAGATATGAGGGGAAAACTGTCACTCTCATACACACACACACACACACACACACACACAGGCATGCTCAAACACTCATTCTAACATAATCACACATCAACACTCTCACTTGTACCCAAAAACATCTGAGAGATACACGCACAACATTAAGCTTCTGTACACTTCAAAAACACTGCACAAACACTGCACAAACACACAGCACAAACACATGGACACGTATACATGTATACACACTCAAATCTACTCTCGCACAGACACGCTCACCAACACACACACACAGATACATACACAAAAACAAACTTGTGCATAGAAACACATACAAGCTGTCCCTCAGAAAGACACATGCATACATATGTACACACAAACAAACTTGTTCACACATGCATAAAAGCTGCTCCACCCACTCACACAAATGTGCACACACACACACACACACACACACGTGTTGTACCCCTGCACCGCCCGCCCTGCCAGCCCACCAGGTCATGTGATTTTCGGGGCGTGGCAGTGCGACGTTCCCCCCTCCGGGCTCCGGGGCTGAAACCAGCGGCAGCTGGGCCTGAATTCCTCACATTGCTGCGCTTCCCTCCTCCCCTCTCCTTCCTGCCCCCTCCCGGCCCGCTGGCACCGAGGTGTTGCACAGTCAGAAAAAATTCCCCTCCCTCAGCAGTCTGGAGCCGTGGGTCTTTTTTTAAACGGTGCGTAAGTGGGGCAGTCACCTCACGCGCTGATCAGAGCCCCGGCAACGCCGCCTCCGTCGGGCCCTGTCAAAACACGACCCACGGCCCGCTGGTTACACCAATAAGGGCCTGAGAAAACCTTAAAGTTTTACCAAACAGAACCAACAAAACTACATCCCTACAGTTCCACTACACATTCCTCATAAACTATGCCCCCCACAGTCACGCTCACAGACCAGGCCTAATAAAGTATATTTTTATATTTATACCAAACTGAATCTCCGAAACGACATCCCTGCAGTTACACCAGACTGAGCCCAATAAACTCCATCTTTATAGTTATACGAAACAGAATTTGGAAAAGTTTGTCCCAACAGTTACATCAAAGAAACCTGATAAACCATGGCCTCCCAGTTACACCAGACAGGGCCAAACAAACAGCATCGTTACAGTTATACAGCTATACCAAACAGAGCCTGCTAAACATACCGTTACAAAAATTCTATTGAACTATGTCCTTACAGTTTCACCAGACAGAGCATGATAAACCATGGCATCCCAGTTTCATCAGACTGGGTCTAATGAATTATGCCCCTATAGTTTTACCAAACAGAATCTGCAAAGCTGCAGTATATCCCTACAGTTACACTAAAAAAAGCCTGGGAAACGGTCTCTGCAGTTCTGCCAGTCAGAGCCTGATGAATTACATTCTCACAGTTACACCATAAAGAGCCTGATAAGCTTTATCCCCACAGTTACACCTGACAGGGATGGATCCAGGGATGAGAAAATGTGTCCCCCAGCCATCTATTTAAGGTCAGGTTCATTTAGGAAACTGCTAATGTATTAAATGCATGTGTTAATTAACAAGTGATAAAATGATGTATGGTAAACGTTTTTGGGTCGACGTACATATGAACATAGTTTCTGCACCAGCTACACCATACAGGTAAAACAAACTATCCTCTCTAATTGGGTTCATAATTGACAGCATATCAGGTTTACTAGTTCCCTGGTTTTGGGGTTTTCTTTGCCAACAAGCTAGTTACTATATTTTTGACAAATACCACATTAAAGTGATTACATGGAACGATGAACAGCCTGATCTAATCCAAAGAATAAAAAACTGTGAGGTACACCCTCAGCAATGTGCTGGAACCAGAAATAGGTAGAACGGCCTATGCCAGGAGAGTTTATCTTCTCTAGACGGTGAGGCTGAGTATCTGGAGTTAAATATCCCAAACAGGGCTGGACTTTCCCCATGCAGCCACCACCTCTAAATTCAGCTAATTAGCACCCCTTTAAAGATTTTGGGGTTGTGATGTATTTTGTGAAAAATGTTGAATGATTAATGAGGAAATTCTCGGTGTCTTGGGGCTGACTGGGGGTTGGCTTTATCACTGAGCGCTGTGCGCCGCTGTGAGCTGTCAGAGTGCAGACACTCTTGTGTGTGTGTGTGTGTGTGTGTGTGTGTGTGTGTGTGTGTTTATGACTCTGCCTCTCGCTGAGAGGTTTAGAGTGTAAATTTGAATCTGTAAGTAAGAATCAGCATGTCCTGATTGATGGGGGAAGATCACATCGCTGCCCTGGATGTGTTGAAGAAGGTTTCTGCCGGGGTCTCATCACACTGGAGTTCCCCTTGTCCTACTAGTGTGGATTTCTTGCGTTTTGTACACACACACACACACACACAAGCTCTAGCACACACACACACACACACACACACACACAACAAACACAACGTACAAACTACACATACACAGAATTCAAGACAAGCATACATAAGCAGACAGATATGAATGTACGCAGACACATTGAATGGAGAGTGTTTACTCTTTGCGGCCAGCTTGTCCATGTCCCCCCTTCCCTCCCAAACCAGTGACATCACCCCCACAGTCCCCCTCCTCACCCCGACTCTGTTGTCTTGGGTGAGGACAGTAATAATGAGGTAATGCTTTAGCCCCCCCCACCCCCACCCACCCCAAATGAGATGCAGCTCTATTCTCTCTGACCCCCCACACCCCCCACCCCCGTAACCACCGGCAACCCGCTAATTTTCCGGCTTTTATTTGTGCTGGTGGGGTTTGGGGGGGGAGGCCTTGCTGGTGTCTGAGGGCAGCTCTCTCGCTGTGGGCTGAGGGCCGAGGGCTCCCCACCCCAGGCTCTGCTCTGTTAGCTCTGCAAACCGCCCCTCTGGGTCTCAGAGCAGAGAGCGGGCCAAAGCTCAGAACACACTCCCTGTTTATGATAATGATCAGTCAGAGCAATGACAACTTCATTTACATTACATCTGTACAAGGCCGCATGCCAAACTTCTTCAGTCATTACGCATGTAAGTAATGGTTATGGTAAAACATATATTAAAAGTATACAGTTAAATATTTGCATTAAACGGAATGTGTGAGACATTTGATGCGTGTGCGTGTGCGTGTGCGTGCGTGCGTGCGTGCTTATTGTATTCCACCTCACCTGAGGACGGTCCATCAGGCTCCCTGCATTTTCACCCATGTGTGTTGTAGGCAGGCCCTGCATGCAGCAGCTGTGCTTGCTCATGTCTTTGTGTGCTCATAGTGCTGCTCTCTCCTTCCTTTTTGCAGGAAGTTGCGATTTGCTTTTGTGGCATTGCATATTTCCATGGCAATGGTGTACCACTTTCCTCAAATACCAGCGCTGCACCATTAGAAACAGCCCTTTCTGCAGCTCTAAATATAACAGTCACATGGATGCAGAACGCAAAACGCAGCCATGTGACTTGTGTTTCTAATTTGCCAGCGACGTGGCAGGGTTATGCGTTATTATAAAAGCGTGTGACTTCTTAATTTCGAATCACAGGGATGAATGTTTTAAACATGAATTGTGTATTGAGTATTTTAAGAAGGTGGTAAAACTGCTTCTTGTGCTAAACGGTCTTAAAAGTGAAGCTCTTGTCGCAGTTATTTAGCAGACAGGCCAGAGCGATGAACCAAAGTGCATGCAAAAAAGCTCCGGCGAAGAGCAGAAAAGATACCCAGTTATCGGCGTTAGGGCAGATAGCAGTCGTCGTTGAATGACAGAGACGTTTCACATGCACACACGCGCAAAGGGGCGTGAAGGCTTCAGGCTGTGTGCGCCCTGTGTGCAGCTGAAGGGTGGAGTCAAGACTGCCGGCACAGTAGCGTGAGCGATCAGGTCACCTGTGACTCCCGTAACACCTGAGTCACCCGCCAGAGTGGGTCAACACAGTCACGAGTGCTGGGAGTTGTTTGCTCTCGCTGAAGGAACAGGGCTGTCTGTTCTATCTAATTATCCTCAGCTAACAGTGACACATTTTATTCTGTACTACATTTTTTGGGTTAGCAATCATTCATGTCATTAATGCATTATTTATTATTAGTTAAAGCACTGCACTGTATGGCCTTGGTAACAAGAATCAATGTTCAGAATAACTTGGCTGAGCAGTTTTTTTTTGTTTCTGATGGAACTCATTAAAAGACAGGTTTTTGGCCTGCCTTGTTGTAACTCTGAGTATGTTTTCTGTTACCAGCAGAGTGTTTCTTTTCCTCCTCATTGAGAATTTCAGAAGTCAGCATTTCCAGAAGTCACATGACCCTGAATCAATACTGGCCTGCTTTCTCAATAGATGGGGGCGAGTGATGCCTTGGCCTGTGTTTACCGCCGGTCAGAATGGTTTCTTATGGAATGCGTTTCGAGGCAAACTCGGTCCTGGGGACCCACTCTGCATATGCTGGTTTTCATTCCAACCATAATAGGAACCTCTGGATTGCAACAAGCTGTTCTACTAATTTTAGCCACTTAAAGTCTCTGTTGAACGATGATTTGTGCTCTTAAAGCCACATTATTTCTGAAAAGGCACAAAGAGCGAATGCTTCGTATTCACAGTCCAGACATTTTAATCGGTTCGATCAACCAGTGCTCGCATTTTCTGTAATGTGCTTCATTGCACATGATTGCTTTAGAGTGGTTAGACCTACACATGTACACCAGCAGCCAGAATGCCTCCTCATAGGTTGTGTTTGGAGGCATTGTGTTTATGTCTGTATTCTGGTAATCCAGTGTATTGTGAAATCAGAAAGCTGTGTTTTTATAGAGTTATACCTTTGTGGGACACACCCTCTTGGTTGCAGAGAATGAGTGAATGGATACAGTGGAGATGACAGTCGTTTGCTTTCAGAAGCTCTGCTGAGACCACCTGGGATTTGAACCTGCAGCCATACAGAAGGGCACAGAGGTTTGTGGGTAGAGTGGACATCCATGACCTTGAAGCTTGTGTAACGAAGGTAACTGAATGCAGAGTGTGCCAGCGATTTAGCAGATGTGGTGCCTCTGTTTTGGTGCACAGCGCGTTATGGAGCTGTGTGACGGACTGCATTGCTGCGTTATGGAGCTGTGTGTCAGCCTCAGCTCATTCCTGAAGTCTGACAACCTGAAGGAGCCATTCTCTGTGTGCTGGCATGTTTACTCCACAAAGCATACATGTATACACACACACATACACACTCACCAACCCACACTCATACATTATTGTATTTACAGTATTATTGTAATAACTGTGTCTCTCACACACACACACACACACACACTTGCATGCATTCTCATATGCACACAGAACTGCTCTCTGTGGGGGCTTCACATTTGTTTTTTTGCCAGGAGGGACAGGTGTTTCCAGTAAGAGCCAGATTGGATGCACAGAGTGCTATTACCTACAAACACATGAGCGCATGCTCTTTTATACACACATACACACACACACACACTCTCACACACACACACACACACACACACACACACACACACACACACACACGCATTAACTCATTCAGGCACATACATGCACTCACACACGCACTCACTGTATGTCTTACTTTCATGCATCCGCGCACATGCAAGCATCATACGCTTACCCTCACACACACACACACACACACACACAGCTCTCCCTCTGCCTGGGGTTGGGTTTGGAATGGAGAGGCCGGTTTGCACAGCACAGTGTGACAGTGCTGTCTGATCCGTAAGCGGAGCAGCAGACCGCAGCGTGACGGTGTTGTTGTGTGACGGTGTTGTCTGATCCGTGAGGGGAGCAGCGTTCCGTGGATTCCAGGACGGACTGACCCACTTTCCCAGCTATGCTGCCTGCAGACGGTGCACACACCTCCTTGCTGTGCAGAACCTGCAGCACCATGTTACTCTGCTGCCATGAGCGACACCCTCTAACTGTTGCCATGAGCGATACCCTGACATTCTGTCACCATGAGGAACAGCATGATCCACCATTACAGTACAGTGATGTTCCTCGCCATGCTGTAATATATCAGTTTTGCTAAAGCAATTAGGGAATTACACAACACACACACACACACACACACACGGAGCAGCGTCTTACCCTGTTACCCTATTACTCTGTGTTTGTGAAGGCACGTCCAGTGATACCCTGTTACCCTGTCCCTGTTGTCATGACAACGGCCATTACTCCTGAGGCACCCCGTTACTCTGTTGCCATGACAACACACGCAAGTCCCACTGAACCCTGTTGCGTTTGCGCCGTGTGAACCTCATGGCTTGCTGTACCGTGCACAAGATGGCCGAAGTGTAGATGGTGATGGAATACGTAACCAATCACAGTGTACGGTTTTAAGATGGTGAGCATTTATATATTTATTTATTTATTTGTTTGCATACATCCCATGACGTGACAGGAGATGAAATGAAATGTTGTTTTCAGCTTTCCTCAACGGTTAATTTAGAGATTTTAGTGTGAAGAAGGGTTCACAACATTTCAGTTTTCTTATAGAATAATCAATTTATATCATCTGAGCTATTGGTGCTGTGTGATTTCTGGAAGGCAACTTTTTTTTTTTTTTTTCCCTTCTTGCGTTCATCTTACCAGGGCTGATGGTGAAACGTGAGACTGCCGCGGAAGTGGGGCGGCTGGAGTGTGGATGGGTGGGGGGGTAGGGGGGTTGGGCCTTAGATCTGTGTCTGTGTGTTAATCGATTCTACCAAATGAATTGTTTATGAGCCGCACTCCTTAAGCCGAGCTGGGGGGGGGCTGAATTATGTATGTAACGACTCAACATCCTCCCTCCTCCATCTAGTAAAAGTGTCCTAATGCCATTTAACTGTCAGTGCTAAGTAACTGCGGCTGTTCCTCCTTACGGGAGTTTCTCATCCTCTCTGTGGCGGAGAGAGCGAATGTCGTATCACTCATCGGGGCTGAATCTGGAGTGCGGGGATCGAGGGGCCGGCCTACTTCTGAGAATGAAACCACGCAGTGCGGAGTTTCTCGAACACAAGACCGTGTGTACGCCAGTTTTCTTTCCAACTATGGCAACCTCTGAATTGCAACAAGCTGTTAGTTTTGGTCTTACTTTTTAAAGAATATCAATCTGTTTCAAAGTCTGTGAACTAAGATTTCCCCACTGAAGACTAGGTTATGATTGGCTAAGATATGAATGCTGTGGAAAACAAATGTCCAGTATTCACATCCCAGAACTTTCAGTCTGTCAGATAAAGTAATTGTTTCACTGGAGAGTCTTTGTTGAGTACAGTTTGAGTCCTGCAGTTTTTGCTGAGGGGAGTTTGAAATGAAATAGAATGACATGAAACAGAAATACACTGCAATATATCATGGCTACATATTTCAGTACAGTCTTTTTTATTGCAGTATGTGAAAACTGTAGTTATTTGTATTTTTGCCAAAGTGCAAGACATACTGTTGCAATAACTAATCTGATCTTATTTATTGCTAGATTTATTTCAGCACATTTTATTTCTGTGGATGTTGAGTCATGTACCGCTTTCGGTTCATCAGATTTTCACATTCTTCCAGACCCATGGTAGTGAGTGGGTGGGAGTGAGAGATCAAATTTAACCTTCTGCACTGCTTTATACCAAATGAAGAGATGGTCTAAACATAAAAACAGCTGTGGCCATAAAGGTTAACCAAATTTTGGAGTGTGGTTACTAGGCTCTTGGACAATCCTTGAAAGCTGTCAAATTTGCAAAATAAGGGAAATAAGGGACAAAATTATGTCTATTTGTGTACAGAATTTCAGCAGGCATTTGTCACAGTAGGCTGTGTTTTAGACCACAGTCTAAAATCCCCTCAGACCTTACCACAGGGCCTTAGAAATAAAGGAAAACTTCCGTGGACACACTGGGGTAAGCCTGTCCTCCTCTCATCAACTCAGGGTTTGACAGTGAAGACCACCGGGTCGTTTAGGTCATGACAAATGACAGCTTTGACGGCAGCGGTACCTCCTGAGGGCTTGGCAACTTTTGAGAAGTCTCCTATCAACTTTTGGTAGAAATCATGCCCTTACAAAACTATCCTGGGTCAGAATTCAGATTCTAGCAAAGTGGGTTTGGGCTTCAGTTCACATAGCAGGAGCTGATTTTTGGACAGCCTTCGCTTGCGGAAATGACGGCGGCCATTTTTATATTGTTTACTCGATGGTCTGCATCTCGCGATGTTGCTTGTGCACAGAGTCTTTCTCGGGATCTTGCATTTGATGGAATGTGACCTTTAAAGGACTTGAAATGTGAGGCTGTCTTCGCATTTTAAGTTGCTTTGGTATTAGAGTGCCTGCTAAGTGCCTGTAGTTTAGTGTAATTTAATTTATTTGAGCACCCACGCTTAGCTATGCTGTTAGCTCATTAAAAAAGTATCATTAAAATTCAGTGTAAGTGTCATATTAGAGACTTTGCAGTCTGACTGCTCGATTTTTTTTTTTTTTTTGCAGAACGATGAAATGGGTGTTCAGCAGGTTTTAACTGCACAACAGGGGTGGATGCAAGCAGACTGCAAATCTTTCACAGTGTTTACAGTCTGGGTTTTACGCAGCGCAAGTTTCGCCACCGGCTGGTGAGGGGCATTCCGCTGTTTGGGTGATGTTGTTTTAGAGCACGGGGGCCCTAGCCGGTGGTGTTAAGTTTGATCCTGTTTTCACTGCCTCTCTCTTCGTCTTTTCCTTCTGCTCTCTCGCCTTTTCTCTCTGTCTCCCTATTCTTCACCCCGTCCCTCTCACAGTTTCTCCATGTGTCTCTGTCCTTTTTTTCATTCTTTCCCTTTTCTCTCTTTCGTTCTCCCTCCCTTCAGTCCCACAGCTCTGGTGGCTGTTTCTACATAAATCATGACCTGTCCATACTAACTTCACTGCATACTGCCTACGCAATATAATATTAATGTCAGGCCCTTCTTCTGCT
Organism: Albula goreensis; assembly: GCA_022829145.1. Taxonomy (NCBI): domain Eukaryota; kingdom Metazoa; phylum Chordata; class Actinopteri; order Albuliformes; family Albulidae; genus Albula; species Albula goreensis. The sequence goes on from CM040750.1 coordinate 35,087,131, forward strand.
CCACTTCTTTCTCTTGCTTTTCTCCTTCTTTCTTTATCTTTCAGTCCTCCTTGCTGTCTTGCCCTGTCAGCTCAGTTCAGATGGGAGTTTTATTGGAGTGACAAATAACATTGTTTTTCCAAGCAAGTTTAGAAAAATGAAGACAGCAATGGTATAAACAATGAATCGATACACCTACGCAAACATATATTTATATTCCATTCTCTCTGACTCTCCCCCTCTCATCGAGTTTTTGGTTTTCGTTCTGGGTCGAGAGACCGCTGCTGCCTCCAGACACCGTTTTCGTTCGCTATCTCAGTTTTATTACCGCCGTGGATCAAGCCGATGCTCGGCGCTGTCGCCCGTAGCGAAGGAATGCAGCCCGGGCGGCCCGCCTGTTTGCCTTCCGCAGTTAGCGAGGCTAACCTTATTAGTTTCATCGCTTTTATTGTCGCACCGCGGTTAACAGTTCCTGATACTGCGCTTCGACGGTGCTGTTTTTCTGAATAAACACGGTAAATTAAACGCAGAGGAGGAGAAGGGAGGGAGAAACAACAGGAAGAAGCCCACTCTGCCGTGTACATTTCTCTCCTGTTGGTTGCCTTGGTTTCCAGACTTGGCATTTTCCTCACGTGCGCTGCCTGAGACATTTCAGTGTGTAGGAGGCTCCGCAGCCGGTCCGCACTGATGCAGACTGCCCTCAAAACTCAGTTACGGTCAGTGCTGAACTAGCATTATACATCGTCATATTTACTGGTTGATAGGACAGTTTCCACTGGAATGTGCTTAAAGCCCTGGGTGTGCATTCATAACATGTTTCAGAGAAAAATAGCTGATCTCAGATCAGTTTTTCTTTCTGGTCCCAGATGGATAGGAATTGGATATGGACTGGGGAAAACTATCCAAGATCAAACAGTCTCAAACAGTATGAGCACTGAAGACCCTGGAATTTTGACCCAATTTCTGTTCAGTCGAGGGTTTTGTTTGTTCCACCTCATTGCAAAAAAGTGGAAGATTTAAGCTGTTTTTCTGCTGATGAGAGATATCCCAGTATTGATTTGACCCCTTTGAAATGATCTTGTTGTTTATTTTATGTTCCTGTTGTGCAGGGCTCGCCTTGTGCTCGTATTATTCAATGGTATCTTATTTTCACCTCCTGTCACCCTCTCCCAGTCCCTCTCTCCCCCCTCACACTCCCCTCGTTCTCCCATCTCACATTTCATCCATAAAAAAATGTATCAAAATGCTAAAGTTAGAAATGATACATGATTTGATCATTTTCATTCTTACAATAGGCAAAGCAAAATTATCTGTCAGTGAGGGAAGAAAAAATTACTTAATGTCTTAAAATATGGAACATAGTGTTGAATTAAGAAGAATGGAAAAAAAAAAGCAAGAGCAATCTTAGTGGTAAAATTCTAGGCAAGAAAATTAAGCTTAATCTGTAATACCCATTAAGATAAAGATTTTATGCAGTGTCCCACACTCTGTCCCTAACTCTTTATTAGGTCTTTCTCTTCTTTTCCTAAGGCATTCTTCTTCCTCATTCTCCAGTACTTGCTTGACATCCTGCTGTTTGGGTCAGGGAGAATAAAGGGTGGAGGGGAATGTTATACAATCCCAGAATTCTCGGTGTGTCCCACCCACGACCACATGATCACATCCCACATCCTTTCTCTGTCCATGGCGTGTACGTGCAGGCGGGACCCCATGTGGAAATGACGGGGGTTTGGGTTGGGGCGTGGGGGAGTTTATCAGGGACACTCCGTTGGGGGGGGGGGGTTGTTTCCAGGGTTCTGTGATATGATGATGTCATGCATTCCTGTGCTCCGCAGCTCCACGGTCCCTCATTCTTGGTCCCGTAGGGCCGCAGTGTGTGTTCTGCTTTTTGTTTTCACTCATAACTTCACAACTAGTTCACACCCAAGAGACTCGAGGTCAGCCTGACTAGAACAGCATGTTGAGGTGAAGGGGAAAAAAGAAAATTTTAAGCAATGAAGCCAGATTCACAGTAGTTGCATATGAGTGTTTCATTGTTGATTTGCTGCCACAACTTCCTGTAAGTGCTGTCGCCTCTTAGAAATTTCTTTATATGTGGGATGACACCATTTCCTGAGACATATATGATTGAAAGCCATTTCAGCACAATTTGACAATCAGTTCGTTGCCATCATTTATTTTCCACGAGGCAAAGCTAACATTTACCCTCTCCTCTTCAATGCTCGTGTGTGTGTGTGTGTGTGTGTGTGTGTGTGTGGGGGCGATTTATTGTGTTTTAAGAGTCTCTCTCAGCACTGCTGGCAGATTGGTTATTCTGCTAAATTGAGCCCTCTGCTTTGGCAGCTTAGCGGGCAGGTTTGAGCCATGCCCTGTGGAATGGAATGCATTGGGGTGAGTTATCTTAACCACAACAGTTCAGATCTGTTTTGACAAAGAATGGGGTAAAACACAAGGCTTTCATAGGTTATTAACCATTTGGTAGCTTCCCGTGGGGTCCATTTCTCAAAATCTGACTGAACCCTGCCCACTCTCTGACCCCTGACCAAACTCTGACCGAACCTGGATCAGTCTATGGCCGAATGCTGACTGAACTCAGACCAACTCTCATGTTCAGCAAGCTGCCGAAATCTCCCCCCCCCAGCACTAAGCTGCCTTGCCCAGCGTTTCCGTGGGAATGAGTCCAGGCTGGCTGAGATCACCCGCTACCTTCCCATCTTCCTCTCTGTGGAACGTTCCGTTGCTTCCTGGCAGAGGGCCTGTCGCCGTGTGCCCTGTATTTCCAGCTAACTAACGTCTCATCCGCGCGTTTGCTCGTTCAAGAGTGGCAACGCTCTGAAGGCTGAGCCTCATCTCTTTCCCCGCACCGGTTTTGAATGGGGCGAGAGCCGGGTTTCAGTCCGGCCCCAGGAGGAGAGCACGGAGCTCCAGGTCCACCTGCCCTGCAGTCTTGTCCTCCCCAGCCAGACACAGGGCTGTGTAAACAGTGTCACTGAGTGTGCATGGGCCCCCTGTCCACTTGCGGTTTCCTAGAACTCCGCCAGTTGCGCTTCGCCGTGTAACTGTCTACTGTCCTGCTTCATGTGAATCTGTTTTAGGTTGGTCCGGTTTGTGGACAGTAACTTGTAACCTGCATTTGACGGAATCCGGTCGCTTCTGGATCTTTTCTCTGAATCGGTATGGCCACCGTTCTAAAGATGGCTATATGGTGGAAGATTTGTGTGGCTCAGCCTGCGTCTCTAACCTGTGCCTTCGAGTTCAGGGAAGGGGGTAGCTGCAGCGCGCTACACGTGGGAGGTCATGTGTAATTTGCACAGGCTCTTCTGTGTCAGCTGCCTCTGTCCCAAATTTAGCCTCAGGAGATGGGGGAGGGGGTGTTGGGACCATCTGAGAAACACAACCCTCCATCCACCCCCCCTAAGGGTGTCCCATGATTCATTGCACACACTGAGGTAATATGGTCAATGTCTGCCGAAATATTGAAGGCCCATTGTATTCACCCTTAAGTTTTTCAACGGCACATCCTGTTGACCGAAAGCAGTTTTTCCTCAATGATCCGAGTCACAAAGCTGACATAAGCGAAAGAATGAGATGTGAAAATCAACTCACTGGTCTCCTCCTGAAACTGTTTTTCCATGCCATGAGATCCACAGGGTGTGGCTGGTATTTTTCACCGTAAAGTCAGCAAACAGTCCAGACACAAGAAACCAGATGAGGGGTGAGTTAACTAGTCAAGTATGCTAATTAAGCAATTAAGTTCTGAGTAACATCAGAGACAAGAAACACGCCCTGCATCTCTTCAGAGCCAGGGATGTTCACTCCTGTGCACAGCTACACTGGAGTCGGATGGCAAAAATGAGAGTTCTGGTTTATTCTGGGCCTGGAAGCGTTGCAGGTCAAAAACTGGAGTAAACACTGTAAAGAAGTAATGAATCATCCTCAGGTGACAGTGCAGACAAGCTCAGCTGACTGGAGATGGATTCCCCTGGAAGTGCCTGGGTCCTTGGTGCTCTCCTTCCTCTCTTCTTAGAAAATGGTGGCCTCTTTCCTCCTCTACTGACATACAACACCTCAGAAATACCTACCGCAGCGCTGTGCCGTGTTTACTTCTCTCTCAGAATATAACGGGCTTCCCCTCTCAGCGTCTTTGTTGGAGTAAACGATATATCCGGGATTTCAGCTTCATGTTAAGTGTGAAACTCTTTCCCCTGGCCACTGTGTGCGCACCGAGGACTGGCTGGTTAATTTTAGCTTTGGGTGAATAATTTAGGCCCTGTCGTCCCAGTGTTTACCTGTTCCGTTTCCCTTCGGCTCAGTTTGCCATGTGTGTGTGTGTGCCCGTCCATCCGTCAGGGGTATGCGTTAGTTGTTCAAAGTAAAAATGTTTTCTCTACATTTTTACCACACCCAATGTGGAGGCAGAAATTTAATTGTTTGGGGGTGGTGGGGAAAAGGAGGGGGTTGGGGGCGGTTTTGGGTTTGAGTTGGGATACCCTCTCTTACTCCTCCTCAGGCAGGGGGGTAGGTGGTTGTTTGGGTGTTCACTTTGTCAGGACAGGCCAGTGTTTGGATTGGGGGGGTGGGGTGGATGGGACGGGGGGTGGTGGTGGGGGTTGGGGGGGGGGGGGGTAGGATCCCTGGGTATTGCCTGAATGGCCTGATCCAGACACAAGAGAGAGATGGAGGCCGCACGAGAGAAATGGAGACAGAAAGAAGAGAGAGAGAGAGATCAGCCAGCAGGCTGTGAAAACAGGATGTGCTGGGCTTTGTGTTTCCCAAAGGATAGGGGCCTAGCCGTACCCCCACCTTCAAAGACCACCCTATTCTCTGTGCCCCCCCACCTCTCCATCCCTCCCTGACCCCCATTAAACCCGTTTATGGACAGGTATTGCATAATTAGTGCAAGCTACAGATACTGTAACATGACACATCTGAAGATTATGCTGTCAGCATATTAATGCATATTTATATTTGTCGCTATCAGATAAAGCATAAACACGTACAACACACACACACACACACACACAGACACACACACCCCTCTGTCATTCTTTATTCTGTGCTTGTGTGGCTCTCTCATAGTTCATTCACAGTCATGAGTAACCTGTCCCACACTGAGCCGCCTGGTGTACTCATGGGGTGTGACAGCTGATGATGTAGTTTGGTGTGTGTGTCTGTGTCTGTGTGTCTGTGTGTCTGTGTGTGTCGGTGTGTCTGTGTGTGTGTGTGTGTGTGTGTGTGTGTGTGTGTGTGTGTGTGTGTGTGTGTGTCTGTGTGTCTGTGTGTCTGTGTGTCTGTGTGTGTCTGCGTCTGTGTGTGTGTGTGTGTGTGTGTGTGTGTGTCTGCGTCTGTGTGTGTGTGTGTGTGTCTGTGTGTGTGTGTGTGTCTGTGTCTGTGTCTGTGTGTATATTTTAATGTTTCCTTTAATGTGACCTTTCTTTAACCAGGTTAGTCCCATTGAGGGTAAAACCTCTTTGGCAAGAGAGACCTGCCCAGGAAGGGCAGAACTTAACAAATGACCAGACAGCACAACAAACAAACGGAAAGAACAAAGACAAGCAGAGCGAGCGAAACACAGTCAAGTGCAAGTCCTGTCTCTCTCTCTGTCTGTGTGCATGTGAGTGTGCGTGCAATCTGTGTGTGTGCATGCGTATATTTTGGTTTTCTGTGTGTGTGTGTGTGTGTGTGTGTGTGTGTGTGTGTGTGTGTGTGTTTATGTGAGCTCATTGTCACGTTGGAGAGAACAGTTATGGGAAAAGCGGACTGTGTTCCAAGGGTGGACTCTTATCTTTAGACACCGATGACATCATCTTTCCAGCGGCAGTGTTAGCATTAGTGCTAGCGCCCTCGCTTTGAGCTGGGAACCAGAGAGACGTCTCTGCCCCAGGCCGGTATCTGCCTCCAGTTTCCGGTTTCCATTCGGACATTGCTTGCTCACCTGCTCCGAGCTCATGTTTAGGCAGGCGAGCGTTAAGGGCAGACTGCTCCTCTCTAACGATTCCTATTGCAGGAAGGTAAACTCAACTTTCTTTCTCACTTCCTACCCACATGGTTTTACATAACATTACCGTATGGTTATTTAGCTGATGCTTTTATCCAAAGCACAGACAGTTACTTGGACTACCCAGGGGCCAGCCCCCCCCTCCGTTTGGACCAATGTGGGGTTAAAGCCTTGGTCAAGAGCCTAACAGCTGCGCTGACCTTACTGTGACTAGACTGGAACTTGAACCACAAACCTTGTAGGTCCTAGTCAAACACGCTGCTGGGCTAGTTAAAGTCGGGTGAGTTTCACTACTGATAAAAACACAGGCTCTCTGGAAAAGCTGAAGACTATTACGTGAACTAAAAGGAATAGTGACGGCGTATGGATGCAGGCTTTACTGCACGGAGGTGTGTTTAGCGCCTGTGTCAGTGAGAGAAGGGGCGTCATAAAGATGAATTGTTGTAGCATCTGATTAGCACTGCTTTGTTTGCTGTTTCTGTTTGTAGCACGGTGGCGTTTAAAGATGAAAGCCTAATTCTTACTGCACACCTGCTAACGGTCTTAAGCTGTCCTGGTAAATATGCTTCTACTGCAATAAAACTTTCACATGCAGGCACTCAAGTACACACACACACACATTTTTTACTGAAGGGATTTTGTGTTTTCACTTTTGATGTGGTTTGTGTTGTCCTTACTCATTGAAAGGTTTTTCATTCTTACAAAACTTTCCAATCTCTTTCCATGCTCTTTTGATCGGAAGTTGGCATCAGAGGCAATTTCTCTCCCTCTCTCTCTCTCTCTCTCTCTCTCTCTCATACTATGTGTCTCTCTCTTTCTGTTTCTGTCTCTCTGAGCTTTGTGGCAGAATCACTCTGCTCTTTGCCTCTCCATTTCCATTCATCAAAAAATAAGTGCACGGTGGCGGTTTGAATGATGGCGGTTTCAAGATGTTTAAAATCGCACACTCAGCTGCTGTCTGTGTTTGCACAGCCCTGACTCATAACCCCCCCATCCCCCCCATGGCAGGGTCAGCCAGGTGTGTTCAAAGGGGAACAGGGCAGGACAGGTGTGGAATTTTCCGGATCTTTTCGCTGGCTCTGACACACAGGGGTGATGGAGGCGTTGGGGGGTTGCGGTCAATTGCGGGCGCTCCCTTTTGGCCTCCTTTCATCATTCTCCTGGGTGGCATGTGTGGGCCGGTGCAATTACCTGCACCGATCCGGCACTGCTATGGAAACATACACCACACCTGGGACCTGGGGGGATGAGGGAGGGGTGGGGTGGGGTTTGGGTTTGGTTGGGTGGAGGTTAGCATCCATTACATGCTCTCCCTCTCTGATTCAGTCAGTCTCATGGCCTTGAATCCCGTTACCTTGGTACCTGCAATTTTTTATTACAGATTTTGTTGGACCACTTATCATTTTCCATACATCCCTTTGTTGTGTGATTAGTACAATGTTGGGGCCAGGACTCGATAGGGGTCCATGATTCCAATTGTGGTTCAGTTGTGGTTTTTCAAAGACACAATTTTTTTCTTCAGATGTTTGTCAAAGTCCATAAGAAAACAAACGACATGTTTCACAAATAAAATCAAACCATAAAATAAAGTAACAGAATATATCATGAAATATTGATATTGCAATGTTCCGCCTTTCATTAAACTACCTCAGAGATCAGTCTCCTCTGAGTGAGAAGTTGGTCAGGGCGTGTGGGGGTGTGGCAGGGTGTGGAGATGGTGATGTCATAGCTTAAGCACACGTGTCTTTAGAATCCATGCTCAGTGGTTGTTGCTAGGCGCGATGATGTCACAGAGGCCTTCTTCTCCACACTCTTATGAAACCATAGCCATGCTGCGGGGTGTTTCGTTTTGGCTTGGGTGTCTCTACCCTCCTTTGCTCCTGGCTGTTTCTTTTTTTCTTGTCACTCCTCACCAATCTCTCTGTCTCTCCTTTTCTTTTCATCTATGTCTTCCACACTCTCCCTTTTTTTTTCTCCCCCTTGATGTCTATCACCATTTCTTTGTCTTGTTCTTTGCTCCTTCGACTCTCCTTTTTCCCTTCCTTTCTCTCCCACTTTTGCTTTTCTTGTCTTTCTCCTCTCACCTCTCTCTTCTTCCCTCCCTCCTGTTCTCTCCATCACCCCCCCTCTTTGATTTCAAGTGCGTAAAAAATAAAATAAATGGCAACTAATAAATGTTCTTATCTGGGAAGCAGAGATGGAAATTGATATGAGTGCTATAACTCACAAAGTGTGATATGACATCTGATCCAACAGTGCCAAGGGCAGAAAGGTGGATCTGGTGTTCAGAGTGAGGGAAAAAACCCTGGTCTTCACAGTCTAGGGCTTACATTCAGCATGTTTGGTTTAAACTGAAAATGTGTAATTTTTTGTTTAATTTGTTAGTTTGTGATCACTGCGCTACACTGATATAAATAAACCCATCCTCATGTGGGACTGCATGTGCTGGTTTTCATTCCACACTCCATTAGTTCCATTAATTTGCTCAATTATTCCTGTTTGTTTTCACACAATGAATATGAAGTGTAAATGGTCAGCAAATTTCTGTCGTCTAGGCAACAGCCATTGCTTGTATCCTGCGCTTTAGCACAGGGTTACACGCACATGGCTCAATGAGTAATTGAACACAATTAAGGCAGCATTAGCTGATTGTTTGGAATGAAGACCAGCGAACACGCAGTTTGGCATTGCTGGTGCACAGGTTGGGGAAATAGCCATTTAACGGTTTGTTGAAGCACAAACTCAGTTCTCTATCCCTCTCTCTTCGTCTCTCCTGTTAGCTGCCTCCCCAGTCCCGGAGGCCAAACCCAAAGAGGATGATGATGGAGGAGCGAAGGCCCCCCCTAAAACAGACGCCCAGCTGACAGCAGACTCCCCCGTCCCCGCCCCCCGCGCAGAGACCCCCACGAAGGCAGAGAGCGGCCGACGGGCCGACACCCCCACGAAAAAAGAGTCTGCCGCCACCCCTGGGACTAGCAGCAGCCCCCGTCCAAAAAAAGGTACGTTTTTATGCACCCCCCATCTTTTTTCCCCCCCTCCCTCTTCAAGCCTGCGGGCCCTAGTCTGACTCAACCAGTGTGAGCTGCTTAGCAAGCTAACTATGCTAAGCAGAACTATCCTTAGCACCATAAATACATAAAAGATACTCAAATAAGAAAAGCATAACAATAAAATAAGAAACATACCATTCAAATAATTAATATAATTTACAAAAATATTATTGCGACCACATTTATTACCACTTGTGTGGGGCAGCAGTGTAACATAACAGTTAAGGAGAGTCTTCAAACTCAGTGAAGGTGAGTTCTGTTCCCAGGTTGGGCATTTCTGTGGCACCCTTCAGCGAAGGCACCCAACTGAAATTACTTCAGTAAATACCCAGCCGTATAAATGGATAGCGTGTATAAAATGTGAGCTGTGTTAGTCACTCTGGACAAGAGCATCAGCTAAATGGCTCAGTGTAAATGGGGATTGAATCGGTTTTGTGAATATAAATTAGCGCACCTGAGTTAGCCCTGCCTGCCGGTCCCGCTGACCTGTAACCGCAGTCATGAATGCTGCATAATCACAAACCCAATCACACAAACACTGTGCGCTGGAACCCCGTCATTCCCATTCAAGCAAGCGCTCAGACAGGGAAGACTTAATGAGCAGAGCCTGTGTACGTTTTCGGACGGCGGATAATGGGCTAAGTGTCGCCATGGATACTTGATATTTGGGGTTTCTCCCGCCTCCCCCCACCCATACAGAGAAATTGATACCCCAATTACCCCACTGTCTGGGGCAGAATCTGGCAGGTCTGAAGCTCCCGGGGGGGGGTGGGTGGAAAAGAAGACGAGATAAAACCTCACGCTCTTTATCTAATTAGCTTTGTGTGCTTTGCAGAGAAAGGGGATCGATTGAGTAGGAAGGCAGGAGAAATTGAATTCTCCCGCTAGGCTAGGCTAGGCTAGGCTAGGCCAGATTCCCTGTAATGTGAACATGCTAAATGCCAGTTTCAGGGGGCAGTGACTGAGGGGAGGGGGTGAAAGGGTAGAGCTGCTGGGAGAGCTGTGGTCATTATGGGATGGATGGAGCAGGAATTAGGTGTCTCATTTCTGCAGGGATTTGAGTGGTAGGGAGAATGGAGGGAGGGGATGTAATTTTGTGCCAGGTGGTCATTGAGCCAGGTACCCCCTGCCCACCTCAAATCCGGCGGGTCTGCCCCTTTCGCCACTCTGGCAACAATGAGCCGCCTGTCTGGTTTAGAGGTCAGCGGCTCACGGCTAACGTTGAGAAAACCCGGCTTCCAAACAGGCGGATCAAGGGCGGATTTAATTTGCCCAGAAAGCTGGCGAAGAAAGGGGCTGTTCAGCTCTTACTGTGATTCTGGAGAGGGGGATTTTACCTAATTTCTTCCTGTTTTTGTAATGGATATCCACGGCTGTCATGGTTAGGGAATGCCTTTGTGACCCGTGGACCCGTATTGTAGCATGCAGCTAATTAGCAGCAATGGAATGCTGCTAATCTTAAATGGGTGACCCTTAACTGGTCTAAGAAATGACTGGCAACTTCACTACTGCCTTACCTTATTTGAAGAGTTTTATCCCTCTACCTGGGTTTGACTGGTTCATTCTTTCACCTGGAGCATTTTAAATGCTTTTGCTTAGGGTACTGATTATTTTAACCATCATGATTTGGAAGAAGAGAGATCAGCATAGGGTGGTTTGCTTCACTTCCTGAAATGCGTGTTGGTGCTGCCATGTTATTCTGTCTGAAATGTATGCTTTCTTTCTCTGTCCTACATTAATCTATATGTGTTTTAAGGGGAAAAACATCGTAGAATAAGCAAATGATCTGCAAATGACATGAGAAGAATTTATTTGACATGTAGTCTGATAACGGGAATATAATATTGAACTAAGACTAATAATTTTGGAGATGAAATGCTGTGTAAGAAAATCAATCTGAAAACCACAAAAAAAAACAAGTTGTTGTTTTAATTTCAGTTTATAAAACCCATGCAGATTTCTTTTCATGCAGTGTGATGTGTTTGTTTTCAATGTGCTGACACACTAATTATAATGGATTTTTGTTGGTATCCCACTGTTTTCCGGGAGTCATGCTCACTTGCCTTTTTACGAGGCCAGGGAGCCATTTTCATGTTTGTTTCCCTCCCCCTCATAGCTTTCTCCAGTTTTATTTTGATTTGTTTATCATAAACAAATGTCCATTGTTAAGTTATTTATGAAAATCTGTTTACAAATGGCTGTGAAACTTTAATCTGTTGAATAGTGGACTGATTGGTCTGTTTATTGGTTCATGAACTCTTTCTAAATGTGATATGGAATAAACTGGTCCATTATCGGGTAAGGAGTCTCTGATCCCCTGCAGTATCCATAGGGATTTTTTAGGACAGGACTATGATACTTTTCATACATTTTCTTACATTTTTTAATGATGAATGGCCTGGTTTGGGATGTGTTTTGATTGTTTTGCATCATTTGGGCTGGTTGGCCTTGTTTGGCCTTGTTTAGGCCTTGTTTTGGTATGTTTTGGCATCATTTGGGCCTGGTTAGGGCCTTGTTTGGGCCTTGTTTAGGCCTGGTTTGGTCCTGGTTTTGGCCTTGTTTTGGTATTGTTTTGGCATCATTTGGGCCTGGTTAGGGCCTTGTTTGGGCCTTGTTTAGGCCTGGTTTGGTCCTGGTTTTGGCCTTGTTTTGGCATTGTTTTGGCATCATTTAGGCCTGGTTAGGGCAGCCTGGTTTGGTCCTGGTTTTGGCCTTATTTTGGCATTGTGTGCTGCATAAGATGAAGTTGGCAGCAGGGCTGCTCTTCACCAGTGACCCGCTCGGCCGGGCGCGTGCCCAGCGCTGATCAGAGTCTGACTTTCTGAGTCCGACACGCCATCTTATCAGCGGAGTTGACTGCTGCCTTTGGCTCAGACATGCGCTTACATCATCACTGCTGTTGACTGCTTTGCAGCCATATCAATTGTTTTACATTTTTGTTTAGCCTTTAACTATGACTCCTCATTTTATTATGACTGTGAACTTTTCTCTTGTTTGTGGTTTAACTTTTTTTTAGTCCTTGTTATAGTTCATTTTTAACATCGTGTTATGTAACCATGTTCTCATTAGAGCAAGAATCTGTTCACCTGCCAAGGGACTACAGATGGAAATTAGCTTATAGCTGCATCTGGCGCTACATCTATTGATGTAGTTGCAGATTTGTTGACATTTCTGTGCTGTCCCTTTTTCAAGTTAATGAAATAAAAATAAATAAACCAGATACATCAACTGTGAACTCAGTTCTCCTGTGCAGCGGTAATAAAAATGGGTAGGAACTACAAAAGATTATATACAAGGGATTTAAGGAAGGGTGCAGAGTGCTGCTTAGCTTCAGCAGTGTGATAGTAGAAGGGTACAGGGTGGTGTGGCTGCTTAGCTTCAGCAGTGTGACAGTAGGAGGGTACAGGGTGGTATGGCTGCTTAGCTTCAGCAGTGTGACAGTAGGAGGGTACAAGGTGGTGTGGCTTCTTAGCTTCAGCAGTGTGACAGTAGGAGGGTACAGGGTGGTGTGGCTGCTTAGCTTCCAGCAGTGTGACAGTAGAAGGGTACAGGGTGGTGGTGCTTAGCTCAGCTTGACAGTAGAAGGGCAGGGTGGTCAGCAGTGTGACAGTAGAAGGGTACAGGGTGTTATGGCTGCTTAGCTTCAGCAGTTTTATACATGAGAAGGGCACAGGGTGGTGAGGCTGTCTGTGAATGGCTGAACTTGTGTTTCGTGCTGAACACAGAGGGGTGTTTCACTGAAGGAATTTAGGTCAAGCACATTGCCCAGGTCTCCGCTACATGAGCCCAAGGCCCTCACACTGACTGCTAGACGACAGCCGCTGAACATCGTCTTTAGCTGAACTGAATGCCAAAGTGGAGAAAAACAGCCTGTCATGTGAAGTCAGCAGGGCTTGCCAAAGGGCTACATGTTCCAGATACTCTTGTGCATAATTATGATGATATGTGTATGAGCCAGGCAGGTGAAGCTATACGCATGTTCACGGCCATAACTCAGCTGCTGGAGACTACATTACATGTACCCTGTTGCCTAGTTATGATGTCATAGGTATTAGCTTGACAGGCCCTTTGCTAATAGCTGTAGGTCAGCAGCTGAAGGCTGTACATTACATGTACCCTGGCGCATAGCTATGATGTCATAGGCATGAGCCGGGCAGATGAGGGTAGCTGTACTAACAGCTGTAGGTCAGCTGCTGGAGGCTGTACATCCCAGGCCGCCAGAGAGAATGGGTGTCATTGTGATGTCATAATTGCTAGCCGTGAATAGAGGCCTGATGAACACAGGGAGATGAGGCTAATCAAATATGAGGGGGCACAAAAGAGGCTGTAAAACGGGTGTCCTTTCCGTTTGCCAGACAAACTGCCTTTGAGTTGCTTTTCATCCTCTTTAATTGGGGATAGGGGGAGGGTCCCACAGCAGGTTGTATTGCAAGGGAGGAAGAAATTACAAAAATGTAAAAATAAATAAAACACAGATCCCTGAATTTCTTAACGAGGGAAATGATTTGGTGAAGGGTGCAGTATGCTTTAATTGGGTGTGAGGCATAAGGACCGGTTTAATGAAGTCTGTTTGTTCATTTCTGCTGTTGGATCGGACAGCTGGCGCACGTTTGCTGCCCCCACGCAGTGTAGTCCTTGTCGTTAGACAGACCTTTTCAGCGAAGTGGGATTTTCCTGATTGACTCTCCTCGAAGTCCCCGAGCTCCAGCTGCCCTGTTTTCCTTGCTGTTGGTTGCCAAGGAGACCGGTTATTGCCATCATTGAGTACTCACTGATTTCTCCTCCCCACCCCCCCCACCCACAGAATGCAGAACGCGGAACGCAGGAGGTTTTTTTCCAGAAGGTTCAGTCCGTGCCTTTCCCTGAGATGTGATTCCCAGGTCTCGGAATCCTTGCGTTCCCAGTTCTTGGAACTCCGTGACAAGCACAGTATTTGTCTGCCATGTCCACAGGTCGGGAGATGCAGAGCGTGGTCTCTGTTACGCAGGGGTGTGTTACATTCATACCCATCAGGGCCACGGTGTCTTCAGGTCTTTGTGGTTTTATATCAGCCATCACATAATCAAAGTGTGACAGATTCTCTGCAGTCAGTGGCTTACATGAATCACTTAGGTCCTCACCCAAAAAGACACCAAAAATCAGCAGACACTGCAGACCTCCAGGAGTCTGACACCCATTCAGTAACTGAAAAAAAAAAAAAAAAGATAAAAATGTATGTTGACACCAAATTACATAATTTTCTTTTCGTACTGGTGGGCTTTGAGATGCCTGTAATTACAACATCTGAGCTCCCGGCCGTCTCTCTCATGAGCCTGTGTGAGTATCGACTGACTCGGGAGTTATGATTCTGCCCTTTCATTCTTCAGTAAGAGGTTTTCGTTCTTCCCTATCTGTGCTATGCAAAAATAACCTGTATTAATCATCCTGATGAATTCCTAAATGTAAATGGAACACTCCCTGTCCTGAAAAGCCCTCGAACCCCAGGCCAGTGGGGAGATCAGCCTGTTGTCATGGGAGTCCAAGATGAGGCAAGGAGGAGAAGCTAAGCTTTAGCAGCCGCTGTGCTGTGGCTCTAGCTGCTTCGGCTGCATTGACTGCGTCGGATGCATCGACTGCGTCGGCTGCATTGGCAGTTTTGGGCTGTGGGTGGTTGAGAGTTTCACCTCCTTATGAGTCCCCTCTCCTGCCTCATATTATATCATACAATGCCCCTTTTGTTGCACTCCTCCCCTCCATGATCGCTTAGTCCTCCAGTTAGAGCTGTGGTTTCCCATCTCTCCCCTCTCTGGTACAGCCACTTCAGTGACAAGCCAGGACTGGACCTGCCCTACCCTCCTCTTTCTTCCTCTTCTCGCTTATCCTCTCTTTCTTCTCTCCCTCCCTTAACTATCCTATTTCGTCTTTTTAATCTCTTTACTTCCTCTCCTACTTCTCTCTCTTTCCTCATCCTTTCTCCTGTTTCTCTCCCTCTCTTCTCTCCTACCTCTCTCCATTCTCTCTTGTCTATTTTCTCTCTCTCCCTCTCCCTCTGGTACAGAGTGTTTTTAGGTCAGCCCGAGTCCCTGGTTCGGTTGGGAGAATGACTCACTCTCTCTGGGTTGAACGTGTTTACATGTCTCTGGCAGATGGCCCAGCAGATATCAGCACTCTGTAAATATCAGACACAAGAAAAACGGTTGGAGGTCACCAGAATGACAGCATACAAATTGTCTGCTTTGCTTTTTATTACTCTTTTTTTTATTATAATTTTTTTGAGAACCTGCACTGCTGTGTTTCCATGCATTGAAATGCATATGAAATTTTGCCCACATTTACACCAGAGGGCACACCAGGGAACTCTCTGCCTAGATAAGGATATGAGTATTTAGAATTCGTTACTGGCTGTTTGTTGATTAGCAAAGAGCGTCCCCAAAGTTTGTTGGTATTGTGCCACAAAGTAGACAGAGGTTTTTCTGGCTTATTGTTATGATGTCATAATTATGAGCCTGACAACTGGGGAAACCTTGATGAGCCCTGTTATCTGGAGTGTCTGCGGGTTTGACTCCAGTCCTGGAGGGCCACAGCTTATAAAGGCTTTTGTAGTTTCCTTTCAAACAGCAGCCAAAGTTGGATATTGACAGCAGGGGGTTTGGACTCTTCAGCCAATCAGTGACATAAGTCAGGGGTTTTCATCTGTCGGTCCTGAGGACTGCAGGGTCTGCAGGTATTTTGTTGAACCAATCCCTGCCCCTCCTGGCTTCATTGATTAGTTTACCTTGGTTCCGGAGGTGAGCTAATTTGTGAAGTCAGATAATACAGTTAAAGGATGGAGCAAATAAGTGGAGTTGAGTGTGCTTGGTTTAAGTGCTTAAACACACCAAAAACTTCAGACTAGTGTCGAGGTGTGTCAAACTAGTGGCCTGACACACCTCGACAGGAAGTCCTCCTACACTGGTGGATTCCTTATTAAACAAACATGGCAACCTGGGGTGAGGTATGAGGTGACATGTGAGGGGGATAAAAATCCAAAGTAAACATGGATGGCAACCTGGGATTGGTTATAACATGAATTGGAAGCATATGAGAATCTAATGGATTGTGCAACCCCCCAAAAAAAAAAAAAAAAAACTTTCCTTGAAGGTCTCTATTTGCATTTTCACCTTGGAAATGCATGGAAAGGCCATAGAGAGCGGCAAGATATCCCAGTCCCTTAAAGTAAAAGAAAATGATCTAGCTGAACCTTTTTTCTATCCAATATGAAAATGCAATATGATCATCTTTCTTGCCAACTCTCCGGCTCAGTGCCATTTAAAATGAGCTGCTGCAGTGTCAGTATGCTAATTTCACTATTAGGTTAGCTCGTAGAGTAAAGGCCAGTGCTGGAACTGCTTGGTGGCCGGCATTTGTTGCCAAGAGCGACGGAGAGTTGTGTGTATGCGCAACCCAGAAAATATTCTGAAATGAATTTCCCCATCCTCTGCTCTGCTGCAGTTCTGTCTTCACAGAAACGCAGCTTAATGACAATTTTATGACTGGAGTAATGGAACGATCCTTCACTGTGTGACAGTCGTGCTTTAGAAAGCCTGTGTGACTGAGTGAGGGTCCGGCTCTCCTGTGTGACTGAGTGAGGGTCCAGCTCTCCTGCGTGACTGAGTGAGGGTCCAGCTCTCCTGGAAGACTGAGTGAGGGTCCAGCTCTCCTGCGTGACTGAGTGAGGGTCCAGCTCTCCTGCGTGACTGAGTGAGGGTCCGGCTCTCCTGGGTGACTGAGTGAGGGTCCGGCTCTCCTGCGTGACTGAGTGAGGGTCTGGGTCTCCTGGGTGACTGAGTGAGGGTCCGGCTCTCCTGGGTGACTGAGTGAGGGTCCGGCTGTCCTGGGTGACTGAGTGGGGGTCCGGCTCTCCTGCGTGACTGGGTGAGGGTCCGGCTCTCCTGCATGACTGGGTGAGGGTCCGGCTCTCCTGTGTGACTGGGTGAGGGTCCAGCTCTCCTGTGTGACTGAGTGAGGGTCCGGCTCTCCTGCGTGACTGAGTGAGGGTCCGGCTCTCCTGCGTGACTGAGTGAGGATCCGGCTCTCCTGGGTGACTGAGTGAGGTCCGGCTCTCCTGCGTGACTGAGTGAGGATCCGGCTCTCCTGCGTGACTGAGTGAGGGTCCGGCTCTCCTGCGTGACTGAGTGAGGATCCGGCTCTCCTGCGTGACTGAGTGAGGGTCTGGGTCTCCTGTGTGGCTGGGTGAGGGTCCAGCTCTCCTGTGTGACTGAGTGAGGATCCGGCTCTCCTGCGTGACTGAGTGAGGGTCTGGGTCTCCTGTGTGGCTGGGTGAGGGTCTAGCTCTCCTCCGTGCCGGTGTAGAAGAGGACCCATGTGGGTGTTTCAGATGCAGGAATGTGCAGACAGACCTGACCGAGACGGAGATATAAACACAGACCTCCGCTCTTCAGAGGGAAAAGGAATGCATGCACAGTCAAACCGTTATACAAACACATACACACACACACACACACCAGCATGGCACTCACAGGCATGTACAGCCTGAAAAGTATAGCAAGTGCATGAACACCAGTTACATCAGCAAGTATCCAGCTGTGCAAAATGATTGCTTGTGAAAATATAGGCTGTGCAAGTAGATCTGGATAAAACAGTCTGTAAATGATTAAAATGTAAACGTGTGCACACTCGCACCCTTTTCCATCATGGCTGCCATCCTGCTGGATGTCATTTATAAAACATCCGCCTGAGATATTTAATTTCCTTAATGAACCACACACAAGAGGCCAGACAGGAAGTGACCTAACTTTTCTGTTGATGCATGAGTGTAACCTCAGCACTGGATTGTGATTGATGATTGGCTGGCAGGGTTTGGAGGCTATGCCCGGTAGAATAAAGGCAGTTTGTTATTTAGTGAACAGCAGCAGTGTGTATCATTTATTCAACCTGACTGACAGAGTATGTCAGATTTACTGCGCTATCGCTCAGCTGTGTGCCACAGAAGTGTTCACCTAGTTTAATACTCCTCTCTCTCTCTCTCTATCTCTCTCTCACATCTCTCCTCACTTTCCCTCGTTTTTCCCCTAGTTGCTTTTGTCTAATCACTTTTTCTTTGCTTTCCATCAATCTTTCGCTACCCCTTGTTTCCTCCATCTCTCTCTGTCACACTGTCTTGCACACCCGTACTCCCCTGTGATGTGTCAGTGTTTCTAAAACGTGTTCTCTCTCTCTGTCTGCACAGATGGAATGAAATCAGAAGAACGACAGAAGCAGGCAAAGGAGCGAAGAGAGGAGAGGGCCAAATACCTGGGTAAGGGTGTGTGTGTGTCCCGTGTGTCCATGTGCGTGCGTGTGAGTGTACATGTGAGTGCATGTGTGTGTGGAGGTGTGCATACGTGTGTGTGTGTGTGTGTGTGTGTGGGCGTGCGCACATGTGAGTGCAGACGTGTGTGTGTGTTTCCGTTTCTCTTTCTGAGTGCATTTCTGTATGTGTGCGTACATATCTTGTCCAGAGAGTGGAGGGCGCCCCCTTGTGGCAGGGTCATAGGAAAACACCACCAGATCTCTGACGGTCACGTCATCAGCCGGGATATTTTCAGTTCGAGCTGCAGCCATGGAGCTTCTGTGGTCACTGCAGAAATCCAGAGGGCTTTAAGGAGGGAAAAACCGCTGTAGGTCGAGCTGAAAACATTCAAAGCCCGACACAGAGGCTGCTGCTCCTGTACCCTGATAAAACCTCACTGCACGTCTCTCTAACCCTCACGCTCGGCACAAATGGCAGAAACGCTAATGCTGTGTAGTGCACCACTGCTGTAGAGGTACCCACCCTAGAGCTTTACCTGCGCTTAACTCACCAATTGATCGAGAGCAGGGGCTGCCGAAATCTGTGCTGGGGGCCCACCATGTGTGCAAGTGGCTGCTGTAGCCAATTCGGAGTCGAAATTAAGGTTTTTTAAAACATGTTAAAGTTTGTCCATAACTTGCCCCTCAAACTTATTTTAACATAATTCATGTTTCTGCCTGTTTCCATTAGCCTTGTCTTTGGTTGGTTAATGTGGTGCCATGTTACAGTATTTTTTTTCTTGGAGGAAGTATTTGTTGGTTAGTGAAAATCATAGAATTATTTAATCTGACTGACTGAAAATCCCAGGATGTGAATATGGCACATTTGTTCTGTAGTACATGCAGAGTTATTTCTGTCACAATGTGGCCCTAAGTGGCTGAATCAACCTTCAGCAGACATTTAAAAGTGTCTAATTAAGAACCGTTAAGTGTTCATCATAACTCAGAGGTTGCAATTATGGTCAGAGCAGAAACCAGCGCACGCAGTGGGTCCCCAGGACATGACAGTGACAACTTCTGGTTTTGAGGAAATCAATTGTCAAAAAACTGTCCATCTGAAATGTGTTGGAGAGTTTTGATGCACTGTACCTTTAAGTAAAAGCCTCGCGAGGGGATTGGACAAGGAGGGGACCCAATCCCCCACTGCTTTAACATTGTCCTTGTGCCACGCCCCCCCCTTCTCCAACCTCCCGCCCCCCCCTTTTAACCGGTGACTGGTTTGGCACCGTAACTCTTCCTGCATGATTGACAGCCACTTTTTCCGTGTGTCTCTCTCTCTCTCACCCCTCCAGAAGAGCGCACTCAGCTGCAAGGTAAGATTTGGTGGTGGGTGTGGTTCGTGCCAGAATGGGCGGTGCTACAAATCCATGTACATGAAATTGGCTCTTTTATGTATGCATTTATGTATGCATTTCATATTTGCTGCACATTTCTCACTGCTTTTTTTGTAGTTTATTCCCCTGTGTCACCTGCAAAGTAACGCAAGCCTCCACCATTTCCATTTTAGTCAGGGATCGGTGAAAGTAAACAAAATTGATTTTGATGCACTTCTTTAAGTAAGAGCTTGTTTACAATTGTGAAGATCTCATTTTTCACTTGTTTCTCTTGAGACATCTCAAGAGCGAACAAACATTTCAGGAACAGACATTCTATACGACCTTCTTTGATGGCGTACAATGAATATCTGCAAAGGATACCCCCAGTTTGTCTTGCCAAATGCACTCTCTTATAGCTTCCTGTGTGCCTGCATGTCTGGTCAGACTGGCCTCTCCTCCAGGCACCCAGTGAAACATCTCCAAAGCAGTTTAAATGCTCCAAATTACATTACTATTGCAATCGCACAAACGTCTCTTACCAATTCACCAATTTTCGCCAGCATAAACCCCTAAATGTATTTGTAACCGCAAATAAAATGGTAGAGGCATTAAGTTGTTTTGTAGGTACTAGAAAGGTAAAAACTGCTTTTAAAGAACCAGTTGGGAAATGGCTTTTACACGTTAAATACATACAAATAAAATGCTGATTTCAGAGGCATGTGGTTGGAAGTGCCGGCCCTCCCTGCGCTTGTGTTCTGTGGCGGTGGCAGTTTCTGGTGACGGTGGTGGTGGTGTTATTTCTCTCTCTCCCTTTCTCTCATTCCTATGACTCGTGATGGTCACATTGGTGTCGTGGTTCTGTGGGTGTGTGTTTCGTGCTATCAATCACCCTCTGTCTTTCCTCCCATGATTCTCTCTATAATCGCTTCTTTTTTTTTGTGAGATGGGGTGGGGGGGGGGGTGGGGGGTTGCTGTTTTGTGGGTTTTCATTCATTCTCTTCTCCTCTCTCTCCTGTTCCCAGTAGATTTTGGAATCTTTTTTTTTTTTTAGAATGTGCAGCGCTTAAAATTAGAGACTGCATTCCTGTCCTCCCCACAGCAGGTCCAGGGTTTGAATGGGTTCTGGGTTCTGGGTTCTCATGTGATTATGCTGAACTTCTAAACCTGTAGAGTTGATCATTTCAGAAATCAAACTCAGTGAAAGTGTTTGGTTGGTCACCAACAATTACCAAAAAATGCCAGTTTCAAAAAATGTTTTCCTGGGTTTAGTTTTCCAGTGCTTAATTCTTTCTTTTGTTCTGTTCACTAAATTTACCTAATTACACCCTCCAGTTTAATGTCATAAAGATAGAAGAATGGCAAGATGATGTACTGCTCAGCTCTCAGAAAAATGTTTTCAAAAGTCCTCAGTGCGAAGGAAAAGGCTAGACTTTCCTTGGAGGGGAATTACATAGGCATTCATCACACTTTACATAAAGCATCCATAACAGCTTTCATAAAGCATGTATTCAGAGTTTGTCATGTGTGACATAAATGTGGAACGGAATGTCAAAGTTCAGGAAGTAATATCCATTACAGTAAAGCCCACAGCCATTAATGGATATTTGTTTTGGACTTTTATTTTGACACATTACGCAGGGAAATGCACACGCTGCGTAGCCTCTGGTTTTCTGCTGCTCGATAAAGCAGCTCTGACCCCCGCCCTGCCCCTCACCGAGGCAGACAGGCTCATTAATTACAGTCATAAAGATGAGCCGGACACCAAAATCTGGCCTCAGATCTCAGCGCCCCAGAGCGGGCGTCGCTGACGAGGTTTGGCAGCGTTAGGCGGCAGGTCAGACAGAGGTGCTACTGCCAAGAATGATAAAATGGTGATAAGACAGTAGTGGCATCAACACAGAGCACATAGAGGTCAAAGAGAAGTTCCACCGATCACAGGGTACGTTCATAATCACCACTGGAACAACAGCTGTTGTGATTGGTGGATATATTCTGCCTCTATGTCTAGCCTGTCTGTGCATGTCCTTGTACCAGTTATAATATCTGAGTCTGGTCCTAGTGGGTATCGAGGGAGTATAGCCTGGAAGCAGTATCCACCAATCACAGCTGGCCTTGTTATACTGGTTTTTACCAATGTACACCATGATTGGTGGGTCTTCTCTCTGTTCTGTATAGCTCAGATGACATCACACATGTCTTGTCCCTATTTAGTTATTTTGTGGTTTTAGCTTGAGTGTCTGTTTTTACGAGGAGGACGCTTGTTACTCCCCAAGGGAGATGCACATGGCAGTCAGACGCAAGCCAAGCACTCTCATCCTACTTTTTTTGGGAGCTTGACAAACGCTACCACTGCTAGCAACTCCCAGTAGCTCTCGCTGTGGGGAATAGCATGAGCTATGGACCGAATCGCTGCCTGAAACCCTCTCTACCCTGATAACACCACAGGTAATTATTTTCTGCTCCTCAAGGCTGCTGCCCGTGGTGGGCATTTGCACCATGGCGGGCATGAGCAGAATTTGATGTGAGACCACAGGACATGTCTCCATGCTGATATCCCAGCTAATCAGCTTCAGCCACACTCATTAAAATGGCTGACTTCACACGGCAGATGTGCTGATGTTTTTTTGTGTGTCCTGAGTGTATTTTTGGGTGTTTTATGGGTTCTGGTGTTTACGGCTCGGGTCGGCTGAAGGGCTTTGATCAGGGGTACGCTAGCAGAGTGTCCCTGTCCATGTTTCCTGTGTGCTAACCACAGCTCCATTTAAGAGCCCTCGCTTTCACATTACAGGGCTGAGTGCATATTTATCACACAAACATGCTCCCTGACACATGCCCTGAACCTCACTGTATCTCTCCCACACACACACACTCACACACACATGCACACACACACTCACGCACACACACACACAGGCACACACACTTTTCCTAACACACACTCTGCATCTCACTGTATCACACACACACACACACACACACACACACGCTCGCTGACATGTACCCTTCACTCAGACACACTCTCTCTCAGACACACACACACACACACACACACACACTGACTCACTGTACATCTCTCTCTTTCTTTTTCTCTCTTTCTCACTCACTTGCACACAATGTAGTTCTCTTTCTTTCACAGAAACACACTATAATTCTCTCTCTCACACACACACACACACACACACACACACACACACACACACATAGCATCAGGCCGTAGCAGCTCCCTGCTTTAATCTCATACCCCATGGTGTCTCCTGTCTCATGGAGAATGAGCTTAAGGCAGTACAGGCTTTCATTCTTATCACAGCCAGCCTGAGTGCGCTGGGTCGTGGAGAGGCGGCCAGGATTTCCACGCGTCTGACTGGAGATCACAGCTCCTTCTTCCCCTCTGTGATGGGTCCGGCTCATGACACACCTGGGGCGCTTTTCTCTCATCTCTGCCACCAACGCCACTGCTTCTGTCACCTCACGGAGTGCAGCGCCGCCTTCATCATTTCCACCTTCCCCTCCTCCTCCTCCTCCTCCGCAGTCACCGTGCTCGTTGCCATCATTCTTTGCCGTGCCTTCATCACGCTCCACTTGCCGTAGGCTGCTGCTAGATACCCATCATTCTCTGAGCTTCTCACAGCAGCGTCTCTTGCTTTTAGAAGCGCAGAGTTTCAGTAGCGGCTGGATCACAATGCATGCTGGTCCAGACTGGATCCTGACATCATTCTCACAAATTCATATGTCAAACACATACATGATTTAGTCTAGTGTGTAGTGGGAAATAGCTAGTTGATGTCTCGCTTTGTGTGGTATGTGGTTATGTGGTAAACATATGTTAAGAATTATATTTTAAATGTATATTTAAATGATAAATAGGGGAGAGGGGAGCCCAAGGACCCCCTCGCATGCCTCTTATTTCGAACCCTGGATTGCTCTGACCGCAGGGTCCCTGAGGGGGGTACTGGACAGATGGGGAGGGTTTACTGTTACTCCCTTTAGTAACCGAACTTAGGAGGTACCAAGGCCTTGTGTTTGATCTCTAGAGGGTCGTCCCAGTAAGTCTGTGATATGTACCACTCCAAAATGGTCTCAAAATGGACGATTGTAATGACCTCCCGCCTTCTCATGGTCATGCACCTTGGTCTTGGGGAATTGCAAACTGCAATTTAAAAGAAAGTTACAAGCCCAGCTCCCTTAGCATTTTATCTGCTAGGAAAGTCACCCCTAAAGCCCTGTTTGACATAGAAAGGAAAGATCCGCTATTTCCAGGCACGGTGTCAATGCTTGCACTGGTTCTGTGAGGTAGGCCCGAAAGCCTGGTGCTAAAGTTTGGACTCCCAGGCTGAACCAGTTGCCCCTCACTCTGTGTGATAAATCCTTTATGAGAGTAGGGGATTAGGGCAGGGTCTCATTGTTATTTAATGGCTGTTTTAAAGGCCAGATGCTGTATTTAACCCTGAGAGCCATCTTATGGGTAACCCAAACTTCCCCCTCTTCCAAAACTCAACACCCCACCCCACCCCCCCCCTCCACCCCGCCCCTACCACTCACTCCACTCACTTTTAATCGTTTCAGTCGCAGTCAGTGACCTCATTTTTTTTGAATGAAGTGCGGCCCAGCTGTGGCCTCTCAGAGTGACATCATCAGTCTGCTCTGGGTTTAGTGCCTCTGTCTGGGAGGAGGACACAGACCCGGCTCTGTTTGCTGTCTGTCTGGGCGCTGACGCAAGGCAGTAGAGTTTCTCTCAGTCCGCACCATATGCTCTGGGGCTCCATTCGGGAACGATAGCGTTAGCATTAGCTTTAGCCGTGTTGTTTAATGGAAGTATGGATGGGGCTCCTACACAAATGGCTGACAATCAGAAAAGGTTTATCACTGCATCTGTGCGACCGCATTACTGTGTATGAACTGTGGAGGGAGAACACTGCTGCTAGAGAGGGAATGGTATATCAGTGAAGCAATATACCACACCTGTGTGTTACACACCTGTAAACACATACCTGCAGACGACACACACCACACACACACACACACACACACACACACAAACAGGCTTGCACAGTTGTACCCCATTAACACGCACTCACATCTACAATCACATCGGCATAAAACACAAAAACACACACTCACCCTTAAAAGACAAGCATAAACACATGCATACAACTCATTGACACATGTACCTGCATTCAGACACTCAAAAACACATGCAAACCAACACAGACACACACACACACACACACACACACACACGCACACACGCTTGCACAGTTGTACCCCATTAACACGCACTCACATCTACAATCACATCGGCATAAAACACAAAAACACACACTCACCCTCAAAAGACAAGCACAAACACATGCATACAACTCATTGACACATGTACCTACACACACGCACACAAAAACACATGCAAACCAACACACACACACACACACACACACACACACACACGCACACAGGGAGAAAACTTTGCCAATCAACCCAGAAGGCAGCCAGGAGAAAATGAAGGACAATTAAACTTGGGGGCGTCCCAGAGTGCCTTGCAGCCTGGCATGAGAAATCTGCAGTCATTAAGTTAGAGAGAGAGCCGTCCTGCCAGATAAGATGTAATTACTTATTTCATTAGCAGAATGCCCGCTCAAAGTTTATTGCCACTGCATATTTGTGTTTTTTTATTCCTCTCTGCAGTTTGTGTGAAGGCTTGGGGAGGCCTGGTTTTGTGAGATAAAAGCTTTTTTCCTTTCACTGCCCCACCCCCAGACCCCTTACGATAAATCTGGATTTAGCTAAAGATGGTTTATGATGTTGCTCCAGCGTTATTTTGAAACGCGTACATTTTTTAAGCCCTCTACTGCACCGGTAGCAAGTTGTTGTTGCTGCTGAACCCGGTGCTTAGGCGAAGATGATCTCGCTTCGCCTGGAATCGGATTCAGGTTTGTTCTGTGGGTTTATTCTCAGACGGTATGGCAGAAAGAAGGAGAGAAAGGACTCCTCCTGTTTACAATAAAAGATGCTACAATAGAAATGACATTTTAATACCCACCCTTCTCCCTCGTAACTACTCAAAGAGGCATCCGTATTAGAGCTTGAATATCCGACTGTAAACACAGTGTTTTTTAGAAAAGCAATACGATTACAGCACATAAGTGTCAAGTCAGAAATATTAGTACATAATAATGCTGCTCCATATGAAAAAAAAAGCTAATTCAATTTACCGTAGAGTGAGGCATGATTCTGCCATCGTAAAAAAGGAAGTACAGATGAATTCTTTGGCCCCTGTTTGTGTAGAGAAAAAAGGCTTATGGATAATCTGACATGCATACAAATTTATTTCGGCACTGCAGTAAAGCAGAGGTTTAGAATCTGTTTGAAGGAAAGCAAATGCATGTTCATAATGCCCTTTATCCTTAAGTGAAAAGTTAATTAAAGATCAAAGCATCCGTCATAATCAAGTCTAGTGGTTTTTTTTTTTACACAGAGTGGTGGGACTGCCCTAGCGTGCTCAAGACCATCATTTGAAACTGCTGGATTCTCTTATTCAAAAGGCTCCAGAATAGTTGCAGGCATTTGTTGTAGTCCAATGCTAAATTACCAGGCTCAGCTAGTTAAGGTCTTAATTGGAGACCGTGATTAGTAGAATCAGCTGCTTTCGTGCTGTGTTTGTGCAAGAGTGGTTAAGAGACCGCTGACAGTATGAAAATTATAAGTCTTACCAGCATTGTCACAGTCACAGCTTCTGTGGAACTAATGTTACACCGGAGGGAAGGGTTGAGAGAAAGAGGGAGAGAGAGGGGAAGGCTGGGAGAGGGAGAAAGAGGGAAGGAGGGATGTAAGCAGGGAAAGGTTGAAGGCTAGAGTGAGAGAGAGAGAGATGGTGAGGGAGAAAGGGGGGAGAGGGGAGAGAGAGCTTGTGGAAGCTCCAAAGCTTCTGGATTTCATGTTTGTTTGCTTCACCCACCCGTGGCCTTGTGCCCACACAGCTCATCGGACTGTGAGGGGCTGAATTATGTTTGTCAGTTAAAACGCAAAACTCACACGAGAGACCCGGGAGGTGCCCGGGAGACAGAGGCAGGCTGGCTGAGCAGACTGCCACAGCTGGGCCTGCGAAAGGCTGGTTTTTAAAGAAAGACTGCAAATCGGCATTTAATTATCTTTGCCAGCAGGACGTTAATGTGAGCAGCAATTATCCAGGAGTTTGGAAAGCTACTTAGTCTCAGTTTCGGCTGTTTGCAGCAGCTTATTTACTTACTGTTTATGCAGCTAGTAAATATGATGCAGTTTGACCATTTGACAAAAGTTTTTTGCTATATCCAATGTAGCCCAATCATTATTGATCATGTTTTTTGTTTTAAAAAGTATATCACCTCTCCCATCACAGTAATCTGAATTGTAGACATACTATGCGCTCACTGCAGTGTAATATATACTCAATTACTGCAGCCTTTATCATTGTAATTATCAGCATCAGTCAAAGTGAAGTCACATTTTCACAAAGTGCATGCTCTGTGATGATTGAGGCGCTGGGGATCTTGAATTCCTGTCCACAGAGCGCCTGCAGGTTTTTATGGATTCCTTTCAATCAGACTCCAGTTCAGTTTAGGCCTTGATGATTTAAAGCAGGATGAATTGGTTTGGTAAAGCAGGCCTCTGTAATGGGATGAAAGCTAAAGCAAGGTTAGAGAGCTTTTTGCTATAGAGTGAGGGTTTTTTTTTTTTTTTTGCAGAGAGGGGCCCCACAGCCTGCCTTGGGTTCAGCAGTATGTTAATGGGGCAGCGGACTGCTGCAGGCTTGAAGCCTGGGGACTCTACTGGGTTTAGAAAGGGGTTGGGGGCTGGTCTTGAGTTTGGGGGTTAAGTCCTGCTGGCTCCCAGATGCCGTGAACTAACCTTGACTCATTTGCAGCCGCTAAGAAGATGCAGTGGCTGGAGAAGGAGGAGAAGGCCCGGCAGCTGAGGGAGAGACAGCTGGAGGAGAGGAGGAGGAAGCTGGAGGACCAGAGGCTGAAGGCCGAGAAGCGCCGGGCGGCCCTGGAGGAGAGGCAGCGGCAGAAACTGGTGAAGAACAAGGTGGGTGGGACCGGGGCGTGGCAGGGTTGGGGTTTGGGAGGGGAGGGGCTAAAACATGGTCACTGTGACTGGGCATGTCGGGGGCTGGGCTGGGTGGGCCCAGCAGTGAAGCCATTGGAAGAAGACCATGGGAGATGTGGAAGGTTTGACAGGGATGGGAGATGAAAGAATCACAATGGCAAAAATAGGGGGAGGGGCAGGTGGACTGTTGCAGTGTTCAAACCAAGTTTTGTGATCATTGTGAAAAATATGACACTTAATTGAGTGGGGCAACGATATTGTACCAAGAGAATACTAATTTCAACCAATCATTTTCTAGTGATGTCTTGATTGGTTGAGTACTTTCTGGCGCCATCTATTCTGTTGTCATGGTACCTCATTGATGTGGCTTGGCTGGGCTGGGCTGGGTAAAATGAATCGGTATTAGTGTCTCATTTGTAGAACATTTTGATTACGG
The DNA here is from genome assembly GCA_022829145.1 of Albula goreensis. NCBI lineage: Eukaryota > Metazoa > Chordata > Actinopteri > Albuliformes > Albulidae > Albula > Albula goreensis. The sequence goes on from CM040750.1 coordinate 35,115,298, forward strand.
TTATATGATTTGTTTTTTTGTTTCTTTCTTTCGCCCTTTTTTCTTCAGTATTATTTATGGAACGATTGCTTTTTTGCGTCTGTTACCCCTTGCCAAAAAAGTAAATTGAATAAAATGTGGTCACAGAACAGAAACCAGAGAGGGGGCTGGTGTTAGACAGAGGAGGCGGGAGTGTTGTTTGGGTTCTGGCAGTGATGGGGGGTCTGGCATAGGGTGTGAGTTTGAATTTGGTGGTGAGAATAGGGCTGGCTAAGCCCGCCTGCGGTCAGTCTAACAGCCAGAGCAATGACACGTTTTCAGCAGATTTTTCCATAGCAGTTAGAGGCCATGCTTCTGTGATGGCTGGGAATAGAGAATAGTTTACAGTTTGGGGGGGAGGTTTGACGTTTTAAAAAACAGGCGCTTGGCAAAGCTGTAGTTCGCCCACAGCAAACCGAAAGGCCTGTGAAAGTAAACCTCTCATCAAAGAACTGATGAGTTTAATATAATATGAGTGCAGCCCCCACCTCTCCCCTGATTCTCAGCTAAAATCTATTTCATTAGCATTTTATTTCTCTTCATCCTGTATGTTCTTCTCCCCAAAGTCTTAAGTTGCGTAACAGAGAGAAATATGCGAGGCCCGCTGTTAGCTTGTTTTGTTTTCTCCAGCGTCGTACATGTGTGGGTTTCTCTCTGTCCGTGCCATTCCTGGAAGCACACGGTGTTCTGGTGGAGAAAATTAACGGAATTTCAGTTTGGGAATGAATTCCAGGCTGGCCCGTGTTAGACACATGTGATGCAGGTCCTGGTACACTGGCATTTAGAGTGCCATCATGCTTTCATTCAGCCTGTTTGACCTAAGTGTTTACTACAACCCCATAACCATTACTGCAGCATTTAATAACACAATTATAACTATAAGTACTGGTATTACTGTTGTTATTACATTTATCTTACTACTACTGTTACGAGCACCAGTATTGTTACTTCTATTCCTTTCACTAGTTACCAATTACAGATGGTTGAGTCGAGCTTCATGACCTGCAGAATACTGGAAGTCATTTTCATTGTCAGTGACACTAATTTGGAGCCATTGAGTGTTGCTATGGGGACCACATTTTAAATATGTGCTCGTATGAATTGCTTATTGGTCGGGGATGTGGTAGGCCACGCCCATTCTGGGGTCCGTGAAGCATCACTGTACTGCCAGAGCTTCGTCACAGCAAGAGAGCAGTGTTTAGGCCAGTTGTTTTACTCCAAAGGGTCTGTCTTTGTACTGGACTGGCAGACTACAGAGCAAAGTGCAAAATACTGACTTAACTGCAGGAGATAAGTTATCTTAATTATACTTAATGAACTCTTGTAATCGCCTCCGACACCAAGCTGCATTTTCAAGAAAGCATTTCGCAGTTTCAGGAGACTTCTCAAGTAGTGGTACTATAAATGACACACAGACTAGGGGTGTCAAACTCATCTCTCGGAGGGAGACCAGCACCCTATTTTGGCCTTGGAAACAAGGTGTGTGGACTCTCTAACCAGTCAATGACCTTAATTATTTAGCCTGTCAGTTCTGGAACACCGAAATGCCATGGACACTATGGTCCTCCAGGACTACACACAGACAGCACTGATATGGATGATGGCACGGTGCAGTGCTCTCAGTACAGCCAGGCAGAAGCGTACTGTCCCCATTTAGATATCAGGACAATGTGAGACAGGACTCTGTGCTGTTCTGCTCTGTAGATGTCTTCTCTGATAATCAGAAAAATGATTAACAAATCCTTGGTTAGTTACTGAAAATATAGCAGGCCAGCAATCAGATGGACTGTGAGCAACGGCGAGAGTTTGTATTGTGTAACCAGACCAGACAACCCCTCATACCCCCATCTTTAAAACCACAGTGTTTAGGTACATAGGTTTTGAACTTCAGTGTTGAACTTCAGTTTTTTGTTTCCCAGGGTGACTTTCCCATCTCCAGGTCTTAGCTCTCTTCAGACTAACATGAATGTACATCTCACTTAAATAAAGATAAAATAATGGAAAAATACATACAAATGGAAAAAATCACAGAGGACATAGGTTCTGATTGTGATTAAATGTGATTGGTTTGCATGAGGCAAATCTTGGTCGGCTGATTGTGATGTCACTTCCTCTTGTATGTTCTGCACCATGTTTGAGGGAGTTCTTGTCACAGTTATGTGGTTTTGGGATACAGACCATCACTAGGAGAGCTGGAAAATAATGAATAATTGTGCCTAGAATCACTAAGGGGGTTAGATGCAGCTTTCAGCTCTCTTGCATCATTCTGGAGAACAGTGCTTTTTATGCCTCTTCCATTGTGCAGTTGTTACAGTCAAAATAATTGAATAAAAGAAGCCACATGAAGAGAATACATCTAAATACATTAAGAACATAATGTTCATCTCAGATTAGGAATTCAATTAAGATGGAGGCAATTTAACTCAGCTAAAAAAGGAAGATATATTTCACAAACTACTTTAAATATGAATTGCAAATGAGATTAAAGCTTCATGGAGCATAAAGAATCAAACTGTGTTTGAACTGTAAATTAACTATGTTGAGTCCCTTCTTTGTGTTGAAGATTTTTTTTTTTTTTTAAGTGATGAACTCAAGTGTATATGATCACCTCAGAGCCGATGGGTCCTCTTTATCTTAGATTTTGGACCAATCAGAACCAGGCCTGTGGCATCCTCTGTGAGGAAAAACAATGTTCTATTAGCTACATGTTAGTGTGTTAGAGCCAGTCTTGAATTAGGATCATATTTCCCTTGTTGATATCCTAACTTTATTCATTATGAGCTATTAAGCAGAGCTGATCCCAGGTCAGCACTCAAGAGACGCTTTATGAATATGGATCATCGGATGCTGTATGTCGACAGCATCCAATCTGTGGTTACGTAATTTGCTTGTTGTAACCTGTTTGTTTGTTTGTTTGTTTGTTTGTTTTATTTTTTTTCCCCCCATTTTCTCTGGCTACCAGGAGCGATATGAGGCGGCCATCCAGCGCTCCACTAAGAAGACGTGGGCCGAGATCCGTCAGCAGAGGTGGTCCTGGGCTGGAGGGCTCAGTCAGAACTCCAGCCAGAGGGAAAGTGAGTACCGTCAAAGATCCGCTTCACTCGGCCCGTGTGAGGAAGGCTTATTCTGGGCCTACAGAATCCCAGTTGCAGCTCTCTCTGGCGCCATTCACCATCTACTAGCGCATGGACCCTCCTATCATGGGAAGACAGGTGTGCTCTCATGGGGGATGGTGGCTGGTCGTTGTAACCGTGGTGATTGTTGCCTGGTAACACGCATCCCAGAATGGCAGCAGTCACAGCTCCCTTGCTGCTCGGAGTCATATGACTTCTGAGCGGGCGGGGCATCCTCACTGTCCTGCATGTTGATTGGAGGGGGATTGTCCACTGGTGGATACCTTACTTGTCCCCCAGTGGTCTTTGCTCCAAGTGGGGCACTGGTGTGGGCAGGGCATGGCTGGGCAAGTGGGCGGAGCTATGCATAATGGTTGTGGAATGTGGGCGTGGTTAAAGTGTGCAGTTTGGTGATTGGTGGTAGGTAGTGGTGGTGGGTAAATCTTGGGAAATGATTAACTGCAGAGCCAGCATGCTGTTGGTATTTTTTTTTTTTTCCCCCCCCCTAACATCCAAAAGCCTTAACTTTCTTAACAGTGTGTTTAAGCATGTTCTTTTTTAGACAGTTTAAAGCGGAACTTATAATCAAGCCCCAGTCTGCCGATCAACCAATGAATTATTCATTCTTAAATTGTGTAGCAGTTGTTTTCCAGTCGTATTGCCGTTAGATTTATCCCTGTGGTTCTTCTGCTTTGAAGCCGTTATTGATTGTCAATAAACATTAGCTTAGCACTCATTAGCATCAGCCTTCTCCCTGGGTAGTATTACGGCGTCGTATTTGTGTGACTGCGGCTCCCTGTCATTAGTAAACTCGTCGCTGCAAAACACAGGAGCTGCCAAGCCTCTCAAGATGGTGTGCCCATCTCTTGTCCTGCCCAGGAGTTGAAAATTACTGTTTCTTAGAAGTGGAAGGTCATTTTGGATTGATTGTTAGCTCAAAAAATGACTGCCTTAATGCCCAGTTCTGTCATTAGCGGTTAGCTTGCAGCGAGTTAGCAATTCATAACTGCCATTTAGCAGCCAGCATGTGGTTAATGCAGAAATGCAGATTTTTCCATTAAATTTAGAATTAAATAAACATTTCACTTCTGCACAACAGTTGTTCTGCATTGAACAGAGGAAACACGTTTTTAGGAAACCACTGTGCTCTTTTTTTTAAGTTTAAAAAAAAAAAAAAAAAAAAAAGAAACACTTTTGATGGACTGTCAGTTTGAGCCCGGAGTAGACTTGGCTTAAAGGGGCGCAATTTACCACTTGAGACCACTGGGTGGCAGTATATCCCCTGAGTTTTTCACAGAGTTGGGAAAAGTTATCCTGTCATGGCTAAGGGGGCTTTTTTGGGGATTTTATATTATGTCCAGAGTTTGTGTTCCAGCAGTGTGTTTGTGGTGTGAAAGGAAGCGTGTAAAAGCACTGCAGCGTAGTATCGGCACTAGACCTCCTGAGCTTTTAGCTTTTGTTTAGTTGGCTGTAGCCTACTTTCTCTGCATCCAAACAATCAGTCTTTGATTGTGGAGATGGACATGCATGGAACTTCACTCTCTTAAACGGAGATTCATGGCCTTTTCCAGGGGAATTGAACTGATTTTCATCCCAGAACCGTGTCTTTAACTTTTCTAATGTGTGTGTGTGTGTGTGTGTGCATTTGTGTTGGTGTGGGTGTTGGCGGTTTTGTGTTGGATAAACTGGTGTTTTCCTGTCTTGCACCGTCAATTAGTTTGGATTTCTTTTTGTTTTCCGTTGGTGGAGGGTTGGTGTTTGAGGTTTAATTTTTTTGTTTAATGTGTATTGCTGGCGCCAAAGTCAGTTATTTTGTGGGGGCGGCGGGGTTTCCTTTTAACTCAAAAGGATTTCCATATCAGGTTGAGCTTGTCGGTCCAATGTTCTGCTGTCATCCAATCAAATCCAGGCACATAAAATGGAGGAAAAATGTCCAGGTGAAATTCGGTTTAGAGGTGAAGCCGCAAGCCAGTTTCGTGAAATGGAAATCAGACTAACCCTGATCTGCACGTTTGAGGAGATATCCAGCACCAGCGGTTAGCATGACTGAAGGCCATGACTCTCCGGCTGACCTGATTGGTGGAGGAGATATGACTCCACCCCAAAAGTCTGCAGGCTCCGCCTCTTGAACAGTGTTATGTGTTTTTTTTTTTTTTTTTTTTTTTTTTTTTGCGTTTCTCCGGTTACAGGCAGATGCTCAATGTCGGCGGTCAACCTGCCGAAACACGTGGACTCTGTAATTAACAAGAGGCTCTCCAAATCCTCAGCAACCCTCTGGAACTCCCCCAGCAGAAGTAAGGATAACAAAACCCACCCCCACCCCCCACCTCCTCCTCACCTGGAGAACTCCGCCCTCCTTCATGCAACTCTCTGCCCTCAACCCTGTACTTCACCTCCTTTAAGATTTTCATCATTTCGTTTTACGTTTGTGAAATTTTCCCCCCCCTTTTTTTTTTTTATTTTTTGTTAACGTTCGTCTCCCAATCGGAATGCCTGCCTCCCATGATCGCTCAGTCATTTCTTCCCTCTCTGATTTTCGGTAATCTCGACTCCACAGTTAGTGCTGTGCATTTTTTAATTTGATTTGACCCTCTCATTTTTCACATTTGTTCAGTGCTGACATACTTTCACTTATATACAACAGTATATATGTTCTGTCACCTCACGGTTTCTTTTTTTTTTTCCTTAACTTTTTTTTGTACTTGTCTCCATCTATTCCGGGGGGAATGCTGCCTTTCCGGTTTTCTGGGTGTTGGTGGTGGTCTTATCCTTGATTATTGTTTTTTTTTTTTTTTTCTTTCTCCAGTGTCACATGGCTCATTGTTGCTTGTACCTGTGGCTTACTGTCAGATGTTGAAAATTGCAGTTGCAGTGCATTGTGGGATTGATATAACCCTGTGAGTGAGTGCTCAGAGGTGAAGCTCTTAACAGCTCTGTGAATCACTGGGTGTGAAATTGGCATCTAAATGGCTGCAAAGGGTTTTTGGGAAGGGAGGGGGGGGGGAAGGTACCAAAAAAAATCCCAGCAAGCAGGGGCAGTTCCAAATGTCTACAGGATCAAATTTATGACCTGCGCTCTCCGGCGAATCCCCTGTGACCTTGCACAGATAACACGATGAAATCTCTGCGATCAGCCGTCATCGTGCCCGCTAACGGCTCTTTTCAGGGTTCAGGAGGGGCGATAAGCAGCCGTACGGACGGTGGCATACTGGTCAGTCACGGCCTTCATTTTAATCGAAGCGAAGGTTGAAGGTCCGCCTGTTAAGCTGCCGGTTGACACGGCGCGTGAAGAAAGGTGTGAGAATCGATCAGGCAGTCGGAGAGGACGCCCCGATTCCATCATGTCCTTTATCCAAACGCAGCGGTTCGCGTGTCCGTACTGCGTTAGCCATGCTGGTACTGGCTCTCCGCCGTTTCCATATTCCCCCCCCCCCCTTGTTGCTTAGCAACAGGAGTTTAACAACCAGTAAAACAGATCACAATATTTCCAGTCTAAAAATACAGAACTGGCCGGCCAGCTGGGTCACCGAGGTCCGCCCGCTGAAAAACCTGGCCGGGGTGAGGAGTCTTTTTTAGCGTTTAACAGCGCTGCCCTTTGGTGCCGCCCGGCAGGTCTCGAAAGGTCTAAGCAGGGAAAGCTCCTGGCACAGGGACCCCGGTCCTCCTCCTCTTAGACGCCCATTTGCTCTAAAGTGCTCTCACATTCCTTCTCAGTCCTTGAAAAGGCGTTCGGCTTACAAAAATACAGTCACAGAACTTGAAAATAACATTTTTCATCAGAGGTGTGTTGAGGTACTTGGAGATTTTTGGTGATCATCTTGGAAAGCTCAGTGTCCACAGGTGATGTAAGTTCTGCCACAATAAACTGATCTGAGATCAGAATGCCTGGTCTCCTCGCAGTTATCAGTCTTTTGAGGAGCTGGTCTCAGGACAGTGTTAATTTTCAGGGATATGGAGGCTCTGGCTTACGTAAGGGGATCCCCTTATCCACTTATTCCTCTGCAGTGATGAGTCGAATGTAGACTGGGCCGAATGTGGACTGGGCCGAATGTGGACTGGGCCGAATGTGGACTGGGCCGAATGTAGACTGGACCGAATGTAGACTCTCATCCAGGCAGGCATCCTTCTCCAACAGTAGCGATCAAGGTTGGGCATCGAAATGTGGCACGTTCGCTCGGATGCGCTATAGAGGTGACCTTCAGCTTCTGTCAGCGTGATTGTGCTGTAATGGAGCGAAAGGGAGATGGAGATGAAGGCCTCTATTTCTGACAGCAAACCCTCTCTCCCCCTCCCCAAACCCCCCCTTTCCAATTTTCTGCCTCAGGAAGCTGCCAGCACGTTGTGGAGAGATGATGCGTTGTCACTGTGACCTTGAAAAAGCTCTTGCTGTGACCTTGAACTCTGAGATGAAAGTGTCAGGGCCGTGCTCACTACGGCCTCCTTGTGCTTTTCGCTCCAGGGGGGAGCTCTGTTGTGCAATCAAGCGGACCTGACATGAACATACTGGCCTGATCCAATGATAACCTGAGAGTGATTCAACACTCAGCCGCACAATTTACTTCACTTTATCTTTCTCTGCGTTCTCCTGCTTTTTCTCTACCGTACATTAGTCCCACCAACTGACTCCTCTGGATCATGTGATGACTTTGTTTCTCTCTACTCTGGATATGTTACACCAATTACAAAATATCTTTGCCATCGGATGGACATGAAGCTTTGCAATTGCCGAACCAGCCAGCAGAGGCCGCCACAGAGCAATGAGACTGAACCTAACCAGCCTAGCCTCTGTTGCTCCTTGGTGAGGCTGAGCTGTTTTCTTGATAGTGTGAAATTTGGAGTAGTATTGGTGGCTGGGACTCAATCGCCCTGTCCGGGGGGCGAACAGCACTGAAATGTCTGTGTGTACATGCAGCACCGCTGTTTAAACAGCAGAGGGTCAGAACAGTGAGGGTCGTGTGGCTGCTAAGGGATGTGGGCGGGCTGGCTTTCCGCCCGGCGGCCACACCCTGCTAGCATGTGATGGTATTTCTCCTTTAGGAACCGAGGAACGTTTTGATTTATGCAAAGTGGCTTCTGTGGGAATAGGCCTGTCGCAGCAGAACAAACCGTTTAGAGAAGGTGGAATATTGTAAGTAGGTCACTGCGCCTTACACTCTTGTCTGGCAACCACTGTCTGAGGGCCGCAGTGTCTGCAGGTTTAACTCCAGTCCTGGAGGGCCGCAGTGTCTGCAGGTTTAACTCCAGTCCTGGAGGGCTGCAGTGTCTGCAGGTTTAACTCCAGTCCTGGAGGGCCGCAGTGTCTGCAGGTTTAACTCCAGTCCTGGAGGGCTGCAGTGTCTGCAGGTTTAACTCCAGTCCTGGAGGGCCGCAGTGTCTGCAGGTTTAACTCCAGTCCTGGAGGGCCGCAGTGTCTGCAGGTTTAACTCCAGTCCTGGAGGTGTCTGCAGTGTCCTGCAGGTCTGCAGGTTTAACTCCAGTCCTGGAGGCCGCAGTGTCTGCAGGTTTAACTCCAGTCCTAGAGGGCTGCAGTGTCTGCAGGTTTAACTCCAGTCCTGGAGGGCCGCAGTGTCTGCAGGTTTTTATTTTTTTGGTTTCTTTTCAGTCGGCGGCCTGGTTAGGCCTTGGACGTGAGGCAAGTGGACACTTGAGCCAAGTAATGATTTAAATGAAGCTTTTAAGAGCAGAGAAATATGGAGACCCGGCAGACACGGCGGCCCTCCAGAGCTTCGGTCAAAGAACGTCTGCCCTTTAAGGAAGGAAGTGAAACTTGAAAAGCAGTTTTGCATCAGCTATTTTGGAAAGCTCCTGGGGATATCTGACAAAATTTTGAAATCCCCTCTCCTGATGCTGGTGTCTGCCTTCCCTCCTCTCTTGGCTGAGTTTGGCCTGGTCCTCCACAGTCTGAGCAGTGCGCTTGGGGTCTCCCCTCTTCCTGTCCCTGACACTGGTCTCTATGGTGCAGCCGAAACGTGGAACTTAAAGCCGGACGTAAAGAGACTCCTCTTGATCCTCTGAGATTGGTCTGCGCTCGTTCAGCCCGCTGCTGGCTGTTTCACTTTAAACAGACCCGATTATCCAAACCCGTTGGGAGATTCTGAGTGTTACTGACACACGTTGCCCCCCCCACTTCACTGCCTTGGGCACACAGGAGTGAGACAGCCTTTTTTTTTTTTTTTTTTTTTTTTAAGTCCCCTCTGTGTCTCTCCCTTCCTCTGGCAAGAAGATGGATGCCTTCCCTGGGAGTGGGTGGATTGTGGGAGTTGTAGTCTCTATTGGCTGTGATTGTAATTAAGAACAGGCCAAGCCCTGAGGTCTCTGTGTGCCTCAGATGTGCGTGTGGGTGTTTGCATTCTGTATGTGTTTACATAACCATGTGTGGCCTGCATCTCAATGCTCAGTGGAAGCACTGGATTGTGCGTGCGCGTGCGTGCGTAGTCTGATGTCCTCACAGAGCTGTATTTTGATGATGTTTGTGGTGGTTGGTATTCCATGGGTCCTGTCTTTGTTTTAGCATTCTGGTCCACCGCTGTGTTCATGCGCTGTAACCTGCATCACTAAGTAACAGACCATGTACTGGGACTGTGTGTGTGAGTGTGTGTGTGTGTGTGTGTGTGTGTGTGCTGTGAGATCATTGCTCTGCCTTGCTGAGGTTGGTTTGGGCATACTGTAGGAATTTTCACACTGGTAAGCCAAGGTCACTGTGGTGCTTGAAATGAGTGCTGACCTTTCACCTCTGACCCCTGTCCTGTGCCTTAGCAATCTGGTGTGGTGAGTAAAAAAGGCTTGGGAAAATTCACACACCTCCAGATGTCAGATTCTGCCGATGTGGGTGGAGCTGTACAGGTTGCTTAGTGATCTGGAGGTGAAAGGAATTATGGGTCAGTTTTTTTGTATGCAGTGAGTTTGTGGCCATGTGTGCCACAGCATGTTAATGTAGTGTGTGTATGAGTATGAGAATGACCTTGTTGTCCCTCTCCAGTCTGCCCCTGCAGCCCAGTGTGTGTGTGTGTGTGTGTGTGTGTGTGTGTGTGTGTGTGTGTGTGTGTGTGTGTGTGTATAGTGTATGTGACCCTGTCGCCTCCCCCAGCCCGCAGCCTGCAGCTCAGTGCCTGGGAGAGCAGCATCGTGGATCGGCTGATGACCCCCACCCTGTCCTTCCTGGCCCGGAGTCGCAGCGCAGCCAGCGTGCTGAGCAGCAAGGACAACCGTGAGCCCCGCTCCCCAACGCACACACACACACACACATGCACACACTGTTTTTTGCTGGTGTTTTCCATTGTAAATTAGAATGGAACAGGCTTACTTGTGCGTTTGCGTATGGGGAAAAAATGTGGGAAAAAGTGAGTAAGTTGATTGACATATTGAAAATGTGACTCACAAGATATTCCCAGGACATTCCAAGCCCTCTGTCTTAACAGCGTATTGATCTGGAGCTGCAGGAAGGCCACTTTTGTTGGCACTACTTCATTATATTAAGCCCTACACTGAGATGGCTGAGCCTGCTAGTTCCGATCGCTAAGCCTGCTGGTCCCGGCTGTTTTCAGAGTCGCCCTTGTGCCCGCGCTCGGCCTCGGCCAGCCCCCTCTCCGTGTGTAACCACCACCATCGGCCCCAGCACCGCTGCTCTGAGCGCTGGAAGGCCTCCACCAGCACCCCCGACATCACCCAGCGTCAACGGAGACGGGACTCCACCCCGGTCAGCAGCCAATCGCATCGCACCACCGCACCGCAAGGCGCGCACTGTGCCCCTGGTTCTGTTTATAATGTAGAAAGTAAATGTGCATCACATTTGAGCTTTCAGCAGACTCTCTTATCTAGAGAGAACTCACACAGCTTGTACCATCGACTTAAAAACAGCTCTGGTGTATAGAAAGAATATACAAGCCCAAGCCAAGTTTTAAGTCATTCGAGACCGGTTTAACGTCTACAGCTCTGCTGTACAGTATTTTATGTTCTTTGGTATTTACTGAGGCAATCCAAAGTGAACAACCTTGCTCAGTGGTGCAATGGCAGTGCCCTACCTGGGAATCAAACTGGCAACCTCTGAGCTTACAGGCCCATTTGTGTATTAATTTTTAAAATTATTTTATTATATTAATTCAGGGACTACAGGTGGAAATGAGCTGTCATGTGTCTCATCATTTCCCAGTGTTCTGAGAGCTGTCTTTGTATGCTGTCTCTGTCGAATTAAACTTAATAGTGTACATAAATGAAAAATCAAAATCTGGCAGCCAGTTCCACACTGACAGCTGTCTGTGTGAAAACTTTATCTCCCCCAAAAAAAAGTTAAAGTGATAAAATCTTCACTTGGTTAAAAAAAAAAATGTATCTGGACATTGATCAGCACTTACATCAGTCTTTGGGTTTTTATGGCTCCATTCAGGCATTTTTTGTGTGAATATTTTCCCTCTATTGTTCCCCCAGACAATTTAGTTTTTGTTAAAAATATGCCAAATTTAGATTAATTCTGTTCTGGACTTGCCAAAAAAGAATAGACTTTTTGTGAATTACGATGGGAGGACCACGTCTTGTTAAATGTGGCCAAGACGTGGCTGACTCAGAGTGGCGTCCCCCAAGGAGTTGTGGGAAATTCTCAGTGCTTACCCCCTCACTCCTGTGGTGAGACGACTTCCTGTTGATTCACCCCTGCTTAATCCGTCTCTCTCTCCCAAAAGATGGAGAAGAAAAAGAAAGAGAAGAAAGACAAGGAGAGGGAGAACGAGAAGGAGAGGAGCGCTCTGACAAAGGAGAAGGTGCTGAAGAAGAGACAGTCTCTGCCCAGCATCAGACACAGGGGAGAGCCCAGGTATACCTAACACTACAATCTACATTTACATTACACTACAGCCATTCATCACACACCCTTACATAACAGAGTAGAGTAGAGCTTATTGTCTTCAATGAGGAAATTTGTTACCACAGCCAGTACATCCAATACAAAAAACAACAAAGTACACAAGGACAGTAAACATACAGCACTGGATACCTGCGGTACAAACGGTAAACAACAAGGTGGACAGCATTTATGTATATCTCAGGCAGGGCACACCTCACCTGCCAGTTTGGGGAGCACAGCATCATATATACAGACAGCAGTTATCAAGAGCAATTTATAAAATACACATTTATCTCCAACATACTCTGCATTTTATACACTTTTAAGCCTCAGCTCCTTATACTCTAAGGTGTGTGTTTGCAATGGTGGTCTTGCTCTCTGAGGAGCGAGGCCTAACATTGTTGTGTGTGCTATGAGTATGCACAAAAGAAACAAAAACACAGTTGCAGCAAATTCCAAAATTGGAGGCGGGGAACAGGTGAATCGTCACTGCTGCTGGAGGTTGTAGTCTTGGCCGGGTCGGCCCTGTCTTCACGCCAGTCCTCAGTCCTGTTCCTTTCATCTCTATTTTGGGAGCAGTCTGTTTGGTTTTTGTGAAGACAGACAGACTAGCAAATGATACAAAGCACAAACACGACGGTGCAGTTTGGTGCCTTAGCGGATTACGTGCACAGCAGCAGAGTTAACGAGGCAAACGTCCGGCGTGAATCACCGACCACAGACATTGAGTCACGACGTCCTTCGGTTTCGTAGTAAAACGTTGGCAAACCCAATCAAACAGTGTAGCACTGCAGCCGACCTCTACTAACGACAAAACTCTAAACCAAACTAAACCTGGACGATCGCCTCCATTGCCGGGCAGCCACTTCTTCACCTATGTCCCCCTCTCCCAGGTGAGTTTACCTCACCTGTTTCACCTTCTAAGGTGGAAGTGCACATGACCCAAGTCAGTACAGACAGAAGGGGAGGGTCTCAGCAGGTATACGCCCTGACACACTCTGGCCCAGTGCATCATTAGTAATGATAGGAATGAGTGTCTGAGTGTGTGTGCGAGTGGAAGTGAGTGAGTGAGTGTGTAAGTGAGTGAGTGAGTGAGTATGTGTGTGTGTGTGTGAGTGTGTGGTGTGTGTGTGTGTGTGTGTGTGTGTGTGGGTGTGTGTGTGTGTGTGTGTGTGTGTGTGTGTGTGTGTGTGTGTGAGTGTCTGAGTGTGTGTGTGAGTGTCTGAGTGTGTGTGTGAGTGTGAGTGTGTGTGTGTGTATGTGAGTGAGTATGTGTGTGTGTGAGTCAGTGTGTGTGTACGTGCGTGCGTGCTTGCGTGCGTGCGTGAGAGTGTGTGTGTCTGTCTGTTCTGCATTTAGACTTTTAGCAGACACTCCAGATGTTTGTATTCTCTTAGCCTTCTGCTGTTTATGAAGTAATAAAAAATCTAATTTATATGAAAAATATTAGGAATATTTTCTATTGCAAGTGTGTGCCCTGCCTTTAATCTTAGCATTTTGGAATCAATTTCCTTGGCTCAGTCACCCGTTCTCTTTGAAAATCTTTTTGAGTGTTCCAGTCGATTTCTTTTCTAGGTCGTTTACATACCGGCAGGTTGTGCATTGAGAATGTTTCAACAGTTCTGTATGCAATAACGTGCACCTGGTAAACTTGTGTAATTGACTTTTAATTGACTTTTTACGGCTCTTATGGCTTTCTGTCATGTATCTTCTGCACTGTTTTGAAGCTGCAGGATATGATAATAGGGATGTAGCCCCTCTCTGACAGGGGAGAGAAAGAGAATGCATTCCAGGGTGGAATTTTCCCCACTGCTTGTCAGCCAGGGGGCGCTGTTTCTCTCTCGAGTCTGCCTTGAGCTCTCTGTTCTGACTGGTGCGGCAGTTTTGTTCCATTCCTACTTCATTCCAGTCATTCCAAAAGGTGGAATGCCCAGTGGAGCTCGGACGAGCTCACGCTCTCCTCCAGAGCATGCTGCAGCTTCTCACACCGCAGCGCAAACGCAGAGCTCGAGTCTGGAGTCTGGAGGACGTGTCACACAATGCCTCATGCAGACAGACTGCGTGAGATGTTGTCATAGATACATGATATATTTCAGTCTGTTTCATCTTGATAAACACACATGCACAGCTAGAGAGGAGAGGAGAGGCACACACCCATGATGGAGTATCACTGCTGCCTGTACACATTGTTTTTTTCCTCTTCCCCCTTCTCTCTTAGCGCCAGTCCGCTGTTGAAAAACCGGCCTGTTTCCCCTGCACCCCCCAAAGCCCGCCCCGCCTCTCCCAGCCCCGCCGTCTCCCCAAAACCCCCCAGCGCCCGGGGGACCCCCTCAACCTCCGGCCCCAAGACGCGCCCCAAGAGAGCCAAGACCCCCGCCAGGGTGGAGCCCCGAACCTCCTCCCCTGTCGCCTTGGAGACCATCAGGTCATCACGCCGACCGGCCACTCCGGACGAGACCAAGAGTAAGTGCCATCACCCTGGATACCGTTGCCTAGCGCAGGGGTAATTCTTGCTGCATTGATCCATCCTTCCTTGTTTATTAAAATTTATTTATGTATTCATCCGCAATTAGAATGAGTGTGGGACATGAAAAAGTCTCACGCATTCCTTCACAGTGACGTGTACAAACCCACTGAGAGTAGAGGAAAGAAAAGTAAAAGGGACAAAAAGAAAATCTCTAAATCTAACCAAGCGGTTCAATCAGTAACCAGGAATTCAGCCTTTTTTTTTGTCCATGTTTATGTGGAACTGTTGGCAATTGTTGGCGCATGACACATTTCTGAGTAAATCAGACAGGAAAGTATTATTCTATCTTATCTTATTTACTGAGCATTTTCAATGGTCACTTAGCTCTTAAGACTTTTCACAAAAAAACAGAATTTTGTTCCAACCGTAATAAGTCTCTAATTTATAATGAGCTGAAAATTGTTCTTAACCGTTATTGCAGAATGCAGAGTAGAAAATAGCCATAAAAACAGTAACATGCCAAACCATTCATTGGGTTTAAATATAAAGACAAAATTACAGTAATACCATAAGTGCATTTTTTGCAACACCCTTAATTGCTCAAGAGATTCGATGCAACTAAAGAACACACAATGGGTCTACAGAACCCTGCTGGAGGAACGGTATGTTAGAATGAATATTGTGTTAAACTAATGAGAGGTTTGAGCACAGGGATATAAGAACAACATAAGAATATATAATGATGAGAGGAGACCATACAGACTCCAGTGGGCCCTGCCTCTACCACACAGCTGGTCGGCCTGAGTATGGATCGTCCCTATTGATTGCATTGGTAGCGTTGTCTCAGACAGTGCATGGTGTAGAAGCACATCGATTTGCAAATTGACATGGATCCCATTCCCAGCCAATTGTGTGGCCTCTGAACCTTTGTGAATCAGCGTTTTCTCGTGATTTCTTTTTTTTTTTTTTTTTATTCACGTTCATGTAAGTGATTAATAATGTGTAACAGTAGCCCTGGCCACTTTGAGTTTCAATATATTTAAGGAAAAAAAAAAATTTCATTTGTTTCACGCACATTCTTTCCCATGCCCGAGAGAGGTCTGTGATTCACAGACAGCTGGAATGAGGCAAACGAAGGTCTGCGCGCCGGCTGTGCGCTGGAAAGATTGGCGTGGCGGCGTGGCACATGGTAAAACGGAAAGCTCCAGAAGGCTCGTTAAGTGTGATCACTCTACTTTAATTGTCCGCTCACAGAAAGCCCTCTGTGAGATGCTGTAATCACGGTAATTTTGCCCTGTGCTCTTACACTTCTGTGGACCAAACAAAAGCTTTGGAGTCTGCGAGCTGGAGGGGGGTCTCTCTCGGCTCAGACACATTGCAGGAGTGTGGCTCAGCTCGGTTTGGAGTCTGCGTGCTGGAGGGGGTCACTCTGCTCAGACACATTGCAGGAGTGTTGCTCAGCTCGGTTTGGAGTCTGCGTACTGGAGGGGGTCTCTCTCGGCTCTGGCACATTGTAGGACTGTGGCTTAAGCTCGGTTGGTTCTGCTCTGCTCGGCTGCAGAGCCGTTGACTGTGCCAGGCAACGATAGTGAAGAGGCTTGAGTTCTGAAAACGAAATGAAAATGAACCTTTCTTTAGTTTGTCACAACTTCACATGCAGTCATGCGCCACAGAACGTCTGTTCGGGCAACATCTGACTGCATATGCGTCCATGGTCCCATAAGGTTTTGACAGAGTTCAGAGATCCTGATTGGAGAATGGGAGGTAGCCGAGGTAATCTGTTTAACCCATACATTACCCTACTAGATACATTATCTGAAATACACTACAGTATGTGTACAGAATCTTGGCTATTGAGTCAATACAGGTACACTACAGTATCCCATATAGCTTTGATAATATGGTGTTGCACAATGTCCTATTTCACAGAACGTGTCATGGACGTTAAGTGACGCATACCTGTATACTCTTATTGGAAAAGCATATGTCAGATGCTTCAGATTTCTCCAGAATCAGGCATATGAAAAGGATGCATTTTAGATTTGATAAGTTTTAGACAGGACTCGAAAGGACATGAATGCAAAAAACGAAGGCCGCTGCTTCATGAATCAGAAACCTTTAACTGGAGATTCGCCATAAAACCCGGTATAGCATACTACTCTTGTATTTTAAAAATGTAAAAAAAAAAAAAAAAAACCTGCTCTTCTCCACTGGGTTTTATGGTAGCTGGAGCTGGCCTGATGTTTGTGGTTATGGCTGTAGTGCAGTCAAGTCATGTGATTACTCATGTGTTCCTCCCTGATTGGAAATACTGGCCCACAGACCCTAAAGCGCTCTGGAGGGGGTGGGGCCCCCAATTTTTGCCTCTGCTGACAAGCGCTGTGTTTGGCTATCAGCTGTCAGAGAGCGCAGTGATGCTCTGGATGTGGGCCCGCTTGTGTCATACCCATGAGCCCCCGGCCGTGGCGTTCCCGCCGATGGTCTGAGGGCGGGTGGGCCCGTCCTGACGGAGTCATCAGAAAGAGCCCCCTCCCTGATCTGAAAGTGGCCGCGTGGGTGAGAGAGGGGGGTGAGCAGTTCAGTGGAGAGCATCCACAACAGAGCAGCAGCTGACAACGGGCCCATTGTCTGCCCCCCCCCACCTAACCCCAACCTCTCACCCCCCCCATTCCCCTACCATAATCCCCTCCTTTTGTTCCGTAAATTGGGGGCTCCATAGATTGCGACTAAGAACATAATTCTGTTGTTCTCTCTTTCTCTCTCTTCCCCCCTCTCTCTCACTCTCCCCCTTTCTTTCTCAGGCTCCCTGCAGGAGCAGTGTAAAGAAGGTTTCATTTCCTCCATCCCTCCCTCCCTCCCTCCCTCCCTCCCAAACCAAACTGTCTTGAGGGATTCTTCTTGTGATAGAGCTATGAGCAGAAATGGCTTATTGATCAATTTCAGCCTTGGAGAAAAAAACCCTCCCCACCCCCATCCCTCTTTCACCATCTGTAATATCTCTCTCTCTCTCTCTCTCTCTCTCTCTCTCTCTGTCTCCCTCTCTGTCTCTGTCTTTTTGTTTTTCAGATGCCGCTGGCGTCCCCTCCATTGTTGTGTCCTCAGCCCCGGCCACGCCCCCTTCCCTGAGCGCACCAATCACGGTGGCCAGCTCCGCCCCCTCCACCCCTGGCCTGATCAGGCGGCCCCCGCGGCAGGGACCCCCAGCACCCCATCCGGAAAGCCCATGGCAGGCACCACCGACCCGGAGGAGGCCGCCCGGATCCTGGCCGAGAAGCGCCGGCAGGCCCGCGAGCAGCGCGAGAGGGAGGAGCAGGAGAGGCGCGAGCAGGAGCAGAGAGAGCGGTCAGTAACCTGGCGGAAGCGTCACCTCTTCAAGCCCCCGGGGATGCTCTATCTCAGAGCTTTGAGCTCACAGGGGAGCAGCGGGGGAGGCATCAATAGACTGTGGCCGTGAATGTGTGTGAATGTGAATGTGTCTCTCTCTCTCCTCCTCTTGGTCTCTGTCTCACTCTGTTCCTCTCGGTTCAGTTTCCATTCCAGTTCAGTTTAAATTCTTTATTGATATGACATAAAAATTTATGCTGTTGTTTGTATAGCAGTTAAGATGGTGTTAGTTGGTAATCAGTTCTAAAAAAAAAATCCCTCTCTTTGAGGCCTGCTGGCTGGTTTTTCCTCATAGAAAGCAGGATTTAAGATCACAAGAAAAAAACCACTTCCATATGCTGGCTGTGAGCATGTTTCTGTTACTCTCTGTACTGCTGTACTATTACTCTCTCTGTCCAGTTCAATTTCAGTTCAAATTCAGTTCTTTCTTTCTGATTTATCCTGCTCAACCTCTGAATTGAAATCTTTGTTCAATTTGAATGCTTTATTGGCATGTCGTACTTAAAAACATTTCACGGTTCAGAACTGTAATATGCTTATAATCTGAGATAAAATGAAATTGAAAACATCTATACTCCATTTTCTCTCTCTCGCTCTCTTTCTCTCCGATTTAGCCAGTGTACCCATGTCTTATACGAGTGGTAAATGTCTTCCCCTATCTCCACATTCGGGCCTTTATACAGTCTCTGTACTAAGCACCAGGGGCTGTATAAGGCTATCTCTCTCTTCCCAGAAGGCTGTGCAGTTGTATTGATCAGTTCCGTCTCCTCTGAGTTAATCCTCAGGGAGGGAGCACAGGCTTTGTGTGAGCTGCAGGCCGGTTCTTCCGAGGGGTCTGAGTGAGAGCTCTCTTTGAGATGAGAGCTCTCAAACGCTAGAGCTGTGATAGCCACCCACCCCTCAAACTCACCTCTGTGTGCGTGCGTGTGTGTGTGTGTGGGGGGGGAGCTTTCTGTGGTTCTGTGTGTGGGTGTGTGTGTCTGCGTCTGTGTCTGTGTCTGTGTGTGGGCCTTTCTGTGGGTCTGTGTGTGTGTGTGTGTGTGTGTGTTCTGTGTGTGTGTGTGTGTGTGTGTGTGGGGGGGGCCTTTCTGTGTGTGTTGTGTGTGTGGGTCTGTGTGTGTGTGTGTGTGTGTGTGTCTGTGTCTGTGTCTGTGTGTGGGCCTTTCTGTGTGTGTGTGTGTGTGTGCGCATATTAGGGCATTTGCTAACATGTGTGTGTGTTTCCCAGGGTTCTCCGTGAGGAGCGCAAGGCTCGGGAGGCGGAGGAGAGGAAGCTGAGGGAGGAGGAGGCGCAGCGCATGCAGGAGGAGCAAAAGCGGCGGGACGAGGCCCAGCGGCTGGAGGAGGAGAAGGAGGCGCAGGAGAGAGCTCGCGCCGAGCAGGAGGAGAACGAGCGCCTGCAGAAACAGGTAGGGCATTATGGGAAATGTAGTGTCTTAACAGTAATGCCTACAGCACTGACACCAGCTGATCATATTGGACCTCCCAGTCTGCACCTTTAGCTCTCAAGAAAACTACAGTCACTTGGGGAGTGGGTGATCTCTAAACATGTATTTAATATCCATGTTTTACAAGCAATTTCCTTATTATTAAATCAGTCCTCCTATTTCCCCCTATCCAGTTTTAAGTACCCTATTATATTTAATATTATAGGTATATAAGTAGTAAAAATAGTGATCATTAAAGTCGTAGCAGAAGTGTAATTTGATGGCACTTTCCATATGTTTACCAAAGTACTTTACTTGTGAAACAAATGTGGGATGAAATCTCAGGTCATAGTTGTGACCTCCGCATTGACAGGAAGCATCGGCCTGTCTGCCTCCTGGAGCGTTTCCGACACGCTCGACCTGCTGGCTGTGTTGGGCAGATCCAGGGTTCACTCATGAGTCTGCAGTCCACGTCTGCCAGGCAGTGCACACCACACGCACATCTACACACAAACACACACACACACGTCTAAACACACACACACACACACACACACACACACGTCTAAAACACACACACACACACACGCACATCTACACACACATCTAAACACACATACACACACACATAGGACAGAAGAGTAAAATGATTAAGACAGCCAATAGTATGAAGGGATTGTAGTTTTGTCATGTTGTGGTTGCAGCTCAACAAAAACATTATTCTGTCGTTGTGTCAATATATTTTAAAACATGACAATATATTTTAAAACATACAACAAATCAGTGTAATAAATACCTTTACACAGTTAGAAGGGTTACTTTTTTATTGTGCTGTAATTAGCTTTGTAAGCTAACACCGGTTAACTCGTAACATGCAGCGTTTTGTGTGTGGGCTCTGAAAGCCTTCGGCTGTCATTCGTGAGCTTTCGGGAGACATTGCTGAAATGTCCGATTACGCGATTGATTTGGATGATTGAATAATCAATCGCAGAAGCTAAAATCCGAAAAGGCACACAGCCCTCTCCTGCTTTGACCCAGACTGATATGGTTCAGCCAAGAAGCAGCTCCCTGTGACTCAGGCTTCTATTTTTCCATTTTTAGATTTTGTTTTGTTTTAATTGTCTGTGATTTCCAGGCTGTTGCTTTAGCTTTAGGTTTTAGGACAGTGTTTAGCTGTTGAGACCTCTTATTGGCCGGCGAGCTGTGTAGCTTCTTTGATCCCGGGTTCAGGCCTCGGACCAGAGGAGACGGACTGCGTCACGGTCTTAACATCCATGTTTACTGGCTGCGGTCGAGACCAGCTGGGGCCAATATCCCCAGTAAACGCAAAGTGGGCTAGCTGAGCGCGAGAGGCTCAGAGAAACTCTGCAGTGTTTGTTTAGCCTGTATGTGGGTGGTGGGCCTGCACCAGAAGCAGCTGCAGGTCCAGCTCCTCATCCCACTGCTGCCCCCCGGTGGTCAAAGAGTTAACATGACTTAAATGTCAGATGGCAACCCTTGTGCATGGCACTGCACCACAGCATTAAGTCACTCTGGAATATCCTCTGATACATACTGGAGGTCTCACAGAGGAAATAGTCAGTTGATTTTTCAGCAGTTACTCCTTTGTGATGTCACACTGACACTCTGGAACACTTATGTATTGGTGATGTAATTGTGTTTTTGTAACAGTTGCTTCTGTGTAATGTAACTTTCTCTCAGAAAGCTGCAGGTTCTTCTGGGTAATGCAGTTTTCTGACCTATATTCATCATTTTGTTCTAATTTCTCTGTTGCAGAGAGAGGAGGCTGAGGCCAAGGCCCGGGAGGAGGCGGAGAGACAGCGTCTGGAAAGAGAGAAGCACTTCCAGAAGGAGGAGCAGGAGCGCCTGGAGAGGAAGAAGGTAGGTGGCCCAGATGCGAGACAGAGAGTGAGCGAGAAAGTGAGAGATTTCAGAGATAAAAGCCAAATGGGTTTAGAGAAAGATGCTCAATCACAGTGTTCAAAGAATAGGATCCTGTTCCAAGATTGATCTAGAGCAGTGGTGTAGGTCCTTCACTGCCCCAGGGCCTGTGTGTTCTTGTTTACCCCAATGCTTATTTTTTGTCTGTTTTTAAACACACACATCTTCATTATGAAAATCATTTCCTTCGCAGTTGTTTAGAAAAATGAATCACTTGCACCAAGATAATATTGCCCCCCCCCACCCCCCCCGGCCACACTGTGTGGTGCCTTATTTGTTCTGTCATTGAACATCCATGAGATTACATTTCTATGCAGCAGTCATGCATGTGAAAGGGGTTTTAACAGGTCATGCTGTTCAGTGGGGTCCACCTGGGTTGTGGTTGTTGGACGACCCTCCCAGCCCTGACCCCCCAATCTGAACAACAACAGCAAAGGGAGAGCAAAGAAAATAGAGGCATAAACCATGAAAGATGGAGGTCTGATGCTTGACCTTTTATTAAAGCTGGAGATTAGGAGAGGGAGGGATCCTGGAAACAGCGAGCATTATGGGAATCCAGCCACATGGCAATTTTATATCAGCTGGAAAAAAATGTTTCGTAAGTCGTGAACACTGCAAAAAAATATGTTAAAAAAATTAATAATAAAAATAATCCTAATCATTAACATAGTCATAATAATAATCATCATCATAACTATAATAATAATCATAGCAAGGGAGGGATCACTGCAGGTAACGTCGCCCTCACCTTGGTTTTCTTTTATTTGCTGTTTTTAAAGACCCTTTTGACTTACTCAGCTAATTATCGCAGCCTTTAATTTGAAAATGTTGTCTTTATTGGGTTGCGGGGGTGTATTTAAAGTCTATCATGACTGGCTAATCCAGATTTTATTTTGTCTTATTCTTTTATTGTTCTATTTCTGTATGGCACATAGTGTTTGTTAAAGGGCTGACGTGCAAGGTGCCATGTAAATAAGTGAAACAAGGTGTGCAATACCTGTATACCTGTTCACTGCTCCTGTCTGTGGGATCTTTGTTATACCAGAGTGCTCAGCTCACAGCAGCAGCAGGAGAGGGGGTGTTTGATAGCCCCCCTCTCTCCCTCCCCCTCGGTGCTTGGGGAATAATCTAAGCAATTCACATTAAAATAAACGAGTTCAGGGCAGTAGTTAAGAGTGGTAATTTAGGGCGCCGCACCACGAGTTGCGCTCGTTTCGCGAAAGGAGCCTCACCTCGAGTGACCCTCGTTAAACGGTCCCCTCGTTAAATGGCCCCGCCCAGTTTAACGGTTAGGGTGGAGGGGCAGCGGGGGGGGCGTGGGTGTCAGGTGTCGCGGTCGTAAAGGGGCCGTCTCACTCGGCTCAGCGGGTAGCGGGTAAACAGAGTTCAGGAGGCAGATTAATGACGGTATTAATCACTGAGACTGTGTGGATCAGGCCTGGATCACACCATCAGAGAGGGGGGTCAGAACCGCTCTGTCTGATACAGGGAGATCTCTGCTCTCTGTCACACAGAGAGAAACAACGGAGAGAAACTGACAGAGAAAGAGAGCTAATCTGGTCTCCAACTGACACCAAATCACAGAGCTAACTCTCCAACTGACACCGAATCACAGAGCTAACTCTCCAACTGACACACCGAATCACAGAGCTAACTCTCCAACCAACACCAAATCACAGAGCTAACTCTCCAACTGACACACTGAATCACAGAGCTAACTCTCCAACCGACACACCGAATCACAGAGCTAACTCTCCAACTGACATACCGACTCACAGAGCTAACTCTCCAACCAACACCGAATCACAGAGCTAACTCTCCAACTGACACACCGAATCACAGAGCTAACTCTCCATCTGACACACCGAATCACAGAGCTAACTCTCCAACTGACACACCGAATCACAGAGCTAACTCTCCAACTGACACCGAATCACAGAGATAACTCTCCAACTGACACACCGAATCACAGAGCTAACTCTCCAACTGGCACACCGAATCACAAGAGCTAACTCTCCAACCAACACTGAAACACAGAGCTAACTCTCCAACTGACACACCAAATCACAAAGCCATCTCTCCAACTGACACACTGAATCACAGAGCCAACGCACACTCTCCAAACAGCACACAATCAGAAAGCAAACTCTCCAAATCGACGCACAGAGTCACAGAGCTAACACTCTGACTGACACCAAGTCACTGAGCAAACTCTCCAAGTGACACTCAGTCACAGACCAAACTCCTCAACCAGCCCAGAGTCATGGAGCATGCCCCATTCAGAGAATATGCTGAGCCACAGAGAGTACTCACCCACACAAACACACACACCACACTGAGTCACCAAGCATCTGCTCGAACCAACACACCAAGTCAGAGCGGTTTTTTTTTCCCAACTCGCACTGAGTCATCGAGCATGTGCTTCCAGCGATAATATCGCAGTCTGGGAGCTGCAGCCTGGCCGACAAACACTCACGCTCCTCTCACAAGAGCGTCTGACAAAAGGGGAATCATTCACTCTCAGATCTGCATCTCTGGCCGTGTGCTTTAACTGTCGCTTAAAAGCTCAATCCGCGGATGTTTATGCGCGATCGATTTCACATTTGCCCACAGCGTTGGAACGCAGCTCCCGTTGGCACTCGCACTGTGGATTCCGTGACAATGAAAAACCATCGTGAGACCATCAGAAGCTTTCGATCGCCAACCCTCTCTCCCTGATTGGTGGATTGGCGAGCATTCAGAGCAGGAAAAAAATCGGGTTATCTGTCTGTTCATCCTGTTTGAAGGGAGATAATCAACGTTTAGCGGTTGCATCAGTAGATGTATTGCCAGATTTAGCTATAAACTCAGCTACATCTGTAGACCCTTGGCAGGTGAACTGGTACTTACTGTAATGAAAATATTAATGGATAGTACGTTGGAAATAAAATTCAGAATAAACATTTGAGACCTTCCAGTGAGTCAGTTTAAGACACACTCCTTTAGCCTCTTCTCAGTTAAGCGTCCCCATGGAGATACTTTCTTGTGAAGTGAAAAAGGATAGTACCCAGATTCATTGCAAATTTATCGTGGCTTACCGTATTTACTGTTCGGTGATTTGCAGATAAAGGTACTTGGACATTTCTAATTGCACAAGCTTAAACCGGCTTGCAGTTAGTCATTCCAGTGGAGTGGTTTGGGTTTACAAAAAAGCATGCACAAACCGTTTTCTGGCAGCCTTTTTTTAGTTTAGTTAAAATGCATGATCGCTTACTGTAAGTTGTGGTTCCCTGCTGTGTGTTTGAATGCTGTTGAGCTGCACAGAAACAGCATCACGGACCCTTTTCGGCAGCGAATGATAAAACAATAAAGTCGATATACATTATCGTTTGAACCTGATACATCATGAAGTTGTGGATTTAAAATGCCACACGTGAAAGAAAGGCATCTAGTCCCACTAGACCTGAAAATAATTTGCGTTCAAGTGTCTCTCATTGCATTGTATATATGCCTTTCAGTGAATTGTATACATCTGCGAGATACTGTATATATATGTCTGTCAAACGCTTGCTTAGGGTGGCTCGGCCTTGGCCATTTTATGTACTTTTGTGCATACTTTCTCGTTGAGCTCAGGCCGTCGAGGTAAATTCCAGTTTTCACGGGCAAGACGGTGGCAGCCGTCCCAGTTATAAAACCCACCAGCCCGTCGGGGCGAGTTCCAAGAGCCCTACCCATAATTCCTCTCTTCTTCGCCTTTGAATGAGAGAGCTGGATCAAAGCCGCGGGTCCCAAACCGCACAGAGAGAAGGGGAGGGGAAAAGTGGCACAGAAGAATGTTCCAGAATAGATGTATGACTCAGATGCGGTTTGAGCTTGGCCCTCGTCTCACAGGGGTCCCCCTGCCCCGCCCCGCCCCTCTCCCGCTTCTGGTTCATCGAATGCAGGCGCCGCTGGAGGGACCCTGCGGCCGGAATTGATCGGTCTCAGTGAAGACCGACCACTGTGATTTACTGACCGGGCACTTTTTTTGTGTGTGTGTGTTCGCCACTCCCACCCCACACACACGCACATGCACGTGGTCCTCCTAACCACGTTCTCTTGTGTCTTCTTTTCCAGCGTCTCGAGGAGATCATGAAGAGAACACGCAAAAACGACGGGGGAGACAAGGTACAGTAATATGTCACATGATAAGATTGTGTTTGCAGCACTTAAAATACACGAAAAATCTCTTCTGTATACACAACCTGACAGGGATTCATCCCTCTTTGAGAAACATTTTTTCAAGTATGTTGACTTAGAGCCCAGCTAGCAGACACTCACCATGGCCTGTAACAGAAGAACTAACGGGGTTTGAACTCTGCTCTCTCTGCAGAAGGAGGCCAAGCCTCAATCTGTCACCCAGGTCAACGGCAAGGATGCTAAAATGGACACCTCGAGCAGCAAAGGTGAGTCTGAAGGAGGAGGAGGTGAATGGGACTGGCCTGTCCAGCCTGGTTTCTCAGAGATAAATCACAACCTGGGCTTACCTCTCTGCCAATCTACCCGTCTGCCCCTCTATCTCTCTCTCTCAATCTGTTTTTTCTTTCTGTCATCCCCTTCTCTCTCTACATCTACCTATCTACCTGTCCAAGTTACTCGGTCTCTGTCATCGCCCTCTGTCTCCGGCTCTATATCCAGCAGCTGTCTCTATTTGTTTGCACCCTCTCTCTTTTCCTCCCTCCATTTCTGCCCACCTCTCCATCACTCTCACTCTGCCTCCATCCCTTGCTCCTGAGTAGCGCCGTACCTTCCCAGCGCTCTTTGCGATTGGCAGAGCTGATCTGCTTCAGTTCTGATGCTGTGCCCATCCGTAGCACAGAGACAGTGGCTTTGGCCAAACCGAGTACCCTCCCTGGGTGTCAGCACCATGTTTGCTAAGACCCAACTGGGTAGATGGCAGGAAAGCACACAGCACTTTATTCTTCTTTGATGTATTTCCAGAGAGCAGCTACAGTGTTGCCTCAGGTGGAAACATAAGTATAATGTATAGAATACCTCTTTGACAGCATGGTAAAGTGGGTTTGTAACTCAGAGGTTGCAGGTTCAATTCTCAGATGGTACCTGCCGTTAAACCCTTGAAGAAGGCTTCAGATATCCAGCTGGTACACATTATTGGGTGTTACATATAAGCCCGGTGTGTACGTATGTCACTGAGGATAAGAGCGTCTGCTGAACAGCTAAGTGACATAGAAGAAGCTGGTTCTTCTGTTCCAGTTTTTATTTTCCTGCTGCTGCTGCTGTTTCCTGTATTCCCTGCTGCCCGTTTGTGTTGTGCTGTGTAAGGCCTTCCTGCGAGACCCCAAGCCCCCTCAGCCTCCAGCTCTGTGCCCTCCCTGCCCACAGGGAAGATGTTAGTCAATGAAAAAGTTCCTGTGACGTAGAACTGTGTCACACACTCTAGAGAGAGCCATACATCTTTGCGGGGGCTGAGGAGGGAGAGGTTTCAGGGTGGTGGGGGGGCACTGTGAGCAGAAATGGAGCTGGGTGGGGGGGGGCGCTCTGAGGAGTGTTTTCTTAGTGTGGTAACAGTGATGGAGGAGCTGCTTGTGTAACGCAGAGGTTGCAGGTTCAAATCCACAGAGGGCCAGTGCTGTATAAATCCTGCTGTGTGTGGCTGTAGTTAAAGGAAGGACGTCTTGTTTAATAGAATTCATTCAGGAAGTCGATCTGAGTGAAAGCATCCCCAAGGGAAATCACTAACGTGTTTCCGATTATTCCTGGTTTTCCACTCGTCTTTCCTTCATGGGGGTTTACTGTTCGGTTCGTCCTAGGTGGGGGGATGCTAGCGTGCAGTCTGAGCGTGTGCAGTAGGCTACAAGAGGGTTTCTGTGGGGACGAGGCTGGCAGGCAGTGCAGTTAACCAAATCAGGGCCTCAAAACATGTGTGGAGGGATGAAGGGGAGGTTGGGGGGGTTTATGGGTTTATGGGGTTCATCCCAACCACAGCCGCTGTGGGTTCCATCGCAGCGGGAAGAAAAAAAGCTAAAAGGACGCAGTCAGGATGTGCAGCGCGGCTCTCTGCTCTGGCCTGTGATCAGCAGCACAAACTGCTGGAGTGTTTAAGGCCTGCGTTAGAAGCCCGCCCTGAATTCACTGTGTAAAACCCAATGTCACAATCAAAACCACTCTTTCTGAAAACTTTTCATGAAAACCTTTTGCCACCTTTTTTGGGTAAATTAACGTATTTTATGAATATATAACCCTCATAGTGCCTGTATTACTAAGTTGTTGAGTACATGCAAAACTGTTTTGCTGGTCCAAAAAGACGAATAGTGCATGTGATTGGTTGAGGTAATTTTGCCTTCTCCAATCACAAATCATATCACTAAAGTCACATGAGTAAAAAAGGCTTTGATAAATGTGGTTCCAAATCTGATAGGATAGAATAATTAATATTTGTTTGAATTACTCGTAATTGTGGTACATTCTGCATTAAGACCCAAGAAGTGTACTGCCAAAGGTTGCCATAACTGGGTAGCGATGTAGCATAATGTTTAGGGAGGTGGTCTTGTAACTCAGAGGTTGCAGGTTTGCTTCCTAGCAAAGGCACTGTCTTTGTACCCATAAGTTAGTTTACCTGAATTGCTTCAGTAAAGTCTGCTAAATACCTAAGTGTGTAATGTATGTCTTCCTCTTCCTTGTAATTCTCCTTCCTTACGTGCTCAGTGCTGTGGACTGTAGTGCAAAAAAAAAAAAAAAAAAAGCAGCAGCTGACATTGTGTGTCTCAGAGTGTGTGCTTGTTCTCTCTCTCCTGAATTGATAGCAGAGGTTGCAGTAATGAGCATTGCTTTTGAATAGGCATTCCACACTGAGGAGAAAATGGAGAAAAAACGTTTAAAAAAGAAAATAAGGCTATGAACTGTGGTCCAGACGAGTGGCTGTAAACATTTGTCTTGTCTCTGCAGCATCAGCAGAGTACCAGCCAAGCCAAGGAGCAGCGCTGTCCAATAAGGAGACAGAGGAGGTCCAATCACAGAGCGGCGTGACGGGGAGGTAAGCATGTGATTGGCTGATTAAGCTTTCTCCCTGCTAATCGCCAACCAGAGTAGAATGTTATCCAGAGCCACGCTAATGCTAACCACCATCGAGCATGGCCATCCTAACAAGTGTGCAAAGCAACATGCATGCATTGATGTGAGGACACACAGGGTCGTGCTAACACTATCACGCATGCAGTAACAATCAGGCCAATGCTGCCACGAACCAACGTGCACGTAAGGGCAATTTAGGTCAAGCTAACTCTAAACAACACGCATACGATGTCAATCAGGGTCACGCTAGCGCTAACCAACACGCATGCAGTTTCACTCAGGGTCAAGCTAACATTAAAAAACATGCATGTAATGAGACTTCCTGGGGTTCTGTGCCTGCCTTTGTTCCCGCATGCTTTGCCCAAACCACTGTGGAAATGCAGAGGTAATCTGAATAAAGAGAGTAAGCACAGAATGAATGTTATATAGGAAAAAGATGATAATCAGAGCCTGAAGTTCGGGAGCATCCGTTCCCAAGCCCTGGGTTCTGGACACCATTCAGAGTCCTGATTTTGGGGCGAAATAAACAAGAGATCACATCTGAAAATGATTCCTCCCAAAAAAAAAAAATGAAAAAGGTATCGGAGAACGCTGAAATATGTTATAATGTGTGTTGTACAAGTAGGAAATGAGTAAATATCCCATAAGCATATCCAGATGCTGTCCTGGGACGTACCCATCAACAAGAAAAAAAATTTTTTGACAGAAAGAACGAAACTCAGAGCCTGTATGCTGTTCATATCCAGGGAAGTGTTGTTAGTCACACCCAGCACCAAAAAACAAAAACTACTTTTCAGTCCACCCATCTTGTATTATTTAGTTTGATGTGTTCCCTGTTATTCTTGATGAGCAATGGGCAAAACCTTTTCGAATGTTTCAAAGGAATTGCGTAATTGTTAAGAGATTTATTTTACAATCGGCAGTAAATATTTTATTTGAACTTCATGTCCGTATTTGAGGGGTCATGTGATGTTTGTGGTGTGAGGATGGGCGGGGCGGTGCTCTGTAGAGGCTGTAAGCAGTTATAGTGTGTGGACCATGGTATCCAGCCAATTAGTGCTTCAGCAGGTACAGGGGACCCTGTGATTGGCCAGTTCAGCATAGCAGGACTGTGTCTGAAATCACTCCCTATTGGACTCAGCTCTGGTCTCTGATTGGTCAAGGCAACCATGTAACCACATCTACACAGTATACAGACAATTGAAGCCGGTCAGTTAGGGCTACAGGAAATACAGTTAAACTTATGATTGGTTGGCACTGCGGCGCATGTCAAGACAAAGTCTTTGATTGGTTGAGGGTGTCCCATGTGACTGTAGCTCTGCTTGTTCCCCCCCCAGCCCTGCGGTGCCAGTCCTGAATGGTGTCCAGCCCGCCAAGCACGAGAATGGATTGTCCAGCAAAGGAGAGGCCAGCGACTTCGAGGAGATCATTCAGCTGTCCAATCACGGAGGCAGCAATGGCAGTGGGCTGGAGAAGTCCGAGAGTGACATGCCTGCTGAGCCAATCCTGGCCTTCGAAAGCGGGGAGCCCTTCCTGAAGAAGGCGGGATCAATGAAGCCCCAGCATGTTGCAGGTAACGGGACAGAGAGGACTCCACTGACTGCGCTAACATTACGCTAACTGCCCGAAGTGGGCTGGCTGTGCTGACATTACATTGCCTTCCCTGACCGCACAAGCTACACTAACATTACACAAACTGGTCTAAATGTGCTAGCTTTGCTAACATTACACTGACTGCGCTAGCTGCGCTAACAGCTAAGATTGAGTCTGCTCAATGCACTCGTGCACTGTTGCACCTTCCTCTTTGACTGACAAACTTATCCAGCTGTAGGGTCTATACTGACTATCCCAGGAGAATGCACTGGAAAGCAACTTTTACCCACTGCACGGACTGACTGCAGAGACAATATATGCATTTTGCTGATACTTTTAGTACACGTCAATTTTGGGGAGCATTGCCTTTAGATATATAAAATGTACAGATATGATATCAAATGATATATGATATCACAGAGATATCAAACTTAGCAATGATTTAAAAAAATCATTGGAAAATGTCCTTAATAAAGCATGCAAATTAAGCAGTATAGTTAAGTTGGGCAGCCGTTGCACTTAAATTCAGTCTTAAATTTTACATTATTGACGTTCTAATATTTTGTTTAAGAACCATCAGTTTAAAGATAGAAGCATGTGTTTGCATACTTTACACCCAGTTTTACAAGTACAATTTCCAATTTTGGCATTTAGCAGATTCGCGCAGCATAAAGAACCCGAATTTAAAATGGCTGTCGAACCACCCCTGTGTGTGGTTGTCTGATCAGGAGTATAAATGGACACAGTAACACCTGCTGCACAATGGGGGGTAAGAGATTAGTATTTATTCCTCCATGTTCTTATGAAGTATTGCCTGAAAAGGCGCGGTGTCGTGACCGTAGTGAAACATGAACATGGTCTCTCCTTCGGTTTCGTCGTTCGCTGCCAGCATCTCCAGGCCCTGAGTTGACAGCAGCCGTATCTGGGCTGGCTCGCTGTTATTGAGTTTACTGCGATATTGACTCGCTGATCCCTGGCATTAAGAGTTGGAGCTTATGGTTACGCCGTAAAAATGGCGCCTTGGAATTACTGCTTGTTTTATTGTGGCTTTAAAAAAAAAAAAAAAAAAGGTAGGATCGATGTGCGGCAGCCTGCCATCATCGCTGGTGACCGTTGCCAGGGTGTCCAAGATGTACATGAGGGGGATGGGAGATCCGGGTTACGGGGGGGGTGTTGTGGGGGGTTCTAAATTTCGACACCCGCACTGACTGCAAGGGTGTCAGCACTGGCACAAGTGCCCAGAGCTAAATGCCAGAAGTGGTGGAGTTGGAGATCCAATCCAGGAAAAAGGCT
This sequence comes from Albula goreensis, assembly GCA_022829145.1. NCBI lineage: Eukaryota > Metazoa > Chordata > Actinopteri > Albuliformes > Albulidae > Albula > Albula goreensis. Next base: position 35,146,420 of record CM040750.1, read on the forward strand.
CTGCTCCCAGCTATAACCCCCCACCCTTAAAATACAACCATCGCCACTGCTGCCCCGGTCCACCTGTCAGACCCGAAGACAGCCCAGCGGTCGTAAATAATCCGCAAAAGCAAACACGGTCCAAAGGAGGTCAGCCGCAGAGGGACGAGGCAGTAGTGAAAAATGCATTTATAATGGGGCAGGAAGCTGACAGTCCCAGGAGTCTAGAGCAGCCAGGGGTTAGAGGTCAAAGGTCGAGGGTCAGGGTTGACCACACATATCCAGGGGCTTTGTGGTGATGTGGGAGCAGGTGTTTAGACCATCAGTTCAGGTCACTTATTTGAAAGGCCATCTTGAAAGGCAATTTAAAAAAAAAAAAAAAATACTTTTTCTTCTCAAATAGCAGGAAGCAAAAACCTTAAGAAATTTGGCAAGCGGGTTTAGTGATCATTATGGAAATGCAAACACTTGCTTTGAAGATGCTCAGAAATCCAAGTAAACGGGAAACAAGGTGATGTAGCTCATTCCAGTGCATGTAGTGGGTGTTTATTCTAGACCCGTTCTCTGGTTTTCTGGGCAAAATTAATGATTTCTGATGTTTGCTCTCAAACCTTGTACATTGTTTTACCCACTGACTCACACCACATGCCCTCTTTCTCTCTCTCTCTCCCTCCCTGTTTTTCCCCTCTCCACCTCTTTCTCTTCCTCTCTCCCTCACTCCCTTTCTATTACTTTTTTCTCTCCCTTCTTCCATTTTTCTGTCTCTCTCTTTCTCCTCGTCCTTCTCACGCTTCCCCTTTCTCCATCTCTCTCTCCCACTCTCAGAGGTGCTGTGAGACAGGGACAGTCCCTGGAAGATGAGCCTCGCGGCATGCGGGCGGTGGAGAGAGCGGGCGATCGAGAGGAGAGGGGCGGAGCGGAGGAGGGCCGCTCTCTCCACTCGCAAACACACAGCTTACACAGAACTCTGCCAAACGATATCATCGTCGTCGTCGTCATGCCGACTGCTCTCTACATCATACACCACCAACCGCCACGTCCAGGAGGAAGGGGGAGGAGTCACCGCAATCAAGAGCGAGAGAAAAAAAAAAAACACACACAACAAACACGTTTCTATGTCTACTTCACCTCCCGTCACGGTGCATCAGTGTTCCGTTTTATTGAGAAGTTGCCACGCCGATTTTACCATGCACCTTAAAAGACTGACAGCAGCAGCATAATCCATTGTAGAACCATCAGACCAGAAAAAAAATACACAATATTTGACTATTATAAGTATAATTATTGTTATTATTATTCTGAGTTCGAGAAAAAAAAAGAAGTGTGTTGGTTATTTTGTCTTTAATGATTTAGTTATTTAACTTGAAGAGAAATGTAACTACTGGGTACAGTGTATGTGAATAATGTAAATGTAAATGAACCTGCGGAATAAAAGGTTTAAGAAAGGGAACTGAGTGTCTGCTTTGTAGCTAATGTTACCGTTACCCTGCCGTGAGACACCGCTAGCTTACCGCTAATGTTACTGTTATCCTGCTGTGAGACAACTAGCTTACCGCTAATGTTACTGTTATCCTGCCATGAGACAGAGCTAGCATACTGCTAATGTTACTGTTATCCTGGCGTGAGACAGAGCTAGCTTACCGCTAATGTTACTGTTATCCTGCCGTGAGACAGAGCTAGCTTACCGCTAATGTTACTGTTATCCTGCCGTGAGACAGAGCTAGCTTACCGCTAATGTTACTGTTATCCTGCCGTGAGACAGAGCTAGCTTACCGCTAATGTTACTGTTATCCTGCCGTAAGACAACTATCTTACCGCTAATGTTACTGTTATCCTGCTGTGAGACAACTATCTTACCGCTAATGTTACTGTTATCCTGCCGTGAGACAGAGCTACTTCTGTCTTGAGGTCCTTCTGTAGCTTTAGCGCCCACGTCACAGGTACCCTACAACAATGTGAAGACTAGCTTTACCAAAAACATGACTCATATGCTATTGTCAGAGGGAGCAAGCTTACCGCCAACATGACTGTCATACCAAACCTGTATACCGAACTGGAGGGCATTGTCAGAAACTTGTGTGAACGTTTTACCAAAAAAGGTGGTGTTTTTGAGAGCGAAGAAAGAACCACAGCAGTTTCCTGGGGAGGTGGGCGGGCGGACGGACAAACAGGCATGCCTGTATTTGCGGTTTTCTATGGGCGTGGAGCCCTCAGGACCTCGTAGCATTTCACACTCAGCCTTTCGCTAAATGAGAGTGCACGGCTTCCACAGAGATGAGTCATTCGTATATAAGGCATTCAGCAGATCCTTTTATCCAGAGTGGCTCGCACACTATTCATGTATATGGCCAGATTTGTACTGCAGTAATTATAGGTTAAGTACCTTGCTCAAGAGAACAACAGCAGCACCATATCTGGGAGTTTTAACCTGTAACCCCTGTGCTACCAGTCCTGCAGCGATTACGCTGCACTGCCACCCTGGGTCTGTTCTGATGCTGGCCCACCAGGACCCGCACGGAACATACGGCACCATGACCTTCATTTGAGTGTCGTGACCCCGTTCAGCGACCCCGTTATTGTGGATTTAAACGCCACAGAGAATCTCTGCACCCTCGGAGGGCCACATCTGTGACTCATTTAGCATCGATTCCAGTCCCGTTCTAGTTCATTTCTGTCTCCTCTAGCATTAATTTCCCAGCTCGGTTCTGATTGAGGTTTAATTTCTGTCACTTTTGCTTTAATTTCTGCCCCATTCTTACTAATTCATGATTTATTTTCTCTCCAAATCGGTCTGACTCATTTACAGCTCTCTCAATTACATTTGAATTAATTTGTCATTTAATTTTCTCCCTTCTGACTTGTTTGATTAAATCCTGTCATGATTCATTTTGATTTATATCACCTGAATCTATTGAGTCTTTCCCACATATTACATTAATTTATACATATTTCCTATGCTATATAGGACATTTATGTGAATATAGAATGCTATTCGATAACTTTCTGCCCCATTCTGAATCTGAAGGATCCCATTCTGGTCCCAGATTAATTTCTATCACTTTCCAAATCTGTTCAGCTGATTTTTTTTTTTTTTTTACTTATCCAGGATTCATTCTGACCATTTCAGACTGCCCACCTTACTTCTTTGATATCCCATTCCATCCAGTTTATGACTCATTCCAGATTTCTTTCCGATTCATTTGGATTCCATATGGATTCATTTCTGGCATGATTCCACTCAACATGAGAGTCGGAAATCTGCGTGGCCTCCACTCACTCGACTGAGATTCAGATCAGCTGGAACGCTATGAAGCGGTTTACGGTACGTTTTTCATAAAAACGACACCCTCTGTCTCTAATAAAAAGGAACAAGCTGCCCAGTCCGTTAATGTGGTGCGGCCAGCCGTGGTGTTGGTCCGGGAACTCTGTGTTCTCTTTAACGGGCTGCCACATGTTCCCGCCAGTGGCATCTGCAGACCTGGTGTCCTGGCATTTCGGTGGGGGCGAGGGACAGCGCCAAACCCATTTCTTACAGAGGAGCTCTTCCTCCGCTCCTGAGATGGTTCAGATGATTGACTGATGATTACTCCCTTTGTTTTCTCTGAGCTGTCCAGCGGAGAGACTGTGTAACCACATCCTCTGCCCAGACATACCCTGGTGGAATAAAAGAAGGAAATGTTTTTCCCCAGTGAGCTCCTATGTGTAAAAATGGAAATGTGCTGTCATTCTCAATTACTGTGAGAAGTCCCTGATGCCAACCCAAGGAACTACATTTCCCACAATGCTATGCAGCGCTCAGGTACTACTGATTCACTTGTCCTTTGCTTGTTCCGCTCTTCTACTGGGACTGAAATCTTTCCAGGTTTGTTTCCGTTATGTTGTATTTGACTCTCAATTAAATGTGTCTGTGGGGGAAAAACAAATTTCTGTGAAAAGCTGAATTCTAACTTTCTGAATTCCACTGACCTACAGTAGAGCTGGCATGCCATAAGTTCACGCACTGAAGTTCTGTTCAGGCAAAAATCCAAGGGCTCTTTTGATAGCGCAATCTCATTCTGCGTAAATGAAAACAACCATACTAAATGAATAATTTGCAATGTTTATTTGAAAGTCTAGATATTTGTCAGGACATGGTTAACTTTACAGCAGTTTGGAATGCAAACACAGCAGCCAAGTAACTGTCTCTCTCTGCATGTGAAATAAGCGCTGCGGCGGTATTTTGTATCTCGACCATTCATTACGCTGTGAGTTTGGACCAATAAAATGGAGCTCTGTCAGTGTTTGAGTTGCTGGGTACAGAGCTGTCAGGCCAGTGTCCCACGGTCTGCCATATAAACTGGACCCAGAGGCGAATTTTACTGGCAGGCAATTGATTGGGTCCCTCAAGGACAATGAAAAAGGGTATGATTGCCATTTTCTTCCGAGGGCACCAACAGTCTCCAGAATCACCTCTGTCTGGACCAGGGCAGTACCATTCACCGACTTTCCCAAAGAGGGACATACTCAGTGTCTCCAAGTCTCGTCGCTCGCTGATGACCCCTGCTGGTCAGTCAAGCACTTGCAATCTGCCACCACCAAAACTGGGCAGGGTCTTTCGACTCATGAGAAACAGCTGGGTAAAGAGCAACAACGCGGAGTATGTGTTTGACAGGAAATTGCATACCTGTCTGCTCCTGCAAAGAGATAGCAGAGGATATAGCCATGACCATGGCTTGTGAACACGATCTCTTTCAAGGCAGGACGAAAGGAGAAAGACATTTAAAATGTACAGAAAATGCGAAAGGAGGAGGGGTAGGGGAATAATACAAATCTGAGATGTTGTGGGCAGACATTCGATGCCGCGGTGAGTTGTGTTCATGAATAACCGAACGCGCTAATGTGTTTGCTCCCCCACTGTGTCTCCTCCGCCAGCTGAGCGTCAGTGAGCCCTGCACACAAAGCCAAGCCCATGGAGTCTTGCGTTTGTCTCCAAGTGTTATTAGCTCCCCTCCTTACCCTGCGTTTTTCTGACCATGGATTTGTGGAAGTTTCACTCCAAATGTTCTTCCGCATTTTCCTGGAGGGAACACTCATAAAACAGAAGCAAAGTGGTGCTGTAGAGGATTACAGATTAATTGGAAAAGTAGCGTTTTTCTCAATACATTTAGGAAAAGGATAGCTATGTCACATCTGCCATTTATTCAAGAATATACATCACGGCGCGTGGGGAATTGTTCGAGGATATCAGAAAATTGCCTCTAAGACCACAATACTTATAGTTTTACTGATGTGTCAATTTATTTATACTTGTTTTTAATTGTAATTTGTTTTTTAAACTAGGTTGTTGTTCATTTTCTCCTTTACTAGATAGTCTATAGGGGAGTCCTGTCACCTTTGGCACTTGGGACTTTACCTCTCTCTAGGGTTATCTTTTCACTTTTTTGCACCATTCTTATGCACTTTGCCTTGTAAGTCGCTCTGGATAAGAGCATCTAACAAATGCCTTTAATGTAATGTCATTTTCTGATCCGGATGTCTGATCTGATCTAATCTGAGCCATGTCAGTATGAGTCAAATGGGCCTCCAGTGAAGAATTCGTGAGGTAAGGCACAGCCCGGATTCGAACTCACAATTATGGACAACACCTCCTGTGTCAGAAGGTCTTTGTGGGCAGTATTTTTTTTAATTTAAGTGATCTTGTTTATCTAGGGAGGAGGCCTGTGAAACGGTTATCTTTGCCGGCAGTGACCTTATTATTGGTGATGTCACAGGGCTTTGGCTGCTGATTCAAAGTCTCGTTAATTATTAATTAGGCCGAGGAGGACAACAGACAGACTGAGCTGCGTATACCTACCCTCCATCCAGTTTTTATTAGGTTAACCTCCTTAATACCTTCTCCTCACTTGCCAATGTTTGTTTTTCAAGCAAGCAAATTTCCAAAAAAAAAAAAATATATTTTTTTTTAATATATTTGGACAATAAGTAATGAAGTCTGTCCATTTTCATTAGTCCCTGGTGTTGAGGGACTAAGAGCTAGCTTGAAACAGAAGGTTACGGAACAGCTGAGCGTAGAAAGAACGCAAGATACTCTTGTAAATATCTCTCTGTTTTGAAAATATTTTCAGTACTCAGTGTTGACAGGTAAGACTGTGGGATTCTGACTGGTGAACGGCCAGTCTCATTCTTAGCTCAGCGGGTGCATTTTAATTGCACCAGCCAAACTAATGGCGCCAAACCAGGCAAGGGGGAAACAAATCTCACACCAAAACATCACTAACTGTAACCAGCCCTGCTTACCTTCAGTACTAGCCAAACCTATCCCTGATTAGCTTCAGCACAAAGCACCATTCTTACCTTCAATACTAACCAAGCCCAGCTCCATCCTTGCTTAGTTTCAGTACTAACCAATCTCAGCCCCATTTAGCTTCAATGCTAACCAAGCCCAGCTCTACTTACCTTCAGTTCTAACTAATCCCAGCCCTATTTAGCTTCACTACTGACCAATTCCAGCTCCATTTAGCTTCAATGCAAGCCTAGCCTAGCCGGGCCCAGCCCTGCCTAGCTACAGCACTTACCAATCCCGTTATTGTTTAGCTTCAGCAATTCAGCAGTAGCAGAGCACGTGGCCGCATGTCTTCTTGTGGTGTGGGAGGAGCCGGTTTCAGCTGTTGAGTTAATATCACAACCCCCCCATTCAAAAGCACAATAGAAGGGTGGTTGGGGGGGCAAAGGGGAGAGGATGGTACAACATGTCCATGACGAATCAGTCAGCAGGGTTTACAACAGGCGCTGCGGCTTCAAAAGACGCCCGTGCCCGAATGTTTGGTCGGGCTGGCAGCTGGTGCCCCGTTGATCCTCCAGGCCCTGTTGTCAGATGAATTTATGCACACGTATAAACACATGTCACTGTGTTCATCAGGGGCAGCTCTCGTTTGACTATGAATGATATCCCTTTCAGATACTTCATGAACCCCGCCCACATTTCTGCCATGTCCCGTTCTGGGTGTCGTGGACAGAAGCCACAGTGGAAGCCTGTCACAGGTTTCCGTGGCGTTGCCATGACGTTGCTTGACACATTGTGAGGTTACTCTCTGTTTGCCAAGATTCTGGGTATTTCCAGCCTTTTACGTCCAAGTATTTCTGGACAGCACCGTCTCATCTGACCGCCAAGAAATTCTCCCACATGGGATTTAAAAGAAAGTCAAATTCAGCTGAACCTCCTTCACCCCCTTTATGGGAATATTTATATTTTTAAAAATCTTTTACATTTGAAAATGTAAACCGCCGAGCATTGTTTGTATGACCGCTTCAGGGATCATTTGCAGACTTCCAAAGGGCCCCCTCCCTCTCCAAAAAAAACCCTAAACTTGAGTTTAAATTGTGGGCTGCTGTTACACCCCTCTGCCACCAGAGGGCAACACTGATCTTCAAAGCCTCCACTTAAAAACGACGCACAAGGCGACGGATCAGATGTCTCCCCTCTCTCGCAAGAAGGTCTCCGTCGCCGGCCTGTTTACCTCTCCTTCCCCGGATAGTTTCACAAAATCGCACGCAAGCAAACACCTGAGCGCGTCTGAAACGCAGAATGACACCGCGCAAAGGCCAAAAAACGAGGAGAAGTGAGAAGAGAGATGGGCTGTTGATGGGGGGTTGTTGTAGCAGCAATTCGTTGCCAGGGAGATAACCCACCCCCCAGTGCCCAGAGAGGGAGGGGGGCTATTTTTAGTGGGGGTGTCAGCAGCAGCCAATGAGTAATGGGGGTAAGAGGCAGTGCCAAGGCGTTGATTTAATTCTTAGAGAATGGAGATGTTGGGGGAGGGTAGATATGATTAACGAGGCTCTGATGGTCTGTGGCCTATAGCCTGGGCAAAGTTCCTTTAGACCAGGCAATAGGAAATGGAAGGGGCTGGATGGCCGGTCGTCAGTCGGTCGGTACGCGTCGCCATGCTGTCCATCCACGCCTGGCTCCTCCGTCATGGCGATACGCGGACAAGATTGTCTTGTCAGGGGGTGAAAAGATTGCGCGGGGTGTTGATAGCCAGCGCCGCGGAGAACGGAAAAACCCTGGACCCTGTTCTCAAGGAGGCTCAGATCGCGGAGCGCGGAATGACGTTCGCAACCCCAGATCCCACAGAGGAACGCTAAACTTCACACTACATACAAACGGTCCAGTGTATAATGGTTCAGTGGGTCTCAAGCCGGGGGTCACATGACCATTTTGTTGGTCGGCCAGATGATTTCATGTATGTAAAAAAAAAAAAAAAAGACCCTGTATGAGAACATTTCCCTGTTTAAACCCCATTTCTCTTATCACTGTTTTTCCTAGTTTGTTTGCTAATCATTGTGTGCGGTTTAATAGTGTGTGTGTATTTGAGAATCGCTGCTTTAGTGAATAGCATTCGTAAACTCTAATGCGGAGGTTGCAGGTTTGATTCTAAGGTAAAACATGGTCAAATGGTAGCTCAAATGGTGCTGTGGTAAATATCTTGATTTTATAAATGGGTAGTGTATAAAAAAGAACAGTTAAGTTGTGTTAGTTATACTCTGCAGAATCTGCAGAGTTCCTGTACTTTCAGTTACACTTGTTTGTCTCGCAGCTGTCTCTGTGTTGTGTGAGACACTAATAAATGTAATTCATTTTATTAATTTAATCATTTTCAAATTTCATTCACCGTTTGTGACTAGTGGGTAAAAGATCCCCACTGATTTATGACCAAGCATACTGTATTCCATTTCATTTGCCATATTTATGAATCAGTTTAGAGGTTTTTATTTAAAATGTATTATTTGGTATGAATCGTGAGGTATACATAACATTTTAAATACACCTGAGTGCTTTTCCAAACCGTCATAAAATGCTGAAATAAAAAGCAGTGTGCAATGGCAACGCTCAGTGAGGACACCTTAGCAAGTCAAAATTCAGCCGCTCATTCCCAGTCTCGGTTAAACTCTAGAGATTCAAGTTAAACTTATCTTGCAGAAGCTTTAAGGATCCAGCTTATATTGTCTTGCCTTGGACTTTCATTCATATACATATCAAATTACACAATGAGGTAAAGCTATATTAGCATGAAATATTATATATTGTTATATAAGCATTAAATTCTCAATATCTTTCCCATCAAAACAGGGCCTGGAAATTAATTCAGTTAAGTACGATTCTATTTGTGTGGTGCTTTTTGCAACCCAAATAGTCACAAAGCAGCTTTACATAGGTCCCTGGCCTCACCAGCCAAGGACAGCCTCGGTAAGGAAAAACCCCCCGACAAATGGGGAAAAAAACCTTGAGCAGAACCCAGCTACTTCTGCCTGCCACTGGGCAACAAAGAGTTAAACGAGAGTGTAAATACAGTGTTGTATACAGTATATGAAGAATGATGAATTATATAAATAATGTTTTAAAAAAAATTGTAATTATGAAAAAAAATGTGTCCGTTTTCTGGCTGTAGTGATTATTTTCCAACCAGATATTGAACAAATTTTATCCAGACACAGGTCACACAATTTTCTTTTCAGATAAAAGATCCACCAATTATTCTACACAAGAATATTCTCTTTTTTTTTTTTAAATGCTTGCTACAAGTTTGGACAGTTGGGAGTTCTAAGTGGTGTTCGTCCACACAGCCTGTGTGTCTTCGGCAGTCCCTTTTAAGTTGACATGATAAATGGACATATTGGGGTTAAAACAACAATTCAGAGATTTGATTGAGTGTGTTCTGCGTTTCAGCCGATCTTATCATTCTGAGAGCACTTCCTGAAATCGCTGTCACTTCCTGACACCCAACCCCCCCAAAGGTGCCAAATGTTTGGCCGTTACCCTTCCCATAAACCTCCTGGGTGTTTGACCCCTCCCACCATAGCTTGTAAACGGCAAATGTGTTGTTGTTGTACACCCTATTCGCACTGCAGACACTCAAAACAGGTTCACACACACTCATGGGCGTAAATTACGGGGGTATGGGGGGATTGTAACCCCCCAAATAATCAAAGCGGCCAATACAACCCCTCCCCCAAATAATCATATCATCATGACGATTGAAAAATATTCCACCCCCACCCAATGTTCAACCCAAAGTTATGCCCTTGCACTAAAGAGGGTGAACACAGTTAACCCGGCATAACCTTACAGCTGAAGGAGAAAGTGAGATGTGCTTTCAGAAGTGTGACCTCTGACCCCAGTGCAGGGGAACTATAGATCAAAAACCGAGGATCGCCACTTTCAATGTGTGCAGCAATAACCGTTTTCCAAGAACAGTTGAAGACAAAAATAACCTGACTACACCTGCTTATTTACCAAATGCACAGCATATTGAGAAATGTTTTTAAGATATGGTAAACAGTGGTTTATAATTAGTTTATACATGTCATGTGAAATAACGGTACTTGTGTGGTGCCGTTTACAATATCACTGATGACAAAGTACCTCTACATTTAAGCTTTCAGCAGATGTTATTATCCAGAGCAACTTAAGTGCGTACAATAGCCTTGCATGCCCGGCAGTGATGATAACAAGTTGAATGTATGACTGTCGGTATACAGTATAATGCATTACGGAGGGTTATAGTTTAATGGTCCATATTCCAGTTGCAGTGGTCAGAACAGAGCATCTTACATTGAATAACTGCTGGTCTTTCTATTTCAGTGTGTTTGATGTCAATTTCATGCAAGTGGAATACGACAATTAGATGGCTGCCAAGGTTACGTACCAGACTGCAATGAAATGAACTTTCCCCTGCCACAGAGCTGCTTTTTGTAATAAATACCACACCAGTTATTTAATATAATATTTTATACAAAAAAGCCCTGTAAATTGAAACTTTTATAGTTTCAGTTTTTACCAATAAAACGATCTATCAACGGCAGAGGAATGTTTACTTGGGGTTGGGGTGGGGGGTGGTGGGGGTGGGGGGTTTAGGGGGGTCAAACACATGGTGCTTTTCATCAAAGCTGTTTTGTAAACCTGTAAGCAGCTGTCATGGAGTACTGACAGAGGCTGGCTTTGGGCTTTGAGTCTCCCGACTAATTGAGCCGAGCCTTCCTCCACCGAGGCCGTCTCCTTGGATCATTCCGGTTTCAACCGGCCGTGACCCCCATGGTGCGAACAGGGTGATAGTCTCTGATGACATGAGAAATGATTTGGGGGAGGGGTGCTGAGGGTCATTCAGTCTAACCTGGAATGGGGGGAGCAATCCAGTCATGGCCACGCAGGGCCCTTTTGGGGTACCAGTGTCCCCAAATGAACACCAAAATCACCCCCCCACCTTCCCCTCATCCCACCTGCCCACCTCAGCCTGTCTTATCGTCACGGTGACACGGAGCACCCTGCAGCAGCTGCTATGTGCTATCACTGATACAGAGTGCTGCCGCACGAATGTTTCGCCTGCCAAACCGTGGCTGTGGTCCAGAAAACGCACCCGCGTACAGACCGGCTGGCCGGCTGGCTGGCCATCCCGCTTCTTCTTCTTCAGTCTTTTTTTTCCTGTTGTCACCGCCGACACCATCGAGTGATCTCCACTCTTCACTTCCTTGGACAGTTGTTCACCCCCCCCACCCCCACCCCCGACTGAGTGATGAGGTCTTTAAAGCAAACCCCGCCTCATTCCTCCTGAGCCAATAGCGGGGGGATTACAGGAAGAGCTTTTGATCGGGGCGCTGAGCTGCCCGGGTGAGGGTCATGGATTTGAATCCCGGAGGTGAACGCAGGCACAGCTGTGACCTAAAGCATAAGGCAGCTGGGCCTGGGTCACAGCCGACACCGTCTGCGCAGGTTTTGGGGGGTCGGAAAATGAGGAGGGAGAGAGGGTCCAGACTCACCCCAAAAAGAAACAAACAAGACTAACTAACTTCTGCTCAAAATCATAGTCAAGCATTCACAAATTAAAATGGACGAATCAATGTAAGTTAGGTGCAGTACCACCGTACTGTACTCCACTGCTGTCTCTGTGGTTGAGATATGGTAGTAACAGCAATATAAGCCCTGCCTCAAACCCCCCACCACAACCAAGGTCAACTCCCCCCCCCCCTCCCCCCCCAGGCCCCCAACCGAGGTCACATTGCCTGAGTCACTAGCGCAGAGGTCGGGGGTATTGGGCAATCAGGTCTGACTGGTGATGCTAAGGAACGGTAGCCCCTGTCAGTGGTATAAAAAAGTAAAATTAAAAATAGAGGGGAAGAGGGATGGGGTATGGCTGGTTTAACAATAGAGTAGCAAGTCTTCTGTCACACATATTCTGTGTTAAATGGCAATTCTGTAAAATAAATGTTGCCTGCGAACTCCAGCGAAAGCATAATTGCAGTCGACGCCGTGCCGTTTCGGTCTAAAACACGCGGTTTCAAGAAAAATGCTTCCGCTCAAAATAGCATCACCTTCACACCATAATTTTCAGATAAGAAATGTACCCAACTTTCATGTCTTTTCTTGTACATCCTATTTTATTGTGCAGCTTCTAGAACAGCCTGCTCCTAAAGTATCTGTGCATGAAATTCCTAACAGGTTTGGCCATTCAGTAAAACAAACATTCAGTGTATTAAAAGTTGTCAAAAGTATTGTCAAAATAAAGCTTGACCATAACATGTGTTCAGTGGTCACATTTCAGCTGTATTAAATGGAATGCATGAATGAGCATACGGTATTAATATGAGCATCTGAATGACTTATTGTAATATAATGTGCACAGGTTCGAGTCTCAACCCAAAGCAGGGGTACATGGCGGAACGTTACATTAAACAGGAAACGAATGGTGGCGTTTTTGCGTTGGCGGCGCCATCGGGAGGAGGACATCAGCAAAGCGAATAAAATCAAACAAGCAGCCGCTAATTAGTCCATGAAGCCTGTCCCAACCCAGGGGCTGGCCTGAGGTGAGACCCTCCCCCTGCCCGCCTCCCCCCTTTCTTCTCTCTCTGCTGTAAAGGCCTTTGAGATCTGTTTTATCAACAAAAATGCCTGAACACCATGTAATTAATACAAAAATGTATTCATAAAATGTGATTCATCTGTTATTTTCTCTGTCCCCGGAGCTTGTGTGAGATCAATGGCCGGGGGCTGCTGTGGGTTTGGGGGGGGGGTCGAAGGGCATGGGGGGAGCAGATGGATACTCTCCCTCTGAGCACATGTGTGGGGGGGTACATACAGAGGAAGTGTCTGTTCTCAGACTCAACCACTGAGCAGTCAGACATGAGGCCGTCCAGCGGGTTTGGTCAGCAGGTACAGCCCTGTGCGTGTGTGTGTGTGTGTGTGTGTGTGCGTGTGCGTGTGTGCGTGTGCGTGTGCGTGTGCGTGTGCGTGTGTGCGTGCGTGTGTGTGTGCATGCATGTGCGTGTGTGTGTGTGTGTGTGTGTGTGTGTGTGTGTGCATGTGCGTGTGTGTGTGTGTGTGCGTGTGCGCGTGCGTGTGCGTGTGCGTGTGTGTGTGTGTGTGTGCATGTGCGTGTGTGTGTGAGAGTGTGTGTGCGTGTGCGTGTGTGTGTGTGTGTGTGCATGTGCGTGTGTGTGTGAGTGTGTGTGCGTGTGTGTGTGTGTGTGTGTATGTTTTTGCATGCATGCATGCGTGTGAGTGTGTGTGTGTGTGTGTGTGTCTGTGTGCGCCTCATATGCAGGATTCTGTTAAACACTCCTGATTTGAGCCAGACTAAAAATACACTATTTATGTAAATATTTGTCCACAATGATAAAAAAGTCAGCCAGTCAGCATTAAGGCAATGCCAAAGAAAGAAAAGTAAATATATTTCAACACACGGTTAAAGGACAGTGAACAAACAACCTGCAGATATACTGTTCCTCCTCACCTGAAACCCTTCAGTAAACAGTATGTATACCATTTGTTTAAGGGCTTTGCCTGGATGAATGTTTTAAATGGTTTTTTAATCTGTTTTTTAACTGCTTTCACTTCTCTATCTTTCACCGTTCGTCCAAATGCTTGATATGCCAGTTGACCCACATGAAAAGTAAAGATTACAGCATCATACCACTAAATGATCGTCTAATGGCCTTTGGCATTGAACACCTGTGGATTACTGGATCAAAGATCATGAATTACGAATCAAATATCATGATGAAGACTCTCGCTTGTGGTCAATGTTTAGTCAGAATTAGGGCTTTATTCGATAGAAAGCATCAAGATCTTCTTCGATGAAACCCTGGAAAACTGCTCAGTGCCAGCATCTATTTTCTTTCTCTGCGACTTGTATATTGACATATTAATTCCAGACATGACGAAAAGATATAAATTTTCCCCTATTATACATACCGGGAAATGGCAGCTCCAGTATACCCACAGCCAGGAAGCCCTGTAAATTAGCGACAGACCGATGATGGGCAGATAACTAGTGGCACAGGCTTATTTTGTATACTTTTCTTTATTTAATCACGTCAACTATGGGCGATGTATGTCCCAGGGGCCATTTTCTGCCCAAAAACTCATTCAATGCGGCCCCTAAGTCCATATGCAAATTATTATTACCTAAAACAATTACCTAAAAAATGAGTGAGCCCTCACTGCAAAGCTTAAACCTGACCCCCTGTAAGTACTACTGTGCACTTCTCTGATTGGCCTACAGCTGACGGCCAATCAGAAGCCTCAAACTAGGTCTGTCCATGTACCTATATATCAGATATGTACATATAACTTCCCCTCTCATTTTTATCCTGGAAAAAAAAAACAAAAAAAAACATAAATATCTTGTTTATTCCATGTTTGCAGCTCTACATTTGTAAGTGAGGCAGATTTCAAGCCAGTTTTTTTTTTTTTTGCAATTAATTTTCTTTAAGTAGAAAGCCGGCAAGTTGTTCAGTTGCAGTTGTTCAAAATGGCAGCTGGTCGGCTGTCAGTAGCTCCATTAATAGATAATTTATTGTGAAATTCAGCTATTGTTTGAGCTTGCTGTTGCTTTTTGTCTGCATGAATGAAGACTGTAAATAAAATCTCCGCAGTGCTGGAAAATAAAAGTTCAGTGGAAGCCAATGGAAATGCAATTGCCTAAGAAGGAAAGGTAAACACATTTCGATACAGGACAGAGATACGAAATTAAAAATGTCTCATCTTAAATTCTCCTCTCATCCGAACGCTCACTGCTGAGGAACTCGGTCGGAGCTTCCCCTCTCCAGAGCAACCGGTCACGTTCAGCCACAGCCTACTTTAAGATTTATTTCTAATGAGATAATGTCTGTATCTGCTTGTTTTTAAACATACTGACATATTTTTTAGAATTTTTTTACAATATTGCATCCAACTTTGTGCAATTTTCCAGTTTTTGCACGTACCAAGTTTTTGTCATTGTACCTTGACCTTTGTCACTTGCATATCTTTCAGCCCACTATAAATACTGGCAGTGAGCATGCAGGGAGTAGGGCAGGGAAGAAGGTTAAACGCATTTTAACTGTGTGAGAGAGACGTTGCAAAGCAGAGCTGGAAAATGGGAAACAGCCAGTGCAACATCTCAGATCATTTTCAGATCTTCACTCTTGGTAAAGATTTTGGCTTACTGCCAGATCCTTCTCTGGTGGGAGTATACTCTGGTTTTCTGTCCCTCAACTCCTCTGCTCATCTGAGCGCCCACTACAGAGACGCGCAGCGCTCCCTCAATCCCCAACAGCTGAGTACATTCGACAGCAGCCTGCGGTCTGTTTTGGGAGACAGCGGGAAGGTGACGATGGGGGGCGTGGGCGTGGTGGCTCTGGCCCTGGCCATGCTGATTGACATCTTGGCCCAGCAGGCGAAGAATCAGAACGGGACGACCAACTTCATCCAGAACATTTTCAGAGACGAGGAGGGAGATGGTATCTCTGAGATAGGGACTATAATTGGCGACTACCTGAAACTGGTCCCACAGATGACAAATGATGACCAGCGGATGAAGGAGGAGACCAAACTCTATGAACAAAGACTCAACATCACTTTAACAAGTCAAATTAACAGATTAAATGATTTACAAAACATCACCGCCAAAACAGGGACTGAACTTTTACATGGTTCCATATTTCATTTCCACATGATGGTCCACCAGGTTCGCTTAGGGGAACTTGGCAAAGTGCATTTAACATCACTGGAGAAGATGAATGCAAAAGTCAAGAGTGATTATATGGAAAAAATGCTTGAGAGACTCATTGAAGACCTGCGGGCCGTTAGTCCACAACTCAAAGAATTAATGGACAGGTGCAAGAATGACCCTTTCTTGTCTTTAAGTGTTATTAATTACATTTCAGAACCGATGGAGGGCATGTCAAAAGACATGGGATCCCCAGAGGGTTTACTGAAGCAGCGTGATGATTTCCTCTATCGTGTTCAGTGAACGTGTAGACTTCTCAGCATTGTTGTAGAGTAAGTCTTTTTCGAAATCAATGACCATGTAAATATTTAGCTTCATAAAGAATAATAATTTTTGAGGATAAAATGAAAGACAAAATGCAATTTCTTTAAACAACTACATGGTGCATATTTGACACAAACACTTAAATTTATATGTGGTTCATCTCAAATCTTTGATCCACATTTCCGTTGGATAAATAAAAAAAAAAAAAATATGCCTGCAACAGTCATCTTGCTTAAATGTTGAATTTAAAGCTACACTGTGTTCGAGGGCTACGGCAATGACTCTTGACTCTCTGAAATGTGTGATACACTTTGCACAAGATCCTTAAGTATTCAACCTAGATCTTCAGAGATCCTTTCCAAGGTCTTTAAAGACAAGAGCTTCCAGGATCCAGGCAAAAATTCAAATGAAGGACTATAATGACTGTAATATCATCAGGTTTTTTTTAAACATTATTAAAAGTAACTTGTCAGGATATTAATAAAAAACTTTTCAGCCAGAGGTGGTTGTGTGTGTGTGTGTGTGTGTGTGTGCGTGCGTGCGTGAGTGCGTGCGTGTGTGTTTGTGCGTGCGTGTGTGCGTGTGTGTGTGTATGTGTGCGCGTGTGTGTGTGTGTGTGTGCGTGCGTGCGTGCGTGCGTGCGTGTGTGTGTGCGTGTGTGCGTGCGTGCGCGTGCGTGCGTGTAAGTGAGTGACTGTGGGCTCGTTGGGTAGTGGGGTGCAGGGCAGTTTATTTGGGGGGCCATTCCTTTGTTTAGGTTCTGCTGGGGAAAGGGTCCTGGAAAAGCTTGCTGTACAGTAGACAGAGGACCATTGTAGAACAGGCCTGTGTTTTTATTGGCCAGAGAAGATCATTGTGGAACTGGCCTGTGTTTTTATTGGCGGGAGAGAGCGAGCACTGGAGCCCACGTTAGGGGGAGGGGCTGGAATGGGGCTTCAGAATCAGCCTTTATGAGACCCACCTGTAGAGACTCTCCCTCACCTTCCTGTGTCTCCAGCACACGCAGTGGGTAACGTTCCTAAAACATTACCGACACAACTTCGCTGCAGCTTAACTACAGCGCTGCTGCAGGAGACATGTTTAACCGAATTACTCAGAGTAAAAAGGAATGATATTTTTAAACACCCCAATGTGACCCAAAAAATGTAACATTTGTCTATTTGTCAAGATAGTACTTTGTACATCCCACCCACCTTCATAGTGACTAGCTGTAATCTGTTTATAGCATGTAGGTTCATCTTAGGGACATTTCTGGTTATTATGAGTACATCTTTTATAATGACAAAGATAGTACTTCATAGAAAATTGTGCAAATGTTGACCCTTGAACCAACATCAATCTCAGATGTCACACTTTAAGCTGTGTTTACTTGATATCTTCATACATCAAAACATAAAATACAGAAAAAAACGTCACTTTCACCCTGGGGGGCCGTTGACAATAGAGCCAGTGAAGCATGATGGGAAATGTCTTTGGAACTCCAAAGCAAAAATGTCTGTAGAATAGGAGCTTGATTGTGGAGCATTTGCTTTTTTCAGGCCAGGTTTATACTTCTCTGCTGTAAGCCTGGTGAAAGCAGTACAGTTCAGAGCGATAGTGCCAGGTTTATACCTCTCTGCCGTAAGCCTGGTGAAAACAGTGCAGTTCAGAGCGATAGTGCCAGGTTTATACCTCTCTGCTGTAAGCCTGGTGAAAGCAGTGCAGTTCAGAGCAATAGTGCCAGGTTTATACCTCTCTGCTGTAAGCCTGGTGAAAGCAGTGCAGTTCAGAGTGATAGTGCAGGTTTATACCTCTCTGCTGTAAGCCTGGTGAAAGCAGTGCAGTTCAGAGCGATAGTGCCAGGTTTAGACCTGCATGCTGTAAGCCTGGTGAAAGCAGTGCAGTTCAGAGCGATAGTGCCAGGTTTATACCTCTCTGCTGTAAGCCTGGTGAAAGCAGTGCAGTTCAGAGCGATAGTGCCAGGTTTATACCTCTCTGCTGTAAGCCTGGTGAAAGCAGTGCAGTTCAGTGTGATAGTGCCAGGTTTATACCTCTCTGCTGTAAGCCTGGTGAAAGCAGTGCAGTTCAGAGTGATAGTGCCAGGTTTATACCTCTCTGCTGTAAGCCTGGTGAAAGCAGTGCAGTTCAGAGCGATAGTGCCAGGTTTATACCTCTCTGCCGTAAGCCTGGTGAAAACAGTGCAGTTCAGAGCGATAGTGCCAGGTTTATACCTCTCTGCTGTAAGCCTGCTGAAAGCAGTGCAGTTCAGAGCGATAGTGCCAGGTTTATACCTCTCTGCTGTAAGCCTGGTAAAAGCAGTGCAGTTCAGAGCGATAGTGCCAGGTTTAGACCTGTGTGCTGTAAGCCTGGTGAAAGCAGTGCAGTTCAGAGTGATAGTGCCAGGTTTATACCTCTCTGCTGTAAGCCTGGTGAAAGCAGTGCAGTTCAGAGCGATAGTGCCAGGTTTATACCTCTCTGCTGTAAGCCTGGTAAAAGCAGTGCAGTTCAGAGCGATAGTGCCAGGTTTAGACCTGTGTGCTGTAAGCCTGGTGAAAGCAGTGCAGTTCAGAGTGATAGTGCGAGGTTTATACCTCTCTGCTGTAAGCCTGGTGAAAGCAGTGCAGTTCAGAGCGATAGTGCCAGGTTTATACCTCTCTGCTGTAAGCCTGGTGAAAGCAGTGCAGTTCAGAGCGATAGTGCCAGGTTTAGACCTGCGTGCTGTAAGCCCTCTCAGAGAGCGATAGATCTGCCCGGTGACTTGGATAACATCGGCTCTGGGAAGGCGGGATCCAGGTGGAGAGAGGGGTTCAGGCACAAACAGTGAAAAGGAGCTGCGCAGTGAGACAGCGGGTGTGCTGAAAAAAAATCACACCTCCGTGAACTGCCTTCTGGGAAACTGATCAGTGTGAAAGCCTGCTGCCCCGGTGTGGTGCTCATCGCTTTGGTACGTGCTGTTCTCAGACGAGAGAACAGCGCGAGAGTGCTTCAGTGTCTGCGAACGCGTCTGAGAAAACACCTTTTGAGAATGTGTGCGGTATCTTAACCGGCCCGTCCCTGGCGTGGGGATCGTCTCGACGGTGAGTGCCGTTCTCAAACGGTAATTGGAGAGTGCTGGGAGACCTCCTGAGATAAGACCGTCTGGGTTCTTAGCGAGGACAGGAAGAACCTCCTTAACCCAAACCCACGCATCGCTGCTCACCCCTGCTGTACCGCACAGACTCTGTGAACTCTCAGCTCTAGAGCTGCTTCCTCCGGCCCGACGCAGAGCAAGGGTCCCCAGGGCCTAATTCAGATGAACACTGATGTCAGACCACTGGCAGGGTGTGTGTGTGTGTGTGTGAGTGTGTGTGTGTGTGTGTGTGAGAGTGTGTGTGTGTGTGTGTGTGTGTGTGTGTGTGTGTGTGTGTGTGTGTGTGTGTGTGTGTGTGTGTGTGAGAATGAGAATGTGTCCATGTGTTGAGGGGTGTGTGGTAGTGCATGCATGTGTCTGTCGTGGTGTATGTGTGTGTGTGTCTTTGTGTATGCATGTAGATTTAGGTGCTGGGAAGGGTGTGTGTGTGTGTGTGTGTGTGTGCAGCAGAGTGTGTGAGTGCATGTTGGGAGTGGATGTATATGGTGTTATATGTATATGTACTTGTGTCTGTGTGTGTGTGTTTGTGGGGGGCATGTAGGTTGTTGAGTATCTACCTATGGGAAGCCCCCTTATGGATCCTGCCACTTCCTGTCTGACCCCCCCCCCCATGTCACATATCTGTGACAATCACACCTCAGCCGTCACACACAGTTGGAAACCCGGTGGCAGATTTAAGTACAAAAAATGGCAGGTAAGAGTTACTCTGCATACATACAGCACGCTACCTTTACATGCAATTTCTCTTCATATCCACAGAGACTTTTAGACAACAGCCATCATTCACCCCAGTTATTTAACAGGGAAATACCTGCAGACACGGCAGCTCTTTCACATGGGAGACCTGGCCGAGGCAGCTGCAGACACTGAAACATTACAGCATTAAAATAAATAAAATATACAGCAGCGTGTCATCGGAAGCCGACCCGCCTCACAGGAAATATTTACACTCCCCCGCGTTTCAAAGCAGGGTCTTAAACTCACTGAGGGGTGGCGGCACAGTACATCTAAGCGAGGGTGAATTATGAAAAACGGCACAGAGAGTAAATATGAAAACGCGATGCTGTGTTGGTAGTGTCGGAATCAGCTATGTGCTTAAATGAGATGGTTACATAAATTCATAAAGACATTACTTTACACATTGCTGCATTTGTAAATTTGAGTTCAAAGATGTTATGATTTGCGGTTGTCAGACATTGCAAAAACATTTAAAATGTGATCATAAATGTTATCATAATAAATAATAAAAACTCAGTTTACACTGGAACCTTTCTTGCACCTTGGCAAATCCCAAGTGCACGCAAAGAAAATACAACAGAATAAATATAAAAACAACATAGACTAAATATACAAATAATGAATTAAATTTTTTTTCAAGTACAAAAAAAACAATGGACAGGTTTCAAGTATAATAAAAATAGTTTAGTGATTTAACAAATTATACAGGACAGCAATGCCCATACACCTGCATGCACATACACACAGACACATGTGAGCACACACAAATGCATGCATGCATGTTCACACACAAGCACAGACAGACATATATACATTTATACATGCACACAAACACACACTCGTACAAAATACACCAGTATGTAAAATCCCTCTCTAAGCTGCAGCTGCACTGCAGCAATGCTCCAGCCAAGACATGCTAATTCTAGAAATCAAGTTTTTTTTTATTTTATTTTATGGTGCTGGGGGTTGTGGGGGTTGTAGTTCATTGCCTGTAAGCACTGTGGAACATTAGCTTTGGGGTGGAAAGGCCACATGGCTTTTATTATAGCAGCTCGTCTCCGCTCTTCTTCTCTTCTCTTCTTCTCCGCGCCGCTCTCTGCGGTCTGTGAAGCTCTGTTGTGTAACGTACAGTAACTCGTACGGCACGTTCACGCACCCGTGCACTGCAATATTTAAATAGGCCCTGAATCTGTTCCAAAATCAAAGCCTGCACCTCCCCCACCTGCTTATGTAAGAAACCCATCCCCCCCACCACCCCCACCCCCAGCAAATATTTTCAAACAGCTGGGCCATTGCCGACAGGGCCATAAATCACCTCCTTCCAACCCACCCCCCCCACCCCAAGTGGGGTCAAGGTGCTTGACCCCCCACCCAGGGCCCCACTGAGCTCCTGAGGTGGAGCTATTCCAGGCAGCTGTGCTCTGCGCCTTTCTCCTCCCCCAAAGCACAGCTTCAGACTGGGCCTCGCCTCGCCTCGCCTCGCCTCTCCCCGCTTCCTCAGGAGGTGCTGGGAAGGCTGAGGCGCTGGGGAGCCCCCCAGAAACAGGAAACCCCCATGCCTCATCGCGCCGCACTGCTGCGCTGAGTCCGTCTCTCTCTTTCTCTCTCCTCTCTCTCTTCCCCCCCCCCCCCCTCAATTAAATTCAAAATGCTTTATTGGCATGACATAGGTACACACATTTACATTTCCAAATCGCTCTCTTTCTCAGTCTCTTCCCCTCTCTCTCTCTCTCTCTGTCTCTTCCCCTCTCAATCACTGTCTCTCTCTCTCTCTCTCTCTTCGTCTCAATTCCGCTATTTTTTTTTTAATTCAGTGTGCATTACTGCCATTGAATACTTACTGTACATAATGCAAAAGAGTAACAGTAGATGACTGTAACAGAAAATACAATACAGGATTTGAAATAAAATAAATAAATAAAAACAATAAGGATGAAATGAACAGCAGGGGTTATTATATTTGCCAATATATAAGGATTATTTATTGTTATGTTTACTGACTCACCATCGCTCTCGGTTGAGGCAGGTTGAGACACAAGTAGCTGTGATTGGGGCTGTTGGTCCCTCCCCAAAATAGCTCACCGATTTTTATTTGTTTGGCAGGGTGGGGAATTTTGTAAATTTATTAAAATATTTATTTTGTATGCCTGAGATATTTTCCACATTGTTTGAGGAAGTAGTCTCGACCTTTCACTACAGTGCCTCTCTCTCTCTCTCTCTCTCTCTCTCTCTCTCTCTCTCTCTCTCTCTCTCTCTCTCTCTCTCTCTCTCTCTCTCTCTCTCTCTCTCTCTCTCTCTTTGAGACCAAAGCCCAGCTACTACTTTTGACAACCAGCACTCGTTGCCGTCTCTCATTCTGTCTCTCTCTTCAGAAGTGCAGTATTGGCAGGATGAACACAGTCGCATTGCCAAAGCAGAACATACACAAGCATCGCAGTATGACATAAAATAATAACTTCAAACATATTGTAACATGTAAACACTAATAAGGCAGGGTGAACATAAGAAAGATTGTGATGAAGTCTGTCTTTCCCTTTTTCTTTCTCTTCATCCCTCTCTGTCTCTCTTGCTGTCTGCCACTCTCCCTCTCTCTCTCTCCCTCCCTCTGTGTCTCTCACTGTCTGCCTGTCTGTCTTTGCTCTCACTGTATTGATCTAGTGCTGAGCAGTGGATCAGTCTCTCTTTCTCTCAGACCTGACAGATTTACACCACGGCTGTGACTCAGATATGGGGGGGGGGGGTTTGGGCCACATGTGGTTTCCCCAGGGGGAATGATGATGATGATGATGATGATGACTATGATGATGATGATGATGATGACTATGATGATGATGATGATGATGATGATGATGATGATGACTATGATGATGATGATGATGATGATGACTATGATGATGATGATGATGATGATGATGGTTATGATGATGATGATGGTTATGATAATGATTAGTATTATTGTTATTATTACTATTATGTGTACAGCACCTGTCATGAAATGGTATGCTTTACAAAAATTCTTGATTTCATAAAAAAAAAAAAAAAAAGATTAAAATTCATTTGAAAAATTGCTTGAACTTAATCAAAGTTATGAGCCATTGTCTTCATGTCAGTGCTGAGTAAGAAATAAAAAGGGGGGGGGATATTTCATACATAATTGTAATTTATGATGTGCTGTGCTCTGCTGAACTAGGAAAAAGCAGGACACCATCCCAGACAAAATGGCTTCCTTAAAAACGCTACTTTTCAAAAGTTTATTTGATCTGAAGTTTCGATTCTTGTGCCATTTCTGTCATCAAATTGGCCAGAGGGAACCAGCTAAAGCAAAGGGGTGTCAAACTCCAGTCCTTTTAGGGTATCCTCAGCTTGCCTCTCCCCCAAACCCCAATATCCGCTCTGTTTATGGGTGTGGTTAGACAGATCAGATCCATGAGCACTCTTCAATACGCCATAAAATCTAGCAGAACACATCTGTGTTTGTGAGTATGCATGTTGTCACAGCCCAGCTCGTAAGGCCATGACAAAAGAGGGAGACCACACAGGGAATAACGGTGCAGAAATCAGACTTTATTATTAATTAGAATGGAACACATGACAGAGAAGAAAACATGATGTGTGGAAGTCTGTAAGCTATCAGTTGTGTCTGCCTGTGCATGAAAGAGTGAAAAGTGTAATGATGAAAAATGTTGTTCAATGCAAAACCCAACCCAAACCAAACCAAAAAACCCACGTACGTGGAGACGGCAGGCAAGCGACTAAGCCAGCGAGCACGCTAGAATGGGAGAAGGCAGGTTAAATAATGTAGCGCACTCCATCCAGGTGTGCCTCAATCTACGACGGCTCGTCCCAGCTCCGCCCACCAGCCTCCAGTTTCAAAAAAGAAGCGCAAACACACAGGAAACCGGCAAGCGGATCCGGGGAGCCGTAACAATGTATGTATGTATGTATGTATGTGTGTGTGTGTGTGTGTGTGTGTGTGTGTGTGTGTGTGTGTGTGTGTGTGTGTGTGTGTGTTTGTGTGTGTGTGTGTTTGTTTGAGTGTGTGTGTGTGTGTGTGTGTGTGTGTGTGTGTGTGTGTGTTTTGTGTGTGTGTGTGTGTGTGTGTGTTTGAGTGTGTGTGTGTGTGTGTGTGTACACTTGTGTGACAGAGAGTGAGTGAGGTGAGTAAGTATCTGTGTGTGTGTGTGTGTGTGTGTGTGTGTATGTGTGTGTCTGTTTGTTTAAAAACACACACACACACACACACACACACACACACACAAATGGAGCATGTGTCTCTTTGAGTGTGTGTGTATGTGTGTGTGTGTGTGTGTGTGTGTGTGTGTGTGTGTGTGTGTGTGTGTGTGTGTGTGTGTGTGTGTGTGTGTGTGTGTGTGTGTGTGTGTGTGCGTTTGTTTTATGTGAGTCTGTTTATGAGAGACAGAGAGAAAGAGCTTGTTTGTGCATGAGTGAGTTTGTGTGTTAAAAAAGACCACACACGGAAAGTGTGACTCATTTCAGTTCTATGCTGGCTTTCTATATGAGCCTTATCAATAGCAATACCACTGAGGTTATCACTGATGCAGAAACATCCTGTGATTGATAAGGAATTGCCTATGTTACATCCGGCTTCATACAGAGGTCCTGCTCTGTGCCTATAGTGTGTATACACTAACAGATATGTACGTCAAAAGTGTAGGATTGATTTAAGTGGCTGAAGAGAAACAGACCCTGCTTTGCATAGTCAAACCATGCTGTGTCCCTCTCTCCAGCCAAGGAGTGTGTGTGTGTGTGTGTGTGTGTATGTGTGTGTGCGTGTGTGCCTGTGTGTGCCTGTGTGTGCGTGTGTGTGTGTGTGTGCGTGTGTGCGTGCGTGTGTGCCTGTGTGTGTGTGTGTGCCTGTGTGTGCCTGTGTGTGCGTGTGTGCGTGCGTGTGTGCCTGTGTGTGCGTGTGTGCCTGTGTGTGCCTGTGTGTGCGTGTGTGTGTGCCTGTGTGCGTGTGTGTGCGTGTGTGTGTGCATGCGTGCGTGCGAGTCTTATGTATGGGAAAAAAACATTTTTCTTCTCCCAGGCGCTTTTCTTCCTATTGTAAACTAATATTCCAAAGGTATTTTCCAGGGTAATTATCAGATGTTGGGGAAAAACCTTGGTTCCTTATTGTGCTAAGAAAGATAAATAATCAATGACTAAGGTTGTTTTTCAGGTGACACAGACCTGCTGTACATCAGGCCTCTTCTCTAGACTGATTAGTGATACTGAAGGGGGGTTCTGAAATAGTCTCTCTGGATAACGGCTACTGCTATAAGCCTGAAATGGAGGACATGCACATTAAGCAGGTGCTTTTATTTAAAATGACCCACACAGTCTACATTGGTACACACTATCCATTTATACAGCTGGGTATTTTAATGGAGGTCATTTTGGTTGATTACCTTGCTCAAAGTTACAGCAGCAATGCCCTACCTAGGAATCAAACCCACAACCTCAGAGTTGGACGCCCAGCTCCCTAACCATTACAGTACACCACTGAACTGTTTCCATAGCTGAAGCTAGCTAGCCGCCAGTAGGTAGTGGTTGAGCAAAAATAGGGGCACTGTGACAGAGGCAAAAAAACGTTCTGTGGGGAGGGGGGGGGCAGGATGGGTAGGGGTTTGTGTTCAGAAACAGGGGTCTGTTTTTATAATCCCGGCAATTCTAGAGCCAAGATTAGCAAAAAAACAGGAGAAACAGAGAAACTGGGTCATGCATTTCTTGGGGGCATTGCCTTGCCCTCGTTATCGCCATTTGAAGGGCGTTTTATAAAAATTTCAAGGGTATTTTCGCCCCGAGCCCCCGACGGTTTCAGACCCTGGTATGCGCGTATGGATTTATGTATCTAAAAAGAGCGCCTGTGTACACACATATAAACATGTCAGGACATATATACAATATAAGCACACGCACAGATATGAGTGTCACATGGGTAAGATTCATATGGACTCACCAATATAAACATACCAATACATGAATATTGAAACCACCCAGCCTGCCATGTTAAAGGTTATTATATTTGTATGTGTGTTTATGAAGTGTGTGTGTGTGTGTGTGTGTGTGTGTGTGTGTGTGCGTGTGTGTGTGTGTGTGTGTGTGTGTGTGTGTGTGTGTGTGCGTGTATTTTATATGTATGAGTGGATGTGTCTGAGTGGGAAATAAATGTGGTTGACCCTCTTTTTACAGTTTTGAGGGCAGGTCATGAAATTTGAAGGACCTATTTGCCCTGAGCTCCAGGTATCCTCTGCCCCGGTACGAGTGTGAGTACAGAGAGAGGGAGAGGAAGAGATAAACGCAGGGGCGTAGCACCGGGGGGGAGGGTACTGAGTATACACGTATAGTGTAAGTATAGGGCCCAAGGGTTTATTTTTTTATGAAGAGTGGAGAAGCCCTCAGAACCTGCCTGTGAATTTCTAGCTGCACCCCTGGATAAACGTGTATATAAACGTGTCAGGAGTACAGGATATTGCAAACCTGTAGTGAAGGAACCATGCTGGTGACAGCCACAGAAAGACAGAAATGAGCAAGAGCCAGGACACTCTCTGTACCCCCCCAACCTTCACACACAAACCCGCCCCCAGGACAGCATACCGCACTTAATTAAAAATAAACAGCCCCAGGTGGAAGTGTGGCCCCCCAAGAGACCAGGTCGGGTTTCGTCGCCCAACCTTCAGCCATCTCTGACAGCGCTGAGGAGAGGGAGGGAACAGGGAAACGCGAGCCCCTTAAACGCTAACGTTTGTTTAGATTGTGCTGAGGAGAATCAAAAATTACCCCAACCCCACCCCCTTCACATCGGAGATGCCAAGTGCCTCCCCTACCCTGGCCCCTCAACCCATCCACTCCTTCCACTCCTCAACCGGCATCTCTCTCTCTCTCTCTCTCCCTCTCTCTTTTTCCTGCTTCTGTCTCTTGCTGTTAATAACACCCCCCCCCCCCCCCCACCCCCACCCCCACCTTCCTTGTTCCTGTCCCAGAGGCCTGAGCGTATCCTTGTTCTGCTCGATCATTATCATGCCTGTGCTCCAGAAAAACCAGCATGAGGGAGAAAGACAGAGAGAGAGACACGGGGAGAGAGAAAGATAGAGAATGGAAATACAAGGACCCAGTATCCAATCACTGCGGCCTTATTTCTATGGTGATAAGAACACTATAATCGTTGTTATGTTCATCCTGGCTTTTTTACCGGCCACTTGTAAAACAGTTATTATTTAATGTCATGCTTTGCATCGTTTGCTGATGTTTAAAGATGATTTTTATGCTTTGGCAATACTGCCATGGTTGTCTCGCCAGTAAAACAGCATTGAATTGAGATGATAAACAGGGGGGGATCCCCAGAGTGGAGTACTGCTGAGACTGGTGTTGAGGCCTTTGCTCTTTCTTATCTACAGAAATGAGCTCAATATGGAGTTCAATAGCAAAACAGTAACATTTTCAGACCATGCAAGTTTCAGTTGTCTTGCCAACAGTTTAGATTTGTATAAAGTAATAAAGGAAGTCTCAAACAGAAGTGGGCGGAAACCTGGAAAATGACACTCAGTATAGCGGAATGGACAGTCCTGTATGTGGAAACTTAAAAATTTAAACAGTAATATTTCATCGGGGAACAAAATTGGAAAAGACAGGTGAGTAAAGGGCTGACCAGAGTTTAATAGGATCTAGGCAGTGTGCAGTAGCGGTGAAAAAAGGCCAACAGGATGCTGGGAAATATTGTAAAAAGTATTGATTATGAATGAGAGGAGGTTATGTTATGTGAAGTCATTCAGTGCTTTAGTCAGACCTCACTTGGAATACTGTGTGCCGTTCGGGGAGGCAGAACACCAGAAAGATATTGAGGCTCTAGAAGAAGCACAAAGAAGGACACTTTAATTGGTCCGTGGTATTAAACTTAAAAGCGATGAGGAAAGACTCAGGATACTTAACCTATTCAGGCTTAGAGAAAGGAGCCTTAGGGAAAATCTAATTGAGGATTTTAAATTTATAAAAGGGGCTCAACAAGGTGAACTACAAAAGATGTTTTTTAGGTTGAGTACAAGAACCTGTAGAACAAGGGGTATAAATTAAAACTATAGTTAAAAGTAAATTCAGTAATGATATGAGAAAGTTTTTTTTTTAACTCAAAGATTTATCAATAGATTGCCAGATCAGACACACAGACCCTTTGTGTGTTCAAGGCCAGGCATAGTGCAGTGCTGGATGCTCCGTAACTCAGCCAAACCTTCATCATGTGTTATTATGTTTCACCAGACTCAACCTGACATGGTCTCAACATCCCATTATAGTCATTCTCAGTGTCACTCATGACAAAAATACTCTCTGTCAATTTTGCCAACTGGCTTCAGGCAATTTGATTGGTGGAAGTACAGTTCTGAGGCTGGATTTGGTCAGCCTTCGTTTCACATTCCCACACTATTATGGGATTTTCCCAAAGTGCATTGGCTTAATAGAAAATGCACAAAGAGAGACAGAAATATAGACAGTGATGCAAGTGTAAAATATCGGCTTCCTTTCCTTCATTCTGCCTGATGGCAGCACAGTTCTGTGGGTGGAGTTTGACAGCTCAGGGAGTTATCATTACACAGTCCCACAGAACTAGTATGACACCTTTGGTCTGTTGGCAGAAGCTTTTTGCAGGAAGCAGGGCAGAGTGACATCGCATCAGCTCATAGACATAAGCATGACACTCAGTCAGGTACAGAAAGGAACCTGGCTTAAAATGGTGGCACAAGCAGCAGTGCATAAAAATCCACTGTCAATATGCTCATATTGTTTTCTGCTGCAAACTGAATATAACACTACAGCACAGCCACAATGGCTACCAATTCCATTCCATTGCATTCAATTCCATTTAATTGCATTCCATTCCATTCTTTTCAATTTAATTACATTTCATTCCATTCTGTTCCATTGCATTCCATTCCATTTATTGCATTCCATTCCATTCTATTCAATTTAATTTCATTCCATTACATTGTATTACAGGCATTTAGCATAATACTCCTACCTTATCCACTGATGATTACAACACAAAGACCAGTGCTTCACGTGGGGTTGAGGTAAAAAAAAAAATACCCTAGAGGAGGGAAATATACCCCTAGAAACCTGACATGAAAAACAGTGTTCAACTGGCCCCATTCTGTAACCTTTGAAGGAAAACTTACATAATTCAATAACAAACAAATCAATATGCACAGTGACAAGGAAAATTCCCCACAATTTAGTAAAACTCAGATATAAATCATCATGAAAGCATACTTTCTGGATGTTCTCAGTCAACAGCAAAGGGTCACCATTTATTTAGCTCGGTTTATAAGAGTGATTTAACATTCAGAGTCACAGAGGGCCATGTATGCAGGTTTTCATTACAACCAATTACTGCTGCTGCCTCAATCGATTCACTCACTCAGCCATATGCATGCAACTGTGTGTGAAAAGTAATAGGAATTAATTTTATTTGAAAATTGCTTTTCATGACTAATTTAAATTGCTTTTTGTTGCTGTAAAACAGAAAATAGATCCCTATGTTCAAACAAAACAAATGCAATGCAGTAAACAAACGGATATAAGCAATAAAGCAACAATATGAGCATTCTTTTTGGACAACACAAACTTTTTTTTTTACAACAACAAACTTAACGATTTATATGCATTATTCGCAAACCCAAGGGACTAATTAGCAAATTATGTAACTAATTATTTAATCAGGAGCAGAGGCTGAAACAAACACCCAGCATCTCAAGTCAGCTTGAGATCACTGGAGTTTGCCATCCATCAAATTTCCAAATTTAGCTCAATATCTTTTGAACCAAAGGAAACATGAGTTTATCACAGGTGAAAGATGTACCGGGTTGTCTCTGCAAATGACAACTGTCATTTGCCCTGCCTGTTAAAAAAAAATTATCTAAATAAACACATATCAGGTGCAAAAAATTGGGCTCTTTAACCTTGAAGGCTAAACGAGAGACAACCTGAGTTTATCTTAGGTTAAACTGCTTCAGCGCCCTGGTGAGAATAACAGCTGCAGAAGTTTCTAATGAATTTTGAAAATGGTGGTCCACTCACTGGGGGTGGCTGGCAAAGGGCAAAGATCCTGTACACTCTGGGGTTATTTTATTTTATTTTATTTCCCCCCCCTCTGCTCTTTTGAAGTTGATCGCATCCAAAGACTGGCACGGTCTTCCTCCAAAAGTCATTACAGTGGGTTTACCCACACTGCCAAGCTCATTGAGAGCCAGCCAATCAGAGACAGCCCCTGTACCCGTTTTAACGTGGGACAAGCACGCACACAGATGTGGCTCTTGGCGGCCCCCACATCACATCTGGGAGGGGTGGGGGGTGGGGGGAGGGGGGTGTGCAACTCACCAGTCTAGTGGTACCCCTCCCCACGGAAAAAAAAATGAGGGGACGTGGGACGAATCCCCAGAAGGCTTTGCTTTTGAGACAGAATGTGCTGTTCCCCCCTCAGGCCTGTTTCACACTGTTTCACTCTCTCTCTCTCTCTCCCACACTGCATTCAAAGATCTGGTTCTTTTTAAAAAAAAAAAAAAAAAACAACAAATGGGCCCAAACAAGGAGCGAGGGAGCAAGCAAAAAAACAAAAACAAAATAGAAGAAAAGATCAATGCTAATCACAAAGCTGCAACGAGGGGAGTCATTTGCAGTTTTTTGATAAATTGTGTTTTTAGTGAGTAATGAAAAGGCATGAAAATGGCATGCTATATGATTTAACCAATATTGCATACTGGGAAATGTAGTTTACAAAAAGGGGCTTCCCCTTTCTTAATGTAGTTTAACAGCAAAGTGACCTGTACAGAGGGCCTGTAGGCCATATCTCAGTCTCTCAAACTAGGATAAAACAGGTCATAGCTGTGAGCGAATGTAGCCTGGGTTGCTCACAGTTTGCAAAAGAAAGCTACCTCTTTACATGGGCCCAACTTGACCCGGCAACTTTTAACATTTCCAGGCGACGGCAATCCTCAAAGAATTAATTGCAGTTTATTTATTCGTATGTTGATGTAAGTCCTCAGCCAACGCACCGGCCTACACAAAGGGGAATTGTTCCTGGCTTTTTGTTCCCCTTTTCATAATAAGCAAACAAAAAAAGTGGCCTAAGTTCGAAGTCTGAGACATGTGTTCCACATTCGATAGGGGGGAAAAAAGAAATGGCACAATGGAATACTCCGCAGGGAGAGTTTCACCCTGTGTTGAGAGTCACGAAGCTACGTTAAAACGGCGAGCCCACGACAGAGAGCTCGTTCACACACGGCCAAAGTTTGGACGCACAGAATGGCAGTAAAACACAGATCCAGCTGCGTTGCGCAAAAGGATTAGCCGGAGGAAAGCTCCGCGAGTGGCCAGAGATACGGCCAGCTTGTGCAACGCCTCGCTCCCTTACGCTTCACTGGAGCCCTGGGAGGAAACAAAAGGGAATATTCGCATGGGAACCTGCCAGAATACACCAGGATCCAAAAAAAAACCAAAAAAAAAATTTGGCCCAGTTTGCAGGGAGGATGGGGTGGAAATGGCAGGACAAAAGCAAACACCACAGACAGAAATGGCATTTCCTTCACCTGTGTTCTCGACGAGCACCCCCAACCCCCCTTTTCTTTGTGCTGGCAATGTACATCAGTCAGAACAAACAGGAAGTGAACAGAGGGGTACACAACAACCACTTCCTGTTGAATTTTTGAAGAGGGTGGCTGACGGTTACTTTGGTGCACATTGGTTTCCCGCAAGCATGTAGCTTCCTGCAGAATATTGAGAAACATTTCATTTGCTTGTTAATTTGATAATTTATTCTTCTTTCTATTTTGTTCAGGTGAAAGGGACAGCATGCGATAATCAACATTTCACCAATGATGTCAATAGATGCTGTGTCAGGTTTAGCTATCAGCTAATTCCCATCTGTTGCCCTTTGGCAGGAGGACAGGATCTTGCTCTAATGAGGTCATGGTGAAATAATAACAGTGTTTCAAGTCTGACGTTGAGCCGCTTGCCTCTGTCACTCCTGTGGACTGTAGCCTTGACTGTGTCTGATTGACTTTGTTTAGTGATTGCATTTTGTCTTGAATGCATCTGAGTGACTTTTTTTCTGTGTCCATAGGTTTCTTGTGTTCTGGTTTAGGTGTGTCTGGAGTTTGAGTTGCTTTGACTTTGCTCAACTGATGTTCAGATAACTTTGCAATGCTCAAACATTATCTTAGCTGTGCTTGGGTCACTGTGTGAGATATATACCTTCCCTCGGCGATGTCCGGATGACTCTATGGGGGATGTAGCCCACACATATGGTCCACAGTCACAGATGGAACAATTGTCTTGCTTTTTCCTTCCAGGCCTTCTCAACCCTGTTCTGGTAGAGCTGCAGTGAGCACCAGTGCTGGTTTTCACCCAGTGCTTACAGCCACACCACCCATGATTCCCCCTTCCTTTTTGGGACATAGCAGGGGTCTCAAGCCCTGGTCATGGAGAAACTCAGGGTCGGCCTGTTTTCGTTGCAACTAAGCACTTAATTGATCGATTAAAGTAGTTGATTACATAGTTTAAATCGCCTCACTCAGTTTCTTCCGCCAAAATTGGTCTCTGATTTTAATGAGAAAGCCGTTAATGTGCAGACCCTGCGGCCCACCAGGACCAAGGCTGAGACCCCCGTTATAAAAAAAAAAATGTGTTTGGGAATCTGAAAAGAATTCTCCTTTGTTTGTTTTACAAGCACGACCCGGATTGAATTGCGAGGGGTATTTATGGTTAATGAAGGCAGGGTCAGTGCATGGACGAGCGGGCCTGTTTCAGATAAGGAATGATTCAGGAGGGGAGCAGTGGGGGGGGTGGCGAGGGAGGGAGGTGAGACAATGCAAGGAAAAGAATAGAGAGATCCGGCCTCATCCGGTGCAGGGAGAAGCCGTGCTCTGGCCAGGGCCATCTCTAGACGCCTGACATGCCTGCTGTTACCGCTGTGGAGTCACGTTTCATTATGGCTATTTTTTGCAGGGGGAATCGAGGGCTGGGGGCTTCACCAAAATTAAGTGCACCCACCTCCCCCCCCCCCACAACACCAAAAAAAATCTCCCCCTGAACTTTCCCTGGAACAGAGTGCCAGTATTAATAATGATAAGATGATAATATAGTGATAATAATAATAAAAAGACACATTTTTATGAAGCAAAGATTAATACAACACTTGCAGCCCACAAAGCTTTAAAGTGAGCAAAGTGAACAGTAAAGTGATGTAATGAATGGAATTTAAAATAATATATACAGAAATGTATGTGATAAGAGAGATGTTTTCTGAATATAAGTTAACTGCATACATTAAGACTTTGTGTTTTTTTTTTTTTTTTTGCAGTGGGCCTTCCCCCGTGCCTGTCCCGTGGAGTACTAACACTGGACTGGAGTGGACTGGAATAGAGCAGAATGCCTGTGTGGAAATCTATAACGTTTAGAGCTGGAACAGACAGGAAATGTTGTGGTGGTGAGGGTGTGAGGGAGGTTGGGGGTGGCTCTGAAGCATGGGGTGTAGGGGTAGGGGGGAATGGGGGAATGGGGGGTCTAACATTGCTTAAATCTGGACGCCACCCAAAAACTACAGAACTGCCTCTGGATCGCACGTCGTCCACTGGAGGGACATGGAGCAGAACACTGGGTCTATTCAAACAAGCCAATTCTCTGGGCACTGTTTTTTTATTCTTTTTTTTAAGAGTATGAAATGAGATCATATATTCTAAAGCAGTCAAGTAATATTAAGAGAGAGGAGAGGAAAAGGAACAAAGTCATTCTGCCCCCCTTCGCCCCCGCCCCCCTTCCAGAAACAGCAGCAGTGGGTACATTTCACATTTTCGATTTATTCTTCTGAAGTAGCGAGGGGGTGTGTCGGGGGGCTTTTTCCATCGCGTCAAAGCTCTGGGACTCTTTAGTCAGTCGTTCCGTTCCACACTGGAATGGAAAAGAAACTAGATGTTGTGTGCTGTAAAGGTTACTGAGAGGTTGGGGAGTGTAATGGTTTAGACAACCGTGTTTATAATTCAGAGGTTGCAGGTTTAATTCCCTGGTGTGGCATTGCACTCCACTGCTGCTGTGCCCCCTGGCCTAGGCACTTAACCTGTGCTGTTTCAGTCCACATCCAGCTGTCTGAGTGGTGTTCTGTGTATAAATGCTTTCTTTGCAATGTTATGGGGGCGTGGGAAGGCAAAGGAGATGATCCAAAATCCAGACAATAGTGTAGCGGCCAAGTAAAAGAGGTTCGTCTGAATGGACTGCAACTTCATACAAAACAGGAACTCGGGGAAAAGGAACGAGGTGTTGCATGTCTCAGAGAACCATTTTATTAATTAACGTGCCAGTACACAGCAACTCTTCCCTACCAGGCAATCTCATTCGATCTCCTGCGTTACCAAGCAAGGCATAACCAATCAGTTCACAGTGCTTCAACAGCTTTAAATTCACTGGGAGCGAACACGTCGTAAGTCCTGAGGTTTCAGCTTTTAATATGGCGGCCCTTGTCTCAAGTACAACGTTCTCTTAGTCGAACATTTAAATCATCTCTCTTTGGTGGTGGCTGTTAAATGCAAGGTTGCGTGTAAATGGTAACGACGGCGGGGGGGCGGGCTTAGATAACGCCAAGGACATCCAAACGAGGTGCTAATCACCCTCATCTCAACCAGTAAGATATAAAAAACATAATAGTAATAAAAAAACACTTTGAAGGGGAAGAAGTGGAGGAAGGGGTGGATTTATAAGAACATAATCTTACAGGAACAGCGACCTCTCACAGCTTTATAGTGGAAGCCCTGTTGAATTAGCGATAATGACCTGTGGGAAACGATTACCTCGATGAGTTTAGCAGAATCGCAGTGAAAAAAAATACTGGCTTGAATGAGATACAGATGCGTGTTTCAGTGGCCAGAGAGTGATTGGACCCTCTCTGTGAACGAAGGAACTGATTACCCATCCAGAAAAAAAGAGGAAAACTTACAGTTCCCTTTCTCACTTTCTTTCTCTCTCTCTCTCTCTTTCTCTCCAGTGACTAAAGACTGGCTGCTTTAAGTGCAGACTGAATGCACATGAAATGATGCTAACTCTGATACAGGCCCCAAAAAGCATTTGTCTGCCACAGAAAACCACAACTTACAGAGCTACTGCGAGAATGCATTACACAGAAGAAGCGTGTGAGTGAGCGAGTGTGTGAGTGAGTGTGTTTGTGAGTGTGTGTATGTGTGTGTGTGAGTGAGTGACTGTTTGTGTGTGTGTATATGTGTGTGTGTGTGTGTGTGTGTCAGTGTGTATGTATGTGTTTGTATCAAATGTGTGTATGTGTGCGTGTGTGAGGAGGATACAGACGGATACAGCAGATTGTGCTGGCTTGCTGACTCATTCAGGTTTTTTGTTGTTTCTGGCTGTTTTGATCCCAGCCGTCTAGTTCGGAATGCCCGTGCAGTTCCAGGCAGGAATCATCCCAGCTTCCAGCCATTGCTCCTGGGGAATTCCAGACACAAATCCCAGCTTCCAGCCATTGTTCCTGGGGTATTCCAGACACAGTCCGCTTTTACTTTCGCTTTCACCACCCACTCAAACTGAGGTGAGACTCCCAGACAGTTTGGGGAAATCAAACCAAGCACAAATACACATGACATACCAGGTGGCCTTCAGCAAAGCAAAAATAAAGGAAGAGCAAATTTTCACCTAAGCTAATTCCGCTTTAGAAGATTCAAATTCCCTTTATAAAAGAAATTCCTTTAATGTACAAAAAAAAAAAAAAGATAAAGTTGAATATGGCTTCCATGTAATGATGGAGAGTTCTAGGCTGCGTATAGATGTTTAGACAATTAGTCATATATGATCATTTTAATGTAAAACATTCTTATCTGCATCTGTGCTTCATTTTGTCATGCAAACCTCTCTCTCTCTTTGTAGCTACTGTTGCTGTTGACCATACATAACCCTTGTATATTGTCCAACACAGCTGAAGGTAATTAATGCATTCTTTGTTCTTTTTTTAATTTTTCTTTGCTCTCTGTGTAAAAAAAAAAAAAAATAATAATAAAAAAAAAAGTTCCACCACCAGAGACTCTTGAGTCTACAGTCAGCCATTTTACGCAGGTTCTTTGCTCATATTCCTAACATTCTGCAGATTGTGAATAATTGTTATGTGTAAGGGAATTGTTTTCCTTCTCTATGGTTGCCCTGATCTATCATGTCCAACTTAGAGCTACGTAAGGCCACCAAAGAGATGCCTTGTTGCTTTTTTGTCTGTTTCAGAGTGTTTGTCGTTGTGGCCTGTTTCAGAGTGTTTGGCCCTGTTGCCTTGTTGTCTGTTTCAGAGTGTTTGTCGTTGTGGCCTGTTTCAGAGTGTTTGGCCCTGTTGCCTCATTGTCTGTTTCAGAGTGTTTGTTGCTGTTGCCTGTTTCAGATTGTTTGGCCCTGTTGCCTTGCTATCTGTTTCAGAGTGCTTGGCCCTGTTGCCTTGCTGTCAGATTGTTTGCTCCTACCTGTTCCACCCAGTTTGGCCCGTTTGTGCAGAATGTGACATCTTATGGGTCTTATGAGAGCAGCTTGCAGCTTACACCTGTCATCACTTCGCATTTTCAGGCATTTTAGTGCATGCCCTTATCCAAAGTGAATTATATATCTTAGAGTGCTAAACATTCTGTTTATGCAGCTGGATCTTTTTCTGAAGCATTTCTGGTACAGGAACATCCACAGTGCTCTGCTTGGGAAACTGAAGCCTTTGAGTTACAAGCCTTTCTGCCTAGGCATGGTGCCAGTATACTTTTCTAAATTGCTCAGTCACTGCTTGTAAGCATGAGCAGTTAGCCCTGATCGAAAGCATGGTACTCGTGCTACTTCCCATGCCAGCCTTCAAGGTGGTCAAAAACAAGGAATTTAGTTCTTGTCTGAATACTGACTCATATGGACATGGACTATACTGCAATATATTGTAAATTTACTGAACCAATTTAGTGACCGTATGTGGAATATACAGATAAATATATTTTAGAACAATGTATCTATCCATTAAAGTGCTAAAACAAACTATATTTGCCCACATGGCCTATTCTGAAGTGTTGCAATTTTTATTCTGATCTTGATAATATATTTTAATATATTTCAATACATTTTGCTTCTGTTAAGGGAAGATGCAGGCATCTCATGTGGGGTCTAAAAGAAATATATTTTTAAAGCTGAGCGTTAACTTGGATCAAACACAAAGATAGTTTGGATCAGTACAAACTTTGTCGGCCTGTGTGTTGAAAAAAAAAAAATAACAACAATTGAACGTGTTTACTATTGTCTGCCTTGATATTGCATCATTAAATTCTGGAATGTAGAGGGAAACCATTTGTAAATTTGGCCCTCAAATAAATTGCACATTGTGAATGATTAATGGTGATTAGTAATTTTCTGGCAATAACTTAATATGCATAAATAAATACAAAAATTCAAAGTTTGGCCATTACTGCTGCATTACACAAACCAGACCTTCGACTAAGCCTAAGACTTTCTGCCCAGAATATTACATGGGAATAATCATTTTTTGAACAAAACATCACTGGCCTTGATACTTTAGCAATTGAATGTGTTCCCTTTCCATTAATAAAAAAAAAAACAATATGGTGAAGCAGAGTAGATACTGTAGAGTGGATACCTTTTTCTTATTGCTAGAGACAGGAGGGTCAAACATGACGAACCACCGTTGTGATGGAGAGATACTTAAATTGCTCTTCAAAGTTTCAAAGCGGAGAGTTAATGTTTTGGAAAGTCTGACTCTGGAGACTTGAATAAACACATTGTTGATTCTGTGGAGGTGCCTGAGACTCTGGCGGACTCCTGCTTCGAACAGCATCGTGGGGGGGCAGTAGGGGGATGCTCGCTGGAGAAAGTAAACAACTCCATTGGCTTGTTACTAACGTCCTCATGAGCCCAGCTCAGGTCATGTACTGACAAAGCCTCCCAGCACTGGAGAATAGCGCAAACACGACACAAACATGTTTACCAAAGGCACCTCCAGTGAAAAGGGGCCTGTCTCTCTCTCCGTCTCTTTCTCTTCTCTCTCTCTCTCTCTGTCTCCTTCACTCTCTCGCTGTCTCGTTTAAACAGCGTTTCGCCAGACACCCACAGCGAGAATCGGATTCCTTTCTTTCATTAAACTCTTCCATTGATTTTTTCCCTGGTATGGATTCAGTAAGCAGTTGTGTATGGGTGTGTATGTGTGTGTGTCTGAGTGTTTTTAGGAGTATTTCCCCCTTGATCTCGTAAATGTTAAGAAAATAAAAAACACTCTATAAATAACGGCAGAGCCTCTCTTTGAATAAGTTAGGTGCCATACTTTTTGAAGTCGGCTGAAGGGAAATTATGCAGGTCAGCACACCATGCAGGTATTTGGCTTGACTTTGGCGGCACAGCATCCGCTACCGGTATTTAAAATGTGAGAGAAAGAGACAAGGCCAGGCCTTTTAGAATGTTATGTAACAGTAAGTTACATGTAACAGCGCTGGCCCTGTTTCCAAAGAGAAGTTCGGAACACTGCTGACTGTTCTGTGTTCTTTGTTACATACAGTGTGGTTACTTAGTTACAGCCTGTTGGAACCAAAGTAGTTATAATGTAATTACACAGGTATAGTTTCAACTTAATGTAAATTGTTACCCAAAATTGGGTGTTAACTGGATGCTGGGCTCAATCTATTGTCCCTCTGCAGACAGCTAGGCCTCAAACCCTAAAAACACTGATTCATGGCACCAAAAATAAAATAAAACGTAACTTTTTTTAACTCTGAGGCCGCTTTTTGCGATGGATGACTTTATGACCAGGAATTTTTTAAACTCCTTAAAAAAAAAACAACCCAAGCTGGGTTTTGGGGTCTGGCTACATCCTCTGTCCCGTTTGCTCCCCCACCCCTAGTGCTAATAAGGCCCCCTTTTTTGCATTCTTTTGGGGCAGTGGTCTGAGCTCATTGGTCAGCCGGTCTTTTTCGGCCTGATGAAAACAGCCCTATTCTCCGTCCTCTCCAAGGTTCAGGAACGACTTCCTGTCTCGGCCGCCCACGACCGCCGCAAATATAGCGAGGGAACACAGAGTGACTCTCGTTGTGTGACATTCCTGCTGTCAGGCACATTCCACCGCAAATATGGTCGTGGCCAGTGCTCAGTCGGGCCATGTTAGCCACCGTCGGTCGCGTAGGCGGGCGTGGTCAGAGAAAACCCCCCTGCTGTCATAGTTGTTGATGAAAGTTACTATGAGCTCGTCATGGCGTTTCTGTCTTTTTTCGGAGTGGTTCCTGGGACGAGGGAGATTGACAGAGAACCGTGGGGTACATCGCCATAACGGAAATGGAGAGGCTTTCCAAGAAAGAGAAAGAGAGAGGGAGAGAGAGGGAGAGGGAGAGAGGGAGAGAGAGAGGGAGAGTGAGAGAGAGAGAGATGTTGCTCATTGCTTTCACGTTCCACTGGCTCCGTACAGATGCTGCCTCAGAACGCAGGAGAAGGAGGAGGCCAAGCGCAGTACAGCGCAGCGGGCGCGGTGTGGCGTGGCGTGGCGCGGCACAGCAAGCCAGCCAGCCAAGAGAATGACTCACCCCATCAGCCGCCAACCGCATCCCTGTCCAGAGCGCCGAGCGCAGCTTCTCCCTCGGAGGGAAAACGGACCAAAAAAAAAACAAAAAGTAGAAGAAGAAGAAGAAGCAGAGAACAGAAAGCACAAAGGAAAACCACCACACCGGTGTTTTTGAATGTCATTAAAAAAAGAAGTCTATATTTGGAGGCTGCGATGGGAGTATTGCTGGCCTTGTTATTTGTGCCATTGATTGTTAAAAGGCAGCTGCATCCCGTTTATTGCGATTTTTTTTCTTGTTAGAAGTTTTTTTTGCTTTGCTATGTTTGTTTGTTTGTTTGTTTCTTTCAGCTGTTTGTTCTTTGATGGAATGATTCCCCCCAGCTTCGCCTCCCGCCGTTTTGCCCTCCCCTTTCGCTACAACGCAGGATATGAGCATCTGAAATCTTGTTAATGAGGTGAGGATGAATTCCTCCTCATCATTATGGGAGATCTGGTCGGGGGGCGGGCGGGGGGGGTGGTTCAGCTGTGGCTGTTTTGACATCATTGTCATAAAACATAGACTGTGTGTGAAAGGTGCGGCCGCAGCTATGCCGAAAACGCACAGCTCCGGCTTTTATACGCCCGTCGGGCCCCCCTCCTGGCAGGGGGGGTGCTTTTGTTTTCACGATCCTTGAGCGCCGTTGTTTTTCAAGGATGGTTTTTTTCATGGCTGTCTCTCCCCGTTTCGAGATATTGCATAAGGTGCTAATTTATTTCGGAACAAAGCTGGGGGAAAAAAGACATTTGTGAGTCGAGCTGTGGGCTTGGTCCCAAAAGACGTCAAAAAGAGGCTAATAGAACACATCTTGGTTGTAAATATTCCTTGGATGGGAAATGAAGCGATTTTGGGCAATATTGGCCTGTTTCAGACCCATCTTGCTTCATATGACAGTGTGTTTTAGATATTTTTATTGATTTTTTTATTATTTAACCTTTATTTAACCAGATAAAGTCTTGTTGAGATTAAAACCTCTTTTAAAAGAGAGACGGCATACCAAGAAGGCAGCATAAAAAACACATATCACAAAGACAATATAAAAATGTCAACCCTTCCATCACAGTACGGAATGTATTTCATGTATTTCATGTCCGACATGTATTTCACACTCCTATTCAGAGCAGCTTGCGCTGTTTTCTGACATGCATTCAATTTAAAGCTGTGTATTAAGCTGGATAAACACCTCTGTTCAAGGATTCAGCCTTCCATTTAGAGAATCCAGCCTGGGAAGAAACCTTCAAACTCTGAATAACGATCCCGGCTCATTTTACATTTTGTCCTGAGGGAGCTACACAGTCTATCCTCTAACCATATACTGTACTCGGCTGATGTATTGCCCGGTTTCAGAATCAAACGTGGCGCAAGAACCAGCCATTTTTCTACACTGCCTTTAGCTCCCTAACCATTATACTACAACACCACTGCAGTAAAGATTACATTTTTAAAGGTTATATTTCTTAATTCGACAATGTATTCCTTGTATTGAATGTAATCTTATCAAGTAAATTTTTCCTTCCAAATACCAGATAATTTTGCTTATTTCATTTATATTTAATTATATATTTAATGTTTTATTATATTTGATATTTGTATATATACTCAACAGTTTTTCTCAATGTTTGTATGCTAATTCTTGTTTTATAAGTTAATGTCATTAATAATATTAATAAGGATAACATTATATATTTGCATCATGGTGGATGTCATTGTAAAAAGATGCGACTGCTGGCTAAGCGCATTTTTAGTTTATCCGCCCCCGTCCTCAACCTTCCCAAATTACAGCAGCGGGACAGGCTTCTAGCAAGGAGCAGCCACTCCCAGATTTGGAGAAGAAAAGAAAGCTGGGGAATTAAGAAGCAAAACAAATTACCACTGTGAGAATACAACAGAAACGCAATTTCCTTTTCTCTCCACATCCTGGCCTTGATGGGACACACGGCAGCGAATGTCTGTACCGGAAGTCAAGGGTCAATGTGTAAAGGTCACAGGAGGGTCAGGGGGTGAGGTGAAGGTTGGGGATCAGGGGTAGAGGGAGGTTCCCCTGCCTTTCAGTCTGGTCTTTCGCTGAGAGACACTCCTACCGGGTTCATGTGCAGTTCTCCGAGTCTTCACGCATAAACACATTCAGGAATTTTTCACTCCTCTCTAATTTGACCGACGATGTTGCTGAGCTGCAATCAAACCGCTACATCTCCCTAGTGACAAAACAAACAACAACCTTGCATCTCCATTTATTTTTCCAAGCTTGATATATTTATAGGCAGTTTTCAGATTCAATTTTTTTACTACCAGTGTACCATAGCTTCATGATTATATAAAAAAAAATATTCACGTCACATTGCAAACTAAAAAATGTGTAATGTTATGCAATATTTAAACATTTTTTTCCTTTCATTTCCATTTTGGTTTTTATGAAAAGCTTTTTTTATGGCATATAATATGGCAGTAGAGGGTGGGTGATTTGAAATACAGCTGTAGAACTATTTAACTGACCACAGACACAGTGGAGGGTGCTGCAGTTTGACTCACAATCCCAACAACAACACCCCCACTCACCCATCTGAAATACAAAAGCGCCCTTGTGAGCGTGGAATAAATGAGTAACTAAGCTTGCCGGCTCAACATTTAGGAACTTTAAAAATGCTTGCTTAGAGGGCATGAGTTAATATATTTGGGATCAGATCACAGGAGATGCTACCAGCTGGTTTCTGCATGCTCCAAACACAGGCAGTTACGGAGGTCTGTCTCTGGTCCCCAGTGACCGCTCCTCAACCTTAGTGCCGGACATCTCGACTTTAAGTTGAACAGTAGGGCTAGTGTACATCGTACTACAGTTTTAACTCACCAGTCTGATTGGTGGAGCAGAAGGCTGGAAATGTAGCTATCAATGGAACACGACAGTCACCCTCCTCTCTCGCCCGCGTGTGAAAGTGCACATGTGTGTTATATTACAGCTGTAGATTAATGGGCTGCTCTTGGGAAGGAACATTGTCGATGCCACTTCAGATGTATCGCTCTTAAAGGCCCACTGGATTCACCCTGAAGTTTGTCATGTCATGTTTTCATACATGCTTAATATATACAGTACATGTCACATCCTGTAGCTTTAAAGCATTAACCAAAGTATGAATGCTGACAGTGATTGTCAGTGAAAGTGTAAGTATTTTGTCAAGGGAAGTACTTGCTTCTTTATTTAATCACCATTCTGCATTATGTGCATTCCTGCATATATTACAGACATGAACAAACGCATGTTTGTGAAGTTGTTGAGAAAATGAGGGGGCGTTACTTTCTTAGCTCGTTCAGCAAACTCCTACGACATAACCACTCTGGGCCTCCGTTTATGAGTGTTCCTTTGACTAAAATCAAGAAACTAAGTTTGGCTGGAGTGGGTCTTTACTGGAACATACTCCTCTCCTCTCCCACACAGAGACATGAGAACAAAATTACACTTTTTAGTTCATTATTGGATTATTTATTTTCATAATCAACTGTTGGTTACAGAGTGGGCCAATGCACAGTCAATTTCCTGTAATTTCTTTTGCTCAAATGAAACAAAAAATAAAGCAATCCATCCAGGTAATAAACAAGTAAGCTTAAGCCATTAACAATTATACTTACCGCCAACCTCAGTGATATCCGTAAGTGCTTTAAAAGGTGGACATGTGAGTTTGAGTAGCTGATGAT
This sequence comes from Albula goreensis, assembly GCA_022829145.1. Taxonomy (NCBI): domain Eukaryota; kingdom Metazoa; phylum Chordata; class Actinopteri; order Albuliformes; family Albulidae; genus Albula; species Albula goreensis. The sequence goes on from CM040750.1 coordinate 35,189,805, forward strand.
GAGAGTCCAGTTTTAGATGGAACCAGATATCAAACACCCTGAACAAGAGGGACTTACACAGTTTTTGGTTTCTGATTATGCTATCCATCTGTAAAGCACAATGTTTTCTGGTCATGCTCAACGTATATGCTCAAGGTTACAACCGCAGTGCCCTCCATGGGAATCAAACTTGCAACCTCTGAGTTTGTGAGAGTGACAGATGTGGTGATTTCTCCTCAGCCAGAGACAGGACCCAGGAGAGAGACAGCTCTGGTGGGAGTAAGGGCTGTGGGCACTGCGGTTATAGAATCTGGCCGTAAATAAAACATTCTTAACCCAGGGCCTCGACCAAGGTTATGGCCCAAGGAGATGGTCCCCAGAACCGGAGCACAGGTCTGTGGTTTTACAGCAGGAAGTGAGGAACAAATAAACCTGATTTATCTTTCACCTGCGCTGTACTGGTTTCTCTGTCACACGCTACAAGATGGAGGAGGGATGAGTGAAGAGGTCTCATGGATGTGGGGATCGAGGGATGGATGGTAAAGAAGTTAGGGAGGGAATCAATGGCAGAAAGCAGAACAGCTTCTGAAGTTTTGGGGGCACCTGGGGTTCAAAATGTCACTGAGGAAACTTCAGAAACTTCAGACGGTCTTTGGAAGGAAAAAAATAAATAACTGCTTAGATTACAGGCAGTGCAAATGCAATTTAGAATGTCCCTTTAAATGCATGGGCAGTTTTTTTTTTGCTGAATATGAATTGATTTTGTGATAGACATAGTCACCAAAGAGGGAATGAACAGATATTTTATATACATTGAATATTAAACTGTAATGCCTGAACCACCCCCCACATCACACTGCATGAAAAGGCCCCGAAAAGAACAGTAGAGTAACCATGATCTTGGGAGACCATACTTCCTTGGCCTCGCTTTTTGATGGCATGGACAACCTCCAACCTCACACCTCCCCTACACGACATTATTGGCCAATGAAAAGGGACGGTTGGTAGCAGGCATTCTTGAGAATTCCTCCATGGGGCAACAGAAAGCTACAGTATAGCCATCAAAGTCAACTCTTAGACAGCTGCAAAAAAAAAAAAAAAAAAAAAAACATCCCGTATTTTACACATTGCTAAAAATATGGGACATTTGCTCCTTTATTTGAAAAACTTGGCGTATACTACTGGACCGTACCCGGAAAAACGGGATGTCTGGTCGCCCTACAAATAGAGTTTTGGCTGAAGAAGCACGCTTGCACTCGCAAGATGTCCGTGACCCCTTCCTTCAACAGGGGTCAGGTGTAATATTGTTTACTGGGTGCTATTTGATGTTCACCTTTTCTAACACCTCCCTGCTCCTCCTCCCCCAAAAAGCCCTCTCCTGAGGACAGCGGATCCCGTATCGACGTTTTACGAGGGAAACTGTAGCGAAGGTGGCTTTCGGCAAAGCCCCTCGCCTCTCACGCCCCCTCATGCCCCCCCTTCCAGAGTTTCGCGTTACCGCCGTGGCGCTGTTGGAACGCTAACCGAGACTGAGGCCGTTAGAAGCCAGTAATGCTGAGTGACAGGAGGGGACCGGGGAATATCGCTCTGTCGTACCGCGGCCAGGGCGGATTAGCACCGCCGCTAATTTTACCCGGGTAATGAACCCAGCTTGGTTTGAAAGGGGGGCAGTGGGTGTGGGGGTGTTTTGCACCTGTGCCCCCAAAGGAGGAGGACGAGAAGAAAATAAAACGACTAATCTAATTTTTTTTTTTTTCAATCTTTGCGCCTCAAGCAAAGGAGTAAGTGTTTACTGCTGAGGGCGGTGCTTGTAACGGTTTTATAGGGATAACAGAGCATGGGGTCTCTGGGGTCACAAGACCCTGGGGGGGGGGTGGCAAGGAGTCAGAGCCTCAGCTGTCCCAAACACCCCCTGTGCCTAACTCCCCCCCAACCCCCATCCTCCCCCCTCACAGAGCATCTCCTCTGGGCTGCCCATCCTCAGAGTGTGTCTTTGTGGCTGGGGAGGGTGGGGGGGGGGAACAGGGGCAGCTGTGCCTCTCCTTGCGTTGCCATAAGCCTAAGGGTGCGCTTGTATCCCATAGCGATGGCAGCTGAAGGAAAAAAAAAAAAGTTCTCTTTAAGCTCAGATGTAGCCCTCACTTACCCCACCTTAGGGGCAGCTAGGGCAAGAAACAAGGGCAAGGGCAGTTCCTGGGGTGAAAGAGAAGGAGCTTTTAAACTCAATATTTGTTTTCAACCAGTTTTCACAAAATTTGCTTAGTTGACAAACATGGCAATTATCTTAGTTGGCAAGTATATAAAAAAACATAAAAGGCAAGTAATGTAATCACAAAACCTTCTCTTAGACATGAGGCAGAGCTTCAGCATTCTCGCTCTTCTTGTCATCCTGCGGATGGGGATAATTAATCAGCGGGAACACAGCCCTGATGTCATCCTACTGGACAAACACAGACATGGAGAAGAGCCCCATCAATCACCAGACACGTTGCTGACAGCATTAATGGTAAATGGTGCAAAACACTTCCTGGCTAATGCCCACAGGGGCCCCGGAAGTATCCACCAGTCACAATCCTGGTTGTTCCCCTGGTTATTACCAATGTGCTCAGTGATTGGTGGAGCCCCTCTCTGTTTATTTCCAGCAAGGTGAGGTCATCTTTTCCCTGTTTAAGTATGCCTGCTTTGAACAGGAAGAAGGGATATGGCAGAAGTCACATCCCTCTTGGTTAACATGTTGGTTATATAACACACAAGCACCATGTGCCAGGCTTAAACTTCTCCGCTTGTAATTTTTGGCAAAAGCATCATAGCTCAGGGTGACAAATCTTTATTGGGATTCAGTCAATATCTCCTAACCAAGTGCATCTACCCAGTATTTGGAGGTGGATATTCTAGCATTAACTCTGAACTGAGAGGCACAGGTTGTTTAACGGGGAGAAGCAACATCTGTGTAATCTGTTGCACTCTCGTGTCTTGAAATCTCTTCAGATCTTACCGTCTGTGTTTCAGAGACGAATGTTGAGGTATGATGAGTGGGTGGTACAAAGCTGAGGATAAAGATAGCTATCATTATGCTTTATTATCTTACTCTTGATATTTGGCATTCTTCTGTTTGACCCGAAGGCCCCAGTCACCCCAGGGGCCATGGCTGGGATATGGACCAGACTATATGGCGGAATGGCAAAAAAACTGATATTTTTCATCTTGGATCGGTTTGGATCTTTTTGTCCTCCCTTGCATGTATTTCTTTGGTATGTGACCCTTAGGGCTCAGCTGCCAGAGGATTTTACTTAGTGGAAAAAAAAATACACTGGACGTGACGGTCTTCAATGGTGGCAAAATGGCCCTGAAAGTGTGTAGAAACAGTGTGTCTGACTTTACCACACGACCATACAATGCTTGACCGATATTGTTCAAGACTGAACTCTTCAGACTGCATCTTGGTAGAGAGTGAGGTTATGGTGTTCTATGTATTTGTTTATTTTTCTTATGGTTATGATTTTCTTATATGGTTTCTTATTGTTTGTGGTCAGTTGTATTTTAGCTCGGTATTGTAGCATAGCTAACTGTTGTGATGCTGAGTATGTACTTTTAGCATAGCTAACTGTACTGTGATGTACTTTTAGCATAGCTAGCTGTAATGATGCTGAGTATGTACTTTTAGCATAGCTGACTCTAGTGATACTGAGTATGTACTTTTAGCAAAGCTAACTATAATGATGCTGAGTATGTACTTTTAGCAAAGCTGACTCTAGTGATGCTGAGTATGTACTTTTAGCATAGCTAACTGTAGAGATGCTGAGAATGTACTTTTAGCATAGCTGACTCTAGTGATGCTGAGTATATAGTTGCTGGTCTGGAAATGTTCTTAGCCGGCTCTGGCAGTGTTGCTGAAAATCAGGTGGAAGATCTCCCACACTGTAAGTCACTCTGCATAAGAGGGTCTGCTAAGTGACTGTAATGTACATAGCAAACACCTTCCGCTACACTCAACTAGCCCCTTGAGGTGGGCAAGGTTTTTGCAAGCTTAACCCCACCTTCCATGTAGCCCAATCGCTGAAGCCCAAAGTCACAGGTGAGGCGATGGATGGAAATTTGCCAATAGATTTTACCTGTCCGCAGGTGCTCTTACACCTGCTTGTCTGGACTTGGCTGTGGGTCCATGACTCGACCCCTCTCGTAACCGTCGTCTCTCCCCCATGACAGCAGCCCTCCCGGCCATGCGCGCTCTATCTGGAGACTCCAACTGTTTGCATTCTTCCATTTGCCATACACAGAGATTCCCCCATTGGGCGTGCGCGCTGGGGCTACATTTTAATATTCAGCGCTATGCTTGCCATGACCTTAGAATGGAAAATATAAAAAAAAAAAAAAAAAAAGTTGAGACTGAAGATTCATCCAGAAGTATTTTGAGTTATGAGCCAGTCTCAGTCAGCAAAGAACCTCACCCCGTCCTGCTCCTTGTGTTCCAGTGTAAATGGGAAACGTCTGCATCTCGTATCCACACTCTGCTGCTGCAGCGATTCTTAGGGGGATTGCGTTCTCTCCCGCGGCACAGGAAAAACCGTTCACGTGCCAGCGGCCATGACTGCGCAGTCATTGCAGCTGCACATCTGTCGGGCATTATCTGTTCGCTGCGAGCTGTGTGAGTGAAATGCCTGAGAAGCGTTAGTGGGTTCTCATAGGGTCTTGCGAAAAGTGGTCCAGGGTACCTTCCAACTTCAAGAGATCGGTCAAAGATCGGGCACGTACACAGACACCCGCGGGTCCTCACTGGTAGGCCAGAGGCTGATCTAAGTCATATATATGATGCAGACACTGACATTATAGTTCCTGCTTTCACAACAATTAAGTGAAATCAAACTAATTGCATTTACATACCTGCATTTAGGAGACACTCTTATCTGGAACAAATTTTACAGCTTAATTTTTTTTTAAACAACTGTATACAGCTGGGCATTTGTAACAAATTTCAGCTAACTACATTGCTGAAGAGACCAATGGCAGGCCTCTATTGGGGAGATGAACCTGCAACCCCTGTGTTACAATCCCAGCTCCCATCATGCTTCAGCGCCACCCATGCGATGCTCTGGTAAGCACGCACACATTTGTGTTGACTCCAAAAAATGAGCATTTCCTGCCATTTTTTAAAACATATTAAATCACGGGCCGTTTACAATGAAGAGACAAAAATCACAAATCAAGTCACGTTGAGGCGGAATCTTCAGGACCCTAATACCCCCCACCCAATGCTAGCCCCCCACCCGCGCCCAATGCTAGCCCCCCCCCACCCGCGCCCAATGCTAGCCTCCCCCCAGTGCATAGTGAAGACATCCCATCCACCTCCCACTGTTCTCTACAGCAAGGGGGTAGAGGTGGGGTCACAAGGGTCACATTTTTTGCAATATGCTTTTAGCAAAAGGGGCTTCCAGACCCACCCCCCAAACTTAAATCTTCCAGTTACTGATTCATCAAAAACCTATAAGTGGAAATCCTCTCCTTGCTCCAGCTCATCCAGCCACCCCCACCCCCCGCCCTCCTTGACGTAAAAATTGATCTTTAGCAGTAACTCCAACTGGCCCAGCTGCTGCGCAAATCGAGCGGGGGGGTCGTCTTTTATGAGGTGCGCGGCTGCAGCGCATTATATGAGGGACGGTCTATTTAGGGTCTGAGCTTCTGGCAAAGACCCCCGGAGAGGCTTAAGAATCCAACTTAAGAAGAGTAGGCCGCAGAAAAGAGAGAGAGTGAGAGAGAGAGAGAACCAGTTTCTGGAGTTGTGACTTTTCCATCACTCATAAAGGCTATGCCCCCCATCCCCAAATCCTAAATTCTCATGTCCTGGAATTCTGACAAGCAAAACATGTTCTCACCATTTTGCAAAGCCGTGCAGCATTGTCGTGCCTTAAGTCTGTGTTTTCTCTACGATGGGATCCCATGATTAAGGCTAAGTGGTGCCATGGGATGACAAATAAAAATAGGTTTTTGGAACGGCGGGTCCGTTTGGACCGTTTCATTCCCCGTTAATCTGCTGTAAAAATAGTACGTTTTTCGCTCCTTGCTCGAGCAATATTGTTTTAAAGAGGCCAGCAAGTTCAGCTTCACTCATCAGAGGGTCTCCTGTTTTTCAGCGTGTGTGAAATCAAAAATATGCGCACTCAGCCTAGAGGGGAAATTAAATAAACGTGCAAAACTACCCAACTTAATGTGTGCATTTGGACTGATTCTCAAAAAAAAAAAAAAAAAGAAGAAAGATGGAGGCTTTGTCATTTTTCCATCTCTGAAACATGTGTTTCTAATGCAAAGGGTAGCTCTTGGAAAACACATTAGCTTCCTTTTAAGGGTTTCTACTTTTCGTCCTTCCTTTTCCCTTTTTTTTCCAGATAATGCTGCAAACTGAAAATCTAATGCTAGTCTTCAGCTCTGCTTAATCTGAAACAGACTGGTGCACAGGTTAGCACACTCCTTCCTCAGCATATATATTCCAGAGCCCAGGGGCCGTTCAGACATGTTCCTAAACAACTATTGTTTATTTATTAATTTTGGAATTTTACAGAGGCCAAAACCACACTTTCTGGTTCCTTTCATAAATTATTCAGAAACAATACACAAGTTGTGTTCTGAAACAAACAAACGTTGTGTTTGACATTGCAATTCTCAAGTACAGACAAATAAAATGGAGAAGCTATGACACCAGCAATGGAAGCATTGTGTTCTGCAGGGGCCAAGCAAATGTATTCACCCGGGTGCAATGTCCACGGCCATTTGAAGTGCAATAGCTTCCTTCACATTTGGCAAACTAGTTATGAGTTGTCTCACTTTCGTCCCAGGTGACGATGGTCCTATTGTGCAGAATCTTCCGCATTACTGTTTCTACAGCTACGCTCAGCTCCGGGCCAGAAGTGTCACTCGGAGCGTGTTCCAGGGCACGGGCCGTAATCGATTTCTGATTGGTGGAGGACGGGCTGCGCTGAGTGTGCTGCCTGTTTTCCTCGCGCTGAATACAAAAACAGGTGGCTGGAGTTTCCCGTGCTTTTCACTTTACCGTTTAATCCATAATGAATTAGTGCTAAAAATATTTTACAGCCATCTGAAAGCAATTACTGATGGAGCTACTCAATATTAAACAATGTGGCATTCAACGAAGCAGTAGTTTTTTTTATTTTTATTTTAATTCAGTTTGATTGTTCGAGGCAGCTCAGGGTCCACTGACAGAAAGAACGGATTAAGGGGCCCTGATATCGAGTGCGCTGGATTTTTACAGATGTCTCGCTTTTTTCCCGGTGTCTTGTAAGACAAGCGTAGCGTGGTAGAGAAACACGAGTAGTTTCATTTTTTTTTTTTTACTGGCAGCCGTCTTCCCGAACGGCCTTCACAGGTGAGGTCTCGTTCAGGTTCTCCAGAGATATTGACATGTCAGCGGCGGAGAGTATTTATGTTGGCCTCTGACAAATCCCGAAAACACATTAACACGGAGTGCATAGTTTCAACAGCTGCGTTTCTCGTTGGCTTTCCAGAACATTTGAGAAAACTGAAACTAAATCGAAACAAAGGTCTTTCTAGAGTGTCTTAATGGCTTAATTTTGTAGTCGTTAGATGATAAGGGGACTCCAGTACCCGATGATAACAGAAGAGGTCAGTATATTGTTTGAGAAGGTGTGCATCCTGTAACTCCAAAGCCCATATGTATTAATGGTAATAAGGCTAGTTGGTGGGTATACTGTCTGAGGAGGTGGGCATACTGTAACTTAAAAAGCCATATGTTTTAATGGTAAGTGACATGGTTACACTGTCTCAAAGGTGGGCCTTCTATGACTCCAAAGCCCATATATTTATGGTGATAAGGATAAAAGGTGGGTATATTGTCCCCCAGAGATGTATATGGTTATACCCTGTATAGTTTCACACACCAGTTTTGTACATTACATCCAGGTACCATATGTTGTTCCATGTCCATCATATCTGGTCTGAAATAATTTCATACAAATGAATGCTGATCTAGGATCAGTGTTATATTATGTTGTGGTCAGTTGTCTTGTAGCTCATAATGGGTGAGTGTGGGATATGGACAGGAGAAACCTGATCCCTGATCAGCGCTGCTAAACTGAGGCATGTCACAAATGTGAGCCCCATTTTTTTTTGGGGGGCTGAGAATCCCAATAGCGTGATCACTCAGCTTGTCACCTCACGCTGTTGATTGCAGTGGCACCCCGAAAAGAGCCCTTTGAAAAGCAAAACCTTCTTCAGTTCCTTTGCCCCCCACCCCCAGAAAAACCCCTTCCCCAAAAGTGTGCTGCTGAGTGCTGACACAGGCTGACATCGTTTGACATAGTCAAACGCCCTGTGGAAACATCTAGAAGGTGATAATGGGTTGGAAACAGCTGGACGGATCCCTTCGAGGGGGCCGCCTTATCGGGGCAACTGCCATGTTCCAAGAACGTTCGCTGTCCTGTCACTTCCCAGATCCCACGTCAAGCCTGTTCACCACGACAACCAAAAAAAAAAAAAAAAAAGAGAGAGAGAGAGAAGAACGGAGGCCAGGGTCTCAGGCTCTGTCTGTCAGCCTCTCACAGGAGACAGAGATGTCCAAGTTAAACCGTTTATGTGACAGGGCTGCAGTCTCAATGGATACCATTCCATACTTGTGAACTATGTTGGGCAACTGCCTCCATATAAAAGTCCCTTACCCTTCAATGAAGATGTGACTGATGAGAGATCTAAAGCCATCACACAGTGAACAGTGGCAGTGTAGCATAACAGTTAGGAAGCCAGGCTTGAAGAGGTTGCAGGTACACTATGAGTGTCATCAGTGTTGTACTTGCTGAACATTACTTGGACCTGGTTTTCGATTCACGCAAACACAGTAAAACACCAAAAACGATAAAATTTGGTGCTGATGGGTGGTTCCTATGGTTAAGTCACTGTTCTGCTTTGTGGACGGGGCCAAAGGCCTAGAATTGAATCTGGATAGCGGTGGTGTCAATCGTGGCCCAGCTGCTCCACCGGACAACATAGAAGTGGCCATAGCATTGCAGAGGATGAGGCCGATTCAGTCGAGTGCCCACATTCTGCCTGCACAACTTGACTTCTTTTGTGTCTGTGCAAGATCAGCTTGTGGACTCTGCTGTGGAAAGAAGCAGAGCCTGAGATAGGTTTCAGTGGAGAGAAAGCATTGAATGTGCCATGTTAAGCTGAGTTGCTAGCGGTGTTTGCAGCAAACACTGCTGCTTGTGAATGCAATTTGGCATATCGAATTGGGAAGAAAAAAAAGCATTTTAAGAAAAATGTAAAATATGAGAATGAAATCTGGAACAATGGAATGAAACAAGGAGGGGAAAAAAGACTTCAGACATCTGCTATTGCGTGGCAGGTGGCAGAGTCCATGGTTGTGCTTCTTCCAGAGAAATTTGGAAGGCAGTCACACACAAAATAAATCAGCAAGGAAAAGAAACCGCCAGATGAATTCAGAAAATCTGTATTCAGGCACACAAAATGGAAAAATATGCTTTAATGTTCCGCAAAGGAAAAATACAGTGGTAGGACTGATCTCAGAATCTTACAAACAGAACAAGCAGGTAGTTTGTTGGATTATACCCACGGCTTGGGTGCATACTCAATTCTGATCGTTCAAGTGGGTGTTGGTTATTTTTCGATATGCTGAAGTATAAAACAATAATATAATATATGGCTGTAGAGTAGTTCCAGCAAAGGTTGCCTTATCACTGCTCCTAATAAACACACAAGCTGTTTAACATTCTGTTTCAAATTAATATACTAAAAAGAAAGGGTAAACAGTGACTAGTTAACAACGACTATTCTATCAATGGTGTTGGTGTTTAATTTTTTATTTTCAAATAAACATTCTGGGATGTACAGTTATATTAAAATATATTCAGGGTGGCTGAATGCCCTTTCAGCTTCACTGTGGGACTACACCACACCACCCTATCACGGCTAGTATTCAAAGGCACAGCTACGCCATGGTTTACTCCTTATATGGTGGCAGGAGAGTCCAAAGAAACTCCAGAAACTAAAACCTGGCTGTAGAACTACTGCAAGAATATAGAGCTGGAGGTGGGTGATAACCCCAAAAATGACCGGAGATGCCATAAGTTATAAATGACTCGTTCCAAACAATAGAATAACTGGTTTTTACAGCAGAACACAAGGAGACTCATTTATCGCAGCATGTACACACGTGTACATTTACCGGGACGCAGGACAAACGCATCCCCAGGGAGCTGTCCCTTTTGCGGGAGGCGAATGTCAGTCCTGCAGTAACCTGACCCACATCCTTTTAAAATCCCACTTCTCCGTATCTGCAGTTCTTGATACTCCGGTTGAAAGGGGCTCATATAAAAAGACTGTGGTCTGTAATCGAATATCGGTGCTTTGTGGCAGCTGAACAGGTGTCTCTCACCCTGTGGAGCCCCCGGTCCAGCACAAGGCCGAATTTGGGAGCTGAAGTTTGATTTGGTCCCTGGCGACCTGAGAGCAGTAAGCAACCATCACTAGGCAGGACAAATCAAACACTGTTGGTAGGTTTGAGCAACACAACGGGGCAGGGGGCCCAAAGAGGGATGATCTGTTTTTGGATTTTGTTTAAGTACCATTTAAAGGCCCACTCCAGCCTAATTTACCTTTTGACTTTACTCTGAAACTGGTAGACTCTACCTGGTACAGAGTGGGTGACACAGGGATTCATGGAAAAGTACTGCATCCTCATTTGCTCAGTAAACTATACAAACAAGATATCTAAATCACTCCTGAAATGTATGCAGGGACATATATGATGACGGCATGTGGGAAATCCTTTTACAAGCATGTCAGTAAACCGAATCTCACAACAAAAATACTCAGTCTGCTTGGATCATACAACACCATTTTTCAAACTAAAGGATGTGACACTGAGAAGTGTAAGGATGAGTCAAGTATGCCTTAGAGCATTACACTTAACAGCCATTGTTATGCAGAGCACCTTAAGCTATTTCTACACCAGGATATTTACTCAAGCATGGTTAGAGACCATGCTTGAGGGTCCACAGCAGTGCCCTACCTAGGAAATGAACCCGAAACTTTAAGGTGACTAGTTTAGTCTAGCTCCCTAGCCACTATACTACACCACTTTCTCTTCGGCACTGGGGGCATTCATATAAGTCGGCATGAAGCAGGTGACTTTACTAACAGTCTATTCCTTTGGCTGGGTGGATGATGAAGTTAATTCAGGCTAATTACCTTGCATAGGTGAGCATTGGCAGTGCCCCACCTGGAGTTGAACCTGCAATCCTCCATGTTACAGTACACTGCTGCTCGTTCACGATACCCTGAGGTCATGGCAAATGTCAGCCTCTGCTCTTAGGTATCTAATTAGCCCGATGATTTATTAGATCTGACAGCCAGCGACTGCACATACAGCATTGGTGAAATGGTTCTACTGTAATCTGAAAAAGTAGTGTAGACAGCATTGGTGTGCAGAGCTGTTCGGGTGATTAAGCCAGAGAGATTTCCACTTTGCTATGGTGAATGAATTCCGGTCTGATATAAGGGTTTGTATAAGTGCATTGTCCTGTAGAGTGGATTTGAAAAATAGACCCCGTGTTCACAAGAATCCACCTGCGGATAAGCAGGCTTTGCGCGGGCAGACCTTAAATCAAAGGCTATCACTGTGTTCAGTCTTTTTTAATGGTCACTTAAACTGCCTATAAATACCGCCTAATTGGCTATACTGTGTGGCGCATATGGACAGAGGTAGGAAAAAAAAAATATAGCAGTGCACTACTTTTTAACCACTGCAGAGGCTGCTATGGCAACCAAATCCACCATGCCAGACAGAGTGACACGGTAATGGCCACTTTTCCAATGTTTGCATGACAGCCGACTGCAAGTTTCATTTTGATAAACCCAACAGGAAGTTTTCTTTCCTGTCGATGTGGCCGCACAGGATATGGCAGAATAATTGGTAAGGACAGGAGCCAGCAAATTCAGCGGCCTGGTAGGACTGGAGTTTTACTTCCCTCTGACATGGGGAGGAAAATGTACCCCATATCGTCTTTCTGCCTCCTGCTAACAGGCCTTTAAAAGATGCCCCCAGCTTGTGAAGACAATCGAAAATATTACATAACTTTACCGTGGTTGCCTTGATTAAGTATGTCGTTTGAAAAATGAATCCTATTGCTTGGCACCTAATGCACATGAGCGGAAACGAGTTATTTGTGGTATTTGAAGAACAACAGTCACTTGTATTCAGTTGAATCAGATTCTGTGAAAATATTTGGTGGTTATATAACTAAAGAATGAGAGAGTCGCAGTGATTTTCTTTATTTGTGAAAATTGTGGAGTCACACATTTCTGGAGGAGCCATATATTCCTTGCTTTAAAACAGAACTGTGTGCATGTGGTTGAATGAGTAATTGAACCAATTAAGGCAGCGTTAATTGCCTGGAATCATAACCAGCATACGCTCACTGACCTCCATGGCACTTGAGTTTGAGGTCGCTCGGGGAACATGTCGCACAGTGGTGAATTTGACATCACTGCTGTACAACATGTTTGATGCCCCAATTAAACTGGGTTTCAGAAACACAGTCCTGTTGACCCTTATGTCGTCTGATGCTTTTTGTAACAGCCAAAGTGGCTGTTTTCCAGGACTTAATTGGCTAATTTTCCAGTGTCTAACAGGCTGATAATTGTTCCATAATCTGTGAAGAGGGTTGTGTTACGTACAACGGAATGATAGCCTGATTAATTGATTGCGCTGGGGTCCTAAATTATGAATGTGTGAACACTTGGTTACTGAAACCTGATATCTGTTTCATCCCTGTGGAAACAGAGGCTTACAACAGGGGTGTGAACCACAATTCCCAGAGGGCCACAGTGTCTGTAGGCTTTTGTAGTTTTATTTAAATCGGCAGCCATTTTTGGCCTTGGAAGCAAGATTTGTCATGGATTCCTCAGCCAATCAATGGCTAACAGTAGTAGCTTACATGCTAAGAAATGCCAGAAACAAGCTGATGTTGTGGCCCTTTTGTACTGTAGTCTGACACCGACAGTAAATCAGAGTAAATCATGATCATCATTTAGCATAGCTGGGGTATTGCTGTGGGAGTGGCTAGAACAAATTTCTGGGAATTAAGTTTCATTTAGCCACAAATGGGGAAAAAAAACAATTTTGATTGGTTGAAAAAAGTAAATGATTGACAGCTTGGTGTAGCAACATCCTTCATGGTGGAGCTCCAGGCTTCATGAAACCTCATTTAAAATTATGTGGAATGGTGAAATGAGGCAGAGGAGGTATCGTGGCACCATGGAGCTTCAACTGGCTGTCAATCACTTGCTTTTACCAATCAAATCGGTTCAAATCGGTCAGTGACAGTAGCTCCACCAGTTCTATGCTATGACACTTCAATCTCCCATCACCTGATTGAACAATTATACACCAAATACACAAGAACAAGTGTACCCAGGGCCTGTGATACGGGTCTGAGGTTTCCAAGAAAACAGCGAACAAAGCTGCCATTTTACTACACTTCTCTTTTTCCCTTTTAGTGGGCTTTTTTTTTTTTTATTTATGTCCAACATTTTTTTCCGCCAACAAGTAGTAAGTGATCATATTTCAAACATGTACCCGGTAACGAGAGTCAGGCCTGGCAAGAATTAGGCAAAAAAAAAAAAAAAAAAAGAGCCAAGAACGAAGCACGAAAAGCAAATGCAGCTCATATTTTGCTTGATGCAAGCCATAAATCTCCACTACAAATATTTTTCAACGTTGTTCAAAATGACATTACTGCTGAAAGATACTATAAACCTCCTCAGCTATGTATGCAGATTAGTTGTGGTGCTGGATTGGTGTAAATCATTGTGACATTCATTAGGGGCCTATCCCCTTTTACAGTCCCTGATATTTTTGCGATCGTCATCATCCAACAGAAAGGATATCTGCCTCTTTAAAAAGTGCTTACGATCTTGGATCACCCCAGCCAAGATTTTTTGCATAAGCCGTGCTTAAAACAGATCCCGTCGAATAAAAAGACGAAGGGCGCCCTGGGGACAGAAAACTGAAAGTAAAACAAGCGAACAGAGGGAAAACTAGTTCCAGATTGTTCCCAAAAGGACTTTCTGCCATGGATGGCGATTGGTGTATTTTAGCCAAAGGGACTACATGCTTTGAGTTAATGTTCAGAGCATTGCAGAGCGCATCTTGGTGGCTCTTTCTCAGCTCTGACAAATAACTTTGCAGTCCTAAATAAAATTCAAGGCCATGCCAGACTAAAAAATCCAAAAATCCATCAATGGAGCTATAGTTATTCTTCGAGTGACAAAGACAGCTGTCAAAATGAGTCTGTTCCTCTACGGCAGAATTACTAAGTAAATACTTAAGAGTTACCCTGGCCTTCCTTAATATGCCTTCAGAGGCATGCTTTTTTGAAAGTATATTTTATCCTGCAATTGCGGTACGTTATGATGCAGTGAACCACAGAAATAATAGGCCCCCCTGCAAACTTCTGGCCTCAGTCAGTGACATCTCTTCAAAGCCAAGGCTGTAAAAAAAAAAAAAAAAAAAGAAAAAATGAATATCGTGTAGAAAGGGCTGGAATTGCATGAAAGCGCAGGCTAAAATATTGCTGGGAAAACATACTTTTCTCAGGCATGGGCTTTGCCCAAATGTACTCTGCTATGGGGAAATTCATCTGTCCGTCCGGCCCCTGCCAAACAGAATGCCCTTTGATTGAGAGTGCATCATTCTCCCCCGGCCCACTTGCTTGAGTAATGTGAACAAACATTGGCCACAATAAGCTTTAAGGTTTAAAGAGCTGGATGTAGTTCATTGTAAATGCTTCTCTAAAATAATGAGCATTGTGGAGTCTTTACCACACCGCTGCGAGTATCCAGGGATGTCTTAACTTCACATGGCTTTCGAATGCAAAAGTAAAATAAAAAAATTATGGTCCATTTCTGTGGTGCATATCTGTTTTTATGTCGATCTGTGCAGTAACCTGACCACTATTGAATCCAGATTTAAGTCTCAGGCATATATTATCCATAGATTTCGCTGGATATCTCACATGGCCATTTCCTACTTCCAGATGTCCCCGTGACACATACCTCACAGCGATTTTCTAGAAGTTGAGCTTGATGCATTAAGAGATTTCCCCAGTTTGAGACAGTTCCATATAGACAACCAAAGGCTGACATGCACAGAGCATGTATGTCTCATGTATCTCCTAAAACATGCCCAAACCAGAAAAGACATGTGTGTGTGTATTTCCTGGTCTGCTCCCAAGGCTAAACGCAGGCGGTGGTGTGGTGCAGGCCGCCATTCCCAGCCCTGTCAGAGGGGGCCAGACGGCTCCAACAGGTGTGGAGGATGGAGAGAGGGGAGAGCGTGTTCTTTTAACCAGGCACGTATGGGGTGGGGGGGTGGTGGGAAGTGGTGTCTGGGGGGCTCTAACCAAAATAACCTGCTGCTTTTACTAGGGTGAATTGGGCTGAGGGTTGTGGTAGGGTGGGGGTTTTCTGGTGGGGAGGGGGGCGGTGGTGGATCTGAGCGTCAGTGAATAATGCAATGTCACTGTCGGGTTCACACTGTGGAACTCAGACATGTAGGGAGGAAATAAAAAGGTTGTGCAACAATTAATTAGTTTCTATGACCTTTCTTGATAAAAGAGGGTGAATGGAAATATTGGTTCACAATTGTATCATGCTGATTGGAGCTCATTGAATTTTTTCTTTAACAGTGGATTGAATGACTTTTTTTTATTATTCTGAAGCAATTAACCAACCCTATTCATGGGGAGAAATGCAAGGTACTCACAGGCCCTGGATGAATGGACATGTCCTTGTGCAAGAGCCATCTAAAAAAAATATAGTTTGCTGAGTTCAACAATTTCCCTGAAAGTAATTAAAAAAGAATTTCATTTTATTTGTAAGTCAAAGCTGAGGAGGGTTACTGACTGATGCCAGGTCACAGATGGTTGTTCGCATGGCCTTGTGCCTGACAAATGCTCGACATTCTCTGCCGAAGAGGAATGTGTGATTCTCGAAAGATGATCTTTCATCAAGGGTGGCAATCTTTATGCATCGTACTATTTTTTTCCTTTTATAATTAAAAAAAAGAGAACTTAACATTTCTGGTTATTTAAAGAGACTGCAGAATTTGTGAGGACTAAAATCCCAATGTATCAGCAATTTACCTCAGAGAAGTGAAGTGAATACAGTTAGCATGCGATAAAATACATTTTTAACTGATCTGTCTTTCTCTGAAGCATGTACCATTTGTATGGGAATACCCAGCTTAACCCGGTGGCTTTTTTTTTTTTTTTTCCAAGGCCCATCAGCCCTGCATTTGTCTTTACACAAGAGAGGAAGTGTCCAGCGAGGAGCGTCTCCTCTCTCTGCTAACGTGCTATTTTAGCTGTGAGGCCCAAGTGGCAAAAAGCAGCTGCCACATTATGGGCGGAGCTCTCATCAAAGAAAGTTGTGGATTCCTGCACCCGCTCGCCGTCTGTGACCTCGTCTTTCAGTTAGGGTGGCCCTTCATCTTTAGGATTGCCACACAAGTTAATTTTCCTGCTTTTTCTTTTACTCAAATCTCCCCCTGGCAAGACTTTTTTTTACCTTACAGAGTTTTTAAAACAACTCCAGGATTTTGTCCTGTTTCACAGAGTTGTCAGTTAGTCCGTATGGTGCAACACAACTTCCTGCATATCACCGGCCTTTGCATAATATGCAAACGAGACTTGCACAGCATTGCGTTGTTATTAAAATTGCACTCAACATAATTATTATGATAGGAAAGACACTCCTGTGCAAATGAACCCCTCCCGTCCCCCACCCAGCTAAACTCTCAGGTCAGCTATATCATCACTTCCCCCCCAAACCCTGCAGCCCCCACCCCCGCCCTACCCCTTGGACTGTCCTCTTTGAAAGTTCAAATATGGTAACCCGACCTTCTCTTTAAACCAGGGCTTGAGTTACAACATGAATCCTTGTCTTGTTTGTGCATAATAATAAGGCAGGTCCCAGACTTTCCCAAGCCCAAGACCCGCTCAGTGAGCAAATATGTATTCTGGGATATACCGGTTCGTAAAATGTTGCCCGATGCGTGTTCAAATATTAAGCTCAAATGTAATTATGGGAAAACACACTGCATGTATGTATACTGTTAGCTTATGCTGTGCAAACAAGAAGCTCAGTGTTTGATTTGGCTTGAGCAAATGCATACAATATATAGACCAAGATATTTTTCTTCACATGTACCTCCTGAACTATCGCAGCCCTTCTCATAGCCTGTTGGAAAGAGGGCTCCCAGCTCAGGTCCTGGGGGACCCCTACGTGTGCTGGATTATTTCCAACCATAGCAAAGACTCTTGCTGTTTAACAAGCTTTTAATTGTTTTTAATTAGACCACTGTAATCTCATGAGGAGTGTTTTTTCATTTTATTGCCACATTATGTCAGATATTCTATCTATACTATATAAGATCAGATATTCATTTCACAAAAAATAAATAGCCCGTATTTCATTTAAATACTTTTACCCAGCCAGATCAGTTCTTTTATGTAATGTACTACGGCAAATTTTTTTAATGTGCTTTCATAAATTCCTTCCCCCCTAAAAGAAGACAAAGTGATGAAAGTGGGAAACATCTGGTCAATTTGTTTAAAACAAAGAATTCAAAAACAATGTAAAAATAGTAATAGAGAAGACCTTCATCTTAAAAATAGTAGATGCGATTGTTCAAAATTATGAAAACATGCTTTCAAAAACTTGAATTAGTCAAGCCATTGGTTGGGTCAAAACTTGTCATGAACAGCTTGGCAACCCCTGTTCTAGCAGGAAATGGTTCACAGACTCTATTGGGCATTTTGGGTGAGTGAAAACATTCATCATAAGAGATTATTTCTTCACTGCACTCAGAGAGTGACACATTCCAGTTAATGGGTACACGGTCGATAATGGCTTAGCTGCACATCAACCTAGAGTCCTCCTTAGGCCTCAAAGAAACGTAAGCTGGCAGCATGGCAGCGGAGAGAAGAGCTTCAGCAGGCTAGCAATGTTAGTGTATTTTTTTTTGTTTTTGTCAGCATTTTGGGTTTTTTTTTAACACAACAGCTGATGCTGTCTTCACATCCTCATCAAGTCGGACATTTTCAGGTATGGGCGGGAGCGCGCCATGCTCACAAGCTTTTAAGTGTATGACTGACAAATGTCGATTTTTGTGTGTGATGGCAGCTGCATTTCTCACTGCAGAAACTGTTGGTGGAAACATTTTTCACAACCGAGCCGAACGGTTTTGACAGAAATATGTTCCCGGAAATGACTTCTCAGAAGCTGCCACTTGCAGAAAACAGAAGATTGATCTCTTTTTTTACATATCGATATACAGCACCTGCGACTGCCTGCCCTGTCAGGTTTAAGCCTTGGATGACTGTACAAAACCTGGCCGAACCCCCAGGAAGTTGCCAGATTATCCCAAAGCATTCAGGGAGTGTCACCCTCATGGCCCTTAACATCCTAATACACCCCCTCCCTCCCCCCGCAACATATATTTATATTTCATACACTCATAGACGGCCAGTATCCCTATAGAGATATATAAAACCTCTCCGAGTACAAAGCGGCACAATCAAACTGTCCATATTTCACAGCCGCATCCCCCCTCCCCCACACTTTCACAAGTGATGCCTTTAGGAGAGCCACCAATTGCAGCTCGGGTTGTCTACGTTGACCCTTGACCTCACTCATCAGTTTCGGACACGTGCAAGTGAAAGATGGGCCATGCTAATGCGATACTATGGTGGTTCTTTGCAGCAGGGTGAATTGTGCTTATTACCAATGACCCACAGAGCTGCCGTGATCCCCTGTCCTGGAAACCCTCTGACTGATTCAATATTTGATGCTTCAAACTCTCTACTTAAGAGAATTAACTGATACAAGATAAGATTGTGATCAGGCACAATGTGGGTTGAATACAAGATAACTTTGGCTAGAACTCTTTATGCTTGGGCGGCACCATAGTATAATGGTTCGGGAGCTGGTATTCTAATTCAGAGGTTGCCAGTTTGATTTTAGGGAGGTACTTCACCAAAAACAGATCAGTAAATGTTCCCTAGATGGACTGTGTGCAGTAATAACAAAATGCTATGTTATTCTGGCTTGCAGCATGTCCTTCACTTGTAATATCTGATTTTGGTGTGCAAGTATTCAGTTCATTAAACTAGCTCAACAATGATGATATGGTGTTATGGTAGTTACTAGTATGGTAGCATTTGCACAAATAAGACCCAGTGCATTACATAAAAAAATAAATTAAGACTAACTTCCCAAATGTTTTATACTGCTGACAAAAAATACATTTTAAAAGTTTGTCGCCCGATTTATCTTGTTGCTTTGTTGTATCTGGCTGTACGCTGGAGGAGCACTGTTTGTCATTCAGGGTTTGGATGGCAATGCAAATTTACATAGATTTACAAAGATTCTCCATCTATTGCATCACATTCCTTTCTTTTTGCCTCCACTTTGCTCCCTCCTTCCTTTCAAAAACACAAACAGCTTCTGAGGAGTGCCGAGAGGCATACCCTGTCTGACGGCAGTTTGAACAGTTTTTAGAAAAGGTCAGTTTTTTTAATACCCCTGGTTTTTTTTTGCCATTTGGCAGGTTTCTTATGTTAGGAATTTATGCATAAAAGCCAGACGGTTAACTGCTGCATAGAATCCAAGAATTTAAAAAAACAGAGGGATGGAGAAGTAGGAATGTTCTGAGTGCTCTTTTCACATGCGTGTGGTTGGTCACCGATCCCCTGCACGTTTCATGTATTCTGCAGTTTCAGCTGAAGTCTTTTTTTTTCTTTTTTTTCCTTCGAGGTCTAATGCCAAGTTTCTGAATTTGGAACCAGATGTCTCCTTGGAAACCATGCAGACGGCCACAAAATGAAAGCGGTTCCCCTTAAATTGCAAGTACACCAGTACAAGCCCTGTGACTGTGGGGCCTTTCCACGCAGTAACTTCAGTCGTGCACTTTAAAATTTTCATGCAGGATCCTTGCTCCTGAATCCTGCTTGGTTTCCCTTGCCTTCCCTTGCCTGGCACAGCTTTTGTGTAATTTCTCCCTGAGCATTTTAAGTGGAAATAGCTACCACTCATCGCCTGACAGGAAAATGTAGCAGACTTTAGGAAAATGCCAGGCTTAGAAACTGGGATGTGAGCACAATGTCGAGCTTGTGCTGGTACAATGTGTTTTGCATTGGCTCTCTGGCTGGCCAGAATTTGGTTGTACTCAATCTTAAAACAAACTTTATACTTTTTAAGTTGCTTCTTTTTTCCTTTACAGAAATTACTGCCAAAGCTGTTTAAGCTTTGTTTTTGCACAGCTTTTTTCCACCCTCTCTCACATTTGGTGTTTCATAACTAGATCATAATTAGTTGAAGGTTTTTAGGCCTTGCAGTAAGGTTATCTCTCACCTGTGCTATAAATAAAACTATGGCGTATTTAGAAAACCACAACTTCCTCTTGAGAACTTTTCTTGTTAGCGCTTCCTTTTATAACTTTCTGAGAATAACTACAAAAATACAAAAAAGTGTGTCAATCAATCTAACTTGGAAATAAATTTGAATGCTTTAATATCACTCTGATGTCATTCTTTTTACTTGTATTCTTAAGGATTATTTTATAATGCCAACCATTAAATTGTGATAGTTGTATACTAACCTGTTTCTTTTGAAAAAGTTTTATTAAAAAAAGTTTTGAAAAAAGTCTTTTTTTTTTTCTAAAGGTCTTAGTAAATTCCTAAAGTAGACAGTCATAAGTAACGGTCTGAATAAGAAACACCCCTTAACATTATTATGATGGTAGGGGTTATCATCCACAGAGTACTGAACAAATACAAAAGTATAGGGTTGCAGTGTTGTAGCATGGGTAGGAAGCTGGGCCTGTAGCTCAGAGGTTGCAGGTATGATTCCTAGATAGGGCACTGCTCTTACATATAAGTGAGACACTTCATCCAAACTGCTTCAATTAAAAATCAGGCCTGTTAAGTAATACCATGTACATATTGAAACCAGAAACTGTTTCTGATAAATGCTGAAAAATATGTCATTTATTCCAACTATAAATTTTGTCTAAAAAATATGGTGAATAGCGTCCCTCCAGTCAATTCACTTGCTCACTGGCCAGGGTCTTCTCCCCCTGTCATCCATGTTTCCTGCTTGTATCTATCAGATTCGTTTGAAAGAGATATGTAAATATTAGTCTTGTCACTGTAACCTTAGGTCCTGAAATGATTTCATTAAGTCCTGGAGTTTTGGGCTGGTCAAAACGAATGGCTTTGAATAAATATTGCGGAACACCAACACACGTAAAACAAACACTCTCAGGTTTGGAAGCCCACCTCAAATTCAGCTTTTTGTGTCACAGAATTGAAAATCAGAGTAAAATAACGACGGGGTATCAAATGTAGACGCTTCCAGGGAGTCATTCGAAATGCTAATACCATTAGCTACACTGGAACTCCAGTGGCCAGCACGGACACCTCCGTAAATGCCAATGAAAATTGAGATTCATTCCCGCAATTCTCCTCTGCCTGTCTGGAATTTCTGGCTACAGACACTAAAATGACACCTCTTATTTCCACGAAAAAATTTTATCAGAATGTGTCTGGTTCTTGAAATGAAACAATGTCACCTTCGTGTGCAATTCAGGAAAAGTGAATCTGTGGTGTTTGCGGGCGCCCGGGACGCTTGTGGGGCAGGTAGTGAGGCCCCTTTAAGCTGCAGGGGGCGGGGACGGTGTGTCGCCGATAACTTGTTTGACAGGGAGAACCAGAAAACCAGGAAGGAAATTTGACCTCTTGCTTGTACTCGAACGCAGTATTGCTTCTTGCACACGGTCAAATGGTTAGCTATCTACTAGCGAGCTAGCTAGGCTCTGAACAGGCACCACAGTTTTTGTCTTCGTTCCTCGCACGTATGGTGTCAGATTACTCGTGATGTGACAGCAAAATAAAAGGCATAGATCAAGCACGCTTTCTTGCAAGCAAGCATACACTCATATTTTTGCACAGGTCGTAAATAATCAACCGGATGATATCGCTTTTTAAGTTATAACATTTAGCTAGCCAGGATAGCTACAGTAGCTTCTGTGAACAGATTAGTAGCCGTGTCTTCGGTAGCAGGCTAGCTAAAGCAGCTAGCTAGGCTACCTAGTTAGCCACTTCCAGCGACGACATCCAGTCTCAGGGAAGAAGCACGTTTAAACCGAAACTGAGGTAAGAGTTCTTCATGCTCCGTGGCCCTCGAAATAGATAACCAGCTAACCACACGTCTAATTTAACATTTTTTTCCCAGTTAACGTTGGTGGCTAGCATGCTGAGTGTTTGTTCGCCGCACAAAGCAGATGTTTTCTTCGATTCCCCTGGCGATCTTGCGGGCTGTTTACAGCAAGTGATAGCTACCCACAACTCAACAGTCGTTTGTTAGCTAACGCTCAGTGCTAGGTCGCTATGAATGGTAGTTGCTAGCCATTATAACATCAGTTACCGACGTTATGTTGCACAGTTGCTGATGGATAACATTTGCTCGACAGCATTCTTCGTTTGCGGTGGGCAAGGGACTGTTTGCTCGTTTGGAAAATATCGATAGCCAACGTTGCCCTAGTTCTGCACCTGAAGTGCTGTGACTAGGTGTGTGGTCGAGTATCCGAGAGAAAAACAAGGCCCAATAATCCTAACTAACATTAGGATTAACTAATCAAGTCAAAGGTTCCTGTTTTACTATCATTACTATCATAGACTCTTCATATGAATGCCGATAATGACTAACGGGTAAACCAGCATGAGTGAATCGTAAGCCTGTGACCATTGCAAGATGGGTAAACTAGCGATCGATACCCACCTAACAGTGAATGATTAACTAGAGGCAGATATGGCCAGTAATCTATCTGTGAGTTTCAGTAGCATTGCATTTTTATAAACCATTATCTTCTTAGTTAGTAGCAGCTTGCAATCTATAGCTGGTCCTTTGGCATTCTTACCCACTTGCTGGATAAATTGTTTTTGCTGAACGTCTGGTGCCCGTAATGACACAAAGCTTACCATCAAGCGCCAATGTGGGCCAGCATGCCACACAACTTTGAAGTTGAGGTATCTATGTAGCTGTGTTACCAGTGCATGCAGATCACTCTGTATTAACTGGATAGGTTGTGCATGATTGGAAGATTGTTTACATTGTTTTCTTTGTTTTAGCAGTAGTCAGTCATTGCTGCTTGTCAACCTGAAGCTTGGCTTGTGCCAGAAACGGACACAGCTAAGCGAAAGTAAAACTGCCCTACTATGTAGGCTACAGATAGCCACTTATCTGTGAAATGGTAGCTAAGTTAGGCACACTTAAGTTAGCCTTTCTTTGTCGTTTCATTTGAAATGTATGCCGACAGTTCTAGCTGTGGGTAATAGGTTTGGCTGGAAGGTTTGTTGGCGAGTGGTAAAAATCTAAAACAGTGCAGTTAAACCAGTCGTAAGCCGATCCGCCTGAAATTTTTGGGCGATGATGGTAGCGAGGACGCATCCATTTTGGCCAGTGCTCAGAAAGAGATCAGGGAAGATGGACCGCGTCTTAACTACGTGCCTTTCTAGCCGCAAGAAGAACATTGTAAACGCTCAGTTGAAGGACAGACGAACTTTAATGCCTGTGCCAGTGTCTCTTGCCTTGTCGTGTGGCAAAACGCCCTTTGCTATGCAGTCACTAAGTTCGTCCAGTGGAATCCCTTGCAAGCTCAAGAAATCTCAACTTTTGTAGCAAGCGGTGTTGTGGTGCAATAGGAACATGGCTTAGTTCCTCATTCGCAGTTACGCTATGTCGCGCAACTTCATTATGTTGCTCCCTACCTGAACATCTAGATCAATATCTTTTTTAAATCACTAGCAATATTGTCCTGCCAGAAATGAATGAAATGTAGGCCACTGGCTTTAAATTTCATTCTTTTTCGTGCACTTCAGCAGATGCCAACCGCCACTAGAAACCTGTACAGTGAATCAAGGGGCGCTTCCTCATACATTCAAAACATGTGCTCCATTGAACAGGATGTAGCTTATGACCAAACTTCACTCTCATATTTTGCTGTTCATTATCAACGGGGAATGGAAATTCCCGTTAATAAATACTCTTACATACTGTAGCATTGTGTGTGCAAAAGTTGAGGAGAATTGAACTCCTGTGTAAATAGAGATGATAAGGAAACACAGGCCCAGTGCTTCCTTAAATTTGACATTCAAATCAGGCTAAATCACAAAGGCACTGAACTCTGTGACATCTTATATCAAAGGTCACATCGGCAGCACGTTCTCTGTTTCATTTTGGTGCTGTGGTCATAGTGTCCTTTGACTTTCCACTGGCCTATTCTGTGCTGGGGGGCCTTCCAGGAATTGCCATGTTTATTTGACTGCTAATAGCACTTTAATTACTCTGTTAGTCACCAGGGTCCAACTTCTTTTGCAGATGTGAGTTAGCTACTAAAGTGTAAGCTGAGTTTTATATTGTCGCTGTTTGGCAAGGAAAAGCTTCTCGGCCTATATCCTGGGGAACTATAGGACCTGCTGCTTTCTGTTGCTGTTCAGCTCTTGGTTAATTAATCAAAGAAGATAATTACACAGTTCACTCAACCTTGATTGGCTTGTATTCTTGCATCTAAATTGGTAGCTGATTTCAAGGTGAAGAAGAAGTGTAGATGGCAGTGTAGAGTAATGGTAAGGGAGCTGAGCTCCCAACTCAGAGGTGGGGGGGTTGGATTCCCTGTTAGAATACTGCTTATGTATCCTTGAGGTACTTGACCTGAGTTGCCTTAGTAAATTATCCAACTGCATGAGTACACATTCAAACTGTAAGTTGCTCTGGATAAGGCCGTCTGCTTAAATGCCTGCAGTGTAATGACAGGAAAACCAGTAGACAATTTGGTCCTCCGGGACCCCCTGTTCAGTATCCCAACATCCCTCTGTGATTCTCACACTCATTCTTAGGGGATTCCATGGTGGCCCTCATTCCAACCACAGCTGCAAACCCCTCACTCGCAACAAGCTGTTAATTGATGTTATTTGGGTATTTTTAACGTCTTGGGCTATGATTACATCCCAGGACTTTTTAATCTAAACTAATGATTTCACTCTCTTATTGCAGCTAATGGCAAATGATGATATGGCTATGAAATCATAGACTAACTGGTGAAATCAGTGGGGTCCTAAGTTGTGAAATGTGGTCGAATGGTGACTTGCAGCATGTATGATAAAAAAGAAGAAGCAAATGGCAGCAGGCCTAAGACATATTTTGCTGAAATACATTTAAGGGAAGAAAAAGATGGTAGAACTTAAACACACATGTTTGGTATGTTATTGTGATCAAGAGATTGACTGTAACGGAAGCTAGCGGCCTCAGGGGCCCCCAGAACCAAGTTTGAGAAACACTTCTTTGAGGTTTTAAAGGGGGGCTCTTGCTGCAGGTCGCTGGCCTTCATTATGTGGCTGTTGTCTGTAGCGTGCGTTTGGAATGAGATCTATTGTCTTGCCTGCTGTAGCCACCGTGGCGGTTGCTTCTCTGTACAGCCGGGTTACTGAGTGAATGATTTTGCATTAACCTGTTCACATGCGCGGCGGATGTTGGGGACCTCCAATACTCTCTTCTGTTCTGGTGGGAAGTTTGGCAGTGTTGACGCCATCATGAATGAGACAAAGCTCATAACTCGTATGGAAGAGGAGTTCCCATTGGCAGGCTTGATGACTTCTTCGAAATAAACCCTGGCAGGGTTTGTAGTGTGTAATTTACTTAAAATCGAGCTGGTTATCCTTTTCTGTTGTATTTTAGTTTCATAGAGGTCCATCTCAAGGTTACAGAGGGCCTGTTGAGTAGTGTTGTTGTTTCTGGCCTGGTGCTTCGCCTGTCATCCCACTTCATCTTCAAAGTTTATTAAAAATGTGCAACTAATTTGGAACCCCCTGCCGCCTTCTGCAAGGGTTTGTACATGTTCTTAATTTTGTAAAATGTTTAAAAAGACAAAGAAGTGGATTGAACAGGGCCGGAATGTCAGACTCCCTCAGTGATGGGACCCATGAAGAAATTACTTATTATTTCCCCTTTGGATTCAGAGAGCCTGAGAAAATGAACTCAAATTTGCAAATGAGGAGAGAGGGGAACATCTCGTACTGTCATGTAGGCTATAACAGATGCCTTCGAGCAGCTTGCAGATCGTTGGAAATATTGCGGATTAAAACAGTGCTGACAAAACAATCTCCCAGTCCCCTGTTACTCAGCATTCTGTGCAGCGTGTTCACACGTGCGCCCTGAATTCAAACGCTGCGTTAGTCGTTAGTTTCCTGGCTATGAAGGTGTGTGAATGTAGAAGTGTGAGTGTGTGACTGAAGACCCAGTGTCATGGGGGGGGGTTTGGGAAGTTGCCAAAGTTGCCAAAGGCTGAAAAGGTGATTTTTATGTTCACATTCTGACTTTGTATGCAGTACAGAGAGTACACCCATTGCCCTGTACAGCATCTCTCACTGTTACATCAGATGTTGGAGCACATCATTAAACTGTTAAATTTTCAATATGTACATCAGAGCTGAACCCGCTCTTCCAGATTTCTCCCACAGCAGTTACACGGCTGACTCATGTGTTCAGGTTTTATTAGTTTGCATTAAGGGCTGCTGTTCACTCTTTTGATCTCATCCTTACTATATTTTTCTCTCTGCTGCTTTGTCATATTATAGCAAAATGTTTGTTGTTTTTTTTTTTTTATTTTATTTTATTTTGTTGTTTTTGGCTGTAATGTGTTGAGATTGGCCAAAGGAACCACCTGTCTTTGTTGTGTCTAAGTTAACTGGGTTAGCCTTCACTTTTCAGCCATTATCAGAAAGAATAAGCAGTGAGTTGTTGCCAAGAAGCAAAAATAACACAGTGATGATTTGTATTGTATTGGCCAATGCACAAGTTTTGGATGTATTTGGTCTTGAGTGGTCTGAAGTGAACTTTGAGTACCAAATACACATGTGGCTTTTTCTTGTATACAGAAAGCCTGGCTGGAAATGGAGCCAGGTTAGCTAATAGGCCCAGAGGTTTACAGAAGGCGGTATGTGACCTAGGGTGACGGTTAAGCTCACAGACCTGAGCCTACTTTATCAGGCCGGTGTAAACAGAAATACAAGTATAATTATCGGTTTTCCATTTCACAATTACTGGCTCTGTTTTGGTCTGAAATGGTCAAGAGAAGGAAAGATGGAATTATGGTGCGCTCAAGAAACATCATGTTTCAGTGACATCTTATAATCAAGATGTCACTTGCTCTCCAAACAGCCAGGGCCTGCCCTCACCTTCAGTACGGTTTCTTTCTTCGACATCTGCATTTCCTGTTGCAGCTGGCTTCAGTCAGCGGCTGAAAATGAAAAGTACTGCATGAGAAATGTTCACAGCTGTGCCTGAAGCCAGCTGTTTGAAAATTCTCCTCCTCAAAGCGTGATGGAGTGGCGCTTTGTCACAATATTGCATTATTTCAGGTATCACAGCATGAAAATAGCCTTTGCAAATGAGTTAAGTTTTCGATTTACACAGTCCAACAGACTGGAGGCACTGGTGATACAGGAATTGTGGTTTTTATAGTTGCATATCGAGGTTTGTATGGCAGTATGCACCATTATCTGAAAAAAACATCTTAGCATCTTAATTATCCTTTAACTTTTCAAGATCAATTCAGTCCCATAGCTGCCAAGTTATAAAATGCAGAAAATACACTTCAACGGTTGCACAATGATTTAAAAGCTAGCATTGTTCTTATGCCAAGGGAGAATAATCCAAATTCATTTCAGTCCTGTCTGTTTTGCAACCGCTCAGTTTAGGGTAATTTACATTTTCCTTTACATCCAGTTTATAAACCTTGCAGCTTTTGGCTGCTGTTTTCCGGGTAACCCTGCTTCGCTTGCCTCATAAACGCTCGCTTTCCTGCAGATTGTTGTTCCTGGTTTCTCTGTGGATCGATTTAGAATCGGTTAGCTCACAGCCGTTTGTCTGCCCACTTCCTGTAGACCTCCGTCGTCCTTATTATCTCCCCCTCTGTGTTGTGCATGCATGCGCTCTCTGTCTTGCGTGTAACTGCATTGATTCGTGGACAGGGTGAGGAGCTGTGCATCCTGCTGATTGGCTGAAGCCACTTGGAGCGGCCGCAGCTGTCCACACAGGTGATTGGCTGTTCAGTGTACTTGTGATGCTGCTGAGAACACTGTGAATGGGAGCACTCCTTTGCCTCCTTCCTTTCAGTGTTCCGTTCCATCCATATTGCCATTATTGTGTTTAATGTTCAATGCCACACTGTTCCTTGCTGTGTCTCACCTACGTAGACTCTTGCATCTGTATTAATGAAGTTTCTGTGAGTCCTGAAGCTGACCTGAGATCAGGTTCTCCCTTCCTATATGCTAGCCTTATATATTATGAACTAAAAGACCAAAGTCATCCTAGATCAGCTTGCTTAAGACGATTTATATGTACGTGCCGTGGTCACAGTCGGGCCATTGGCTTGGCCTTGGCTCAAACCTGCCAGTTGTAGCCTGTAGGGCAAAGTCCTCGCATGTGGTAATTGCCTTGACTGTCTGGTCCACTCGAGAAGAGTCGATAAGTCAATAGGCCAATAGATTTCTGCGTTTACTCACTCGCTTGCGGCTCGCGGTACAGGAGGAAGCACAATGCCTGTGCTTTCATAGGTCTAAGTATAGGGACCACAGAACAACAAAAGGGTCATTGTGAGCAAGGTTGATTATGTCATTTCATGGTGCAGGATGGGTGGTTGTTCTCCCAGTGTGGGCTATCGGCCCTGTTCTCTCATCAATCACTATTGAAGACACTTTGTGGTTCTGGTCTTTCATGGTAAATAAATGACCACTTGTGTGTCTGCACCTGGGCTTCATGCAAGCCCATATTAGTAGAAAGGTGAAGGTGGAGAGCAATATGAACCAGTGTAAACTGTAGAGAAATAAAACAAGGCCCAGATGCAGTGATGGGGACACTGCTATAGTGGTGCCTTCCATTAGATGAGAAGTCAAGCTGGGAGCTTTTTTTTCCTTCAGAAGAGTTGAAGTGTTGACTTTTGTGCCCTTGTTAAATGCACCAAAACTGGCTTACTGCATCTGCCCACCTAATCTTCATTCCTTCCTCTGATTGGCTACACAGTCCTGTTTGATCACCACATACTTGGGTTCTCCAGGTCTTCACCGAAAAACGGTAATTACATTCTCTCTTGAGCTACCGGGTGAAGTACAGTTAAAGTAATAGGAAAAAAAACATAGTACAGGCTTGGGATGGATAGCTGTGGACATTCGTCCAGCTCCCGCTCGAGTGGTAGCCAGTCAGCTGCCCTGTATGGGTCAGTGGAGATTCACCCCGTCCTACATTTTACCCCAAGCTCCTCTGGCTGATGCTACACAAGTGCCAAGCGCTCGACGCAGACCTTTATCTGATTAGCACTGGGCTGACGGTGGACGCAGATAATTAGCCTAGCGCATCGATACGGCGTAAAGAACGATGCGCTTGCCTGAAGCCGACCGTCCGCGGAGCGCAGGGCCATCTCCTGCTGAGTCCCAGCGGGTTTATTAATCTTGCCAACGTGGTCGAGGCAGACAGCGTCCCGGCCTGCCATGCAAAAGCCGGATTTAAACGAGGAGAGCAGCTGTTTCTGTCTCTCCCCCGATCCATCATGAGCCACGCGATGGGGTGGGATTAGAGGAGGTGAGAGTAGAATAATCGGATTTGATGGGCACGTGCGAATACGGGCTCGCCTCGATTTCGGGTTGGCCTGGTAGTGTGACAGATTTGAAAATGCGTCCACAGAAATGGCTGCATAAGTAAAAACGGCTATGTTTTTTTTTTTTTTTTTTTTTTATATACATATAAAACACAAATCATATACATGTGAGCACACAGAAAGCTAAGGAAAATGATGGAAACACAAAAAAACGGTTCATATGCAATGCTGGTTTCTATAAGGCGTGGTTTTAAGGTGGGCTCTGTAAGGTTTGGGTAAACCTTAGTTTTGTATGTGCATAAAGCATACATGGCATGAGTTATTTAGCTGGTGCTTTTATCCATGGGGACTTAGTTGATTAGACTACCCAGGGGTCAGTCCTTCTGGAATGGGGTTCAGGGCCCTGCTCAGGGGACCAATAGCTGCAGTGATCTTTTTCGTGGGTGCTCTGGGACTTGAGCCACCAACCTTCCGAGTCTCAGTCAAGCACCTTAGTCACAATGAGGTAAGCCACCCTTGTGATGTATGATGTATGTGTAGAGGTGCTCTAATGTGTGACTTGCAAGCCTCCATCTTTCAAATTTCTCAGGTTTCTAAATCCCCCCGTCCCAGAACCGGTCCTTCAATCCACACTTGGCAGACGGGCAGCTTTTAGTGCCATCTTGGCACTGTCACTGGTGTGGAAGCAGTAGTGTAGTCACTACCACCCTGACTCTGTTCTCAATGTGTTCTGCATTAATTGCAATCATCCTTTAAGCGCACTCATTTGTTTGACAGATGTTGACAGTGAATGGACCATATGTTTGCATGTCATGTAAACAAAGTTAAGTAGTCATTCATTTTTTTCTGGAAGAGAAGGTGACATCCAGGAAATGTATCCATAGGCTGTATATATATATTTTTTTACATACACACTTAAATCTTTGTTTTAAATTTCATTTAATTATTATTGAAGGATTTGTTCTGTGATAAGCTGTTCGCTCTCTTGAGCTTCCTCAGACTGGCTTTCTCTGTTAGGCTAAAGCGAAGTCTCAATAGATTTAGGCTGGCCTAGAGGTGGCATCGGCCAACTTCCTTTGAGAGAACAATCTGCGGTCCGCTTTATAAACAGTAAATGTACCTGGTTCTTTTCCCTTCATAGATAGCTCTGTAAAATGGCTATTACCAAAGGAGCTAATTGGACATGCATTTTTATTTGATCATCTCCAGTAGTGTCTCATTGGATGGGGGTTGTTCTGGTCCTGGGGGTCTGTGGAGCTCCACTGATGTTTATTTTTTTTTTTTTTTTTTTGCTGGCCTTCAGCTTCTAATTACTGGGATGAGGTCATTATTTTGGAAAATAAACTCCTCTGGGGGTTCCACATGTGTCCAGATACTAATTTGTAGGTAACCCTCCCGGCAACAGAACTGGCCATTTCTAGCCCCACAGAGACCATTTAAGTAGGTTTGAGCTCATTTTGGATATCATTAAACTTAATTAGTGATCTGCTCTGAAATGGTAAACATGAATTTAAGTGTGCAGTTCCTTTTTTTTTCTTTTTTTCCTGTTTTCAAAAAAGTCGTTTTGGTCACCGGTGTCCCAGTTTGCGTGCCTCTTCTTGCCCCAGTCCCCTTCTCAAATTTCATTTCTCCTCTCAGTTACTGAGGCATAGCTTTTTGTCCTCGCTGGTTTGAACCCGAAGCCAAACTGCATCTGTCGGAGGAGATGGTAGGGGCTTAGGCCTAACATTTGCATGCTTTTTGAGCATCGCCTCGAGGACGCCGCGTGTCGCTGCTTGCGTGCGGGCAGAACGGGTCACCACATTCAATCACCCGTGTGTCACCGCCACCGTCGTCGCCACCGCCGCCCTCCATGCCGAAGAAGGCATCGTTGTGTATGCCCTCACTCTCCCCAGTGCCACTTGTTCAGAAATAGTCTGTCGGTTGGGGAGCTTGTCCGAGATGAAACCGCATTTGCCCCCACCCCACCACCCCACCACCCCAGAGACCGAAAACGATATGCTGTTATTTTATTTATTTTAATTCCCGCTCCGGAGTGGAAAGTTGGGAAGCGACAGTTGGCCCTCTTAAAAGTGGACAGTTGCGACGGAGCTCCGTGTGGAAGGCAAATGCTGTGACCCTCCGCTGCTTTGGAGATATCCTGAAACCCAGAGTGGCAGCGGAGAGGACTGAGCTGAGTGTGTGTGTGTGAGAGAGTGTGTGTGTGAGAGAGTGTGTGTGTGAGAGAGTGTGTGAGAGAGAGAGTGTGTGTGTGTGTGTGTGTGTGTGTGTGTGTGTGTGTGTGTGTGTGTGTGTGTGTGTGAGAGAGAGAGAGTGTGAGTGTGTGTGAGAGTGTGTGTGTGTGAGAGAGAGAGTGTGTGAGAGTGTGTGTGTGTGTTTGTGTGTGTGTGTGTGTGAGTGAGAGAGAGAGAGAGTGTGTGTGTGTGAATGTGTGAGTGAGTGTGAGTGAGTGTGAGTGTGTGTGAGAGAGTGTCCTTAATGTCCTCCCCATGGTAGTATCATGTTGCGTTCCCATTGTTTCCAGCCAGATTCTCCTTAAAAGAAATAAACAGGTGATGGGACCAACAGCTGTCTCTTTCAGAATACTGTGCGCGCGCGTGCATGCGTGCCTGGGTGCTTGTGTCTTGTTGCTGGTGTGTGCATGCCTGTGTGCACATATATGTATTGAGAGAGACAGGCAGACAGGTTGACGGACAGAGAGACAGAGAGTGGGTGAGTGTGTGATTAGCTTGGATGCTTTTTTGAGATGCAGTAATCCCTGTGATTACGCTTTCTCTCTATGTGGGAGGCAGCTGCCCATGGTTGTCATTTGCTTGGTTGCTCTCTGCCGAAGTGGACCCCAACAGCGCCGCCCCCAGCCTCCCAGCAGCACCCCAGCCCCAAAAGTGCCGTGATTCCACGGCAACCTCATCGCCCCCGTTTCGTCAGGAGCAGCTTCCGTAAACACAATGCACACCGGTCTTGTCTGGACAGGGGTCGCGGGACAGGTGAAGGAAATAAAATTACCCACAGATGGGACAGACCTGATTTATTTACAGTTTCAGATAGTGGCGTATAGCATTCGGAATTTTTTTTTTTTTTTACATCACACAAACTAAGTTACAGCCCAGAGCAGATGTTTTACGATTTTCAGGTTTCGCCCCAGCTTCCTGTACCGTCTTCAAAACGGTTCCCGAAGGGTTGACTCATTCAGCGAGAAGCATGAGCTTGACTGCTTAACTGCTTCGTAGCTTTGCATGTAAGAGCTGCCTGCCTCTCCATGTGATCATATATAACGACTGGCGTAAATTTCATAATATTTTTATTATTTTTTTTTTAATCACACATTCCTGAGTCAGGCTTTATTTTTCCATCGCCGGGCCTTCGGATTTTAGAGAGAGGCCACCCCATAGAAATGTGCACATTAAGGGAAAACTGTGTCCACAGCCACAAATATTGCAAGCAAGGGGAGCCAAAAACAACTCCCACGCCAAAAAAAAAAAAAAAAAAAGAAAGGAGGAAAGATGAGAGTTCATAAAGTAGGATATCCACTTCAATATCCTGCAGATCAAGTGTAGTGAGCGCAGGCTAACCCAAAACCGCCAGAATCGCCGGCCTCGTCCACCTCCGTAGGCGCTTGCTGTAACGCCAGGTCTGCAATTTCCCCTGGCTAAATCCACCTCAGATGTTTCCACAAATGAAACGGCAATTACTTTGAGCCTGAAGGTATTTGGGGCACATTTAGTACGTGGCTCCATCTTAAGACTTGGGGGTCTGTTGAATCGCAGGTTTTTTTTTTTTTTTTTGGGGGGTGTGGAGACTGGCTAGGTGAGCGGCTAGCACCATGCTGAGTTGTTCATATGTAATAGGCCCTTAGTTTTATGGATGGAAGGCATAAGTGCTGCCTGAGATTTCTCTCAGAGACTTTGTACATTCGGATCTGTAGACATCATTCAATGGCCAGGGGCACTGAAAAAAAAACCAAACTACCTGTAGTTAACATGATTTACCAGAGTGTGTTTAACACTTATATGAATTCAGCGTTTTTCAGAATTACAAGACACTTGATCTGTGGGTGCAACAGGCAGAGTGAAGCTGGTAAAACTTTATACTGAAAAGTTGAAAGGAATTGCGACCGAAGATTGAGGCCACTTTTCTTGGCCCCAAATAATCAGTTTCACAGCAATATCTATACTGGTTTGCTCGTGCAACACATCAAGAGCAAGGGAAGACCATGTATGTGCCTGTCAGTGATGCTGTCCCAGAAAATTCTGTATAGATGTTCAATGGGGAGCGTTTGTGCATGAGACAACATGATTTATTTAAAATACATGATTAAAAACCATTACTAGACTGTTCTTTTCCACGAAGTAATTGTTAGGGTCATAAACATTATTTAATTTGCAATTTTAGAAGCATAAAGAACATTTTACAAAGTGAGAGATGGGCCTAGCGGTAGGCTAATTAGGAAGACACATGGATATAAATGGAACAGTATGTACCCATTAAATCCCAGTCAGACTTCTCACATATTTTATACATTATCTTCATCTCACTCTGAAAAACTGGTGCAAATTAGACCATAAAACTGCATGATTAAAGGCTAATCGTTGATTTTGTCCACACTGTAACAGAATGACAGAAAATTGGTACAAACAAACAAACAAACAAAAAAAAGGGGTCAGGTTTCATCTTTTGGTTTGGTTGGCTGACTTGGTACCCTTGCCCTGAATTTTATAAATGCTCAGTGTAGATATATTCTTTCAGGAATACGGGTTTTTTTTATGCCGTCAAAGGGCTGCAGTTAATGTGCTAAGATGTCTGGTTTTAATTAAAAATTCTGCTTTGGTTTGAGGGTACTCAGATTGCATTCTTACAGTGGGGGGAGAACATATATTTGTCTTGACGAACAGATAATCCATTTAGCTGTCCTGACCAAGTCCACAGCCCAGCAACTACAGCTCTGACAGCGTTTGGTAGTAAGACAAAGATGAAGGTTATTTAGGAGTGTTATTTTACCCTACTTCTGAGTATTAGACCACTCTTTCATGGATTTATACCGAATATGAACCTCCGTTGTCTGCTTTTGATGGCAGACTTTTTAAAATCCAATAAAGGCTGTGGAATTAAATGCTTGTCTTTAGGGTTATGAGTAATTCTTCGTTTCGGTTGCAGGAAAATTTTTGGCCTTGTCTGGGAAATGACAACCTTCTCTGGGATTCTGATATTAACTGAGGTCCCTATTTAAGGACACTAATGTAAATATGCTGCCAATCTGCATCTCCTTATTAAGCTTTAAGAGTTTATAAGATATCCTTTACAAACACGCAGG
The DNA here is from genome assembly GCA_022829145.1 of Albula goreensis. Taxonomy (NCBI): domain Eukaryota; kingdom Metazoa; phylum Chordata; class Actinopteri; order Albuliformes; family Albulidae; genus Albula; species Albula goreensis. The sequence continues at coordinate 35,224,850 of CM040750.1, forward strand.
ATTTTTGGATCCTTTTTTTATTATTTGTTTTGATGTTTAATTGTTTTTGATGTCATTATGTGTAATGACACACTGCTTTCAATTTAGGATTGTTTAATTCGTTTGGCTTTATCATCAAACATTCTGCCTTCTGATCGGGTTAATATGTAAGCAAAATACAAAGTTCATTTTTCCCTGCTCTCCTGGGCTGAAAAACAATTATCCTGAATTCCTAAGTTCAGTCAAAGTAGAGCTGGCACAATGCTATTTCATGTGGTCCATTGTCGAATTGTTGTTTTTAAGCCGTGCAAATGTTTGCTTTAAATAAATAACTGTTGTTTTTTTTTTTTTGTTTTTTCCATCTTCTGGAATTGGATTTTGAGTATAAAGCATTGCCACCTAGGTCGCAGTGCATAATGCTAATGAACTGCATGGTGTGGACAGTTTGTTTTTTCTCAGCGTCCTTTCGGTTTGCATGTAGGCTGATTTTAAAGAACTGGGTAAACCCTGCCCAGTAGGACAGCGGAACACCGCTACTGTTGGCTGTATTGCAAGAGGAGAAGGAGGAACAGCACAGTTCTTCAAAAAAAAAAATTGGGATATTGAAAGTAGTTTGTAGTGCACTGCTGTGAGTAGATATAAAGTATGTACACTTGCCTAAATCAAATCTCCACTGGGTGCCTGGCCATTGTTCCAAATTATTTAGTGCTGTGATGTTTTAAAATGGCTCTACTGAGACCTGAATGTTGCTAAGTGAAAAAGTTTCCAGAGACTTATCATTATGAAAACACTCATAATTCGCCTGGCATCTCTGTCAGCTAAAATAAATAGAGAATCAAAATAAAGGAAGTTTCCCAGGATCCCACAGCCTCTATCAGATTTGCAGGTTTTTTTTTTTTTTTTTTTTTACACAGGCCAGTTGTTAAACATCTTTCTTAGATCTTGGCAGAGATCTGATGTGTTGTTGTTCGCATAATGCTGTCAAACGTCACCAATAAATGTCACCAACTGACATCTCTGAAATGCCGTTCATTATCTGTGGTTCATAAACCCTTACGGCATAAATCACCATATTTGCCCTTCTGTGCAATGAATCTTGCGGCGGATGCGGGCAGCGAGGCAGTGTAGCACTAGCTTCCCATCACGCATCAAAGCCCCGATTCCTTAATTATATTCGGATGGGAAAAGAACAAAGTCTAATCACTGGCGTATTAACAGGCATTTGGAATGTTTAATGGAATTGCTGGGATCACAGTGGCACTGTGCTAAGGAACTAACCTACTTCTCGCTACCCAAAACAGCGTAATTCTAAATGACACGGGCAACGGCTGAGCATGATAGCATGCTAGCTGAAGCTCTCCCACATCCCAGTCCCTTATCTTTCTCAGAGGGCTTCTGTTTTATGTGTATTTATAGCTTGTCTTTTTTTTTTCCAGGCGCGTAACGGCTTGTTGTGGCCGGCGCAGCACAGTGTAGTGTAGCGTAGCGCTACGCTGGGCTGGGCTGAGTTTAGGTAGCGTATCGGCAGGCCTTTGGAATTGGGAAGCGAAGGGGGCTGGGGGTCTGTCTGTCGCTGACAAGGGAGGCAGTGATGGATCCTTTTTCCAGACCTCACGCTCTCACCAACTCCACAAATACTGTGACTGTTACAAAGGGCCTGTCCTTCCCGGGAGGCCATGAACTCTGCAGGCAGGGTCCACTTGTGTTTTCATTCTGTGATGGTGTGTGTGTGTGTGTGTGTGTGTGTGCGTGTGCGTGTGTGTGCGTGTGCGTGTGTGTGTGTGTGTGTGTGTGCGAGTGCGAGTGCGAGTGCGTGTGCGTGTGCGAGTGCGAGAGCGTGTGCGAGTGCGAGAGTGAGAGAGAGGTCAGTGGCTGAAATATTTTAATAAAGTAACAAGGTATGTTTCCCCCCCACTCATTTCTAGCGTCCATTTATCTACCGTTCCAACACCTGGCTCGTCTTTATTGACTTGATATCCTCTTCTTCATTGACATGCTAGCGCAGGCTAGCAAGTCTCACAGCAGTTTGACTAGGAATTCTCATGTGCGGTTAACTTGCAGGTCCGGCGAATTGGCTAATAATTGACGCAAGAGCACGGTATGTGAGAGCTCCGAGTCTCCCCCCACAGATAAGAACCACAGATAAGGTGTGATGATGCCACGTCTTATCTGTGACGCTTTGGGGTGGGAAGCCTTGTGGTTCGCTGTATATGAACATACGCCTGGCCACCGAGACGCAAATCTACCTTAAGTGGCCACATTTGTAATTTAAGGCAGTTTGCAATACAGAAATCATTGCTAGCGTCTGTTGCCTGGATTTAGTCTGTGTTTTTAGCATAACAGTAGTAATCACATAAATGTATTATATATGTGCTGGTGGGAGCAGATATGGATCTCCATTTTGAGTTCCTCCGGTGGCTTCATGTTTTATTTGGTGCACATCTATGTGTGAATAATCTTGCTGGATGCATATCTAAAAAAACACTTAAGACATAATCCTTGCTCCTTTTTTCCTTAAGAGATTAAGTGGTTTCCTTTCTTGCCAAAGCACATGGTTTTCTACTGGCAGTTTTCTTGAAGAAAAAAAAAAATCTCATAATTTCTGTGACTACAAAGGCTGAAGTATTCTTTGAGAGCATTTCTTCCTCTCTGCCTATTAGTCTTGCATGATGAAGACTCTCGCTTTTAACAGCTTAGTGCACCTGTAATATTTCTTTTTAATCTGCCTTTTCTGTCAGGGATTTGCCAGAGAGCTGTGGCTTGTAGTAGAAAATGTGACTTGATGCCATTTCCTGTTTCTCTGTTCCACATCTTCTCCACTCTACATTTCCATATATGAGCCTACATCATGTGCTCTTAAGGGTTTTCTCCATTTTTTTTTTTTTGGCTTTTTTTTTTTGTTTCCACACCTCCCAGTGTGGAAGCTGGAAACAGCCAGCCTCATTATCCGTCCATCACCGTGGCGACCATTTTGAATCGATCCCCTGCCTGCCCAGATGTTCTGTTTTCAGTTTGCTGTTCTGACAGTTTGGTCAAATGTGATTTACTGTTGGGCCTGGATGTTTTTTTTTTTTTTTTCTTTTCTTTTTCCTTCCCAGCCACAATTAGCTAAATGATTCATGAAGGCATAAATCTGACTTTTAAAAAATTAATGTTGTTCACAAAGTTAAATTTAAGGAGTTCCTTGCAGTACTTTGGCTGTTTTGCTTCGTCCTTTTTTGTCATCCTATGAAATTTAACCAAAAAAAAATTAATAAAAAAGTACAGTATATTTCCGCATATCCCCCCGATGAGCACTTTTGTTATGGCTTTAAGAGTTTAAATGGTCGTAAATCCATCAAACAGTTGGCTGTATGTTCACCCTTGTTTTTCAGTGTCCCCTGTGATTACACAGTTCCCTCTTAATGGAGAAAACCGTTATTTAAGAGCGGGGAGCTGGAGCTGAAATCCTGGTAGGCCGCATTGTCTGCTGGATTTCGGTTTGTTTCAGCACTTAAGTGCTTCATTTCAGTCTGAGACGGGCTTAAGAGTCTCACCTTGTTTCCAAGGCGACTGAAAGAAAACCTCGGTGACCACATTTGCGGCTCAGTGACCCTCCGTGACTTTTGAGACATCCCAGCCTGCTGAAGAGGTTTGTTTGTGTGACCGCTTCAGTGCTCATGGTAACCCTTGCATGTTCTCTTTGCAGCCCCCTTCTGAAGGACACGGCTGGCGGGGATGTCGAAGGCAACCAAGTCCCCCTCACGTTCACGATCCCGGTCAGGATCCAGGTCACGCTCGCGCTCCTTCTCCCGGTCTCGCTCCAGAAGCCGCTCGCGGTCCAGGTCCAGAAAACACCGCTACAGGTATCCAACATGCCACCTGTCTCTCTCGCTTTTCTAGTTGTCTTTCTTTTCTCTCCTTTCTCTCTCTCTTTCTCCCTCTTTTTAACTGCCACAGGTGCTTGTCATCCCCCTGATGCCTCTGTCTTTCTCTTGCTCTCTGTCACATGTCAGCACAGCTGGCTTTATTGGCAAGACAAAAATACACTTCTTGTCTCATCCAAAGCATATTGTAATACGACAGGAAATAAGAAATAAGCCGCAACAAAAATTAATCTCACCAAAAATACACATAACAAAGACATGGCATTCTACATCTTACTCAGTTTGGCCTGTGGACCGTAAATTGGTTTCTCTCCCTCTTCCTTAAGCACTTGTGATTTTAATCACAGGGAGACCTCAGGTTGCTAAAGAGTCTATGGGGATTTTTCAGTTTATTTTTGTTGGCTGAAACCGTCATGAGAGTTCACGGACACCTGGGGCCAGCCTGGGTGATCTGCGTAATCGGTATCACAATGGAAGACACACTCAAACTGGTGCTATCTCAAATGTAGGTAGTAGAACAGTTCTAATGCATACAACAAACTGCCATTAATCAAAATCAGTAGTGATTTATGGACTTAAGTTTCAGGAGTAAAATGTTGTATCTGTTGAAATGGGGTTCAAAGTATGTCTCATTAAAATGTAGAGGAATGGGAAGAAAAAAGCAAGCAATTTCTGTCAGTGAGACAGAACCATGTGCAAAAAAAGGAAAATTATGTTGAAACCATTAAAACAGGTCAAAGAATGTACTACTTTAGAAGAACGATCCAGTTTACCAGCATACAGTCAGCACTTGTACTTCTCTAGAAATTAAATGCTGGCATATTCTCAGAGATAAAGTTTGGCAACTTCAGCAGGTACAAAAAGAAACTCACTAAACAGTGTGCGTATGAATGAAGAGCAAACAAAAAATACCTGCAGGCCCTTGTGTTGACACAGTCTCAAATCCTAAAGCACACTGGGTAGGCCACTTACCCAGTATTTGGTTCCCTGTCTCTGCCTTCTTCCTTGGGCAGCTTGGTCTTTAACCAGCACTGTGTCATCCCTTCCTTTCTTTTTTTGGAAATCCATTTGAGGAGCACAATTCTAGTCCGTGCATACCGCAACCAAAATACAGTATAGAAAAACAGTCTGTACAAAAACAGAACAGCAGGGCCTGAAAACCAACATTTTGTCTTCAGTTGCATCTCCAGATGGACCTTACATACCATTTTTTTTTTGCATAAAACAGAACACCGACAAACTAAACTTGCACAAGATAGGTAGCATGATCCACGTAAACGTTTCAGTCACCCGTTGTTTGAACATGCCACCGTATTTCACCATCCCGAGTCATGAGTTCACCTGTTTAAAAACCCTATAAAAAGGACTGACTCATATGTAGTACACTGAAAAAAAGAAAATATTTTAAAAAGGAAATGGAATGTGTTTCTACTATGTTTGTAACCCTGGATTTCAAAGATGAGGACCATGAAAGGCAGAAGGGTACATCTTACTTTGCTTATTTACAACATAATAGGATGCTGGAAGAGATTGTGCTGATGACTGATTTCAGAAAAAAATGTGTTAAAGGGAGGGGATGTTACATGTAGGAAAAAAGTAATCATTTGGTGCAGGTGTAAGCTGTGATAAGGGGACCTGGTTGTGAGGATATGAAATTATACTTGACAATCTTTAAAAAAAAAAAAAAAAAATAGGCATGAGAAGAAATAGAGTTCCTCAGTTTTGTAGAATGTTCTCAAAGAAACAATGTAATGTTCTCAAAGAAGGCATACAAGAGGGTTTTTGCCATTTATGGGGGGGGGGATATGAACTAAGCCTAGTGGAATAATTGTGTTGAAGCAGATGATCAGTGGAACAGTTCTGTAGAACACTGAATAAGCTGCAGGAGTAAATCAAAGGAAGAGAGAGAACTGGCTTTCAGGTCTCCATAATTGCACAGACCAAACAAGAACACCGGTAAGAGCTACATATTAAGAAACTGGAATGAAATTAAATGAAACGCAGGGAGAGGGTTGTGGTGGGAGAGGAGTAGAGGCCAGTAGAGGAGGTGAGCGCCCCCTACCCTGCTAACCTAGGCTTCCTCCCCCCGCCACCCTTGAGGGTCTGTCTCTTTGCTTTAAAGGGAGAGTGACTGAGGCTCCTCAGTTATGAAAAGATGAAGCTGTGAGAGTGGTCGACTATGAAGGGGGGGAAAAAAAAGGAGAAATGTGGGAAGAGAAGGACCAGGTCAAGTTTACAGCGGTGTAAATCCAGTCCTGTGAGATGAAGCAGGCGGCGTAAGGCAGACAGTTCTGCTCATCGTTTACCGAGAGGCGATAGGAAGCTGTGCCCGCTGTGGGAACCCTGAGAATCTAAGAGGGGCGGTGAAGCAGCGGTGGGGGGGGGGGGTTACGCAGAAGAAACAAAGATCTCAGACCCTGAGCAGGATCCCTGGGTCCTCCAGCGGAGTGGAGCTAATGAGCAGAGAGGCATTTGCCCCCGGAGACACCGATAGCCACTGACTGGCAGATCAGGAGGAGTGAGCAAAACCAGAGATCTCCGGTTCAACGGGAGTTGAGGAATTCCGTGATCCGCTGCATCCCAGTGATTGGAGCGTTTGATTGGAAGAATTTGAGCAAAGCCGACCGATTAGGAGAGGGAGAACTTAAGCGTGATTAAGCTTGGAGGCTAGGGAGGAGGGAGGAGGGAACGGCAGGCCTATAGGAGCCTATCTCTCGGACAGAAAGAGGGAGAGATGCATCTTCCCCAGAAGGGCAAGTATCGGAATTTGTGTTGGGGAAGGATCACAGTGGGAATGCTGCTGAGAATGCCGAGACTCTCCCACGCCCCCATTTTGTAGCGAAAGTAGAGTAAAGATGTAGGGTGGTAATTGTACACGGACGGTTTAATGATGGTTAGGGTTTATGCAGAGTTAAAAATTAGACTCTTCAGGCTTGCAAGCCCGTTGGGGGTTTCAGCCTCTCTCTTTTCTGTCAGGTGCAACTCTTGAATCACAGTACTGTCAGCCACCTTTCCTCTGTGCACATAAGACCGTTTGAAGATGCAGCCCCCAGATTTAGCTCAGGTTATTTCTGTTGCACCCCTCTCGTTGTATCTGTGGGGTGTGGAAAGCAATAAACACCCCCATTGCATTCTAAACGTTTGCTCTTGCCAGAACAGTCAAAAATGAAACAAGATAAGTTCCACTAACAGAGTCCTGACAGGCGTATTTGAGAGGATTTAACTTGCAAGGAATGCTTTTAGATTGGTTTTTCGAGAACCCCCACCCCCAAAAAAAACCACCACCACCACCCACAGAGGGTGTGGCACAGGGTCAGAGTTACAGGACCCAGAAGTGTCGTGTGCAGAAAAAGTGTTTCCGTGGATACTCACATATGACTCATTCCACATTAAAGTTGATACTCTCGCGAGTCCCGCCATTATGTGCTTCGCCCCCATATACTGCCAGAGGTTATTTACAGCTCCTGCTTTCAGCTTCTACAGGATGATTGTAGTTGGGTTGCCTTCTGTGTGTTATTATTCTTTTTATTTTATTCTTCTTTCTCTGTGACTCTTCTGTATTTTTAGTTGCTCAGGCTCCAGGAAAAGCATTAGAACCAGCTTGAGCTGAGTCAGCACACCACTCTTTTCTCTTTTTTTTTCTTCTTCCCCCCACCCCATCCCCACCCTTCCCTCCTCCTCCTCCTCCCTTCTTCATTTTCAGGCTGCCGACGCGCGCCACATTTTCTTATTTCCTGCGCTGAAACCTGGCCCTTTCCTGTTCGCAATATGGGGGAAGTTAATCCTCAAATTAAGTACAGGGCTACTGCTGTAGTCGTCTGGGGGCGTGGGCCTTACTGGAGTTCTGGGAGCCCTTATTCCCAGGAAATTGATTGTGTGTAAGATGAGGGTCGCGTCTGCAGGGATTGTGCTCCGCTACCGTTTCTCAATAACACATGATCAGGGACTTACGCTGCCAAAGCATGGCTTCCAACAATACCGTCCCTCCCACCCCTCACCCCACTAAAGAGTGGGGGGGGGGTGGGCGTGGACAGCTTAAGCTCAGTAGACGGGGAAGGTGCGTCGGGAAAGTTTCACGCTGCCCCAAGTCCAGTCGAAATGTATGATCGTGTTTATAAGAAATCATTACACACATTTCCTCAGCTTTTTGAAAGTATCCAGGGGTTACTGATGAGGTAGTCATGAGAACACACGCACAGCCGTGTCTTTGGGTTTCCAGAGTAACTGAATGACGAGTATTCACAGAAACCAGAGCTTTTATCAGGACAGACAACAATTAAATAACTCTCAGTCATACCATCACCGGTTTGGATTGAACAATTAATTGCTACAACTGCTAGCAAAGGTGAAAATGACCATTCACACCTGTGCACAGTACTGTGGTTTTAAGGTTATCTAGACAAATGAGTACGGGTATTCTAAATTAAGTGAGAGGGTGTGTGCTCCCTTCTGTTGTATTTTAGTGAGCTAGTTTAGGTTTTTGGACCTAAATCTTGCACGTTTCGTTCTCGCACTCTCCCTCGTATGGAAATCATCCAGGGCACCTACTCTGGTTTTTCCCCCCTGTCTCATTTGCAAGGAAAACTGAGAGTGCTCCTGTTCTGGTGTGACATCATCACGTCCTGTTGTTGGCTAAGCTCAGTTGTGGTCGCTGAAATATTCATCTCTGTAAGCCTGCATTTTGAGTTTGGGGGGGAAAATAGAAAAGAGTGAGGGGAAAACAAGCATGACCAGCAGCTTGGTTTGGATAAAATGAAATCTGGGTCGAAGATGAAATGATATTTTCTGGACTTGCTTCAAACCTTTTTTCAGTGTTACTGTAAATGGTTTGTGTTTGTAAATCATGCTGCTGGAGACTGCTGCTGTTATATCATTTTTGTCTTGCATTTACTCCTAGGTAAAATTTTTATTCTTGCAGGGATAAAAAGACACTTGAACCTACCTAAGGTTTGTGTATGTACCTTTCACGCATTAAGTTTGAATGCACTATTTAATGTGTGCAAAGCTGGGCACTTTACTAAATCTTCACTGATGTCTCACTTGGAAGAGAATAAAATAAAGTAAAAACTCCAGTCTATGTGCCTTCAATTAATACTCTGTATGCATTCAATTATCTATCCCCTCCAACCCTGGAAAAAAATGTAAAAAAAAAAAATAAAATAAAAAAATTCAAACCTAACAATTGCTCTATTTAGGATGGATTTTGGACAGGCCTGTGTCTCTTGTAACTGGCAGCTACAGCCCCCCTTGCCTTGCCTGGGAGGATTAGAGTAGAAATGTTTCCCATCTGGCCCACGTGACCGCCCCTTTCCAGCAGCACGCACATAAGAGATACAGAGTCCCTCGCGCCGCCTGTGAGAGTGCAATGCCGCTGCCCGTTGCGCTCACGGTTTGCACTTGATTCCAATGAAAAAACGCGCTGGGTGAGTTACCGTTTGGGGGGGCTTCCAAGTCACTGACAGCGGGCATTTTAATGTCTTACGTAGGAAACAGTTACGGTATATTACGACTGCAAAAGGGTGAAAAAAAACTTTTAGAAAAAGGTTTTCCCCTTTGATATAGCATGCTTCTGTTCCGTGTGTTCTCGTGCATTTATTTCAGACAGTCTCTACTTTTGTATCTATGAAAGCACATCTCTAGTATGTTCTGTTTTAAAGATGAGAGTGACGATTGTTCTTATTTTTCCTTATACTTTTCCGTAAAAATACACCCACATTCAGCGCGTATATATTTTAAGATCACGTTTATTGATGGTTAAACTTACCCGTTTGTCGATGACTTGCTGCCAGGATTGTTAGCTTACGAAGAAGAAATTCAGTGGTGAAAATGAATGAGTCGTTATTTCTATGCATTTGTGGTGTTTGAAGAGGAAGGGTTTATTTTTATGAATTCGGAACATAATGTTCAGTAAATGATTGCACTCGTGCTGTCGGTTTTGATTAAGTATTGTTCTATTCTGTTTGTTCACTTAAGGTACCTATAGATATCTGCGAAGCGTTAACTCCTTCTATAAAATATTTACCTTTGGCGTGGTAAATGTACCTGAATGTTCGGTAATGCGTCGCTTGGTATAGCGCGTGCCAGTCGAAATGCAGAAGACTTTGAGCCTCAGACTGTTGAGTTTTTCCCCCTCGCGGCAACTGGAAGCTCGAGCGGCGCTACAGTGCCACCGCGAGGATGCAGCGGGCCCTGCAGCCTCGCGCTGAGGCGGCCATCAACGAACTTAAAATGTCCGTTTTGCTCCATCATGGGAGCTTTTCTTTATCAATTATGATTTTAAGAGATTCGACCTCTAAATGTAGCTGGTACAGGACGGGAAACAATGTATACACGCAGGAAAGTTGTTTGCTGTTTCATTGTTTGGCTGACATTTTCCAGTTGTCATAGTGTGTTGAATTTCTCTTTTCTCATGAGTGTTCGACTGGATGTTATTGCAAATGTAGAGGTGTCTAACTGATGTAATTGTATATAAAAAGGTTGTATAAATCAGTTGTCTTTGTGGCAGTAGGCTTCCCGAGGAAAAAAGTGTAGACTATGTTCTAAGTTTGGCTAACCGTTAGCATTTCAAGCTTCTCATTACTACTGGTGGGTATATAAAAGCTTCTGAGAATTGTTGGCACAATATACTTACCAGCGAATATTGGCAAGAAAGCAGCTTGCTGTTTCAAATCCAACTTTTTGTTTTTATCACTCTAAATTCTTTCCTTCTTCCGCCTTCATGTCTTTGCATATGCCCACATGTATAAAATATGGAATCTGATGGCAAGTCGAATAATTATATATGTAAAATGTTTTATGTAACATCTTTATTTGTTGTGGCAAGAGACTTTGTGGAGGTCTTGACTCCGTGCTAAATTTGGCTAACCGTTAGCTTTCCAAACCCCTTGCCAAATGTTTTGAATTCTAACACTTTAGATTATTCTTTGTTTAATAGACAGCCATATTAGAGGTTTTACGGTACTATAATAGCCTTATTTTTTGATGCTGGAACTAATTGTTTCGTTCTATTTGCTAAAAATACAAAGGTTGCTTTCATAGCGGTAGTTCCAGTTCGTTTGGTAGTGAAGCATAAAAATGAAACCGCAAGTCGGTTGCAGGCTGCCTGCCGCGAATGCGTTGGATTTGAGCACCACATGGTCTGGTAACGATCTCTGCTCTCCGAAGCTTCCTTAGCTTAGCAGAACTGGTAGTAGCGTTGCTCATGTAAGATGGGAGAGAATCCTTTGACAGGAATGTCAATGTCTTGCCTTTATTAAGGGTAACGGGGTCCGACACCCTCGTGTTACCTCAGCATGTCACCGATGTTAATGTTTCTTACAGGTGCGGATTTGTTTCAGGACTTTACTGCCTAATTCTGGAAGACAAAATAGCGGCAGACTTCATGCATTGTTAGATTCTACCCTTGGCAGCCTGCGGGTCATATCAGTGTAAATAGTCAACATTAGTTTTAAAATGAATACATATACCCTTACTATGTTTATTTAAACAGTAAAATATCACATGAAATTCACGTCTCTGCGCATCAAGTGTCTCGTAAGTTGGACTGCTCCACCCTGCTGGCTGGGCGTGGGGAAAATAACGTCTCTTCTGCACCCTCCTGAGTTTAGAGGGTTTTACAGCAGGAACACGGGCCTACAAATACAACTGGTGTTTAAAATGAGGAAATAAAATAAAAGTTGAGAATGAAATTGTTTAAAAGACGTTTTTAAACGACAGCAGAAGTCAGAACAGGTTGTGTGGTCTGGAAAGTTATACTCTCTCTCTCTCTCTCTGCCCCCATCCCTTCTGTGTGGATATGACCTCATATTCTATTTCATATTTATAATATTGGTGCAACTAAATAAATAAAACACATAAATAAATGACAGGGAACAGAAGTTCAAACAGTCAGGTCTGGTGGCATAATGGGATAAGTTAATGCTTTTATCTTTCCTGTATCTCTCTCTCTTTCAAAACCTTTCATTTCAGTTAAACTCCAGTGGGGTTTACCAGCATAACAAATAACATTATTTCCAAAACAAAGTGCAAGTTCACAAAAATTGTATGATTCCATTTACGTTATCAGCAGTTATTACTTATTGCATGTTGACATATGTGTAATTCTCCCCCTGTCTGTCTCCATTCAATAAACTTGTTTTGGCATGAAATACAAAGTTAATGACCCCAAGGCTAAACCCATTAAATGCGAATGGGAAACACACAAGGCGAAACATGCATGAAAAGGGGAAAAGGTGTACATTTTAATCAATTCCAGATGAAAAGTGTCATTATAATAAGCATAACAGAAACAATACAATAAAATGTAAAAACAAACTGCGGGGGTTGACATTCACATAATGGGGGTACTTCAGAGCTACAGGTTGTGTGGGTTTGGGATTGCATCCATTTTTAAAATCAGCAAGCAACTCAGAGCAAGAAACCAGGTGAGGTTCAACCCCAATGATGTGAGTTAGCCTTTTTATCAACTGCGCTAATTAATTAGAAAAGTGCTGAGTGAAGACAAAAACCCACACACTCTGAAATTCTCCTGGGTTAAGTAGGCCACCCTTGATATATGAGAACATCAGTTATATACATAGATATGTACACACATTTTCTCTCTTTTTCAGTTCAAGAACATGTACCTATGTATATCTAAAAGATATCGTCACTCCTGTACCTGGAGAGCCGCAGGATGTGCTAGTTTTTGCTGTTATGCAGCAGTTAATAATCAATTGCAGTTGATTTAATCAGCACAGTTGATTTTAAACTGTCAAGGTTCCTCACCTGGTTTCTTGGGTCTGAAGTTACTGTGAAATTTCAGGGGAAAACGAAAAGCAGCAGACACTGGCTTTCCAGGAGCTGTAGTGTGGACCACTGAGATATGTGTGTATGTGTGTGTCTTCATATTATCTCTCTCCCTCTCAGTTCTAGGTCTCGCTCTCGCTCCAGATCCCATTCTCCAGCCCACAACCGGGACCGGAACTACCCGCGGGAGTATCAGAACAACCGCGAGTTCAGGGGGTACCACCGAGGCTTCCGGAGGCCCTACTACTACCGGGGCCGGGGACGGGGCTACTTCCCGCGGGGCCGCTTCCAACGCGGCGGCGGGGGCGGCTACAACAACAACTACCGTCCCAACAACTGGCAGAATTACAGGCAGCACCCTCAACAGCAGCAGCAGCCCCCGTCGCACCACCCCCACAGCCCCAGGAGGGGGCGCTCTCGCTCCCGCACGCCCAAGAAGCGTTCGGGTAGCCCGCGGTCCCGCAGCCGGTCCCGCTACTCCGACCGGTCGTCTTCCGGCCGCTCCCGGCGATCCCACCGCTCGTCCTCGTCTTCCTCGCGGTCCTCGTCCCCGCGGAGACGCTCGGGGTCAGGGTCCGCCAAGCGGGGTTCGAAGGATGTGAAGGACAGGTCGGCGTCTAAGGAGGCCCCCCGTGGGGGAGGGGGAGGGCCGGGTGCTGGGGGCGGAGATGAGGAGGCGGCTGGGGGCGGAGGAGGTGGCAGAGAAGCAGGAGGCGAAGAGGGGAATGGCCCAGAAAGGCCTACTGGGAATTGGCAGGGCCTTACGGACTACAACACCAGCCCCAAACGTTCCAGCCCCCAGCTGCGCTCCGCTGTTATAGTGGGCCAGGGGGGAGGGGCTGCCTCCACCTCTGCAACAAGCCAGCCCAGCCCCACCCCTACCCCAAAGAACTCCAGTTCGTCCAGCAACAGTGCTCCCCCCTGGCAGGGAGGAGGTACTGCACCCTCCAGCAAGAGCCCTCCAGAAAAAAGTCCCACTGTCTTCCCTGGCTTCGGCTTCTTTTCAAAAGAAGACCACAGGGCAGGGGACAAAAATGCCATCTCTACTGCCTTCAAAAAGTATGTATCATCAGTCCTTTTTTTTCTTAAAACTGTTTTCCTCCTTTGTTTCCCAAAACCAAACTCAAGGGTGCTATTAAATCCAAGCCCCAGTATGTGCCGGTTGTTTGTAATATGACAGCTTAACTACATTTTGAGTCTTTTTCATAAATTTAGCTCATTAAGTTATATGGTAAGGCAGTCACATGAAAATCAAGATGGTTATCCATTGAGACTTGGCTCTCGAACTCTTGTACTCATACAATTTGAATTGTTTTAATTCCTTTGTGCTTTTGTTTTAAACGTCTTGCACAGTATACTGTTACAATTAATTTTTTTGTTTTTGTTTTGATTTTTTTAGTCTGTGCTCAGCTTCAATGGTCGGAGGAAGAATAATATTTAAAACGGGGAGTCGTAGCCTCCTGTTATATTTACAAAATCCCCAAAAAACATGCCTGCTAATTCTCTCTGCTGCTGTTCGTTAGATGCACCATGTTTGCTAAGCCAAATGTTTACGAGTCTTGAGTGAAGGTAGTAAGGAGTAAGTATGACAATTTTATTTGAATTATGGTCAGTCATACACGTGACTACATAATTACATGTGTAGGTTTTGTGGAAAAGTTCTCTTTTAATTTAGTACTCAACATAGAGCTTCCTTTATCAAGTCCCCCCACCACCCCAGTTACCTCACAGTGAGTAAGTCCTGAGTTTATTGATGTTTTTGGCCATTTTTTGACACCTCCTTGGACCACCATGTAGAATCACAGCAGGTTGAAACTGGATTGTGTAAGTTCAAAGAGCCGGGAGTCTCTGGGACAGGATGTATGTGTGTGTGTTCTCATTGGTCCCATAAGCAAGCAGGAGCAAATCTCTTGTGTTCTGTTATCAGAGACACTGTAGCTTTTCCAGAAAAATCTGCTGTCTGTCTTTTTCTTGTCGAGGCTCTCGCTATTCGTTCCTAAACAATTACCTACCAAATTACCCTGGTTCTTGTAGCTCCGCTGAGAGCGCAAAATGGCAGTAATTATGCCACCATCACAGGCGCTTGTAGCAATTAGTCCATTTTGAAAGGCATTTTCGGGAAGGTAGTGGTTAGCGTTAGCGCTGGCTTCCCACAATGCACTGCCCTCTGTTTCTCTCAGTTTAGTTTTTTGGTTTTTTTTTGTTTTTGTAAAAGTGTGGCTTGTGTGTTGTGTGATTGCCCAGGTTCCTGGAGGAACACAAGAATAAGAAACAGGTGGCGGAGTGGGAGAACGGTAGAGACAAGGATGCCGGAAGCGGGGGAAGCGTTGCCGATGGTGACAGGGAGAAGGGCGGCATCTTCGACAGGGGCCCTGCCTATGGCGGCCAAAAGGCTAGCGACAAGGAGAAATACAAATATGGCGACGGGTTCGAAGCTGGCTTGTCGACTTCAACCGGAGGTGGTAATGGTGGGGGCTTCCTGAAGGGGGCGCCGCCCTTCCTCTGTGGCAATGCCGAGGAGGAAGAGGAGGAGGAGGAAGAGGCAGCCACCCGGCGGCCCCCAAGAGCCCGGAAAGACCGCGAGGCGGACGACGAGCCCAAGGTCAAGACCAAGGTCACGCTGTCTGCCCGCGAGCTCTTCGAGTGCTTTGGCAAGTGGGACGACTTGGCGTACTTCCCCTCCGCCAAGGAGCGCTCCCGAAAGGAGGTGGAGGGGGCGGGCGTGGGTGGGGTGGGGGACGATGACCTGGACGATGTCGAGGAGGAGCTCTATCGGAGCCGAAAGCAGGAGCGAGCCGCAGCCCTCGCTGCCAAGAAGGAGGCCCTGTACCGGGGCTTCTCTCCTGACAAGGTCCCAGCCAAGATCCGGAAAAAGGAGGTGGCAGCGCTGAGCCCCTCCCCTCCGCCCGCCCCCCGCAGAGGGTCTGATAACCGGGACAGGGACCTGTTCATGGTTCGCAGGGACGAGTCGCCCGTCAGGGCCAGTGGAAAGAGGGGGAGTGGTGTCAGTGTGAGGCTGGACTCCTTCAGAGACGACATTGCCAGGTAACACTCAAGCTCATCATTAACCGTTACAAAATGGCGTCCTTAAAATGACTGTTCAACAGTAGTGGAGTGGAAATTGCCATTTGATATTACTAATGCACGTAGGCCATGACATATGAGCTGTGTGATTCTCTTAAGCACTGTGATTTGATACTGCTATGTTTTGCTTTTAAATACTGTTCTGGGAAAAACCTATTACTGTTTATACACATACTGTCAAAAGCCATGAAAAAATGTCCATTGAATTTGCAAAGAAATTTTGCAAGAAATGTTTTTTTTTACCTCCCCACTCCTCCCCCCATCATGGGCAAAATGTTCACAAAACAGTTTCACAAAAACGAAAAAAAAAATCATGATACCATAAAATAACATACTGCCATTTATTGTGAAAAATAATACTGCGGTCTGCACACATTTTTACACCAGTGCTGGTTTGTTTTTTCTGCTGCCTTCTTTAATGTATCAGAGGTGTTCTGTTTCAGCAGGGCTCACCTGGGTAAATGTGGGATAAACAAAGAAACGGCTGTGGTGTCACAGGAGAGGTTTATAAATGTGTAATATGCTCAGTGACAGAAATATGAGTCTGCTGGGTATCCAGTCTGTGTTTTTACATGCTTATTTATGGTGGAGTGGTCCAGTCCAGCAGGTGGAAATTAGCTTACAGTAAATTTTGCACAGTTATCGAGGAGATTTTTTTAACATGGAGAGTTTTGGAACATTTGTGTGCCTGTGGGGGGTGTCTGTTCTGTTCGCAAATGCTTGTTCTCAATTTTAAAATAAATTACGATTCTGGAGGGGAACCCCCCTCCAAAATCAAAACATCAGTACTGGATATACCAATACCAGCCTTGCTGGCACAACATGAGCCTCTGTTTTAGATCAAGGGATCTCAGTCCTGTTCCTGAACTACCGCGCTGTGTGCTGGTTTTGGTTTATACCTTAAAATCAGCATCTGGTGTAGCCCCAGGACTTGAGGTGAGGTGAGTTATTCTGTTCTGTTAAAGAAGAGCAGAGCGGCAATGAAACCAGTAGGCCATGCGGCCCTCCAGGACCAGGGCTGAGAATTCCAACGACAAGCCCGAAATGGGCTGATTACGACGACATTGTCATCGAGAAGCTTCCTCAAGTTCTCATGTTTGCTTTGGGTTCTCCCTCTCCCCTCTCTCCCCTCCCCTGCTTTCTTAGCTCCTCCGGAGTTCTGGCCAACGAGCGCCGGATCTCTCGGGATCTTGTGCACCCGGCTAAAAAAGAGCAGGAGTTCCGCTCCATCTTCCAGCACATTCAGGCCACGCAGCTGCGCCGTAGCCCCTCAGAGCTGTTCGCTCAGCACATCGTCACCATCGTACACCACATTAAAGGTACTGTACAATCCCTTTAAAACACAGCCTAGTGTCACCATTGTACACCACATTAAACATACTGTCCCGTCCCTTTAAAACACAGCTCATCCTCACCATCCTACACCAAATTAAACATACTGTACTGTCCCTTTAAAACACAAGTCATCATCACCATGATACACCAGGTATTGCACTGTTTAAAATATGATCGGGAGGCCTTTGGGGTGAATGTATGCACTGGGGAAACATAGGGGTTAAAGTTAGATGCACAAAATGAGTATATGCTGACATTGTGATCCTCCACCAACCTGCAGAGTATGTGATTGCAGTTTGGAATGAACTGTGGAACTGAGGAGTTATTTATCATGGCGGCCTTCTCCTGACTCAGGGAGAGCCGATTCCTACATGAGGCTAAATAGTTTTATGTTATGGTGCCGTTCTATCCCTTTAAACCCCAGCACATAGTACATCACATTAGTTTTCAGATAAGTGATGTAGCATTTATCTTTATAGGGCAGTTTGTGATGTCAAGAGCTCTCAATGTCTGAGGTGGAGAGTGTTCCGATTGTTTAGGTACTTAACGTTCAGTGGTTGGGAAGCATGTTGGAGTTTGTAATTAATGTGTCATACAAAGGGGTTAAATCTCAGCTCTTCTCAGACCTGTTCTGGTTTGTTTAGTCAGGTCACCTCATCGCGGAATTAATTTGGGTTTGTCCTCTCATGGGGTGTTGGAAAAACCTAGAGCGGAAATTGGTTTTTATTTCATTAGAACTTAATTATTATGTGTACTGATTTTCAGATTCGTAAACTGCACTTCAAGGAACTTGGCTTTGAATGTTTTCCAAATATAAAGGATATTATGTCCTTTTGCTTTGTCTGGCTACTGGACATAAGTTGGAGACTGAGGCAGGTCACGCTTGTATCTCTGAGAATGGGAGATGGTATTTCTTATGTTGAGGGGTAGAAATGTGGCTGCTTGGGCCTGCTTCAGTTTGGGGCTCGGTTAGGCAAGCATTACCAAGTACAAATGCCTATTGCATTACAAATCACCAGCTGATCAGTTTGTAGGTATTTTTATAGTTTTAAATATAGCCTCCTATTCCAGAAATTCTTTCGCTCTGAAGTAAAGACCGCAATCGTGGAAGAAAAATATCTTGAGTCAACATTTGCTGGTCTCCAGTATCCACAGCGGCGGTGGAGCCCATGGCTGCGTTTACATGGACACTGATACTGAAGTCAGCCGGCTGTGTCGCAAATCATATTCCCTTAATCATAGATAAACTCCCATCAAACCAGCATAACTGGTATAAGCCACGTAGGGAAATTAAATGTTGATGAATATTCAGAACGCACCCTCTCCCACCAGGAAATAAACTAAGGTCTGGGTTGTTGTTTGTGAGTAACTTTGGGTCCTAATTAATTAACTAGGTGTGTCAGAGGTGCATTCCTGTGACTTGGTTGCAAAAAGGTATGAATATAATTACATCACATGACATGTTGCTACAGAAGAATGCACCACAACAGTAGTGTCTGTTAAAAAAAAAAAAAAAACATCCTGAAAAGTTTTTTAGGGCGTTGATGCTAATGACTGTTCACAGTAAGGTGCTTTGCTAAAATGAAGACGAAGAGCTAACACAGGCGCAATCTTCTGAATAATGCTACATTCGCACGGATGGCGGCAGAACATCTGGAGGATAGACGCCAGATGGCAAAGTTGGAAGGCACACGGCAGAACTGCGCAGCATGTCTGGTGTCTGTTGGTAGATGATGTATTCCAAGTAAAGTTTTCTAAGGAAATCAACAGTCAGCTTAGGTACACCGCAGTGGCAGACGGCTAAACTACATTGGCATGCATGTCCTAATGGCATCACTTTCCATCATTCTGTTTGCGAAAACAGTGATACCCACTTTACAACCTACCGTCCTTGACATTAATGCAGCATAATCCATTTGCTTGAACACAGGTTTTTTACAGGTGTCATTCAGGATACTGAAATTACCATGGAAACAAGAGCACCAGCGGCCATTGTTTTGTGTGTGTGTTTTTTTTTTTTTTTTTGGTCTGTATGTAAGTGGAACTGTTTAAGTGGAGTAAATCAGACAATTAAGTATTGTCTTGCATGGCTATTGTATATCATCGTATTTCAATGTATTTCAATATCTTATTTAGAATATGAATTCAACTAGGACAAGATTAGGTTATATCACTGGTGAAGAAGTGCAGTCCTACAGGATATGGGTTTTGGTGTTTTTCTGCACTGAATTGATGTATTTAAATCGCAGATTGGCTAAAGAGCACTTGCACCTTCTTTCCAAGGCCTAAATTAGCTGCAGATTGGAAGGAAAACATGCAAAGCCAGCAGACACTGCAGTCCTCCAGCACTGGGGCTTGACACCCTGGGATTAGATTACAGTGTATTGGATTAGATCTGTTGAGTTTATTGTCTCCCCCATTGTGGAAATTTGATTTGTTCAGGTTGGGTGCACTCAAACAAAAGAGTCATTATCCAGAGGGCTGTGTGCTTGTTAACGTGGTCTCAGAAGGGACAGGATGGCAGTGGGGTTGGGGGTGTGTGTGTGTGTGTGTGTGTGTTTTACGGCGTCCCATCTGAAACTCTCTCCTCCCTCTTTCCTCCCTCTACAGCACAGCACTTCCCCTCTTCAGGGCTGACATTAAATGAGCGATTTGCCATGTACCAAAGAAGAGCGGCAGAAAAGGAAATGGCCAGGCCTAGAAAAAGCCCCGAGATCCACAGGTAGAGCCCAGAGCAGAGCGGTCTCCCCCCACCCCCCACCCCCGCTTCCCCTCTCCTCTCACTCTACCCCTTCCCCTCATAAAAACCAAAAATATATTTTTTGTTTTTCACTTGTTTTATGGAACATTTTATGAGGGAGGGATTTTTTTTTAGCTTGTTTAAATATTATTCTTCTAGCATGGAATTTTTCACGGTGGTAGAATGCCTCCCTCTCTCTTCCCCCTCTCTCGCTTTTTCTCCTCTCTCTGTACTTTCTCAGTTTCTTACCTTGTGTCTTTGTTTCTTTTATTCTTTCTTTCTCTTTCACCACCATTTCTCTTTTTCTGCTCCCTTTCTCTTCCCCTCCCACCCCTGAACCTCTCTCTCTCTCTCTCTCTCTCTCTCTCTCTCTCTCTATCTATCTGTGGTGATATAGCCTCACAGTTGATAATTTTTCTTTTGGGGAGGGGGTTGAAATACCAGTTATTCTGAGCTCTTTTGTTTTGAAGAACAAAAGGGCAGTGGAATTAATCAGTGGTAGGTCAACCTCACACTCTCACACTGATATTAACATGTGTTTTTCCACACAACTGTTAAGGGTTGGGACATATTGGTCCGGTCATCGAGTACAAGCATAGACCATTGAGGGTGTCCAACACCAGGCTTGGCACAGAGCCGTGCAGTCTCTTAGACCAGCAGTGCCGGTCTCCAGTCTGGAGGGCAACATGTCTGACATGAAGCCTTTAGCTTGCATTTTTAAGTGTTCTGATGAAACATCTAACAAATGCAGGCCAAAGGCTTGATGACCAACAACGGCATGAAAGCCAGATACACAGACAGTAGGACATCATAAAGTCTGCCAGCTAAGCAAGGAAGCAGCAGTACAATATAGACATAATGATATAGTCAGTCTTGAGTCCATTAATAACATTTTAACCTTAATTTAGGGCACCAACTGGCTAAAGAGACAATGCACTTGGTTTCCAGTTGTGACTGAAGGTAGAGCTCAACCTGCAGGCACTATGGCCTTCCAAAGCCTGTGTTAATGGTGCAGATGCTGCAGCCCTCGAAGCATTGTTGAATCTGCAGACAATGCAGCCCTCCAGACCTGGAAGTAGACATGCCTCGTAGACGAGCTTGGCCAACTGACAAGCTTGTTTACATTAATGATGTAATCTGTGCTCTATGTGTCAAACAGAAATGTCTCGTCAGTAGGAAAGCGCGCTGCGAAAACACTCCTATTTCAAGTTTGTTTTTACTTGAAGTCAAACCTGTTTTAATTTAGTTTGAGACGTGTCACTGATTCTGTGAGAACTGGTCCGTCAGAATAAAGTAGAATAGTGTACTATTTTTGTACAGAGGGCTCTACCAAAAACAACTCACTGAATACGAGTCAGATTGGGCAGACACATAACCTGTAAGCAAACCCATTTTCCTAGCCAAATACATGCAGCTGTTTGTGCGCTGAATACAAGAGAGGGCCATTATTTAGGTGTTTACCATCAGGCACTTAGCAGGTCCACAGCGTCTTAATTTAACATATCACTCACTATTCATTTATGCAGCTGGATGTTTAACTGAAGCAATTCAGTAAAGTGGCTTGCTTAAAGGTCGGAAGACTGTCACAGAGCTGGGAACGAAACCTGCAACCTCTGAGTTACAGGCTCAGCTTTGTAACGATTATACTACGCTGCCACCCAGCCAGTAGCTTAAGATGGAGTAGAAAAGAACCGTCAGACACGCAGCCCTAGATGGGGCTTCTAGATTAGCCCCACTGTTCAAGTGGAACACTGATGGGGTAGTGAAATTAAGTGCAGTGGCCGTTACTATCTGATGCTATTATTGTGATGTTCACTTTTCACTGAGTCTCAAGTGCTCAAGCTTCAGTCGTCAGATATGTGAAAGTGCTTCGGCAATTATTGTGTTCCTCTTTTGCTGTGAGACACAGGTTCTCACAGTCCTCTCTGTTATCTTTTCTTTTTGTTTTTTTTTTTTTTTTGTGTTGCTTTATGTCTGTGTTGCAGGAGAATCGATGTATCTCCCAGTGCCTTTAAGAGGCACTCTCACTCTCACCTGTTTGAGGAGATCAAAGGGCCCGGGGAGAGCTGCTACAAGGTGACCGAAAATTTTGAAATATGAAGTATTTGGAGAGAGAGAGAGAGAGCAAGAGAGAGAGAGAAAGAAAAAGAAAACAAACAAACAAACAAACTGCAGATGGTCTTAGACTGCCTTCTCTCTTAAGCCTGTGCTTTTCTTTCAAAGGAGGTCCAATAAGTCTCACAAAAAAAACAAAAAAATGAACCAAAAAAACGAAACCAAACAAACAAACAAAGATGAGCCCCATTCAGGTTGTTTGTATTGCTGTACCCCCTCGACGCTTGTCGTGCGGTTGTACTGTGGGCTCACGCCCACCTAAAGACGGTTGGGGCGTATCGTGAGGGGGGCAGGAAAGGAAGTGACCCTTGACCCTTGACCCCTGGCCTGTCAAAGGAACGTCATCGTAAGTATTTTCTTCCAAAAAACCCTGAATAAGACGCACAGAAAAGAAAGCAGAACACGTTAAACAGAATACCTGTTGTGTTTATGTTCTTTAGATATGTGAAAGAATATCTATCTAAATTAATAGTTCTCAAACTTGGTTCTAGGGGACTCACTGGGTATGCTATTTTTTTGGTATTTCTCTTCGTCAGTTAAGGTTGCTGCCGTGCAGAATTAGCGCGTTCCCATTTGCTGTCACTGAACTCCTTATTTTACCCAAACGGGTTTAGAATGTAGCAGAGTGACCACAGGTTTCCAGACTCCGTTCGTTTCACCTGTCACCTGCTTGCAGTACAGCACAGAAAATGATAGCCATCGATGATTTCACCAAAGTCCCGGGATGTTGACATGGGACAGTCATTTTTCACTGCATATGCACAGCTATCTCTGATGTAATCTGATCTTGAGTTTTGGTTATAGCTCCTTACAGTTCTGAGGTTATTACAGTTGGAGTGAAAACTGGTATACAGAGTGAGTCCCTTAAACTGAGTTTGGGAATCCTTGATCTAAGGCCCATGGGCTAACGTTTTCTTGCTATTCTTGTCTTAACACAGTCATGACTGTTCTTGCCCTCTCATAGTTCTTTTGTTAGCATGTTTTCTCTGCAGGACAGTTGTATTTACAGTGTCAATGGGCATAACAGATTTAAAAAAAAAAAAAAAAAAAAGTTTTGTGGTGCTGTTGAAGTAAGAGAATGCCTTCAGTAAGAACGATGAGAGAGATGGTTGGCACACAGTAAAATGGCTACGTGTTGAAGGGAATTCTGGGATATTAGAAAAAGGCAGTAATTTCCAGCCGCCACTAGAGGGAGAGCTAGAGTTGCATTTTGCCCACCAGCGGGTCTGAGTCTCTGTGCTCCATTGAATGTGGGCATATATTAGAATGACAGCAAAACTCCAAACACTGGAAACATTCGTTACATCATCAGAAATTACAGTAAGGGAGACCAGAGTGGCCACAGAGAGCTCGCCACCACGGGCTTACAGAAAGCACTGTTGAAACTG
The DNA here is from genome assembly GCA_022829145.1 of Albula goreensis. NCBI lineage: Eukaryota > Metazoa > Chordata > Actinopteri > Albuliformes > Albulidae > Albula > Albula goreensis. The sequence goes on from CM040750.1 coordinate 35,248,144, forward strand.
GAGCACATGGGACAACAGTACTTGTGAAGTTTCTGTATGTGCAAGCCCTGGTCTCCTATATGTATCATGTATTCATTTATTGATGTTGATTTTCAAAAAATAAATAGTATATTTTTTTTATAAGGCAGTTACTAAAGTTCAGTTGAGGCTGTAACAGCTGCACCATTGTGGAAGTAAGAAGCTGTCATTTGTTCTAGCCCCGATTCAGCCAGTTAAAATGCAGCAGTGAAAGCCAAACAGCCATTTACAGAGTAGCAGCTTTAGCAGCCAGTTACATTGCTGTTGTGATAATGGCCAGTTGAGATGTGGCAGTGAAAAGGGCTGGTTACAATGTAGCGGCGAAAGCAGCCAAATAAAATGTAGCAGAGGTGACAGCCAGTAACATTGCTGTGGTGATAACAGCCAATTAAAATGTAGCAGTGAAGACAGCCAGTTACTTTGTAGCAGTGGAAACGGCTGTGTATCTCAAGCCAGTGTTGATTTGCAGGGTTCCCCCCTCTGCTCTCTTACAGGAATAGCGTTGTTGATGATGATGTTGTTTTTGTGCGAAATGTGTGATGAGCGCTGACGAAGGCCCAGGCGAGGCAGCACTAACGCGAACCCTTGTCCCACCCGGCTGTGCTCTCCGCAGGACGAGGGGAAAAAAATGAAGGGAGACTCACTGGACCTCCGTCTGGATATCGAGCGCCGTAAAAAATACTCCAGCAAAGAGCGCGACCACAAACGCGACGCCGGCAGAGACTCTGCTGACTCAAGGGGCTCGAGCAGAGAGCGGTCTACTGAGAAATACTCCAAGCATCACAAGAAGTCCAAGTATGTCGATCTATTTGTCCTCACCTCTCCTGCTGTAGCAAAACGTTTCAAATCAAGAGATCTGCGGGCTGTTTCTCAAAGCTGGGTTAAGTAGTTAGGCTGCTAACTAAATATTTTGAATTTGGTCTGATTCAATTTCAGATTAAATTTTTTCCAAATATCTACACTCCTGCTTTGAGAAGTACCCCGTTTATTTATTTTTTTTAATAAATGTTTCCATCTTTATTGGTCACTCGCAGTTCAGTGTAAATGTCAGCCCTGAATTTCTTCTTTAAGAATGCATCTTTCTGTTGCCACCTGCAGTAGTTCACATGTTAACATTTGGACAACTTCAGCTGTCTCAACTTTGGACAAAAAAAAAAAAAAAAAAAAAAAAAAATCAACCGTGGGCTCTACAGACGCTCGATCACATCTCCTGTGTGAGATAGATGCAGATTCCAGATTGCAAAAGTTTTTGGAAGGATTTGAGTTTCTGCTTCCTCACGAGCAAACGGGGACCATCATTTTCCCGGTACTTGCATTCCAGAACATGATCAGAAATATCACATATGCAAATATGAAACCTTAAAGATTAGTATGAGTCCAGAAACTCTCTCTCTACAGCCAATGTTCCCTCAGCACAGTCATGGGTGGTACTCCAAAGTTGTCAGCAGCTGAAAAACTATAACACTTTTCTCCAGTTTTAGGGGCATCTCAGGGTGGTGTTTTTGATTTATCTGATGGCAAAAGCATTCCTTTTCTCTCTCTGTCTCTCTCTCTTCCTCTTCGTCCTCCCTTATCCCTCTCTTCAGGAAAAGCAAGAAGAAGCGTGAGCGCTCTCGCTCTTCTTCAGCCTCCTCCTCTTCATCACACTCACACTCTCACAGGGGGGGCCCCGGGGACTACCCCCACGATGACATGGAGCCCAAAGAGGAGGGGGGATTCAACAAGGCCCGTCTCGGGCCCCGGGACTACGGGGGCCCCATGGAGAGAGGGAGGGCCCGCGGAGGCTTTGTAAGTTACGCCCACTTTTACTCTATCACCCAATCACTGCACCCTCCCACCAGATGTCATCCAATCACTGCACCCGTCCACCAGATATCACCCAATCACTGCATGCTCTCACCAGATGTCACCCAATCACTGCACCCACCCACCAGATATCGCCCAGTCACAGCACGCTCCCACCAGATGTCATCCAATCACTGCACCCGACCACCAGGTATCACCCAATCACAGCACCCTCCCACCAGATGTCATCCAATCACTGCACCCGCCCACCAGGGTAACACCCAATCACAGCACCCTCCCACCAGATGTCATCCAATCACTGCACCCCTCCACCAGGTAACACCCAATCACAGCGCCCACATACCAGAATGACCCAATCATGGCCCCCTCTCACCGAAAATCATTCAGTTGCTGCCGGGATGCAGCCATCAGCAAGGAACACATTCATTTTCGTTTGACCAGGTACACGTTTGTTGGATTCAGTTTAAATTCTGTAAATGTTCTTTCGCACGCAGATGGATCCCAAATCTCAGAAACAATATGTTACAAAAGCCAGATGTGTGTGTGTGTGCGCGCACGCCAAAAAAAACCAATGTTAAAATAGCAATTGATGATAGTGATTCTGGCTATTTGTTATTGCAGCAGTTCAGAATAAGAGGCAGGGGGTGGAACCGAGGGAATTACCCTGGAAACAATAGCAATGGCAACCCCCCCAACATGGGAGCCATGCAAATGCACCCCAAGAACGACGACTGGGGCCCAGAGTACACCCCCAAAAGCAGGAAATATTACCTGGTAAGTTGTGCCTTTTTTTTTTTTTTTTTTCCCCCTTCCCTCCTTTGGCTTTTACAGGTAGCTTAGGCAAAGAAATGCTGCAAGGACCTATGCAAAGAATGTTCTGGAATCATTCTGGAGACTCTCTGTCATTGTAAGGTCTCATTAAGGCCGGGTTAAATCACTGGCACTTCACTGCCCGCAGTTCCCAACTGAAAAAAAAAAAAAAGGGTTCTGTTCTGTTAAAGGTAAGGACAAGGAGCGGGTAATGAGAGCAAATGGCTTCTGTTTTCTGTTTATGGTCTGTTTGTTTTTATTGCTCATTATGGCCCATATTTTTTATTAAAGCCAAATGAACAGCAGCAAGGATTTCATTAATTCTTTCCTGTTTCTTTTAAAAAAAAAATGATTTTCCAACAGCAGTAAGAGGAATCAGATGCTTTGTGTAAAAAATCAATGGTGTGTATATTTTAAATATTATATCTATATTAATGTACAGACTGAAATGTGTATATACGTAATATAAAATGTAAGCTGTTGTAGATAAGGTAAGTTTTCTAGGTAAGTTCAAAAACTAATAAAAAAAAAAAAAAAAAAAAAAAAAAAAAACTGAATTAAAGTTGGCAAGATGGGGTGTGTGTTTATGGTTTATTGGGAACTCTGCGTCCCATTTAAGGCTCTTTTTCCGCCCCCTCACCCCGTATTTGTGCCTTCTCCTACAGCATGACGACAGGGAGGGGGAGGGAGACAGGCAAGGCCGAGGGCGGGGCAGTTTCGTGAGAGGGCGGGGCCGCTTCATCTTCCGCAAGGCCTCCGTTCCCGGCGGCAGCAGCCCCAAGTGGACCCACGACAAGTTCCAGGGCAGCGGCGAGGAGGGCGAGCTGAGGGACGACGACAGCGAGCAGGACCACAAAGAGGAGGACAAGGCCGGCGGAACAGCTGGCTCCGAGCAGTAAGGAGGCCCCCTAGTGCACAGGAGGCTAAAGTGCAACACCTACCCCCATCTCTTTTTTTTTTTTTTTTTTTTTTTTTTTTTTAATAATTTTTTTTAATTTTAATTATCTTAAATCCATCCATGGACTTAACATGGCCACTGGAGCAAAATGCTGATGGTCCATGCAGTCATAGCGTCCTTAAATAATGTCAGACCTGCTTTCAACTGTATGACGCAAAAATAAATGATCTATACCAATCATCAAAAGGTATATAAAATATGATCAGAACAGAGGGAAACTGGTTGTGTTTTTTTTTTTTTTTTTTTTAAGCAAAGTTTAATTTTCTGGACTGACGTCCCATGTTTTTGCTCTTCCTATGAGTGTAAATTTAACAACTGAAGTAACAGTTTTTTTTTTTTTTTTTTTTTATGGAACAGTTTCGGGAGTAATTTCTCCCATCAAGCAGTGACTGTAAAATGTCTGTGTGTGTGTCACTCACTGTGCAAGCTTCTTTCAGCATGAGGGGATGGCGTCTAAACAATGTTGTGAGGAGAAGAACCACACTGCTATACTGCGGCCTCCTCTTCTCCTCCTCCTCCTCCTCCTCCTCCTCCTCTTGTGATCACATGATCCCTCGCTAAGCTTGGGACACTGTTAGGCGGTACCACAAAGAGAACACACAGTGAAGGAAACGTAGCCTTCTCTAACAAGGCCACACACAACTGCAAGGAATTCATCAATCTTTAATTCTTTTTATCTTCAGATCTTTTCAAGGAAGAATGTTTTACTTTTTATTTTAGCTGGGCATGAAAGGGATAAGTTGAATTTGTGCCTTAGACATGTACAGATTAAGAAAATATATATATGAATATATACACGTATAGATAGTGGCAGTTCTCTTTTGATTGTTGCCTCAAAGTGGGCAAATGACACTGCTTATGGGGGGAAGGGGGTTGTTTTTTTTTTTTTTTGTTTTTGTTTTCCTGGTTTTGGTTTTTTCATGTTAGGACAGTTGTTTTGCACTGTCCTTTCCAAGACCCTTCTGAAAACGATGGGACCAAGCTGCTCTGGAGTTGATGCTCGTATCCACCCTTTGCACACAGTTTCCCAACGCAACCGAGAGCCCGTCGCGTTTCGCAGGGCGTGGAAAGATTTCCTCGTAAACCTGTCAAAAAGACTGAAAGCACCTGGACTGTGCCCAGGTGGAAATGCAAACCTCCCCCAGCTCAATCTCCCATCATCGACCTGTTTGGTCATTTTTTTTTCCCTCTAACTGGATATAAACGCCTGACGACTTTCATGGGTGGCCATCTTCATTGTAAGAGGTTTTGTGGAAACTGTACAAGATTTCTTTTTGTATTTTTTAATTAAGCCTTGAAGTTTTTTTTTTTTTTTGTTTTGGTATTTAGAAATTTCATAAATGTCAACACTTAAGTTTGTGCCTCAGATTTTTTTATTTTTATTTGAAAATTCTCTCGTATAACTTTCTGAATAGACAAACACGATTACTGAAAAAAACTGTGCGATTGTTTGTAGAAACTAAATTATTGAGGCCTTTGTACTTGGGAAAGATTTAAGGTGATAATGAAACTGTATTTCGTTGGTGGAGTCTATCAGTGTTTGGATGCTATAGCTGTATTTCTTTATTTTTCTTGAGTGTGAATTTTTTTTCCCCTAATTTTTGTTGAAACATTTAATTTCAGTACACGGGAACATGGTTCATACACTCTGCATTGTGAAAACGAGGGTTGCCAGCCGTCCCGTGCTTTCTGGCACTGTCCTAGAATGCAAAGTATCCTTTGTCCAGGAAAATGTTTATTTCTTCCTGGGACATAAAATGTCCTGGAAGCGTACGCTCTGATCATGAGCACGCTTGTCTGATTCTCCCCCCTGATTTTTAAAAGATAGAGGTGGCAACCCTGGTCATCACTCTTGGATATTTCAGGCTAATAGATCTGTACAGTGAACAAACAATTTGTTCCGTGTTTATCAAATAAGAGCTGAAGATCCAATAATTTCAGAAATGTATAACATGCTTTTTACCTGTTTTCAAATGAGAATCTTTTATATGTTAGGACAAACAATCTTTAATCCGTTATTTTTAATCAAAACTGTGCTTAATTAATTAGCTCTTCTGTAGCTTCTGTTACTGGCCTAATGCTAAACCTCTTTTCAGCCTGCTGTGTATCACCTTATAAGAGATTAACTACTTCAGGTAAGAGAAGCCAAGAAGGAAATGTATGTGAATCAATTATAAAATGGTTTGGTTTTAGCTTTTCCACTGTAATGTTGGCTTGTAAGATTTTAATTAGCCAACTGTAAGTGGTTTATATGTTAGGTAACTTACTTGCCTAACCTCATTTCACATCAGTGGGCAAGAGGCTACGATAATTAGCACGTCGATGTCTGACATCACCCCGAACTTTTTTTTTTTATAAATAAAAATGTAAAAGTTTGTAGAAAAGGAACCCAAAAAGAGAGAGAGAGATGTTGGTGTAATGGATCACTGTTCACCATGATTTGTATACGGTGATTTTGCTGAAGTTCAGAACAGGCATCCGGAACCATGTTCTCGTGTATTAGCGGTGTGTATGTCAGCAAGGTGCAACCCAGTCTTCCTGCAGCTCTACATATTAATTTTAAAACTCAAGCAGAGTTCCTAAACAAATAAAGTTTAAAGTGGGCAGAAAAGGCCCTCTTTTTCAAATAACTGAACGAAAACAACATGAAACTTAAGTCGACAAATGAAGAATAATACATGGTGCCATCACAATGTAAGAATAAAAACAACAAAACAGACAGTTGCACTATGTTGATCTGTCTCATTCTGGATTGCACTGCATTTAAATGTACAGGTTCTACTTTGACTGTGATTGGTGTTTTTATGTTTATTGTTGACAAAGGCAAAGTCATTTTTTAATTGTTTCTGTAGCTCAGTTTTTTTTTTCTTTCCAGATTGTCAATAAATAAAAAAATGAGCTTTATTCAATGTGTAAGTTTTATTTTTGAGGGGAATTATGGGGGAATCTCTGCTGGTTTGGTGTACTCTAGATTTAAAAAAAAAAAAAAAAAAAAAAAAATCCCATTACAGTATTGTTCCCATGATAATGCAGCTGATGACTCCTAGCTATCTAGGAATTACAGATCTCTCGACAGAATCTCAACCAGAGGATTTAGTAACACCAACAAATTTTTTCAAAAGAGCATTTGTATTATTTGACAGCTGATAGCAGTAGAAAACATTTAGCAGTAAAGTTACCCAAGACATTTGATTTCGATATTTAGCAAATGTTGTCAAGAGCAACTTGTATAGCTTTACACAATGTTCGTTTGTTCTGCTCACTCACACACACACACACACACACACACACACACACGCACTTACATGTGTATGTTCGTTCATACTGCTGTCGCACACACACATGTGTATGTTCGTTTGTACTGCTCACACACACACACACGCACACACATACATGTGTATGTTCATTCGTGCTGCTGGATCTTTATGAAAGTAACTACTTAACCTGCTCCTACTTATTTTGTTCGGTGCATGAAAATGAACATGAATCACAGCTCTGCTAATATGACATGATCTACACTTTAACACATATATAAATATTATTTTCCTGGTGATCTTTGTCATGTTCTTGCCCGCATTTCGAAAGGCAGCCGGAGTTGTTTGCGTTTTTGTTGAGAAACCAAATCAACCAATCGGACAGCAGTGGGACTCCACTGAGCTTAATTTAACCCCCAAACCCCCATGCTTTGCCCATGAAGCATGAGACTCATCGTGGGCCCTGTTTAACTCCTCCCTTTCATCCCCCATCACCAAAGGGAACCTCAAAGAACATATGAAAATCTGATGTCAAGGGGTGTGTGGGGGTGGGGGGGTGGCTTTTGCTACTTCAGATCTCTTTCCTGTCATTAGAATACTTCCTGGAAGGGGGGGGGGGGTTGTTTTGGGCATCTTATGATCCTGACTGTTGAAAGGGCTTACTTTGTTTCTGTTCTCAAATGCAGCCCGTTCTGGAAAGTACATTAATTCCCTCTGAGTCATTATTATTTTACCAAGAATGCAGAGAATGGTTAAAAAAAAAAAAAAAAAAAAAAGGCCCCGAAGGCAGTCGATAGGAATGGCTTTCACCATCCCCCATTCACAGAAATGTCAGCACAGAATACAGTATTTATGCTTTACTTCTCACCTTCCTAAATGAACGTAACATTCTTTCACAGACAGTTTCCGCACCATGGTTACATGTAAAAAATAATGTTTGATGATGAAAATCACATCTGGTCTGTACTTCTATAGTCAGAGGGCCTCTACCTCTATTTGCATGGCCTGGCAAAGCTGTCCCACCCATTGAGAACTCTGTAAGGATAATACTTCCTGTCAGCAGTGTGGAATTGGCTTTAAATTGTTATTCCTACCTATGAAACCAGACCCCTTGGTCAACTGATAGAACCTCAACCTGAAAAATGTTAATCCCTGTCATGAATGTTAGTTCCTGTTTGTCTCCTTTTCATAAACTAAAACAGACCTGTCTGAAACCTTTCATATTTTTTTTCATTTTAGTAAACAATCATTCCCCTTCTTTCAGCTAATTCAAGCAGGTAAATTCCAGGTAACACCAGGTGAATTCTTTCTCAGTTGAGTTGTTGTGATGTATAGGGTTCTTTCTGGTGCACCTGAGATGTGGAGGTAACCCCATGTCCCAGAATGATGATGTCATCACTGAAATCGCTGTGGTGGAATGGGTATAAGGGTCAAGGTTTACGACCTTTGAGAGAGGGCAGGTTTGTTTTGACACCCTTTACTGGTAATGACTGTTCTGTCATTTGAAGGCTGCAAAGTCGTTCCTCATTCCTGGAATGTCTTCCAGATAAAGCCCGCTAAGCAAAGACTACAACACCCACAGAAGCAGCGATGTGCTCATAGATCATAAAACCGGAGTGAGACGTCTGACTGGTCTGGCCGACTATTTATAAACAGACTTTTTCCTGAATCAAATTTTTGTGTGTTTGGTACAACCTGTTGAACAGGTTTTGTAGAGTTAATTTTATTGAAAACCTCTCACTCCTGAATATTAAGATCTCACTTTAAATGTGACACATTTGAAAAAAAAAAATCTACCTAACCAGGGGAATGTCATAAAAAAACATGTAAAGCCCACTGGGGCTGCTGTAGTTGTTATTTGTCCAGAGGTATTGTATGAAAGGTCTGTGAGGTACAGGCCCCTGAGCCGAGAAGTGTAAACACACAAATCTCTCACCAAGCGCGTCTTTGGTTGTGTGATTGGCTGCATGCGCACACATCATGTCAAATTGGCCCCTCCTTCAGTTACCTGGCAAAACACATCCACGGCAGAGCCAACGCTACAGAAGAAGTAAATTTATTAATGATGACCTCAGAGAAGCCTGACACTAGGTAAGGTGAGGCAGCCATTTTTTTTTATTTTCAGGCTTTGAGAACATCTATGTGGGTTGCCTGTTTCCCCCCCGTTTTGTGAATTGGTCTGAGACACAGTGGTTCTCCTGTTTTGAATGTAAATTACATTTGCGCCGAGGGCATAGACTTGTTCAGTAATATTTAAAGGGTTAACTACTGATCATTATAGACAGGAGAGCTGCTGTTTAATTGAGCTCAGTCATACTGCTGACTTGTTTCTGAAGAAGCAGGTAAGTAACGAGCACGATATACCCAGGAGGCCTGTCCGTGATTAGCGCTCACATTTTGCCTACTGCCTCGATATCACCTGTGGAGAAATAGCCGAACAAGTTTTTATTCAGCGTGACAGGAATATTTAAGTGGGTGTTTGTGAAGACTGATAACGTTCAGCCCACATTATCGCAGTGCTTCCACATTTGCACACACTGTTAGTACTAAGTGGTCCTATTGTTATAAGAAAGACCATTATTGGCCGTGAATCAAAAACAGCCAAAAAAAAAAAAAAAAAAACATAAATAATTACACAGCACACACAAATGGCTCTTGTTTTTCCTAATGGGGAAGTGAAACTTCCTCTTGTTTCATGTCTAGTACCTTGTAATTTCCAGAGAAGAAATAAAGAAAAAGAAAACAATTGTCAAATGGACCTAGTCGTTTCTCCCTCCCTCCCTTATCTGTTCATTCCCTCCCTCCCTCTCTCCTTCCCTCCAGCCCAAACCTGTCCCACCTGTTTGCGTGTCTCTCTCTCTCTCTCTCTCCCTCTCCCTCTACGACCCGTCCTCCTTGCTTGTTATGACTAGTACAGGGAAAGTTCCTCCATGTTAATGTTTGACAGGATAGGAGAAGGGCTGTTTCTCGCAAGTTTCGACCCGGCCCCGATTTCTTCCTCCCCACTTTGTTTTCACCTCAGCATGTGGACCGTATTGACTGCATAAGTCGAGAGTCGAGCCTTCGCAAAGATTCACTGGTGAACACAGGAGCACTCTTCCCAGAAAACATGGGTAAGTCGGGTCTGCGCTGCCGTGGCCTTTATCTCCTAACCTGGTGGCTTATCTTAAGGGGTTGTGTGCATAACTCTATGGTCAGGCTAGCTAGCCACCACAAAGGCATGGTTTGAATTTTGTCTCTGTCGGTTGCAAGCCCCCACTGTTAAAGCCTGCCCTTGTGACAGATGTAATTGGTATTTAATTGCCCGTGGTATTGTATTTGCATTTTGGCAACGATATCCTCTTCTGTTCTGTTGCGAAGCTAAATCGTTTTCATGTGATAACAGCTCAGTAGCTCTGTATCCAAGAGCTGCACGCTGGCTGTTCGCGTCAACGTTGTGAGCTCAGGTGAACGATTCTTTTTTTTTTGTGGAAGTGGATTGAATCTATCCTCACTGTTTATCAAAACTGGAGCCACAAAAGTCAGAGATTTATCCTTAAAGCAATAGCCTTGTGTTTTGGAAAAAAGAAAACTACTGCCACGGCTCCTTTAGAAACTCAAGTCTACCATGCAAAGGTCATAGGGGCCAAAGCTGTGGTGCAACCAGGGCTCTGTAAGCCAAAGGAGATCTTACCATCCTGCTTCCTGATTCCCCTCCCAAATTCCACCAATCAAACATGACAGGGCGTGTACAAACTAAATAAAATTACAAATTAGAAGTGTCAGAAAGGCAGCCTATAGCCTAGTGGTTAAGGTACATGACTGGGACCCCTGAGGTTGGTGGTTCAAAGCCCCAGTCCAGCCACAGAAAGAACACCATTGCTGTTGGGCCCTAGAGCAAGGCCTCAACCCCACATTGCTCCCAGGGGAGATTGGCCCTTGGTTAGTCTAATCAACTGTAAGATAAAAGCGTCAGCTAAATGACAGTAATGTAATGTAAAAAGTGCTGGCAGTGTAGTACAACAGTTAGGGAGCTGGTCTTGTAACTTGGAGGTTGCAGGATTGCTTCCAAACTAAGGCATTGTCATTGTGGCCCTTAAGCAAGGTACCTCACCAGAATTTCTTTGGTAAATATCCAGACATATAACTGGAGAGTTTGTAATGTGTAAATTGTAAGTTGCTCTGAATCAGAGTGTCTGCTACATGTGTGTTTTAATGCACCTCCTACCAATTGTTAAGGCCTGTTCAAACGGCATCAGGATCTATTTGCAGAACCAAACTCATTCTTTATTTATGTACGCGAACAACAGTTGCTGCTACAGAGAAAAAGTGTTTGTTTTTTTTCCTGGTGGGAGGCTCTGAGTCACCTGTCTGTCACCAGCGATTGTCTGGCCTCACGAAGAGGTTAACTCAAGGTTTTAAAAAAAGCTTTGACAGAACACCATGAAGTGTTGGTTCTTATTCATTTGAACACTGTTGGAAATGATTGTTGTTCAGCATTTTTTTTTCATTTCTGCTTTGAGCTGTTGAGCTGCAGCCACACGTAGCAAGTTTGCACGAACTTAATGTAATCATACACTGAAGCAAGTTTAACTTTATCCTGCCTCACGCGGAGATCGATAGCATGAGGTTTTTGTAGCGGATGTTAACTCTGGTGTCTCCTGTTCTCGCTGTGAAAAGTGGAGGGTTTTGAAAGGATCGCAGATAATGACTGAGGCTCATACACCCAGGCAACAGCAGCCATTAAATATTAGCTTTGGCGGAAGGGTAAACAGCGGCTCGTCGCACTGTAAATCGCATCGCTGAAAGATGTGTCGTTTCATCTGTGTGCACTGACGGGAGCATAAAAGGGAATGAACTTCAACAGAGACAAGCTTAGAAGTCAGGCCTTCCTGTCATTATACAGTCTTGAACATAGATGGACAAAGAGCATTGTGTTCATACTAAAATGCTAACATACCCTTGACTACTGCAATTTCACTCCTCTACAGTGAGATTTTAGTACAAGAATGCACTAAAGCCCTGGTCTTATCCAGAAAGGGTCATATGGATACTGGCTTTTGTTGTAGCCAAGCACTGAAACACTTGAGTCACACTTGTAAAGGTGTTGACTGAGCATCACAAGTAGCCTGTTAGCTTAGCTGGGTGCTTTGTTGCCAGGCTACAACGAAACCTTGCACCCACATTGACCCTTTTCAGATAACATTGGAGGTCTTTGCTCTAAAATAAACGGCTTAGTGGTCTGATAAAACTCTGCTTGTGTTTTCTTGTGCTAAACTGCTGATTTGCACCTGATTTAGACCACAGTGTGAGCGTTTGAGACAGCAGTATTTTAGAAGTTTTGACTGTTGTGTTTCAGTTCCTAGGATCCTCACGGATTCCTCTCCCAGATTCCCCCAATTCTGTCGATGAATCAGCAATAATCACCCTGTATGTGACATGGCCGAAAAGAGAAGAGAAACAGAGCAGTTACATTTTGCAGAGTTAATGTTAAACTAATATTCAATAATACTATCGCTCTGTGTTTTACCATGGCCATTGTGCCCAGTTATCCTAAAATCACCACTGACAGATATCAGAGTTTTGTTATATAGTTTTGTTTCTGTTCATTTAAAATCCATCTAAAATTCAGAATTAAATACTTGTATTTTATGACTAATAAACATTTTTACATTAACAGAAACAAATAAAAATACATTGAAAAAATGTAAAAAAATTTTTAAAAAATTCTCTGCAATCAGCGCAGACGCCACCGCTTGCAGGCTGTTTTTGCAGGACACCCCAGCTGCAGGCAGCTTGAGGCCTGCCTGAGCATGCTCTCAGCTCTCAGGATGATGGAGTAAATCACACAGCTAATAAACGCAGATCAAAAGGCTTGCTTAATTTGGTTCACCCAGGCTGGGAAAAGCTCCAGTTTCTTTGTTTTTTTTTTGTTTAGTAGATGTAAGTGCTTTGCTATTGGGTGGTAGCAGTGACACATTAGGGTGCATAGACCCGCTATATTCCTCAATAGTATCAAAACCCAAACGGGGGTGACACAGTCAACTAAAAATAACAGTTGTGATTCATTAGCATAATGCGCACATGTACAAGGAAGCAGGAATAGTTTCATTTAGATTACGCCTGTACAGATGGCAGACAGCCAACATGGAAAACTGCAACATATTTAAATTGTGATTTAGAATGTAAATAAGTCACACAATTAATCGGAGAAGGCATGCACATAATTTCTTCTCAGAACCATGGCTGAAAGGAAGATGAGCATTGTGGGTACATTTCTGTGATAGGTGAATAAAGCATCATAACACCAAAACGAGTGAAGCTACAATTAGCTGTCAGTCACTGACTTGCTTTTCTCTCTCACTCACCCGCCCTATTTCAGAGGTCCTGGTCCTGATCGATTTTGAGGGCAACATGGATGACGAGCTGAAGGTGGGGGTCGGGGACGTGGTGAAGAACGTTACCAAGGCAACGGAGGAGGGCTGGCTGGAGGGGGACCTGAGGGGGAAGCGCGGGATCTTTCCCGCCAACTTCGTCAAGGTCAGAGTTCAGAGTTCACCAGCTGCCCACCAGGGCACTAAATAGTATACAGTCATGCGCTGCATAACGTCCATTCGGGCAACGTCGAACCGCATATACGTCCGTGATCCCATAAGGTTACAGTAGAGTTCAGAAATCCCAATTGGAGATCGGGAGGTAGTGGATGTAACCCATATATTACCTTGCCACATACAATGGCTAAAATACAGTACTATATGTGTACAGAGTCTTGGCTATTTAGTCAATAAAATATAAAATGGTATTTGCACAACATCCAAATCACACAGCGTCCTTTTTCACAGAACGTATCATGGAGGTTGAGCGTCGCATGACTGTATTAACACAATTGCACAAAGACATCATTTCTTCATTTAGATTGGATGTTATAGATAGCATATGAATGTAGAAATAAGTTACATCAAAAGTAACATTGCGATATGAATGCTTATTCAGTGTTTATGAAGATGTTATAAAGCCTGAATGTGTGAGTTAATCTGAATAAAATCATGGCTTTTCTTACAGGAAGTGCCGGTATATTTGATCGGAGACAGCAGGCGGGAACCCAGGAGTGTGAGAACATGTGAGTGATGCCATCCCTTTAAAAGAACCTCTTTGCTGTTATCATCATCCCTTTAAGGTAGTTATTTTCAGCTAGTTCCTTTTCTCATGCCACGTTCATTAAAAACATGTCTCTTCTCTGTGTCCACCTTCCCTTTAAGAAAATTGTTTAGTGCACAGTCCCTCTAAGGAAGTGTATTCATTTCTTTTGGAGGGACATCCTGGTTTAGTCTGAATTCACCATCTCTGCTGAAGATACGCCAGACTAAGGCTGTGATAACATTTTGATAAGGTTTCATGAATGTGTCATAGACGTGTCTGGGTTTGGTGGCATGCAGGAGCAGGTGTTTTTCCATCACAGCACACAGTGACAGACACATGCAATTAAAAGCCTCTCGCGCTTTGCTTTCACACTAACCTAAGCTCACTGGGTAACACCAACCAAAAAGGGGAACAGTTTAAAATAACACTGGGCCATCTGTAATTTAAAAACACGACTGCTCTCATGTCAACACGGTGTGTGCTACTACAGTAAATAAATGTATGCACAGCAACAACTGGGTTTTCTTTTGCATTTCTAATATAAATATGAGTCTCACCTTCCACAGAATTACCTGTATGCTGAGGGAAGGGGTTGAGTTTCGGCTCATGTCACAGGTTATCTGTGCTCTCTCTGGTCACCCAGTGTCATATGGAATTTCTGGATAACCTTTTTAACCTCTCTGCCCCGGGCCCTCTGCAATCTGATTGGTCCCGTCAGCTTCATACCGCTGGATTATCTACTGTGATTGATCACAGGGGATAACCCAGAGCCACACCACTTAAAAATGAGAAAATAGTTCATAGCTTTTCATTTGACAAGTGAGTCTAGTTACATTGTACCATTTTAAAAAAAAGCAGTCATAGAGGATACATTTTTACAAGCTTTGTTATTGCATCTTACTTATTAACACTCTTAGAAAAAAGGTCTATTTAGTTCATTCTTAAGTGTTCTTCACTTTTGGAAAAAAAGGTCCTGTTTAGCATTCTTAAATGTTCTTTATTTGCTCCTCTAGGGGAACACTTAAAGGTTCCACTTATATTCTGAAATACCCAAGGGGTTCCTTAAATAACCTTCTCATTAAACGTCTACATAGAACCCATTAAAGAACCCAGTATCTAAGAACGTTCTTTTAGGGTTCCCCCAGAGAGACAACAAAGAACTCTCAAAGAATGTTTCCTCACTAGGAGTGAACTATCAATACTGATGTAAATAGTTTGGGGTCAAATCCATATTGCATTAACGGGTACCTTTCATGTGTAACAGTACGTAGTGCTTGGACTCAAACGGTGGAGCTTAGATCCTCCCTCGAAAAAGTACTCCTAAGGTTAAGTATAATAAAAGGTACCGCACTTACTGATAGGAAACAATATGGTTTCTTTATTTATTAAAAAACTCAATTAGAAAGCAAACATACTCCTACAGCTCAACGCCCCACCTTTTATTCTATCTATATGTGGCATATCATATCAAATACCTATGCATTCCTTTGGGTTGTTCCATTATCTTTTATGGGAACATAACATTTTTGGACTTTGAAAATACACTAAAGATATTTTTTGAAAATATTATGACATCTGATATTTCAGTTTTTCTGTATTCCTCTAAATATTGTTGAACGTTACCAGCGTCTATTTACATTTTGTTCATATATTTTATTTAGATGTATGTCAAAACATTTCAGTATGGGGTGAACTCTTACCATGAAGCTGTGAACTTTGACAGATGGTTTTAGATTTATACAGGAATGTGAGGAGCAAGTGACAGAGGGAGAGTGCTCAAACCGCAAACTAGGAGTCTGGAAGCAGTTTTTGATTATTTGAACGCTTATCAAGCGTGCAGAAGGAAAATTGGCTGCATCCAACTTCTTCTTTACTTCACTGTATCCGAAGTGACAGACCTGATCTCCTTCCAGCTCACATGAAATCATTTTAGCTGTGACAAAATTTTTATTTCATACATTTCAAAACCAATTATTTAATCTTTCTGTCAGAAAACAAAATCATTTCACTCGACCCTGCCTTTTTGTCACATTACACATTATCTTGGTTGCAGTTTGTGCACTTGGCCTTTTTGAAGCTGTGTTTTTTTTTTTTTTTTTAAATATTTGAAATTGCAAGCCTTGTCTCCTCAGCTTCCCCAGCCAAATGTATAATTGCCTTTCTGCGTCAAACAACTCAAACATCTGGGTGTGGCAACACATGAATGTACAGGAAAAATAACACAGATAATCTCAGTGCATAAAAGGCATTGAGAAAAATTAATCTTTTATAAATTTTGCCTTGCGGCTAAATGTAGTCTGCATGCACCTGCATTTGTGTTGGTTCATGGTTTGGGTGGGGGCAGCCACGCTACTGTCAAGACCTATATGTGGGCTGGGTGGACATCTAAGAATATGCATAATAGCTCCAATTTAGAGTTATTTTATCAGCCATTTATAACATACATACTATTTAGAAGATGGACAGAAGATGAAACTAGTGAGCTAATCAATGTCAACTGTCATATCTTTGCAGCAAAACCGGCCAAGCAGACCAGGAAATGTGAGGTGGCCTTCGCATACACACCCCAAAACGCTGATGAGCTGCAGCTAGCGGTCGGGGAGATCATCGATATCGTACGAGAGGTGAAACATAGAGGCATTTATGATTTATGTTTTACATTTTATATTTTAAGGTTTATATTTAGATTATTAGCTGTGGTTGTTATTCATTATTAACAATAAGATTGCAAAAAGGCATGGGTGAGATTCAGAGATGTTTACCAGGTTGCAAGGTCATGTAGTTGGAAGCAGAAATGCAGTGTTGAAGTCCAGGCTTAACACAGTACTGGATGCTCTCTAGACTTCAAGTGAATGATAAGCTAAGATGGGCTGTTCTTGTCTTTGTGTATTCTAATGCAAAATGTCCCCATATGATAGCCCATTTCATATCATATCATAACTAAGACAATTAGTTATGATTCAGTCTTTAATTATGATTATGAGTGATGAAACCATGAATCCCCCCTCAGACTAATGTTAAGTGCTGCTGTAGCTGCATCCTCTCTTTAACCCAGCCAAATTTACCATTCCTACTTCTTACCTGAGTCACTGACACCCCACATCAAAGCTGTGAGAATGCTTCCCCGCACTGTAAATCTTCCCTTCAGGAATGCTGTAGAACCGGGGCCTTAGTGCTGGTTTTAGCACAAAGACAAAGGAATGGTGAGCACCAACTGAAACACGGCAATAGTTTCACCGTACGCGTCACAGATGTACAGCCTTCATTAAGCAGCTCATAACGTGTTGTGATTATAGCGCAGTTAATTTTATACTGCATAAGTTTCATACACCATAAAATGAAGATTCCGTGAAATAGGATACTTGCTTGATCTTGAACATTTACATTTTGGCATTTCACAGACTCTCTAACCCAGAGCGACGTACAAAAGTGCGTACAACGAGCTAGATCTGCCGAGGTAATGAACAAGGGATCACAGCCATAACCGATTATACTTATACCACCAATCTGCATGATATCCTTAACTGCTTTCAAAGGTTCAGCCTGCAAGAATAAACTTGCAGGGCTTATGTTTTAAATGCCCTTTTGCACAATAGGATAGTGCCTCGTCTAAGAATCACCAGCATAGACCCATCATCTGATATTAGAACCTGCAACCTCTAGTTTGTAACCTGAATTCTTCAGCCTGAACCACTAAAACTGCACTTTGCTTTTTTAAACCAATGGTGCAGAAATAATAATGGGACAATTCAAGAGAAGCTGTATTGTGCAGAACCAGAAGGCTAGAAGCAGAAGGTAAAGATTAAGTAGGGATTAAAAATATTTCCATCTGCATTCCTTGAACGTGTAGGACGTACAAGAAAAAAGATCTAAACTAGAAAAGAATAACAGGCAACTCAACAGCTTAATTAACTGCATTGCTTCCTCAAAGCTTCTACTTTTCTCCCTTTTTCCTCTCTTAGGAACAGTGATAAGCATGCAATACAACAACATCTCCTAAACATCTCATGTTTTGCTGTTTTGCTTGCTCGGCCTCTAAAAACGTTAAAGTATGCAGCGATTTTCTGAATTGTATAATATGGCTGAGAGCCCTGGAGCAGCCAGGCTGTATGTGGCGCTGGAGGAGATGAGCTGAATGACCTGTTCTCATCAGGATGTGTATTTGTGTTCTCATCTCATTTCATGACATCTTAGCCGTGACACTTGGTCGGACTGGTTATATGACTTGTCTCTGTGGTCTATTTCTGTATCATTGAAATGTAGGAACAAGACTCAAGCCCATCTAACCCTGTTTTTTTAATTGCTGCTATGCAGGTGATCATGGGGTTTAGAAACTGTATGGTAGTAAGGCCTAATTATATCTTAAAATTAGTCATTTGTGTTTGAACATGTGTATTTCACAGTCCAAAGACTTGGCTGGTGCAGGCGCGGGGTGCGTCGGTTTAACTGAATGCCTTTTGGCACAGGCGATGCACCAGTTGCAGTCTGTTGATTTCGCTCTTGTCTGGGTTTCTCTGTTAACAGATCGAAGATGGCTGGTGGCTGGGGTCTAAGAATGGTGTGATTGGAGCTTTCCCATCTAACTTTGTCAAAGAGATTTTCAAGTCTCTTCCCAATGAGGGGAAAAGCAGACCGAAGCTCACCGATGCCTTGTTCACTAAGGATGTAAGTCTGTCAAATTAATAAAACTTAGTGTCGTTTTAAATATAAAGGACTATAATTTAATGTAGTGTAATGTAGTAATAATGTAATATAATTTAGGTAAATGTTGACGCGTTTGCTACTGGCTTGGCAAAAATAAGTCCACGCTCTGTTTAGGGCTGTAAGGCTGTATAATGTTCTGCAGTATGGAGACCTACAGCACGCAAAGTTGTACATCACAGCTCTGCCAGGGGCGCCCCCTGGAGATACATTTATACCTGGAGAGAGATGAGGAGTCTACGGGTATACAAACTCATCTGCATAATAATGGGGCGTTGTTGTATGCATATTCACATGGGGAAGGGTGCTGAAATGGGCCTTAAACAGGGCAAATGAACAGGCCTGACGTTGAAGACATAACAAACAATGGAGCGCTCCTGCTCATCGCTATCACTCTGAGCCCGGTCCAAGGCCTCGGCCCACACTGACGCAGAAGAATGTCCACACCATCGCTCCCTGTACCCTGGAAATCTGAGCATCCCGAAGGCACGAAATCACTAGGCATATTGGAACATAAAATAAATGTTTCCACAAATAATAATGGGGAAATGAGGTTTCATTGAACCAAAAATGGGAGGAGTTACCACAAAGTATGGACTTAATGATTTGGACCAATGACTGCTCTGGCTGTGGAGGGAAAAACATTTTTGATTGGTTTGCACGATGCCGATATCAATGAGTGACAGCTAAGCACACCTTCATTTTAACCATCACTACTGTTTGCCCACATTTTCAGAGGTAGGAAAAGAGACACTGAATGTACTTCTGTTTTGTTTTTCTTTTTTGTTTCAGATAAGACAGCAGACACAGAGGGCCAGTGTGAGAAACAAGATCTCTGATAGTGAGTGCTTCTGTGATTTTTTTTTTTTTTTTTTTGCTAAAGCCATGAATCGGACACATTAAAGCTGACCTGTTAAAATAGTCTGATTAAATTTTCTTTCAGATATTAAATGTGACTTGCCAACAAGCTTTTCCTTTCCAGTCACATGCAAAAAATGATACTATTATATATCACATATAAATTATACTTTATTTTATACTTCATTATAAATTATACATTATTTTATGAGTACTGATATAATCAGATATGCTTATTTGTATAATTCTCTATGTTTCTCTGAGCTGACATTTATTTCATGGAATATTGGTCTGGGCTTGTTTCTGGTCTGAGAGGGTTTGTTTTGCAGACAAATTAAAATGTAGAACTGTTTTTTTTTCTGAGGAAAACCCTTTGAAGACAGCTGTGATTTTAGCGCATGAAAAGCTCTGTTTATTTGCACTGTGTGCTCTGTTTGACACAGCCAGCAATGAGCGCAGGATTGATGATTGTAATTCCCAAACCTGCCCCAAGGGGCAGTGTAGGTATTACTCACAGGGTCATGGTTACTAAAATGACACTTTGCCTCTGGTTAACAGAGACTGCAGGCAGAAACCATTCTGGTTCAATCGCTCCCACCTCAACCTCAGTGTCAGACTTTAGCACTTTCTTGTAGTTCTGGCCTGAAATCCAGCCAAGCAAAAACTGTTGCGACATCCATGATGTTAGCCATTTTACAAATGCAGCAAAACCCACAAGCAACAGATTCTTTGGACTTCAGTGTTGAAATCTCTTTCCCAAATAATGAATTTACCTTTTGCCTGCTCCATGCATAAGACTTTTGGTGTGGATGGCTAGCGAGGTGAATGTTTTTTTTTTTAAAACCGAAAAATTAATATGTACAATTAAATGCCAAAGAAAGAAGAAGCAAGAGTTGTGGTGTATTGTGTAACCATGCCTGTGGTGTTGCAGCTGCAGAATGCTGCCAGGTCATGTTTGATTACACGGCTATCTCGGAGGATGAGCTGGCTTTGAAGAAAGGGGAAATTGTCAAGATCATCTCAAAGGTAGGATTCAAAATGTTACACTTTGTGTATCTACATAATATTCATTTTTAATCCCAAAATAAAACAGGGAAAATGGCAAAACAAAACAATACAAAAGCCATACACATAAACAAAATGGTTTGCCAGCAGCTGCAAAAAAAAATATTTTTTTTTACTTAAATTTTGACTTGAATCATAGTGAAACTTTTCAACTACATCCTGTAGTTTGAATGTGGTGTTGCCCAATCTTCCAAAGTCTGTAAATTGTCAGTGAAAGTGTTTCATTAATATTTTGTGTTCATTTTTACTGTATTGTTACTTTGGCCCAATTCTGGAATGACATCAATAATTGATTGGCAGAGTGAGAGAACAGCTGTAAAATCACAGTGGCTGTCATGCTCTCTCAAACTGAAACAGGAGGGCAGGTGACTAATTTAATCTGGTCCTACGGATTCCTGTAAAAAGCATTCTTCCTTGTCGTTCTCGTCCGACCAGTCATGCAGCCTTCAAGGAACTTGATGGGAAATATGCCGCGATCAAACCATGGCACAAAACACCAGATGACGCATTTTGAAAATAGCAGGCCGTGATTCATATCGTATGGAAACTGTTTATGATTGCGAAAAAGATATCTTTGATACGCCCACAGTGATGCCTAATGTTTGGGCCCACCCCCTGGCCTACAGCTCCCTGGTTTGTCCAGAGTGATTAAAGATCACAAAGAGGCCACAGAGAGGGTTTTTTTTTTTTTTTTTTTTGCAGTTGTTGATGTTGTTGATGTTGTAGTCGTTGCCAGCCAGTGGTGATTTGGGATGTGCGCGTTTTCCGCCCCTGTCACGTAGGACACGGAGGACGAGGGCTGGTGGGAGGGGGAGCTGAACGGAAAGAGGGGTTTCTTTCCCGACAACTTCGTGATGGTGATTCCGAAGGACGCTCTGCAGGTAAGACGGAAGCTGCGCGATGCAGAATGCCATGGGCGGGGGGGCAGGGAGGGGTTGGGGGGGTGTGGGAGTGCGGCGTTCCCAGTTTGGTTTGGCATTCCCTGTGTGGAGTGGCATTCCCTGACCCTGTACATGGGAACTTCCATCCTGCTCTCTGTTCTCCAGGGGAATTCCGGAGTCTGGCCGATTGAACCCAGGGATCCAGGGGGTGGGGTTGGGGTTGGGGTTGGGGGGTTGGATCTGGCTTTTCCAGGCACTAATATTGTCCTGCAGTCTTATGCAGAGTCTTACAAGGGAGGAAAAGACTGGGAAAAAAAGAAGGGGGTTGAGGAGTTGAACAAACGTAAACAGCCTGCGGGCTGTGGCTTAGATGGAACTGAGACAGCAGACGCAGTGTTTGAGAATAATCTTTCATTATTTTTCTTTTAAAACTGTGACTTGGTTTCGTTGGGGAGTGACACGTTAGAAAAGGGACTGTCCTTGGGGTGTCCCTGTTTATTTGGATTTCCGGGTGTGGGAGATATGGGGGTGGGGGGTGTGCGATCGCTGGTGATCGGGGGAGTTGTGACTTCTTGTCTTGAGAAAGAGAGAGAGAAGAAAGAAGTGAAGCAGGAAGAAAGAGGAGCCAATCGGATTAAGTTTTTGCTGTGTTTTTTTCCAGCAGTCAGGGAGCAGGAAGCAGCCCCCGGTGAGACGTGACGCGGAGCCGCCCTCAGGTAAGCGGTGTTTCTGTACCTGTACAAAGCCCCTCCTCTTAGCCACGCCTCTTCTCTGCTCTGGCCCTCCAGCGGCAGAATAGCACCTCCCCCCCTCACTTCAGCCACGGTGACTGAGTCACTGGGCTGGTTGAATATACACTTCTAAAGACAAGTTTGCTTTACCCGACAAAGTATAGCATGCACAGAGAAAATAAGCAGGTTTTATTCTTTGCAATGCAAAGTAAGTTTTGATTGAATTGCATTTGCCATTAAAGACACTAAAGGCTACATTCAATCAAATGCGCTAAGTGGTCCATTTGCTAAGATCCAAAAGGGTTAAGAAACAGAGGGACAGAGCAATTGAGCAGCTGGGCTGGGGGATCACTGCAGTACACTGGAGCGACTAAGAGGAGCTAACTCTCTATTCCGACAAAAAGCTGTAAAACGGCGAGATAGAAAATATGTGTCAATTATTTTTGCCTCGTGGGGGTTCTAAAAAGATTTGTGAAACAAGTGTAAAACGCCCATTCTCTGCTTTATTCTCTGCTCTTTGATTGTTATGACATTTCCTGTTATTGTGTAATGACAATTATCATCTTATCGATTGCGTGTCTGTCAGTATCTGTTGTCCATTCATACTATAAATTGCACACGCAAGGACCCAAAATTGTTTTCAGGCTTATTATTCACATTGCATGTGCAAGTAATTTATCGTCATGACCCTCCCCCTACTCATGTAGGGTCACCAAGTTTTGCAGCGTCATTCAAGCAAATCCACAAAAAATTAACAACCCATGTGTTTTTCAACTTTAAGACACACAATTCTCATTATTTCGCGAGTGGTAACAGAATTGCGTGTCATGTTATACACGCAGTTCTGAGGTAAATTAGACCCTTCATCGCCATTAAATAAAGCAGACCTTTAAGGATACATGCTACTCTATTTTAGAATAAAAAGAACACATTTCAAAGCATATGTTTGTGCATCCCTCCAATAAAATACAACACGATCAAAGAAAGTGTTGTAAAGTAACCTCTGTTTTTAAATGAATGTGTCCTTAAAGAAGTTTTTTTGATTGAATCCTGCCAACTACTGAATGAAAACACACCTGCTTGTACCATGTCTAACGCCAACAAACCCTGACCTGGGCCTACATTTAAGACTATCAGTTTGCTACATAAAACTGTATATCCACAGTCTCCTTCGTACGTAGACTATGGCACCTAATGTTATGTCGGAGGTATATGTAAAGACTACAGCTGTAGAGTCTGGCAGTGGTAACTTGGTATCGTTTTTGCTCTTCACCAATCTTTCCCGTGTATGATCATCTGCTGCCTGCCAGAATTTTGCATGATGTAACGAAAACACAAAGCTACCAACTCTGTGGTAACAATGACCCAGAGTAGGGTATGTGTTTATTTGGGACTCACTGTTTCCTGGGTGGAACAGAGCTGAGTGGAACAGGAAGGAACACACAGGACCATCTGGGGTGGTGTTAGTTTGCTTAGAGCCTTGTTGTGGTTCCTTGTCGCAGACTGCTGCTTTTGTGGGTCTCAGCAATGTTGCAGCTCTTTTTTTATTATTTATTGTGTTTTAAAAGAAAAAATTTTTTTGTTTTGTGTCTGGAAGATTATCATCAGTCTCATCATTTTACTCTGTAGGGATCATACCAAAATGTCAGGCCCACACTGTGCTATTTGAAGAAATTTTTTTAAAAAATGTTCAATTGGAAGAGTCAGTTTATTTATTTATCTATTTATTTAGTCACATGACAGCTTGGAATCAGGACAACAGAAGAGAGTCCGTGCCTCTCTTCTGCCACAGACATAAAATGTACCCATTTAAATAGCCTCTCGGCTGTTATTTTTTTGCCTCCAGAAACTGTTGCCTATGTGTTATTTACTATGGTCTCATACAAGTCATGGATGAGATGCTATTGCACTTGTTGACAAACTCGTGCACTTCCTGCAAGCAGCTTTGACTTAAGATCGTACGCCAAGCGATTAAAATAGAGATGGAGATGACCCCTGAGCATCGTTTCAGGTCACATTTGCATCTTCTCCCTTCCATCTCCTACTACGGCACTTAATGATACAACATATGCTACTGACACGACAGCTACTGTCACTTGTGATGGTAACAACTTGTTCTTTGTCTGTACATGTTTGATTTACTTTTACAAGTCACTCTGCATGAAAGCACCTGGTGAAAGCAGTGTCGTGCAACGATTAGGGGAGCTACACTTGCAATCCAGGGGGTTGCAGGTTCAACACTCAGGAAGGGCGCTGTTCTTATACCCTTGTTCAAGGGTACTTGACCCAAATTGCTTTAGAAAATATTGAACAGTATACATGCATAGTGTGTAAAAAATGTAAACTTTTACATTAAACCTGAAATTTAATGTAAAAGCCTAATTATACGTAACCACAAAAACTAAACTAGGAGCAGTATATCTGGGACTAGTTCCACAATTTAAGCCACTCGCCCACATGATATCAGTAGGACTTGACTTTAGATGTAAATATGCATTTTTTTATTCTTCCATATTGAAATAAAACACCAAAGATTATATATGTTTGATCAATGCTAGCGATGAGCCGGTGCTAGCTGGCACACACTGAAACTGGCAGTACCCTGGAAACTTGTCTGTGTGCCTTTAGCTCAGAAACCGCAAGCTGAAACTATAACGCACGCACTCCGAGCGACAGCCCCAGCCATGCATTTCAGTTCACCGCACAATACCAGAGCAGGGATCTGCTGACGAGTGCGATTACTGAGCCTCCTTCGATTTGTGCTGTGCTGACTGAACACTGGCCACATAAAAAGAAGAAAAGTGCGTGTGATAGCATACACCATATTCCTCTGGCAAGCTAAGATAGCCAAACATTAAAGCCTAGGTTAAGACAGGCATTTGAATACGTGTTTTGAGAGCTTTCTAGTTAAAACCATGTGTTTTTGGTATGAACTTGTGAGAGGGACTACCCTAGACACAGGTTTGCAGTTATTTTATGCTGTTTAGGCTTAGACACAATTTTTAAGTTGTTTTAGGTTGTTTTTATGCTGCTTCCATTACATTAGCGTAGAAACAGGTGTTTTTCGGGTGTTTTTTATGTTGTTTATGTTATGTTGTTTTCTCATTCTGCGCTTTTGTCACTGTCCCCTCACAGAGGACTTGTTCCTGCCAGACCTTCGAAGTAAATAGGAATTGTCTCTTGGCTTTTTGACTACCAGCTCTTAAAAAGTTAATAAAATGAAGAAAAGGTGTAAATCTGGGTCAAGCCGTTGCTCAGTGTAGACTCTTTTCTCTGAGGCTCCTCAACTTCCTGTAGTGCCAGAGGCAGTGCCGTTTCACAGGAAGTGAAGAAACCGCGGCAGTGTCATGTGACCGTGTCTAGGGGGGCGGTGGAGCGCGTGGATTTAATACAGTCTTGCGTCGCTGTGGTGAGGGAGAGGAGGTAGTTGAGGACAGGTTGGTGACAGTGTTGCAGAAGCGTCTCGGAGATCTCCCCAGCCGATGGTGGAGAGATCTACCAGGCTGTGACAGAGTGCAGGTGTTCCTGAGGTAGGCTGTGTTCCTCTCCCTCTGTCTTTCTCTCCTTCCCTGTTTGTCTCTCCTTCTCTCATCATTAGTCTCTCACTTTTTCTCTCTCTCTTCTCCTGTATCCCTCTTCTCTCTCCTCCCCATTTCTCCTTCTCTCTCTCTCTGTATCTCTTTCTCTGTCACTCTACTAATATAAAACTAAGAATAAAATAAAATCATTCTGTGGATTATAGCAACGAGCATCCAGGCTTTCTTAAGCAGTTTATAATCCTGTTGAAGTTGGTCTGTAGCGGTTTGATATTGGAGGGTTTTTCGTGGGTGACTCGCACCAAGCAGAAGCACCACTCTCTGGATATGACACTAATACTAACCTTTTTATACCAAATGGTTTTCTAAAGGTCCTGGAAATTATTCATAATGATCATTATCTGCATAAAAAAAGTTGTGCAGCTCAAAATGTATATTCATTATCTGCTTGCATCCATCTGTCATACTGAGTGTCACACTGAGGAAACTCTGAAATACTCGAATGCAGAAACAGTGCGTGTACAGTCAATTGCCATGAGGAAGAGTGCTATTTATGGCTTTAAACTGTGTCTGATTCTCCTCAAAAGATGAGTATCTGCTTCTCCAAAACAGGGCAGTTGGACTGTCAGACTCTGGTCCTGGAGGGCCGCAGTGCCTGCAGGTTTAACTCCAGTCCTGGAGGGCCGCAGGGTCTGCAGGTTTAAGTCCAGTCCTGGAGGGCTGCAGTGTCTGCAGGTTTAACTCCAGCTCTGGAGGGCCACAGTGTCTGCAGGTTTAACTCCAGTCCTGCAGGGCCGCAGTGTCTGCAGGTTTAACTCCAGTCCTGGAGGGCCGCAGTGTCTGCAGGTTTAACTCCAGTCCTGGAGGGCCACAGTGTCTGCAGGTTTAACTCCAGTCCTGGAGGGCCACAGTGTCTGCAGGTTTAACTCCAGTCCTGGAGGGCCGCAGTGTCTACAGGTTTAACTCCAGTCCTGGAGGGCCGCAGTGTCTACAGGTTTAACTCCAGTCCTGGAGGGCCACAGTGTCTGCAGGTTTAACTCCAGTCCTGGAGGGCCGCAGTGTGTGCAGGTTTAACTCCAGCCCTGGAGGGCCGCAGTGTCTGCAGGTTTAACTCAAGTCCTGGAGGGCCGCAGTGTCTGCAGGTTTAACTCCAGTCCTGCGGCCCTCCATGACTGTAGGCTGAGGCCCCTGGTTTAAAGTAGGCAATGGGAAGCTGGGGGATCATGGTGCTTAAATTAACTGTTAGCCCGTGATCTCTTTCAAATCCCGCTTGTGGGAGCCTCCATAATAAATCTAGTGTTGTGTTGTGGCTTGTGTGATCAAGGTTTCCCAACATGCCTTTCAGCCAAGGGAGAGACTTCATCGATGGAAAAGAAGACCCAGGAGCAGATGACCCCTGATTCAAAAGGTCAGTCTGAACGCATAAATCTTTACAGCGCTTCCATGCTCAAACCTGGCTTGTTTTTCAAATCTGTTCTTTTTAGGAGTCTGTTCAAACAGCACTGTACAAGGGAATAACTCAAATTTCTGAACTGCGTGTTATTGCTTTGGGCAAGGAGTGGCGATGTCAATGAACACTATTTCATACAGAACATTGTGTCATTGCATGGGCAGGAGTTAAATATATACTGGATATGATCCATATAAATTTGTTCCAAACTGGTTTTGGAAGGGAAAAAAACAGATTCTATATGAATGTTTGCTAGACCTGAAGGAAAAGAGCAGACGCAAATCAGATATGGGAGGAAATTATATTTGAGTCTCTTCAAGCTGAGCGTCTAAACACTGCAAGTTTCATTGGACTTACATCTCAAAACGCATACAAACGCAGCCAAGAGGATGTATCGCGATGGAAAAATGAGCAACTGTAGTCATTTGGAGAAAAAAACTAATGATACCCAACACTAATATAACACAGCTAACAAGGGCAATAGTATGTTAGTTTGTGATATATCTGATGCTTAGACTTCATTCCTCTCTGAAAGGCGTTGTGCTGTGTAGGAGAGGCTCTGAGCTGACTGTGGAATTCTTGGAAAAGCTACTGTGCCAGATTACAGCTGCTCGGGAGGCCACTGACATCTGCCGTCACGAAAGCCCTGGTTTTCTCTTTTATTTCCCCTGCTGTGGATTGGGCAATGAGCAGGACCTTATAAAATATTCAGTTTGCCTTTCCCGCACTGTACATTAACCTCGGCGATAACTCAAAACAGGCCCCCGGTGTTCTTTTTGGTGCTTTTTAAGAGTTTGACCTTAGAGTGCTTGCAGGGGGGCCGACTGGCTGAGCAAGGGCAGGCATGGTTACACAAAGCGAGCTTCAGCTGAAACCAAAGTCCCAGCATGCCCTGCTCCTGCACGCCACGCACAGGTGATCAAAGAGGAAGAAGCATCAAAGGGAGCTGTTTTCACAGACCAAAACGACAATTTGAAACGTCACATTTTAACGCCGCGTCATTTGAATTCTGCGTCAAACTGCTTACTCGTTAAATGTTTCACGGCCTGTTTTTTTTTTTTTTTTTTTTTTTGTGAATCGACGTAAACAGGAAGCGTGCATCAAACCGTCAGAAGAGATGGAAATTTCACACCTGCATATCTCTGCTCATGATTTTCAGATATCTGGGTTGGAGTGCATGTGCCGCTTTTAGCTTTAAAGCGGTGCAGAACCTCTTTTGATATAGCAGTGATGGAGTCACTCTCAAAGTATGGAGGCTATCACTGAGCAAGCTCATTTAAGATGTTTTTTTTTTGTTATATTTTTCTCCCAGATGAGAAGACGGAGCCCAAAGATCTGAGGAGTGACCCCCCCAGCAAAGTGATGCTGCCAGGGCTGCGAAAAGCACCCCCTCCCCCGGTGAAGGACAAACCTCACAAATATCCCAACAAGTGGGTGTTTATAGCCAAATCATCAAATTTTTTTTTGCTTGTTTGTTTGTTTATCAAAATCAGCAAGGGTTTATTTCCTAACATTTCAGGGCTTATGTCCAAACCAGAGGGTGTTTATATCCTAGAGTGTGGTGGATTTTTATATCTGAACATGTGGGTGTTTTTATGCAAATATGTATGCATATTACTCCTAAGAAGTGGGTGTTTATATCCTAACACGGATACACATGGTATCCATTTTCAAGTACTGTTCCCATCAGTGCAAGTTAGGTATCAGCTTGCAAAAAGAGGCTCAACTGCCAAAAATTGAATTATGGAATTAATGGAATTCAGAAGTACCATTTGATTCCGTGTGGAGATTTTCTGTTAAATCCTGAATCAATACCAGATGTGTGTGAACAGAGCTCAGGGATAAAGAACTCAGTAAAATTCAAAAGTGAACATTCCAGAACCTGGTTTGAGTGCGGTCACCCTCCCAGCTCATGAGCGTATATAAAATTTGGGGTAGCCTAGTGGCTAAGGTGCTTGAGTTGCACCCAGAAGGTTTGTGTTTCAAGCCCCAGTCTACCTACAATAAGGTTAGTATGGCTGTTGGGCCCTTGAGCAAGGCCCTGAAACCCACAATGCTCCCGGGGGGACTGGCCCTGGTTAGTCCAATCAACCTAATCTACTGTAAGCTGATTTGGATAAAGGCATCAGCTAAATAACTGTAATGTAATGTTGCTCTCATGAAGTGCTTATCTCAGAAGTTCTAGTTTTTTTTCTGCCATTTTGGCTTCTTGCCCCATAACAACTGGATTTTTGCGGGCTTGGCGATGTCCTGCTTGTCCGTCATAAGCAAATGCAGCTCTATAGACGCTTCCAAGCACAGGTTAACAAAAAGGGAACCATTGTGGTCCTCACTCAGCAGTTCCCTAAAGAGGCACTGCGAGAAAAACAAACAGCAAGACGAGGAAACACCCCCCCACCCCCCCAGTTTAAATGACTAGTCTCCTGGCTTGCTGACAAGAGGAAGGTAGGGCAGTGGGAGGTGGTGAAAGTCTAATTTCTGGACACAGTCAGGAGGGCGTTAGGGCGACTGCGATCAATGTCTGAGGAGGTGGAAATCTTGGTGAGTCACTCTGGAGTTGAACAGAGGGGCCCCCTTCCTGTTTCCTGTTTTTCTGATAGGGGGTTAATGGGGATTAATTTCAGGCTCAGATGGCAAGAACTTGGGGGGAGTGGGGGGGTTTGGTTTGGGTAAAAAACTAACAGAACCCGTCTAACTTTCAAGGACCTTCCTGTGAACCTGTGGCCCGATGTAAAACTCTTTCAAGAAAGCACATCGTACTCTGAACAGCTAACTGTTCACAATCCTGTAGCAGGCAGAAATAATAGCTAAGATGCACAAAATGGAAACATGTGGAATGCTGTCTTTGCTGGTTTCTTTTCTTCTCAGTTAACTGTAAATGGAAACAAAAGTTTGTTTTGTCACACTACACTAAGCTCAGTCAAATTAGCTGTCAGACAGTGTGTTCAGACCTGCACCTGCTACAAGTCAGAGTGAAAGACATTGTTGCAAAAGTGAGAAAAGCAAAGCTGCCCGCGACAGGCTGCTGCATTTAAATTAGTGGTGGCTTTACCACTAAAGTTTGTATGAAACCAGACTCTTTCCACATGTCGGGAAGTGAGAAATTATCAATCGCACAAAGCTACTTAATTATATTAAATGTGCTAAGTATTGAAGTGCTGCTTAGGCTTCTCAAATAGCACACTCTTCAGGTTCCTCATGCGAGGCCAGCCATCCTATGTTTGGTAATTGATGTGTGATTTATTTTAGAACTGAATGAAAATTAAGACCCTGTACCAAAAACACGATCAATGAAGACACTGAATTTGACCAATCAGAGAGAGCAGTCAATACTGAAGTAACTGACACCATTGTGACATAAGTGCAGAAACCTGAAACACTATGACATCATAACTGAACCCTGATACTCTGTGACATCAGCACAGAACTTTTGAAACAGCAGGGGTGCAATTTTCAGGGAACAAGAGTGCCTGCTTAATGTAAATGCATAATTTGTTTACAGGCCCAATGGAGAGATACCTCCCGTGTCACCAAAACATACAGACAAAGGTACATTTTTATGATTATATAATATAAATATTTTACTGTAGTACATTTTACAGCATATCCTGAATTATTTTCAGAATTACAGAGCCACTTCACAAAAGGTTGTAGAAGAGAGTATTTAATGTGTTGTATGTCTTCCACTGTGTTTTGATTCCAGAGTCTGACCAGCTGGATGGAGTGGAGGTGTCCTCAACGAAATTAAACCACCCCACCGCCAACAGAGCCAAACCACCCCAGCGCAGACCCCCATCTGGCCTGGTCGTCGGCACAACAGTGAGCATAGGCCCCTCCCTACCCCCTCATTCCCATGTTTGACATCTGACATGGTGGTGATTGTGGCTTTGTGACATCACTGCAGAACCAGAATGTATTATGACATTGGTGCAGAACACTAATGTATTGTCATTTCATTATAATAGCATGATGAATCTGTGAACTGGCTGAAAATGACCGTAGGTAGAATGAAAAGTTTGTAATGGTCGTTGTCTAAGATAACTTAGTATAATTGTATATAATAATTTTATTATAATTTCACAGGCTCCAGACATCAGCTTGTCTCCGTCCCCAAAGAGTGAGCCGCCACCTCCCGTACCCAAGCCAACATCCTCTCCAAAACCCGTTGTCCCTAAATTTGGAAGCTCCAAGCAGATCCAGGAGGAAGTCGTGCCCACTGATGATCTGCGGGCCGAGGTTCGGGAGCTGAGCATGGCCCTGGAGCTGCTGAAGGCCAGGCACCTGTGAGTACAGCTCCACCTGGTGGCTGGGCATGGGAACTAGCATTTACTGGGAGGTTCTCTCTGGGAGGAATCTCCATTGTCTAACAAGCCCCGATTTGCAAGACCAGCACATTACAGTCACCATCAAATTGGTCTTAGCTGCCAGTAAGAGTTTGCCAAATAGTCACATTCCCTCTGAGGACTATTCCTTCATAGTCCTGGGTCTGTATTCATAAATCATAATGGATCTTGGGTCAGCTCATGGGACATAATTAGGATATCGTCCTGACCTTGGAATAACATGCCCACATGTTCTATGAACACTGGCTCTCTTCATATGCAGTTTTCCTTCATGATTCAAAACAATATTTTTAAAATCAAATGTTCCCCCATATTCATAAAGCATCGTAGGTTATTTGTGCTGATCCAGGAACAGTTCTACTTGTTGATAGGGTGCTGATGTAGGAATAGTTTTTTACTACTCCCCTCCATTTTTGTAGTGTGAAACAGATGCACGGATGTTTAACTGTTTAATGGAACAGTCTGAGAGAGTGAGTGTCTTTTGCTTTTTCTCAGGAGGGACATTGAGGAGCTGAAGGAAGAGCTGAAAGAGGAGAGGACCAAGCGCATGGCACTGCAGGTAAGAGCAGAGCGATCAACCTTTTTAATAAACGCTTATTTATGTTTTACTATGAATAAACGAGCAATTAAATAATCAGATGCAAGACTAAAAATCCATAAGGCCTTTATAAAAAAAATAACGTTGAAATTGAAAAACATCAGTGTTTAGGAAATGTTCCAAAGCACATTGATCCACAATAGTTTATTAGTCAAATAAATTTGCTGTAATGTCACTGCTTTACTGGATTGTTACTTTTTGTAACATTGTCTTGTGTAGTGTTGCCGTTCTCTTGTCCGGAGAAGTTAATCTCAATGGGTTTTTTGTTCTCCAAAATAATCAAAAGGTGAATAAAATAAATGCATGAAACAAGTCTCCTGTTGTGATGGCGGCTGTGTTTGTCTGTGGCAGGACGAGGTGCACCTTCTGAAGAAAAACTTCACTCACCACTGACTCCTCCTCTGCGCCGCTCGAAACGAAAACAACGCTGAGGAGCGGGAGACAGAGACAGATGCGATGATGAACTCTGAGAACTGGAGAACCTCAGCATTTTACAGATTATCAAAGCAGAGGCGTTTACCTATAAATACACCAGGTTGCTTCCTCATGCTGGAAGCCAAAAATAAATGAGTAAAAAATAAATAACGAAAACAACAGCTGAATTTGGCAGCAAAAAAGGTGGTCTCCGTTGGAGGTGCTGAGTTCTTGGTTCGAGGGATGAGAGACAGTCACATGACACACCCTGGTGTCATCGTACAGAGAATGCAGGTCAAATTAGTATTTTTCTGTGTTTAGATCAAATTGCATAATTTTTCATAAGTCATAAGGCTGGGTACACTTCCTCAGCATTGCTCAATACTCTTTTTTTAACAAAATTATGAGAAATTATTTGTTAGGGTGTGGGTCAGTTATACTGGGATGCTATCTACTGTAAACAGAGAAATGCCGTATGGAATGGTTTTTTTGTATTCATATGTATTGTTTGTTTCATGTTTTAAAATGTATATTCACTTTGTTGCTTTATTATATAACATAAATGTTATTGTCACCAAAAGATAAAGAACATTCTCTATATTTTATAGAATTTAATCATTAAAAACTATTTAAATTTATGTGTTTACCAGGAGGATAAGGTCAGTATCCAGGAGTGTTTGTTTTCATTTTCCAAAAAGACATTCAAAAGTAGTTCTTAAAGCAATGTGTCAGACTTACCTTCTGATCGCTTCTCTTTTTTTTTTTTTTTAAGAAATACTATGCGTTGCAGTGAAATTGATGCTAACCTCAGTTGTCATAGGTTATTCTTTCTCCATTGTATAACAACTGCCTTGCTTTTGGGATTTGCATATAAAGCAATGGTCAGCCATTACTTATGACTAATCACTAATATTTGTAAGCAGGACTCCATTTTGAAAGAGCTGTAATACATGTAGACGAAGGCAGACTATTCTGGGCCAACATAACCTACCCTCAGAAATCTGGGGGCACCACCAACTTTCTAGGCAAAAAAATCAAAGCAGGATTTCCAGACACTTTATCGGAGATTGAACATATAAACTCAAGAATTAACTGATGTGGAGATGGAGTTAAGCATGCAGACACTGCCCCCTACGGGACTGGAGTTAAACCTGCAGAAAACTGCCCCCTACAGGTCTGGAGTTAAACCTGCAGACACTGCCCCCTACAGGTCTGGAGTTAAACATGCAGACACTGCCCCCTACAGGACTGGAGTTAAACCTGCAGACACTGCACCTTTCCAGGACTCTCGTCTGACACCCCTGATTGCACTAAACACAAAAGCTTGGGTGTGAACCTGTATGCAACTTTAGCTCATAAAGTCCTCTGTGACATTAAAGCAAGAGTTTGCTGGGTTGAGTTTTGGTGAACAATTCCTAAATACAAAGGGAAGTTGTGAGCTTATCGACCAGCAGTAATCTGAATCACAAGAGCGACTGCTGAACGAGATCCTCAAGCTGAGTTTTCAGTTCTTCTCTAATGGCTTTTCAGGTCTCATTCTACCTAAGGGGAAAGATAACACAGTCGCTGATTGGATGGGAAACAGAGTCTTCAGACTCACCTTTTCAACCTGGACAAATCAGAACACAGCAAAGTGGAGGCATGCAGAATTGGTATGCCAAGAGAATGCAAAGCTTGTCATGAAGAATTTTGAAAGGGTTGACAGAGACAGCTAAAAATATATTGGGCTCACAAGGCCCACAATTATAATTTTGGTGGTTAATGTTAGTCATTCAATGGACTCAATCACTCAGCCTGCCATGTGGAGAAAAAGCAGGAAAGGTCACGACAGTCACGTGCTCATACTTCTGTGTGCATGCGAGACCATCGACCAGGTGCCACAACTCAGAGTCTGCATGGGTATGTGGGCACCTGCAACTGGAATTTAGACCTGATGAAGGTCCCAAGAGATGGAAACAGTGTCTGATTCACACAGTAACGGTGTATATCAGAACCTATGAGTCCTGCAGGCTTCACTGACATTGTTTAATTGATATCCACCCGTCAACATCAAGCTAAGAAGATTGAAATTCAGACCTCATTTGCAAGTTGGTTTGGTTAGTCCTGAGTACTGTGAGGACCTGAATTCTGTTTATTAATAATTAACGCAGGCTTTCAGTTACAGTCAGCTTGATTTCAGTTCCTCTGATACGGTGGATTTCTGTGAAGTGCATGCAGATATGATGGAAGAGCAGCGGTCACAGTCAGCAGTGAGTCTCAGCTTAATGTCTCATCTGTATTATGGCCCCTCCTACAACACAGTATCCCCATCACTGCATCAGACCAGGTTTTCTGCATTCTTAGACAGAGGACTGTGCCCACCAACACAACTTACAGTGGTGGCTTTTGCCATGAGGACAAGTTGGAATTTCAGAAGACAAGGAATGCCTGCAGTGCTTTTTGACTCCAACAGATGGAGCCATTTCACCAGAATACAGCTATTACCCAGAATCCCCCTCTTGTTAGGCTCAAGCTTAGTGCAATTGTATTCTATTTACAAACTTTTCTATTTACAAACTATCTACAATCTTTTTTTTTTAACAAGAGTGTTGTCACAAAGTCGTTCTACCCAGCATCCAGGCCTGAGGACCCCCAGCCCCCAGCCCCCAGCCCCAGCCCCCTAGAGTGACATGAGCATAATAAAACTCCCTGGCTAAGAGAAAATACCCTTGCGCAGACCCCAGCTCAGAGTGAGAACCCATCTGCTTCCAGCTGGCACTGTGAGGTCATAAAGAGTTATCAGCACACTATGTTTGTTCAAAATGTTGGTTTGGTACTGACTGACTGGTTTGGTACAGGAGGTCCAGAAGAGCAGAACCAGGTACCAAGGCTGAGCAGCACTAACAGAGGATGCAGCTATAGCTCCAGACAGGAGCCTGGGACAGGGAGAGGAGAGGGGCATAGCCTAAGACAGGGAGAGGAGAGGGGCATAGCCTAAGACAGGGAGGGGAGAGGGGCATAGCCTAAGACAGGGAGGGGAGAGGGGCATAGCCTAAGACAGGGAGGGGAGAGGGGCATAGCCTAAGACAGGGAGGGGAGAGGGGCATAGCCTAAGACAGGGAGGGGAGAGGGACATAGCCTAAGACAGGGAGGGGAGAGGGACATAGCCTAAGACAGGGAGGGGAGAGGGGCATAGCCTAAGACAGGGAGGGGAGAGGGGCATAGCCTAAGACAGAGGCAGCAGGATGTGGAGAGATTGACAGATTTGATCTTGTTACGGCCAAATTTAGCTTTAAATTAAAATGCATTATAACAGCAGATGTCTGAAAATCTGTTAAGTCATGATGGAGCTTCGACAGACTCAGGACCTGTTTTGTCAATACTGAGCAGATGCGGTGGATCTGCCCCAGATTCACTGATCTGTATAACAGATGGATCAACACGAGGGTTCCCTGATCTGTATGCCATATGGATTACCCATGCAGCTGGTTCAGCAGGAAGGATGTCCTTCCCAGATGTGAATTTCCACAGCACCCATCCAAAAGAACAAAACAAGCCCTGCGGCTATTCTAGTCTATCTGAGAGGCGATTCGGGCTCCGAGAGCATCTGTTGTGTTCGTACGGCTGAGCGAGAAAACAGCTTTCTTTATTTCGCCCTGTCATTGTGCTCCACCATACAGGACAAACAGCAGCTGTGGCCTGGCGCACGCTATCCTGCAGCACGCCTCGTGCTCATGTCACACTTGTTATTTCCGCTTGTAAAAATTAGCAGTGAAGCAGGCCGAGGCCACTTACTGCCTCAGTTCTGTGAGGGAACTTGACTGGGAAATTGACAGCGGCAATATGGGGATTCTGTGTTTCAGGAGGATGAAGAAATTTGACTGGTGCAATTTAAAAGGATCACTACTGATGAGAAAACTAACTAAATAAATATATTCTATTTAATAAGATTTATACACACACATTTATATAACAAACAAGATTTTTACAACAATAATATCCAATTAAGATGATTTGATGCAGTAGTATATAAATAAATGTGCCCTTTATCCAATCTTAATTGTTCTAAATTGTTGTAGATTTTATAAGGTCTCTTGAATTCTCTTCATACAAAAAATGACTGTTTGAAAAAGTATTCTTCTGGTGAATGGATAACGTATTAATTTATAAATTTTATATAAATGTTTAGAAATGATCCCTCTCCATATTCAAGCAGAAATGGAGGACAGTATAGCGGTTTTCTGAAAATATTGTCAATTAATTAGCTGAAATAAAATGAAAATCTGAATTAAAGTTTTTAAAAATTCTGCTAAGCATATATTGTTTATCCTCATCTACCCCTCAAATGTTTTGCAAACTGCTTGCAATGCTTCTTATGTCCATATGAGGGCACTGTTGAGCTGTAATCGTAAAAACATTTGAATGGCGGTTAATGGGGTGTTGGAAGGGCAAAAGCTTACACTAAAACTTTGAATGGCCCAGAGCCACGTCTGTTCTTTCTCCACGATCGTTGATTGTGAAAATATAAGTACCGATCACTCATCAAATATTAATTTCATATTACCATAGGGTATTCATAGAATCAATCATTCATATGATCTATTTTACCTTCAATCTTGATTGAAGATTAAAAGATCTATGAAATGGGAAAAAGTCAAATCAGCGAATTTAAATTAGTGGCATGAATACTTAGGTGCCCATACCTAGGACCACACGCCTATCAAACTGATTTTCATCACTAAAGAACCAATGAATGAGGAGATAAATAGCTGAGAGTATGAAATCAAGCATTTCTGATTGGCTGGGACTGAGTTCCAAACGGGCAGCCCCAGGATGACTCTAGGCGATAGCTGCAGCCAATGGCCACTGGGGAAAAAATGGAGGGTCAGTGTTGAGGATCTGTATTTGTAATAATTACAGGGAGGCCACTTGACCCCCTCCCCCTCCCGCCCCCCTCACAGCTCAGCAGAATTTAGTTCCTGAGAAATGAGCACAGACTGAAAAAAAGAGAAAGAAAAAAAGAAAATGGACTCTTAAATGTTGTCTGAAGTATTAAGACATAATTAAAATATGCTCTACAAAAGATTATGTGTTCTGGTGTGGGAAGGCACATGTTTCCCAGAAGAACATGACCGAAAAACTGGTTACAGCCACATGTGAAGTCCCCTGGCAGTAAGCGGAGTGGAGATGCCCATAAAAGGAGAACAGCAACCTAAGCGCACAAAATAATCTTTTATTCAGCCAATCAAAAATCACTTCCTCTGGGCAGCCCTCAGGCACTTTGTTCCTTCATGATCAATAACTCTTTTAAATTGCTATGAAGTTCATGCTTCCTGTTCAGCGCGTCACACTCTGTGTCTCGTGTTTATTTCAGGATGTTAATGTGATGCCACGATCATAGTTTCTCTAATGAACACAGAATGATACAGCATAAAGTACAGTTTTAAAAAACAATATATGCATTGTGTATTATGAATCAGTCTGCTGTTACTTTGTGAAAATCTTTGGACCATCACGCTGGTCCACAGTTCTGTTTCTTGTAAAGTATATATTATGTGCTGGTTTTTGTGCATTGACCTTTAGGCCGCAAACTCAAATTTACCCCTATGGGGATATTACACAACAAGGTCTGAAGAAAGTCTGCATGCCTGTTATCAATCAATGTGCTTTTAAAACACAATAATGTTTATGTTTCCTTTGCATTGTCGTATGTGCTGTGTTTTATGTCACGCTTGATGTTGTTTATGTGAAAGCGTAACTCAAATTGCTCCTATGGAGACAGTGAAGTATAAAGCATAAAGTGTGTTTCTTTGTGCCTGTCTGTTTTCACTCAGTCTGCTTTTAAACTTTAAGATATATTCAAGGATCAATTTTCTCTTATATTTTGTTCTGTGTTTTTGCATGTTCTGCTCGATGCTGTTTACATGATAATGCAGCAATATAGAGATCAAAGTAAAGCAGGATGAATGGGCTCTGTTGTGTCAGTTCGTTATCAGACAGACTACTTTTAAATTATTCAATTGGACCATGTTTGCTGTATAATATTTTCAGTGTTTTAGGTGTGTTTTTCTTGACATTGTTCCCATGATGCAGTGAGTATAAAAATGTCCTCTACGACCACAGAGAAGCAAAGCCGGATAAGTGAAACTCTTTGTGTCTGCCTTTTATCTGTCCATCTGTTTATACATCGCAAAATTGTCCAGCGACCATGTTTCTTTTACATTTTGTCTTTTTTTTGTGTGGGTTCTGCTTGACATTTGTTTATGTGATGCAACAAACTCATCGTAGGATAAGTGAGATCATTTGTTCTTTTCTATTATCAGTCAATCCGCTTTTAAACTGTAAAATTGTTCAAGGGCCATATTCCATGTATACTACATTCTGCACTTTCTGTGTGCGTATCTGCTTGACTCTGTTTACATGATGCAGCAAATTAAAAATTTCCCGAAGGGAGCAATGTATAAACCATAAAGTGCTTTGTGCCTGTCTGTTATCAGTTAGTAAAGACTGTTTATCTTAATCTGTGTATATTATCTTCTGCTTTTCTGTATGTGATCTGGCTGATGTTGCTGACATGAATCGGAAAGCTTAGAGCAGAAGTGTAACTTTTGAGCCTGCCTGCCATTAGTCAATCCGCATTTTAAATCGTGAGGACTGTGCTGCTTGTGTATTACGTTCTGTGTTTTTGCCTTTTTGTGTGTGTTCTGCTTGGTGTTGTGTGATGCGGCAGACCCTGAACACCCCCAAACCCCCACCCCCCCAGCTCAGTGAGGTATGAACATGGGCATCAGCTTGTTTTGTTAAGTGTTGGGGACAATGACGGGTTCAACTAACTGAAGGTTTTAAAAAAGCGGTGGGGACATGTACTCAGCGTCCCCAGTGTAAAAGACGCCGATGGGTATGAAACCTTATGAAATGAGCGTGGCCCCGTCCCCGTGTCTGAGTCCCGCCGTCCACGGCGACGGCAGTGGCGGCGTCTCTGGCATCGTTTAGTGAGGTCTGAGGGATTGCATCTGGGGAACATCTGGCTCTCATTACCAGCTCCGAGGCCCTCGGAGAGAACGACATGGGAACGGACTATTTTTAAAAAACCGCTCCCTCGGGGGGGTGGGCGGTCAGTCGGTCGTCGGGTCGGACCCTTTGCTGAGCGCTTTTGCTGAGCGCTCCGCTTCCTTTAGGGCTTTCGTGGGCTCGGGACCGTAAATAAGAGCGCTTGTTTCGCCCCAGGGGTTCCTCCTCTTCCTGCCCCGTCACTGTGACTAAGGCATATTCACGATTCATGGTGGCCACTGTATTCACATGCTATTCTGCGCGGATCCATATGCTGTTTACATTGAGGGTGGGGCGGCTGGCTGGGGGAGGGGGGGTGTGGGGGGGAATAAAGGATGATTTGTTGTGTGATAACTAAGGCTGGATCTGAGCACCCTGTCCAGGCAGGTATGTTTTACGATGCATTCAATGGAGGCAGTGAAGTGTTAAAGCGGGTCTCATTTAACTCTGAGGGCTGGATGATGCTGCAGTTTCACCAGGCAGGGCTGCGCTCATAAGTGCCCTTTTCATGGACACGGTGGAGCCAGCACAAACCCGTGGTTTTTTTTTTTTTTTTTTTTTTTTTTTTTTTTTCGCCACGGCAACAGTGGTGTTACTGTAAAACTGGGCCCTCTGGCCTTGGCCTGGGAGAAGCAGCTTGAGAAACACAGGAAACTGGGAGTCAGAAATAAAGGATGACGAGGGAGGGGCAAAGGTTACGTTTTCGTAGGAAACGAGCAGATCTGCTAAATTTAGCCACCCACTCCCTCTCCCCCAAAAAAAAAAAAAAAAAAAAAAATAAGGGAGGAGGGAGCAAGCCTGCTAAGAAGCGGAGGAGGAAGGACAAAATAATCCGTCCGCAGGAAAGAGAGGATGTGCGTCCAATCCACTGAAGGAAGGGAGAGGGGGAGAGACAGAGAGAAGGAGGGGATAGAGAAGATAGAGATGAGATGTTGGAAGGAGGGGACAGAGATGAAAGTTGAGAGAGAGGGATGAAAGGAAAGAAAGAAAGAAAAACTTGTGAGGGAAGAGAGGGGGAAAGAAAGAGCAGGAGAGAGACAGGGAGAAGGGAGGGGAGGGGAGGGGAGGGTAGAAAGAAAGAAAGAAAGAAAGAAAGATTGACTCCAAACCACACAGCCTTCGGCCTGTGGATAACAGGTAACAGCGGAGAGGCTAACGTTCGGAAATAACCCCATAGCAGGGGCTGCTGTGTTTCCATGGCATCCGGCATCCATGTATTTTTAATCTCGTAAACGTGCGTTTTATGGCTCTGCCCCCCCTGAGTCATGCTAGAAAAGGAGCCCAGCAGGAGTTCCGCACTCAAACCGTCGCCACCGGTTACTGTTTAACCCCAGCAGTGTCAAATACAACGCCGTTGAGGGCTGTTTGTGTGCTGCCTTTCACTGCAAACTACTAGCGCTGCCTTCATGTGATTCATACACTGAATAAGGGGAAGCCCAGAGTACAAGAAGCTATGATTATTTAAACAACACAAATAACTGCATTTTATGTGCATTATTTGCATGCTGACAGGACTAATTTAGCAAGCGACTGAGCTACTTATTTAATCGGGGCGGAGGCTATGGTGAATCCCAGCATCCATTGGCTTAAACTGTGTAATTCCTCTGCTTCTGTTGAACATAAGAGCACAGTGTATAATGACGAGGACAGGCCATTCTGCCCACGGCCCCGCAGTTTAGCTTCAGTCTAAAGAGCACCCAGCACTGAGTCATGCTTGGACTTGAAGTACCTTTAGGGTCTCCAGCTCTGCTACATGACCCGGCAAGCTATGCTCAGCTCTGACAACTCTCTGTGTTAAATAAAAATACATCCTGGTGTTTATTGGGAATTTGCTAGAACTGAGAGAAAGGGAAATGTGAAAGGGGAACATCTCAGTGACTGAGCCGATTGTTCACAGGCCTTGCAGGTCCTTCTCTCCATTTGATGCGTCACATGTTCAGAGCCGGCAGGTTGCGCTCCCAGCTGGGGTTCTTGTGTTTCAGCGCCCGTATGCTTTATTTAAGTCACCACTTGTCTGGAGATTACCGCAAAAAACCAGCAGACAATACGGCCCCTTGGGACTGCATGGAGCGTTCCATAGCAAGAGGGGTGATGGTCTCAGATCAGCTTTGCCTTTAAGCTCATGATGGATACAGTAGTTATATGGATGAGGAGAACCTGATCCCAGATCAGCACTCTTACCCTGAAGCACTTTACAGATCTATACCTTTGAACCTTAGAGGCTCAGAGTGGGAAGGCGAATCCGGGATCAGTTTTAGCTTTTAGCTCCCAATGCATTTTGTTTGGATGTGGCCAGGAGGAAACTGATCCCCTATCAGTCTCCCTACACTGAAACTCTTATCAGGCCCATGTAACTCTGAGAACGACTGATCTAGGATCAGTGTGACATTTTATGTCATTTTATGGCATAGTGGATCAGGTTAGAACATGGGCATGGAAGGGCCTGATCCCAGATCGGCTTTGTGAACATGGGGCCCAGGCTGCTGTGTTGCCCCAGACAGACAGCAGGGCATTATGGGAAAGCGGTTCAGCATTAAGCACAATGCAGACGGAGGAGGGCGTGCCCTCAGACCGGCGGTTATTTATGAAGTGGCGTTTTCCAAATCCTGTTCTGGAACCACAAATTACGGTCTTACCCCATCCCGGGATGACGTTAAATATCCCTCCCATGGCAAGCCAAAAGGCTTCAGCTTTCCCACGCTGCATTGTAAATCCACTGTCAATTTTCTCCGGCATTAATTTTCAGGGGGTTTTTTAATTGGTGTTTCCTCGCGCTAACATGAGGGCATTCTTCTTCATTACCCACTCCAAAGCCTTGGTTTTGACAGCCCAAACTTGTGGCACAATGATTTACAACAAAAGACCATGTTACACTGAGTAAATGGGGCATCGTTTGTTTGGGAACCCGGATTTGCGTGTGAAATCTGAGTCAGAGAAAAGACCTTTTTATGAGTTTTGAAGGCAGCTGCTGCAGTCACACAGCTCATGGTCCTGACACCTCACAGTTTTGAAACAAACATGCCAGCAATTACTCAGGGTCATACACTCTATTTGACCATTCCACCATGAGTTTAAGCCATTACATTGAAGTCCATGATATCTTTTTCAGTTCTGTATAACACCATAAAATGATATGCAAACTAAAAATATATCTGATAAACTTACAGCTGGGAAAACTCCAGCTTCAGGAAGTAAAAGTACTTCCATGTATTAGCCCTACCTGTGCCATTAAACAGGTAATTAGTCCATCTACCTGGCTGAAGAGCCGTGCTAATTAGAGGCAGCTGGTTTAGCGCATGCATGGAACAAACACATGTTTTTGCTGAAGCTGTGGGTTTTCCACACCTGGGAAACACACCACCTGTTAACACAACGACTCCAAGACTTAAGATTCTCAGTCATTCATCAAACTTCAAATCATATGAATTTATTCAAAATGTAATAGCAAAACAAATAGCCCAATATTCATGTATATAAATCCAAAAACATACTGTATCTATTTGATAATACAACCTCTAATTGCACAATTAAATATTTACATACCTCAAAAATACATTTGCAAAAGATATGATGCACACAGTTATAAATAATGTTTTTTTTTTTGGAGACTGACATATTCATCTCTGTCCAACGTTCAACAGAAAATTCAGCTGGGAATTGCCAAAGCTCATTTTTTTTTATTGGCCCAAGGTTCTAGAGAAGAATCCCAGACTCAACCTGGTCATAAATAAATCAGGTTTAACACCCGATCTGAACCAGGAATGAATTAACACTACAGATTCTCTCCTCTAAGTCCACAGGCATCAGTCCCCAGTCCTGGAGCACTTTAATTCAGTGATTAATATAGATCACTGATTGGCCAGTGAGTACACATACCTTGCTTTCCAAGGCCTAAACTGAATGCAGAAATGATAAAAACTTGCATACCCAACGGCACACCTTTGGCTCAGAGGCTGCCGAAGAGGACTGCATGGAAAGGCCAAGCAATCCACAGCTGTTTTTCTGCTGAACAAGAGGAGCGACTCGACTTCAAATACAGAAAACGCATCCTGTACTGTTAGCACCACGTGCCTCATATCGTTTCCTCAGAGGCGAAAGGGAATTTTGTGCTTTTTTATGAGGCCTACAGAAGCCTTTGAGACAGAAAAAAAGCATTACTGTTGGTATAAATGCAACTAGAACATCTCTCTATAATTAGTGATGAAAAAATGAAGGCCTATGACTACCACCAATGGGCATTGCCAAACATGTTGTAAATCACAGAATCACATGAACCAATCAGAGAGATCTGAGCACTATAGCAAACCAAGATGATTGGCTTACTACAGTGACATCATGCATTTCATCATGCGGTAGCTCCACCCAGTTCACAACTTGTGAGACCAACACCCTCTGATTCCCACCTGAAGTCGCATTTTGACCAAGAGCAAAAACACATAATGGAAACATAATGGAAAAGGCTTCTCTTCAAAATCCAACAGTAAAACATCGAACTCGAAAATTAAGCTGATCACGACCTTCAGCTGAGTTTAATTAGGCGGATTCATGTTTTTGTGCTGGGCTGGAGCTAAAGGCTGCACACACACGCGCACACACACACATCTG
The DNA here is from genome assembly GCA_022829145.1 of Albula goreensis. Lineage (NCBI taxonomy): Eukaryota > Metazoa > Chordata > Actinopteri > Albuliformes > Albulidae > Albula > Albula goreensis. The sequence goes on from CM040750.1 coordinate 35,292,320, forward strand.
TACTTTTCCGATACGGATGGGACAGGCTCAGCTCTGTGCCTTGGACTCTTAGGGCCTGAAAGAGTGGACGAGGACTGTCCCTCCCTCCATCCCTCCCTCCCTGGGTGGTACTTTCTCACAGATTAGACTTAAAAACTCAACTTAACTTTTTGCCTTCCTCCTCTCCAGCATGGCTCAGACCCAGAGGGGCCCCAGGCCTTACAGAGAAGCCCTTGACTACTCTCTCTCCAACCTCCAATGTGGTCCTCCTACATTATGCGAATGCTAACAACCCCAAGGTCTCAGACACTGTTAAAACTGTGGGGGCCAGCCTGGGAGAGGGGGAAGAAGGAGGGCTGCAGGGCTGTCACCTCCGAGGCCAAAAAAAATGGTTTGTCATTTCAGGTCACAGGACGTGAGCTGGTATGTGTATTTTGCGTGTCTGCACCAGGGCCTTTTGTTGTGTGGCTGAGCTCTTTTATTCCCTGTGTAAACTCAGCCCAATTCAGCCTCTGGCTGCTTCAAACGCGCTGAGCCAACCGACAGTAACAGGCGGGGGAGAGTGCTCTGAGTCCTGAAAGCCTGGGATTAATCGAAATAAAAAAAAATAAATAAAAAAAGAGAAGAAAAGCCGGAGCAACTTTGCGCCAGCACTGGACCCCTGACCTCAAGGTGGTTTCAGTTGGCTGAATAATTAAACAGAAAGGAGAGGGTATACGACTGCGGTCTTACTCAAGAATGCAACAGAAGCTCGTTCTGTTTAACAAGGTGCCATTTAAGGTTACCTTATCCCAGCTAATAATTTTTGGTTCCTTGAAAATTCCTGGAAAGTTTAGGTAACCGCCCCTACATGTGTATTGGTCCAGCTTCCTGAAGGTCCTTTGAAGGTTATTTGCCTGTAATGGTTTTTTAAAATCTGTGTTCATTTAGGCTGCTGTAGACCCTAATGCAGTTACTCTTGCAAAGAGATGTTAGCCATCCAGAAGAAAAATGTTTACATCCAGATCTGAAATTTTTTTCATTTTTTAAGGCACCTTGAGTGGTTTTTGCTGATTTCTAATACTATACTTTTAATGTTTAGAGGCACCATTTTACTCATTTAAATGGTCATAATGGATCACATACAGTGGTTGCTGCTGTGTTTCGTTTGAAAACAATTTAGAGTCAAATTCTAGTAAATTAAAACAGTTACAATGGCTAGATTTCAAACTGCTGTGGAATAAACTTTGCCCTGACAGACATCACACAAATCTGAGCACTATGCGCCAATTATTCAATATTACTCAATTTGATGTATGTTTTTTTTAACCACTATGTTTTTCTATCTTGAGTTTGGGCTGTCAAAATAGAGCCGTATATGTTTTTAAAGGCACTGAAAGAATGCTTGAAAGATGGCCAACCAAACGCTATCCTTGGATTTGACGCTTCGATAAAAGAACCATAAGTGACCCTGAACTTTTCAATTTGAAGGCTTTATTTCAGCTATGTGCTTTTATTTTTCCTCTTTGCGAACTCCAGGACTGAGGGGCTCAGAGCTGTATCTATTAATACTCCCAGGCTGGGAAAATAGTTTCTCTACTTGAAAATGGTCCAGAAAAGAGGGTCCATCTCACTGTGATCCAAAGGGCATTTAAGATCCTAATTTTATTTTATTTTTCTTTTTTGGAATGAACATTAGAAACGAAAGGCTGGAATGGGCCAGTTTTTTTGGAAATCCCAGCTGGTGTTAGTTTGGACCGGATCCACGCAAAGCCCTGTTTTTCCCTGAGATGAGAGCTCTGTGCTTCAGCAGCTCTCTCACGTTTTTTCACTGCTCTGAGAAAACAATATTTACGGGCTTGCGGGTCCTCTCATGGCATGCAAGCTGACCGGCTCACATGACCGCTTGCCAGCGAATGGGAGTGTGAGGCTTCACAAACCACCAAAATAGGCGGAGCTAGCATAGGTTTACCTATAGGACTCAATCAGCGTGTTTAGCTCTTTTTGATTGGTCCGGAAAAGTCATGTCATCGATTAGCAACTCAATGTATCTCCAACCCATCATATCCACAGTCCTCAGTTCTGGTCCAGGAGGGCCACAGTGTATGCTAGTCTTTCTTGTTTCTCAGTACTTCATGACTAGCTAAAACAGTCGATGACATCACCTGGCTTCTTGGACCTGAACCTGTTGGAATTTCAGGTGAAAATGAGCCACAGCACCCTCTGTGCCTGCCAGAACCAAGAATTAGGACCATGTCACGGTATTAAAGGATTGGTGAAACCTCACTCACCCACCAATTGTGATTTCTCATTTCACGGCTACTGTGAACAACAGTTTATTACACCTTACATGTTTAGCCTTTCATTTTATTACCTCTTTATTAATCCTCTATAAACAATGTGTAACATTATCCCTTTACAAAGTGTTAATAATCGTAAATGTCAATCTGGAAGAAACCCGGGATACGTACCCAACAGTTTTGGTGGTATTTTTGTACTTTCCTACTGTAAAAAAGAACCAGTGGTTCAACAATATACTGTGACAATACAAAATCTGTGCAATCTTCAAGCTATAAAATGTAAAAATTGCAATATGAATATAAATTCTTTTCAAATGTACAATTAGGATTGCTCTTATTGCACGAATATGGACTTGTTTTGGTCTTCAGATGATCTGATTTTTTTTTTTTTTTTTTTTTGAACGATCGCATCCCAAGACTTACTTGTGACTAAAAACAAGGCCACGTGGTTGAGCTCTCAAAAATAAAGATCCTAAATATATCTTCATCTATCACACACACATACACACACACACAAAGATGGTGACCATTGAACAACAGGGCAAACGAAATCATCCGTGCCACAACCATTTCTCAATAATTTTGATTCAAGCTTGCAACAAAAAAACGACAACAACACCATCAACAATGAAAAAGGCCAGGTCTTCATTGCAAACATGGTCAGAAAACTGTCCATCACACACAAATGAGACTGATATAATGCAAAGCATTATATAATGCATATAATTCGATATAATACAAAGCATTATATCAAAGATAAAAACTTTTCAAAGTCACCTTCCCTATTTTGAGACACCTCTAAACAGCGCCGATGTAAAATCCAGAGACGTGCAGCTCAACTCCAGGGGTATTTCCATATTGAGGGTCGTTAAATTCTGCTGGCGGTTAGCATTGGTGGTGTTGGGTATTTTTCTCCTGCATGAAAGTCAGTTGGCCAACGCCTGGGGTGACAATTAGGAACTCCTGTTTTTACTGACATTCTGCTTAACCGCATTGCAACATGTACAGAGAGCATTCCCTTGGAGAAACCACATGGTGTGACTCAACAGTGCATGGTGTGGTGTTAAAAGTTTGGCGAAAAGGTCAGTCAGAAGGCACCATTAGGTTCATGTAACTAAAAGAGCTTAACTCAGGTGGCAACCATGCTGCGGTAACCCTCCATGCCTGCAGGGGGCAAGAGAGAGCAGGATGTGCAGGTGATAGGCACAAGTTCTGTTGATTGGATGATGCCTGCATCACAACCTTGACGATGGTGACAGAGCTCCACCTACCCCTTCTAATAACTGTGTTCCCAGAGCACACTGCAGGGGTACAAGCTCAGAGCTGTAGTACCCCTGGGTGCCAACAGGGGGCGGCAGGGAGGGAGCAGGCAGCACAGCACAAGTCCTGCAATGATGCCCGCATCATGATCTAAAATTCATAGGAATGCAAAGAGCCCGACCCCTGTTGTTGAATCACATGGCGAGGGGTCAGGGGTCAAAAAGGTGAAAGTTGAGGGGTCATCAGTAGTAGTGTACCCGTCCGATGGTGCCCGTGCCCGTGCCCAGGATGTCGGGCTGCCCGTTCCTCCAGATCTCGCGGATGATCCTCTCCCGCTCCTCCAGCCGCTGCGCCCGCTCCAGCTCCTCCGCCGAGGTGAACACGTTGACGCTCAGCGCCCCGTCCGACTGGTTGTGGTTCCCCACGGGGACCTCGGTGGCCATGACCGCCACCTCCGCCTCCTCGTCCTCCTCCTCGTCCTCCTCGCTGAGGTCCTCCTCCTCCTCGCTCAGGTCCTTCAGCCGTTTCTTCTCCGGTTGGGAGGGGGACGCCGTGGCGGTCCGGGGCTTGCAGGAGATCCGGATGACCAGCAGGCAGAGGGTGAGCACCAGGCCAAAGCAGACCCCGATAACGAAGTACAGACCAAAGCTCTCTGGGTTTGCTGTGGAGGGGAGGGAACATGGGCAATGAGACACCTGCCGACTTAACTCCCTCTTTACAAGTTACCCTTGTAAAGTTACCCTGCTGAGGTCTTGCAAAAATCTTCAACACTAGCTGGAATCTTTGTGTCTTTTGAGCAAGAAAGTGGTTGCCCGAAAATTTGACTATTCGACAAAAACTTTTTTTGTGACTTCGCTATTTTAGGCCAACAGCAACTGTGCTCACTCAACTCAAAGCTGATAAAAACAATTTAACTGGATAGTAATCAACAAGAAGATGAGTGAATTTGTCGTCAGCCTGAACATCGAGTTCACCGACAGCTAGCATCAGTGCAATCGATTTTTGAGAAGAGTTGACAATAGCCACATTCATATTCATTTTGAAAACTGCTTGCTAATTCACCTCCTGGTACCTTCTAACCATGTTGCTAGGATATGTCATTCATCAGAAGTATGAACACAGATGTGCAATCAGCATGCAATTCAGCATCATAACTTAAACAACAGACTCCCATTGTTCATGGAAATCAATGCTAAAAATCCTAGCCATTGGTGGATTTTCTGTCATGTAGATGGTGAATTTGCTAGAAGCTTTTCTTTGGATGTTTATCAAACGGCACTGAAGATAACGATTAATCAGTGTTTGCTGAACAATAATTTTTTCACACTAGAGTATGTTAAACATTATGAAATGGATCATTAGGAAATCATGAAAACATTATGAAATGTCTCACCTTTGATATGAGCGTAGGCAGCAATGCTGTTGCTTAACAGGTCCATGTCTTTCCGCTTAACGTCCATGTTGGCCTTGCGATCTCACGCCAGAGATTAATACACAAACACACCTGAAATCAAGACACACACATCCTTTCAGATAGTGCATGGAGGTGCTTGAGCTTAACAAATTGACAGTATGTGCCTGGAGAACACCTTTGTGATGGATGCTGACGTTTGGGCTGTCACAGACGGAGGCTTTTAGGGTCAGGGTATAAGGTGGACATGCTAGGACGATGTCGTCAGTGACATCATGTTGATGAGATACAGGGATGACATCACACACACACACACACACAGGCACACAAACATAGGTCCACACAAATGAACCCAAACACATTCACACATTCACACACAGCTGTAACACACACGCGCACATGTAGGTCCACACAAATGCACACACACACACAGCTACACACACACACACATAAATTCAAACACACACATGCACACATATGGATACATAAACACGCACACACACACACACACACACACACACACACACAGAATAACAGATAATCCCTCTTGTGATAGTTGACCATGGGGCATGTGGCATATTTAAACTTTCCCATACAGAAAAATTACACTGTGAACAAGAGCTGCTAGTCAGGAACATCCCTCTCTCTATCTGTTCAGATCCTGCGGCCGAGAACAAAAAGTCCAGTGTGTCGCTTGGCGACCGCAGACGGCGATAGAGCACACAGCCTTGTTAGCACATGATGTTCTCTTAGCGCGTACATGTATGCAACCAAGAGTGTCTTTACTCAAGGGCAAGGGTGGGGTGTCTCCAGTCCTTTCAGCAGCATACGAGTCCAACTTCCCCCAGACAGAGTCCAGATAAGTAGGATATGATGTAGAGTTTGGAAGTGGGGGGGGGGGAGGAGGAGAACTAGCTAACAATTTTTGGTTGTAAGAAGGACCCAAAAAAAGAAACAAAAGGGTAACATTTCCAAAACGTACATTTGTCTAGTGTCCTGTCATGGGAATGGAATGCCTTTTCTTTTTATTTTCTGAGAATTCTTTTTAAAACTCTGGCAGAGGAACTTCTTCTTTTCGATTTGTACATTAGAATGTAGTAAGGCTGTCTGGGGGAACGTTCTTGTTACAATGTGACCATAATTTTCCCAAAATATTTCCATAAACTGTTTTGTGTTATCCTGGCCACTCACCCCCCACCCCCACCATTCGCCGGATCAGTGGGAGAGACTGTGGTGGTGAGGGAATACTTGTTATTTGTCTGCCTGTTTGCTCTGAGGCCACAAGCAACATCGTCAAGCCGCTCATCCCAGTGACATCCCTTCAGCTGCAGTGGCTTCCTGTCAGGTTTTTTTTGTTATCTATTGTGTTCGTCTGTGTGAGTGTATTTGCGTTTTTTTTTTTTTTTTTTTTGGGCCACCATGGCCTGTCCATGAACCCTCCCTCACCCCTCTAGAATGCAGCAAAGTCTGGCAGTTCCCACGGAGACCGTGCCGTGCCACGTACATTGAGTGTGTGTGTGCATCCGTGGTGGTAGTGAGGGGAGGGATTTTTGCTTGGGGAAGGGGGAGGGGTTAAAGGCCACTCAAAGAAATTATCCTCTCATTACGAGACAAATGAGAGAGGATGGAAATGAGGAAATGAGAGGATGAAAGAGATGAAAGAAAAACTGAAAGAAACTGCGATGGAGAAAGAAAGAGACAATGGACTTGTTTTGTCTGTTGTTATTTGTGAGTGACCGTTGCTTTGGCAACACGTTGTGTCACGCCAGCGAAGCACCTGAAAAATACTGACAGAGACAAACAGAGCAAGAAAGAGATGGGGAGAGAATGAAAGAACAAGAGAAAGGGACAGGTGGACAAAGAAAAGAGCGAAAGGAAGGGAGAGGGATGAACAGAATGAGAGACTGAAGGAGAGAGAGAAAGACAGAAAGAGCTGAGTTTCAAACCCCCGTTGTTGCGACATTACAATACGCATACACCATTTAACACAAAAAAACACATGAAATAATACATTATAAAAAACATACAACACACACAAGAAGAAAGGAAGACAGAAGGAAAGAAAGAAAGAAAGAAACAGGAGGAAAAGAGAGCTACTCCGGAGTGTCAGTCAAGGTTTCAGAGAGTCATACGTAGGTAGAAACTCTGTCTCCGTCTCCCTCCTCTCCCTGCTGCTGCCCTGCTCCTCTTTAGGGAAAGGCAACCTGTTTCTAATCTACTCTGAGCCACAGTGCCCCCGGTCATGTGATCTGGCTCATGTAGTTGTACTTCCTGTGTAAACCCCACCCTCCATGCATGCCCGGTCATTTGAGGCTTCCTGCTGACTCGGCTCTTTCTCACCTGCCTCTATTGTACATGACATCATCACGCAGCCCTGAGCCACCATAGGACGAAAAACCCAGCCAGCCAGTGACGAGGAACCTGAGAGCTGGAGTTTGACCTTTGACCTTCGACCTTCTGCAGTGGGTTTGCTTTGCCTGTACACTCTCTCTCTCTCTCTCTCTCTCTCTCTCTCTCTCTCTCTCTCTCTCCTCTCTCAAGATGGCAACATGTGCTTCACAACAGCTGTGCGCCATTCAACAGTTCCACTACAGAAACTATTGAGATATTTATATTTTTTTTTTTATTATTTAGAATTTAGATAAATATCATTGCAGGATTGCCTAAGACTAAGGACTCTGTGACCTTAAATAACATATAACATAATAAAGAGCAGCCATGTTTACTTAATAACAGCTTTGCAGTATTCAGAAATATTCAAATAAAGAAAGAAAAATAACTATAAATAAATCATTTTCAGTCAAAATCATGGCGGTGTCACCTAAGACTGAGAAATGTGAAAACTAAGGTAACATATAAAACTGTAAACAACAAAACTAAAGACTATAAACTCTCTCTGCCTGCCTCTCTGTGTTTTTATCCCCTCTCTGAGGAGGAAAGACACTGTAAGTTATTAAACTGTCAGGCTCGTACTGAATATGCTCATTAGTTATACCGCAAGTAAAGAATCACAATAAAAAGTCTAAGTATACTTCTTTTTATTGTGAAATATGTAATATTATGCTTACCACAAATGACAGGGGGGAACTACTCCATACAGGTCACTCCCAGGCCATGGTGTGGTTGGAGGTATGGAAGATGCAGAGTGGAGTTCAAGTTTGCTCTCTCCGTCTCTCTCTTTTTCCGCCCGTCTCTCTGGATACTTTTCTCCTCAGCTCATTTGGTTTCCCTGATCTGAGAGCAAACACACACGCAGGCACACACACACACACACGAACGTCAGACTGCGTTAGGCCAAAACTCACTGAGGCGTCAGCAGTGCAAACAAACCGTTGGCCTCCACTGCCGTCGTAGAGAAGGCCATGAACCAATCTGTGGAAAGGTGCAGGTGCAGCCTACACACCAAACGGCAGTCTGGAAAACTTGAACGACCCTTTTTATACTCAATTAATTTTCTGTTACGTTTCAAAACACCGAAAGGTCTGTTCTTGCAAAACGTATAGTGTAAAATCCTAATGCCCCTTCAGTTTAAGTCAGTGTAGTTCAGTCTTCCACTACAATGCATACATGTGCAAAAAACATTGAGTATTACTGTAACATTTATGTGTTTAGCAGGTGCTCTGATCCATAGAGACTTAAACAGCTTAATTTAAAAAAATATATACAATCCATGTCTGCAGCTGGGTATGTTATGAAAGTAATTCAGGTTAAGTATCTTTTCTCAAGGGCACAACAACAATACTTCACCTGGCAACTGAATGAACCTGCAACATCTGAGTTACCCAGTAACCCTAGGCGTGTCATTAACACTCCTTTAATATGGTATTTTATTATTGGATATAAGTTTGAGTTATACATTTCTGAGCAATGAAGGAAGAGTTGGTCTCTCACATAATCATGGTAAATTTGACTAATAGCTTTAGTTTAGACCATCACATCTCAGAACATCCCAGATAAAGGAGATTCACAACGGTCTGATGGCATGATACTGTCTAAAAAGTTAACCATTCAAAGTAAAAATCACAAGAACAAAAAAAAACGTCAGGTCTCCGTCTCAACTATAAGGTCTGGCAGGCTGTTCCCTGCGTTTACAGCTCTGCGTGTGAAAAAATATCGCTGACATCAGCTCATTGTCCCTGTGCGAAACAGGACACCATTTATTGTCTCTTTTTGTTTTTTTTGGGGTATTTTATGAATGTTTGGCTTCCTTCCTGGCCATATTTACACCACGGGTGGGTCGCTAATGTAACACCCAAGATAGCGCAATGGAGTTACATGCTTTCTACTCCCTCCTGGTCCTCCAAACTTGTCTGAATGATACTGCTCTAGAAATACAGTAAGAGAACATGCTGTCCAGTGACCAGTTGGTGATTCCAACCGCTCATATGTTTTCTTCAAGAACATTTAGCACTGAAAAAAAATGTCATATGGACAACACACTTTATAAAGAACAGCACACAAGTTCTTTTACGATCTCAGCTTGCTTGTTTTTTTTTTTTTGTGAACATAAAATAAAAAAAAAAAACAAGAAACACTGCCTGTTTGAGCTGGCTTTCAGCAGAGTCCTGTGATTTTCCAGTGCAGGTTTTGATCCAGCCGAGTGCTGCCAGACACTGAATATGCTCAGTTCGGAGAGCACAGAGTCCGGCTGGGGACGCGGCCGTTGCCATGGCAGTCGCGCGTCCTGGGTCCGCGCCACGGGATCCACGGGGAGAGGTGACAGGCCTTTGTTTTCGCTCAGACAGCAGGACTCAAACCATCCCTTCCTGTTGGGCTCCCATCCTTTTCAATTAGCCGCCGGTGTTTGAACAAGAAACATCAACAGCGTCCCGTCAAATAAATCCCCACTGGGTCTGTTGAAAGAGCTCCACAGCACCCCCCCCCCCCCGGCTGATATGGTGGGTGAGTTCATATAAGATCATCCAGAGAGGAGACCATCAGGACCTGCTGCCCTTTTCAGAGCCCTACTCCTGCTAAACTTCATGATTTTACTCAAATAAATCAAAACTCAAAAAACAGAAGCAGAGAGTTTTGACACAGGAGTTTAGCGGCCCAGTTGGAAAAGTACCTCCCCCTAATTTGCTCTTTAACTTTACAACCTGTATAGCTACATGGCATCTGTATAGTATGCAAGAGCACACACATCAGAAAACTGTTTTTAGAGGAAAATGTATTTCTTTGAACATAATACTCAACACTATTTTCAAACCACAGGATGAAAAACTGTCAGTATGAGATATGTCAACCTTAAATATGGAAAATAATTTTATTAAAAGGATGTGATTAAAAGGATCCATTTGTTCTCTTCTACTTTCCAAGAGCAGATATTAAAAATGGGACTTTATGATATGGGTGCTTTCTTCCATCCTCTTGCTTATGACTGTGCTGAAGAAGCATAGGAGTTGAGGTGGATTTAATTAGATTGGTATGTTTGCAGTTTGGAAGAATTATGCGGTTCCCTCCGAGTTCATAGGCAACCTGGAACAACAAAATTGCCAATAAACAAAAGAGGAAAACTAGGCGAAACTTGTTAGGCACATTCTTGAGAAGCACTGAAAGTAATTACCAGGAGTTCCGATGAAAATCTAACCCACGAACCCTAAAGAAAACAGCTCTGATACCAGCGGCCCCTCGCAGATGCACATGCTCTCAGCATGTGACAGGATGGAGACTGTCACTCCCAGAAAAAAATCTCCCAGCATCCTCTTTCCCTCAGCGGACTGAGACGTAACTGTTCCTTGCTGACCCAGCATCCTCAGATTGCACTATTAATAAGCTTACTTCCTTCCGAAGGCAAGAGTTTCCCAAACAGTGGGTCAGAACCATTTGACGGGTCATGAGAGAAACTGCGGTAGGTTTGCAAAACGAAAATGGAAAAACAAAAACACAAGGACCAAGTGAAGACAGTTCACGCAGAGGACCACGTCAAAGTCAAACTAATGCCAAGATTTTTAGTTTGATCGTAAAACAAGTTACAGTGTCTGATCGAGGGGAGAAGGGCACTGGGGTGCCCCAATCAAAAGGAAAAAATGCATTATGGTTGTTTGAATTCTTTCCATTCTTTTGGAAAAACAGTCCAGATTTTTTAAAATTTTGATCAAGCTGCCATGAGAAGCTCTTTAAAGTAAAACTCATCAGGGAAAAAAAAAAACTCTGGCATACATAAAAAGGCAGTTGAGATGAACCCCTGGAAGTAAGCAGGAGAATACATATATTAAGTTACATACATATGTTTGAGTCATTATGGTATATTATGTTGTTTTCATCTGTAGATGCCAGTGGTTAGTCTGTGTGTGTGAGGGAGGAAGTGGGGAGTCTGCTTGTGTCCTTGGTTTGCTTAAAGTGCCATAGAGATGGGGCAGGACAAGGTTTGAGTCAATAAAATTTATGGGTACACACCACCCCCAGCCTCACCCCCTTTCAGAAAAAAGCGGCAGCTTGACATGGGTCTAAGAAGTGTCGGCCATGTTGATAAGTTATCCATGGTGACCAAAGCTTGACATTTGCCGGGGACGGCAGCCAAGACAAACAACATCGTCGTGTAATTAAGGCTCTTGGTTGAAGACGCTTCCATTTTCAGGCTCCCGGGTGAAATAGTTTTTGGTTTTCATCCATCGAGCCAGACGGGAAGAGACATCGGAGCGGTCACGGGCCTGTGTCGTGTGATATTTCTGTCGTCCGCTTTTGCGAATGGACCACAATGGCGTTTCCTTCCCCTTCGGGCTCGTCCCTGTCGGGTGACTTCTCAAGATATGTACCTACGCCCTTCTGTGGTCAAGGGTGACACGGGGGCAACAGCAGAGCTCTCACGCATCCAGTTTGGAAGGCTCACACGTCAAGAATGAGTCTCGTCCTCAAAGGTCCAGCTCCAAAAACGTCAAGTGCTTGAGAGCAGATTTTAGCATGTTTGACAGCAGAATTACTTACACGGTTTTCAAGACAAATTTGGATGATTTTCATTGTGATGGGAAAGTTGATAGTCTTTTCAATGAAAACTGAAAACACCAAGTGTCCTATTCCCCGCTCCCCTCCCGCGAAACCTCAATGAGTATCTGTCACGTTGGGTTCTCCAAAGCTTATGGGACGGCATGAGTCCATTCTGCGGGCAGCTGGTGGTGGATGGCCCGCCAGCCTCAGAGTGACAGAGGGCTGATGTCTGAGGCACAAATAGCAAACAGAAGCCCATTTCAAAAACACACAAGGAGCCGAAATCGTTTCGTAAACAGTTTAACCGCATGACTCCTTGTCGCTTATTGTAAAACACACTAACAGCCCGACGAGCAGAATTTATTTAAGGAGTTAGCTATAATTGAATCTCAGAATAACTGCCGAGCAAACACACACACACACACACACACACACACACACACACGTTCACACAAGGGGTGGTGAGTGCCATGCTCTTTCCTTGTAGCGTTGGAGACGCAGAAAGAACGAAGGGATATTTTTGATACCTTGGATTCTTCAGTGGCCACAAAAATTCCTGGCACTACTGACGGACCTCTTGAGGTTGCCCTGGCACGGGCCCCACCGTTAAAAAACAAAAAAAGAGTAAATTTAATTACATTTTATCTTTTTTTATGGCTAAACGTTCCCACGTGTCAGCAGCTGGCACCATAGGAGACGGACAAGAAGATATCCACACTTTTTTTTTTAAGTGAAACAAAAGAACATTATTGTACTATTCAACTTTGTCCTAAAATATTTCTTAAGTAGAAAAGCACTTTTCCATGTAGAGGCAGGTCTCATTTACGGAATATATTTACTGGGAGATATAGGCTCTGATCCCTCACTCTAACCAAGACCTCAGGCAGCTCTGTGTGTGTGTGTGTGTGTGTGTGTGTGTGGGTGCATGTGTGTGTGTGTGTGTGTGTGTGGACCCTGGGATATCTCAGCAAGTTGACAGTCCTAATTTTTGGTAGTCTTGGACATGTCTACAGGCTTGTAGTGCATGTACTGCAGATGTGTGTGTGCGTGCGTGTGCATGTGTGTTTGTGTGGGTGCATGCGAGTGAGTGTGTGTTTGTGTGGGTGCATGCGAGTGTGTGTGTATGGTTTGCGTGTGTGTGTGTGTGTGTTTGTGTGGGTGCATGCGAGTGTGTGTGTATGGTTTGCGTGTGGGTGTGTGTGCGAGTGTGTGTGTATGGTATGTGTGTGTGTTTGTTTGTGCGTGCTTCTGTGTGTATGGTATGTGTGTGTTTGTGCGTGCTTCTGTGTGTATGGTATGTGTATCTGCATGTGCGTGCGTGTGTGTGAGCAGAAACACCACTAGTGTCAGCTCCCAGATTTACTGGAGCATGGTCCGGCCCACCCTTCCTGTTGCTGGCTGCCACTGCTGATGGGGAGGCTGTTCTCATAGATTACCCACGACATAGAGAAACGCAACAGATAATGGCAAGGAACCGATTTACACAGAAACCAACAACGATAGACCTGCGCCTTTGAAAGATGCATCTTTTCATGAAAAGGGTGTAAATCCATGTAGTGATCTGATCTCATCCTGCTTTCGTAAAGCGTGAAAAAACCTGATCTAGGATCAGTTCTTCCCATCATTTCCCAAACCTGGTCGAATTATGAGCTCAAAGCCTAAGCTGATCCTAGATCAGTGCGCCTTCTCTGCTTTCATGAATATGGGCCTTGGTTTCTTCCTTTAACGTACTATCTGACTACATATGCTTTTCAATTAGCCAATCAGCAACAAGGGGAAGCATGCCAACGAGAGCTTACTTCCTGTTCTGAAATCAGACCAGCACTGAGAACCAAATCATGAATTCCAGATTCAGCAGACAGCGACAGACAACTACTCTGCGTTACCTTAATAATTAAAAAAGCAGTGGATCAAGTCATTTGTAAAAGAAATGAAGTAAAAAGTGTGTCCACCACATGTCCCTTTTACAGGGCCGCAGTACAGTCCCTGGGGATTTCTGAATCATTACCCAGAGAGAATTCCACCTGACCATCGACCACAGCAGGACTTGAACCCAGACAAAGGCTAATGCAACCTCAGGCTCTTCCCACAAAAACCGCTGAGGTGCTGGTGGTGATTTTCCAGCCAATAAACCGACACACATAACTCCAAAAGAAGTTGGGGTGGGGGGGGCGCCCGGCAGCTCCCCATTACCCCCCGCCTGCGAAAGCGCTCAAGGGCAACCATATGGAGAAGGTATCTACCGTACGATTCGATTGGCTCGGGTTCTCCCTCTACTTCGTTTTATAGCATTTGGCGCCGTTTTCAGAGGGAAAGGGAGGAAAAAAAAAAAGAGCTGCTCTTTTTGTTTCTTCCTCATGTTGGATCGCAGGTCCAGGCCAGGGCTGAGGCCTGCGTTAGCGCCACTGCCCACGGGGCAGCACTTTGCCAGGCGCCGTTGCCAAGGGCGACGTATTTACCTTGGGCCAGGGCCAGCTGTGGGGACGTCATCCGCTTCTTGACTTCCCTGCAATGGGTTGGGCCAGCCCAGGGGACAGACGCACGGCCGCTATGACTTCCTTAGCAACCATAATCAGATCCAGTATGAGGTGGTGGGACTATGACTCTGCCCAGCTTCCGGGGATAGCCTGGGCTAGCAAACTGAAGCCTGACGGAGGATTCATAACACGATGAAGCTCCAGTGCCTCAGCCAATCAAATCCATGGTAAGAAAACTGTTGCCACCAATCAGATTGCAGGATGCATGGGCCAAAAAAGTTATCCGGATTCTCTAAGCATCTGGAGTTCAGACTACCAGACTCTATACTGCCACACCAACCCCCCACCCCCAATACTCCTTCATCCCTCTCCCTCTCGTTCTGGCACAAGATGGCCGCCGTTCATCACCCATGTGGGAGCCACACACTGGTGGTTGTCTTAACAAATTTATCCCACTCCCCATAAACCGCCGTGAAGATGAAAGGCGAGAGTAATCACCGCTTACTCACTCCCCCCGTGCTGGGTTCGGTGCAAAACATGCTGTTTGGAGAGGACTTCTCTGTTCTTTGTCCGAGAAGTCGAGACGCTCCAACCTTACCATCCAGGAAAAGCAGTTTCATTAGCGGTGACTCCACACCATCGATCTGTTTATTAATTCACATCTCTGAACGCTGTTCACAGAGGTGTGACGTAAGTAACATCTGCTTTTGCCGGTAATGGAATTAGTGCCTGTATTTTCAACCAGTCTGAATCAAATCGCCACCTTCACTTTGTGTGAATAGTGTGAATGGTGATTGGAGAATATTGATTATGTCCCATTAAAAAAAAGTGGGTGGCTTTGTTGCTCAGAACTGCACTGTTTTTATTAGGCTCATAGCCGACAGTCCTGGTACGTGGCAGTGGACTCCATGACTGAAGAGAGTGAGAGGCCATAATGATGGACCTAGCCTGACTTGGCAGGCTCCAAGCTATGAACCTGACAAACTGCTGTCTCCATTGCATTGTTACACCCCTCAGCTTTTCGAGTATGCGCTTTCCTGACAAACTAACAGAAGTCAGCTCCTCCTTCTGAATACTCATGATCTTCTGTTGGCAAGAAACTGCTTTGAGATGGGCTATTAGGATCAGCCAGCAAGTATTCTGGAGACCTTTCTGCATTAAATGTACACATACAAAAACTTTTTTTCTGGGCCAACAAAATGTAGGCTCAGAAATCCAAGGGCTATCACTGAGCTTGCCAAAAAAAGGTCTTTCAGACACGCTGACAGAGATTGAGTGTCTGGACTGGATGCTACAGTGAGTAGGTTCATGCAGGGCTGGTTTAAGTTTTTTCAGGTGAGGCTGCAGTTTTGCTGTGTCTCTGTTTTAATTCCCACAATTGGTTCACTTCCTGACACAGGCTTACCAAATGGGGTCACATTCCTGTATAAGACTATTAAAATAATTAAAATGTGTTGAGTTGATTTTTTTTTTTCATCTCCACTGACTACAGGTCAAAGGGTTCAGTAATGCAAACTCTTCGCTACCAGTTTTAAACACAGGTTGAGAGCTGCTTCTGTGCTCATGTGAAGTTCAGAGCCAAAATCTGCAGCAGAACTACATATTAAAGTAATTATACTGGAAGCTGTTCCAGTCATTCAGAAAACCCCTTTAGTCTTATTCATTGTTTTTACATGGCAAGTGCAACGCCTCCCTTACAGTAATGGAATAGCCTGTCCAAAATGACGCTAAAATACAGCGGTCAATATAGTTCACATGACTTTCTTGAAAGAAATTGCAGTTTATGAAAATCACAGTTATTTGTATATATATTTTTTGTATGTCTATAAAGTTTTATAATATCTATTTCAGTGTTGATTATAGATTTTACATAAAGTACACTTTCTTAAAGGCTTGAAAAATGTATCCCCAGAAGGGTGGTATTATAATATAAGGGAAAATGCAAGCCTTTTGGGGTAAGTTACTGTGTCAACACAGTGTGTATGGCAGTACAGTCAACTGTCTCACTAACTAACTGAAGTAGCTGGGTATTTCTGCAACAGGAGCATTGAACCAGAGCGAAATCTATGGTTACCAGGGGTCTGGAGACGTGGGCCGGGAGAGGTGGGGGGCCAGGGGGGTTAATGGAGTCCAGATGTGGCCCAGGGCAGACACGGTCCTCTGTGCGAGGTAAAATTTGAGAAATTGAAAGGGGTGGGGGGGGGGTGGGTGGGGGCGATTTATCTCCATTTCTGCCCCCATCACTCACCCATTCCACTCACGGTACCTTAAATTAGCCCTCCACTACAAGGAAGTAAGTAAGAATTGCCCTCTGTGTACCCCCATTCACTCCCCCAACCAACCCTCCCCCACCACTCCACCCCCCCAAAAAACCTTCCTTTGTGTTAATAAGCTGACTACAGACTAGGAAGGCCAAAAACCGAAAGCTGAAATCCAATAAACTCCCGTGAGACTGTTTATTAGTTCCTATTATCCGCAAGGTACTGGAGATCATGAGGTTTTCATGTTGATGAGAGCCAAGAACAAAGATCAATGCTGACCTTCAAAGTTATGTTCATGTTTTTTATCATGCCTCTGGACGAAGCATGAGGGGTCAGTTACAATGCTAAGCTTTTTTTTTAACAGATTATAGGGCTGGGCTGTTTTTTTCCACTGGAGAAAATGAGGTAAAGCACAGAACTCCAGGAGTTGACCAAAGAGGTGTCTAAGGTTGGATTCAAACCCGCAACCTCAAACCCACCAACCTCAGGTCTAAAGTCACAAGGTCTGAGGGCCACACCGCCCTCCACCACAAGTACACAAAACACCCACTTGTTATTTTGAAACAATCCTTATCCCATAATTACACAGGACAGATAAGCTTCACCCAGCTCTCCTCATGCCTGCATATACTACTGGATCCATGTTATTCATTGCTAGGAAAACAAGGCCCTGATTGGCTGCCACTCTACCCCTATGTGTCTTGTGATCCAAAACACCATGGTAACCCCCAGGGTTCCACAAACATCACACAAGCTCATTGGTGGATTGATGATGCCCCTGTGGTTCAATGCGGGTCCTGATTGGCTGCCACTCTAACCCCCCCCTACCCCAAATCCCTGGTGATCCAAACGGCATGGTAAACCCCAGGTGATCCCAGAACTAGGTCCCGAAAATATCGTATGAGCTCATTGGTGGATTGATACGGCCCATGTGCTTGGTCTCAACACCCTCCCATATCCCTGGCACAGGATTTTGATTAGCGGATGACATGAAACATGTGTCGGCCTCATGGGCTGGTCTGGAGCGGTTAACTCATTCGTGCTCCACTCCTTTTATTTAAACAGCGCCTGGAATCTCATGCCCAAATTCCGGCCCATACGGGAAAGGGCCAGCACTGTCAAAGGGCATGGGACCTTTTGCCCCCAAAACAACCCGGATTGTTAGCGTTAGCTCGTAAATTCTCAATCGCCCTGAGGCACAGTGAAAGGGGCTATTGATGACCGTGTTCCTGTCCCGACGTTCTTTCTGGATTGCCGAAATACCAGCTAAAGACTCAACATGTATTATTTAGCATTCTAGTCAATGTTAAGAAACAGAGACTTATACCCATCTCCAAGGTTACAAAGATCTTGACATGGGACGCAGTACGTACAAGTGGACAATGATTTTTTTGAAGTGCAACAGAAACGACCACAGGTGTTTCCCGAAATTCCGGAAAACAAAACAGGAGAGCCGCGAGCTTTGCGGGGTAATGTTCTGAAGATTAGCGGTCTCCCCGGACCACCGGCCTGTCATCACAGGACTAATGCCGCAGTGATTTCGCACAGGCAGAGGGATGTTAGCCTTCAGCCGCGTCCCGATGTTTTCTCTCCGGGCCTGGCGTCCCTGTGCAGAGTTACAGAGATTCGACATGGCGTCCAGGACCTGTTTAATGTTCTTGGAGGTAGGTGGTGGAAGCCAAACATAAACCGCACGGGGTTTAACGTTAAAAACATCCCACAAGGGTTCAGGAGAAACAGCTGCTGGACTGGAAGGACACTCCAACCCCCCTCCCCGCCCCCCACCACCCCATTCTCCGCCCAAACCAACAGACCAGATAAGATAACAAAGCTGGTTCTGAATCTGGCAGATCACTTTGGAGAGACGGGCCAGAAAAAAAAACCTTTGATGTCCTTGTCAAAGCAGCACAAAAACATGACCACTGGGACGTTAGCCTAGGAAGTTCAACGCTCTTTCCAAACGGCTTTGTTTAGAGAGAAATCAATAATGCACTTAGCGATTTATATATTTATATACTTATTTATTATAACGGCACAGCTTCTGACGCTCTTCTTGAGCGTTTCCCATGCGAAATGTCACGATTTGGCCCCCCTTTAACAAAGCCCAGCTGATCTTGTTAAACATTTGGATTCACCACCATTCGCTGTACAGGCATCCAAAGGGTAGCAGGCGGTTTAATGCCCCTGATTTTTTACATGCTTTCTGTGAAGGATACTGCAAAGCAACCACATGCTACACAAGCATGACATAGGCATTTATGAGCTAAGAACTATGCCGCCATCCTTTGTATCAATAGGCTTTATAATGACACACAAAAACGTCATTGTGATGTCACATACATGGATGCTGGCGGACCCATATTGTCATGAGCCCATTTCAGTTGACATAGCATTTATGAAGTTTAGTGCTTGTGATGGCTGTCATGGTTACATGCCTTTGTGATGTCACACTCTTTCAGATGTTAGAACTGGGCTTTTAGCTTGCAAGTTGCCGGTTCAATTCCCAGGCGGTGCACCACCAGTTCACATAACATGCTGAAAATCAACTTCTTCTCAAAGAGGCTGAATAAATGGGTTTAATGAGGTTCAAACATAAATAAAGAGAGTTGTGCAAGGTGCTCTGGATAAGAGCATCCACTAAATGTCCGGATGCGAATGTACACAACAGTCATTATCTTTGCAGTTTGCTGATTCATCTTTTTGGCTTGGGGTTTGGACAACCACTGGGTGACCCCCACCAGACCCCCCCCCCCACCCCCTTCATCCAACTAATACAGCAGAGTATGCTAACTACTAGCACTCAGCCAAATAGCTCCTTCATCGGCACTGCATTGAGAGGAGATGGAGGGGGTGGGTGGGGTGCAGCGGGTGGCCAGTGTTTAACACAGCCTGATAAGATGCTGATAGTCACAGTCGTTTATCAGGGCTCCTAGGACGGCGTGTCGTTCGCTAATCGTATCTCCTCTGACCTTATGTCAGAGATGAATGCATTGGTCCGGCCCCCAGCACACAGTGAGTACTGGACAGGGCACTTGGCTGACCATATTTCCAGTGGCTTTAAGTACAGGACATCTGTAGGGTCGCCTGATTTCTACTTTGCTTTGACCGGGCTAAGGGAAAGTATTTGTTTGAGCGGGTGCTGGTGAAACATTGCTGAAGGAAGAGAAGGAATACGGTGGTCACAGACACATATCAGCTGAACGCATGGGGAGAAAAAATAACCACGTACAATTTACAGATTGCAAAAGACGCAGGATATCTGGCCCTTTTTCTCAGAAAAAAAGTGGGAAAACCTGGGAAGGGGTTGACAGAGGACAGTTCTGAGAAGTTTCCTGGAAGAATGTTCACCCAGACGTCAGCTTACTGCCCTGTATCAAGGCTTGTGTTGCTCTCTCTTAGACACTGCTCAAATCTGTACCATACTAGGACAGGCTGGAAGCAAAATCTTAGATGAGACCATCTGCTTCATAACTTAATAAATATATGGACTCGCTTCAGTTGAGATTTGTCCAGAACTTTGATTTGAAAATATTTTCATTAATTAATTTTTAAGATGAAATGAGTTGGGGAAGAGAAAAGACAAACCTTTCCATTTCATCATGAGTCAAAAGTTAGGGACGAATGTTGATTTAAGCCAAGCCAAATCCACGCAACAATTTATCTTACAGCGACTCATCATATGTAATGTGTTTTCACTGCTTCCTTTTTTTATCTGTCCAGTTCCATGCTTGCTTGTTTTAGCTTAACTGCCTTTATAAAAGGCTATCCACTGACAAGTGGTGAAATTAGCGTAAGCTATACAGTATGGCACAATGCATCTGATGGCATTGTAAGTAAATATAAATAAATTAAAACTAAACATATACCTCATTTTTCTTCCTCAAGTTCAGTTCTTTTTAGAGCCTGCTTTGGCAGCTCTCTTTGTTGGCGTATCTGAGTCCTTTCAGGAGAGTCCGTTTGATTGAGAAACTCTTAGCGCTCTCGCGCGGCAGAAGTGCTAAACGTGTTAGCCCCATAACCAGGGGAGTACTGAGACAGTTCTAGGAAACTAAAATTATTAGCTGGGTGGACCACCCAATGAACTTTCTGTGTTACCCATTTGGGAACCTTCCGTGTGTGTGTGTGTGTGTGTGTGTGTGTGTGTGTGTGTGTGTGTGTTACGCAGGTCTACAGATTTGGCCCAGGAACACAGCGGACCCCTATGTGTTAACGGACAGGGACCTACACGTTTCCAAAGCATGATGGATATGGACCCCCCCAGCCTAATGCCCCTGCACCCCCTACACCCCCATAACACCCCCCGCTCCCCCGACACCATCCCTAATCCTGTCACCCTGCTCACCCTGCCTTGGAAAAAAAAAAAAGAAAAAGAAAAACACAGAAATGTGAGGATGTTTTGTTTTTACTGCGGCAAAAGTGTCAACCGATTTATCATCGGGAGCTGCCACAGCTGGGGGGGTGAGAGAGGGGGAAGAGAGAGGGATATAAGAAGAAATGGAATGGTGGAGAGAGGAAGACAGAGTGAGAGAGATTGAGAATGAGGAGGAAGAGTGAGAAGGATGAAGTGAAAAGGACAGAATGAGAGAGAAGATAAGGTGTCACAACACCCAAAATGGGTGGAGCCTCCATAAGCAACCTGTAACACCCGGATTTGAACCAATCCGATTGGTTGCAACAAGTCAATGATTGACAGCCAGTTGTATCTCCACCTCATTTAGCCCCTCACTAGTGTTGAAGTTTCACGGTCAGACGGCTGCCTCTCTCCACCTGCCCTCCCACTCCTCCCCACTACATCTTTTCCAGTGAAAAGAAGTGCAGTCTCGTCTCTCGAACATTATCCTCCTTTCAAACGGGTGGGGGTGGGAGTTGGTGGGTTTGTGGGGGGGTCTGGTTGTCATCACATTGGGGGTTTGATCAGAGGCTGCAGAAAGTCGAAAAAAGCCCCAAAAAAAAGCCCAAAGTGCGGGGATTTTCATAGCGTTTTGGGTGCATGATGCTCATCTGGAACACGTCTTTCATTAATTTCACACGCGATGCCGCGCTACAGCCTGGAACACGAGCGTCTCTCTGCACATGAAGTCTAACTCCTGTGAATCTCTGCACTACCGCCTGTGTCAGCGAGACAACCGAGCATATGGAATAACCATATATCATATCTTTAGAAGGCAAAAGTTAATATTACACCTGAAAGTTCTTTTCTAAACTAAATATTTGTCAGGTTGCAATGCATGTTGACCAAACTACAAAATACACTTTAGAAATTATCCATATTTTGTAGCGCATGAAAAACATGTTAGGCATAGACCCCCCTGGATATTGTCTGTTTTCTCCCAGGGCGACCAAGTCTTTGAGTCTTCTGTCTAACCCTTCTTTTTCAAGCTTCCACCAGCTCTCACCCTAACCCCCCTCCACCCTCCACCCCCTCACCCCCTCACGACAAATGTTTGAACAGCGATAGACCATCAGCCCTTTACAAGTGCTCCCTGGCATGGTTCACCGGGCTATTAGGTGATGTTTTCAATTGGTTTTCCTCAAAAAAAAAAAAGATAATCTCTCCAGCTCTGTACTGGGCAGGAGAGGGGCTTTTGCTTTGCTTTTGCAGATGCTAAAAGCACAGAGACACGAGGGCCCCGGGGGTTCACCACTCCTCTCCCATAAAATGCCAAACGCAGCGTCCGTGAAGGACCAACACACGCACGCTACCCCCCTCCTGCTTTCCCCGTTAATCACTGAACGTCGGACGGGAGCGGATACGAGCTGGAAAATGATGCTCGGCGTGCGCGAAAACATCCAAGTTTCCAAAAACACACAACAAACAAGTTTCAGGAAACAGGCATCGCATCACAATCTGACTGCTGCAATCTGCAAGGAAGCATTTTACGGCGTTCTGGAGAACACCACCGGATGGGGAAAATCAAAAGTTAAAAATAAAACTGAGTGTCATTTTTTTGGATTGCACCAACAGTTGTCAGATCCAAGATTACTTGCCTCTCCCTGTCTTGTACACTTTTCAGCAAACTCACTACAGTTGACATAAAGCCTACACACTTATAGCTAACTCACTACAGTTGACTTAAAGCCTACACACTTATAGCTAACTCACTACAGTTGACTTAAAGCCTACACACTTATAGCTAACTCATTTAAGTCAACTTAAAGCCTGCACACTTATAGCTAACTCATTTAAGTCAACTTAAAGCCTGCACACTTACAGCTGACTCACTAAAGTTAACTTACAGCCTGCACACTTACAGCTGACTCACTAAAGTTAACTTAAAACTTGCTGTTCACAGACAGATTTTCAATGCACAAGCAATGGTTCATCTCAACTCTAATCTCATCTGCAGAAACGTTGTGGAAACCCTGTGAGAGAGAAATGGTTTCTACTGCAGGACGCTCAGGATAAGGTGCCCCTCTCGCACTCACCTGAGACCAGCGGCATCGCCCAGGACTCAGCAAAAGGACGCAGTCTGTCCGTGTCACCCCTGGCTGGATTCAGGAGTCCCCCTCGTCAAAGAGAAGCTCAGCCCAAACAGGAGCGATTCGCCTTAAGAGTCAGGCTGAAGGAGACCAAAACAAACACCAAACGCTCTCCAAACGCTCTCCAGATAAATAAATAAGAGAAGCAGGAATGTTCAGCAGGAGGAAAAAAAAAAAAGAAATACTAAGAAAAAGTACAACAGTCCCTTTTTGATTTTGTGCTGCTGTTGTTTTGAAATTTGCAGATTTTTGGGGGCACAACAGGGGGGTTCCCGGTGTGTCAAGGTTCCCGAAAAAGAGTTCTAGAGGCGCAGAAGGGCAGAGGTGGTGGCTTCCTTTTCGGAGAGAGAGAAAAGGAGTAACGGAGCTCTCTCTTTCGCTCTCTCTTTCGCTCTCTCGCTCTCTTTCTCTCCCGGCTCCCCACAGCAGTGGCAGGAAAAGCTGTCATACAATCCCCTCACTGAGACGGAGGGAAAAAGAGGGAGGAACAGCCAAAAATGGGCCGGACTACGGGGGGAGGGGGCGGGGGTGTTGGGGGGTGAAGGGGGGGGGGGGGGGTGTCCTTCCACTCTGTTGTTAAGGAAACAGTTAGGAAAGCCAGCTCCAAAACCCATTAACTAAGATTTTCCACACTGAGGAAAACATGACAGAGAGAAAAAAAAAAAAAGAGAAAGAGAAAAAGAATGACAGAAAGAAGGAATCAGAAGAGTTATCAGTTTGGATTTACCGGGGGGCAAGAGAGCTCACAGAGAGGGCTCAGCTCTCTCTAATTAAAAGTGAAGACGGAAAAAAAAAGAAAAAGGGGAAAATGGAAAACTTTTCTGAGTTTCATTTTAACGCTTGAGCTGGACTCTGATATGTGAACTGGGCAGAGAGCGGAGAGAAGGAGAAGGAGAAGGGGAAAAGAATCGCACAGAACATTCCTTGGACTAAACCCCACACAAACGCATGTCATCTGAATCTCATGACGGGTCCGTCTGCGCACAAAATCATCTCTGATCGGGAACCGGGAGCAGCCTCAATCAGGGACGATCTTAAACAAGCCCATTACCACATGCACAGCTATGCAGAGTGGGCGTTGGATCAGCTTATGCAGAAGCACACTGAATCGGGGGGGTTGGGGTTGGGGGGGGGGTTGTCTCCAGACCCCATATTCACTGAGGCACATGCCCTAGGAATATTTTGCTGCACCCCAATAAATGATCATGAAAAATAATGCTTTTTTTTGCAGTTTATAATAAAATGTATCATAAAGTGCACGTGAGCACTGGAGGCCTGTCCCCTGCAGTGCTCTGCGTTCAGAGACTCCCCAGCACTGAGCAGCGGGGGCGGGGGGGTCTGGGGGGGATGGTGATGAACTCTCACACACATCGACACACTTATAGACCGTGACACTTATTTTCACACATTCCAGATAACTGAAAATGTGTGCACCAGCGCACTTTAACACTTCTGAAATGCGTAATTATTCGCTGTGCTGTTTTTTTTTCCCCTCCACCTCTTGATGAACTGAAAACATATGCATCCTATCTTCTTTATCTATTTTAAAAATCTTTATAGTTTATGTGACATCACATCTTAAGTATGCAGTAAAATGTTCAGTGATAAATCAACTCCGTGAGAGTATATTATACTATGGCAGAGGTCACATGTACTCTGTGAGGGAGTGTATGTAATCTCTACTGGATTCATATTAACTCTGTTAAGAGTTAAATCAGAACATAAATTTCACTTTGTATGTTTCAATATATGTAAAAAAACTTTAAAAACTTAAACTTAGTCAACTCTCAACATCATGCCCTGAAAGTTGGGCCATTCATTCCTTGAGCTGTTGGTTATGACAGCAGGATGACCTCGCTGTATGACATCACAGTGCACGGTGAAACCCCATTGGTGGAGCCACCCCTGAGCACATAGTTACAGAGGCCCGTCGCCCTGCTGTGGGGAGGTAATCCCATTCAGGGTTAAACCTGGGGCCCAGAGGCCATAAATCCCAGACCGCAGGTTCACACCTGGATCCTGACTCTACCTGCCTGCCACTCGGTTGCTACGGCAACCCCATGTGACACGCCTCCAGAGAAACAGAGTGTGGTACAGAGCACTGAAGATCCAGTCATTGGCCAGGATCCAATCAAATGAACTTAGTTTCTTTCAGGACACATGCAATTCAATCAAATGGACTTCAGTGTCTGCAAGCGCTTATGCAAATCAATCAAAGGAACTTAGTCTCTGTAAGGTTTCTAAGTCATTCTAGATAACGGCAGCTGGTGAATACCAAACTTGTCTAATCTAAATGTAACTGGAAGGGGGTGTAAATAAGGCAGATAAGTGTATCACAGAAAATTCCTGTCTGAGGTGACCTGGGGGTAGGCAGGGGGTTTGGATAAAAGTGGATTTTTTTTGGGTGACATATTTTGTCTCTTTGTCGGAGGTGAGGTGTGTGTGTGTGTTGGAGGATGGGGGATTGGTGAGGTGTGTATGTGTGTGTGGGGGGTTTGATTCTTTTCTGGGAACCCCAAACATCGAAAGGAACCCCAGTCCTAAACGAGCTCTACTGCAGGAACCCCAGTCCTACATGAGCTCTACTGCAGGAACCCCAGTCCTAAACGAGCTCTACTGCAGGAACCCCAGTCCCAAACGAGCTCTGCTGCAGGAACCCCAGTCCTAAACGAGCTCTGCTGCAGGAACCCCAGCCCTAAACAAGCTCTGCTGCAGGAACCCCAGCCCTAAACGAGCTCTGCTGCAGGAACCCCAGCCCTAAACGAGCTCTACTGCAGGAACCCCAGTCCTAAATGACCTCTACTGCAGGAACCCCAGCCCTAAATGAGCTCTACTGCAGGAACCCCAGTCCTAAACGAGCTCTACTGCAGGAACCCCAGTCCTAAACGAGCTCTACTGCAGGAACCCCAGCCCTAATCGAGCTCTACTGCAGGAACCCCAGTCCTAAACGAGCTCTACTGCAGGAACCCCAGCCCTAAACGAGCTCTACTGCAGGAACCCCAGTCCCAAACGAGCTCTACTGCAGGAACCCCAGTCCTAAATGAGCTCTACTGCAGGAACCCCAGTCCCAAACGAGCTCTACTGCAGGAACCCCAGCCCTAAACGAGCTCTACTGCAGGAACCCCAGCCCGAAATGAGCTCTGCTGCAGGAACCCCAGTCCTAAACGAGCTCTACTGCAGGAACCCCAGTCCCAAACGAGCTCTACTGCAGGAACCCCAGTCCTAAATGAGCTCTACTGCAGGAACCCCAGTCCCAAACGAGCTCTACTGCAGGAACCCCAGTCCTAAATGAGCTCTACTGCAGGAACCCCAGCCCTAAATGAGCTCTACTGCAGGAACCCCAGCCCTAAACGAGCTCTGCTGCAGGAACCCCAGCCCTAAACGAGCTCTGCTGCAGGAACCCCAGTCCTAAACGAGCTCTGCTGCAGGAACCCCAGTCCTAAACGAGCTCTACTGCAGGAACCCCAGTCCTAAATGAGCTCTACTGCAGGAACCCCAGCCCTAAATGAGCTCTACTGCAGGAACCCCAGCCCTAAACGAGCTCTACTGCAGGAACCCCAGTCCTAAACGAGCTCTGCTGCAGGAACCCCAGCCCTAAACGAGCTCTGCTGCAGGAACCCCAGTCCTAAACGAGCTCTACTGCAGGAACCCCAGCCCTAAACGAGCTCTACTGCAGGAACCCCAGCCCTAAACGAGCTCTGCTGCAGGAACCCCAGTGCTAAATGAGCTCTGGCGCACAGAGGAAGCGAAGCAGCACAGAAGCGCTAATTAAACTCATATGCAGGGCTGCGCCCGTCACTCCTACAAGCGCCCCTTTCATTCCCAAACTGGAAGAATTTACAAATGGGGGAAAAAAAGAAAAAAGAAAATGCTTCTTTCTCTTCCCCCTCTCTCCACCTCCTTCTCTCTTTCCTTCTCTCCCTCTGTTTCTCCATCCCTCTCTTTCTGTCTCTCCCCCTCTCCCTTTTCATTCTTGCTCTCTTTCACTCCCTTCCCCCTCTCTCTCCCTCTTTTTATCTCTCTAATTCTCTCTCCTCAGTCCAAATCTCTCTCTGTCTCCCCTCTCTTTCTATCCCTTCCTCTCTCCTCTCTCTCCTTTCCCTCACTCCCTCCCTCTCTCCTCTCCCTCTCCCTCTCTCCCTCATCTCTATCTGTCTCTCCCTCTATCTCTCCTCTCCCTCTCTCCTCATCTCTGTGTCCCTCTCTTTCTCTCCCTTCCCCTCCATCTTATCTTTGTCTCTTTTCTCTCTCTGCCATCCCTCTCCCCACCTCTCTCTCTCTCTCTTCTTTCTGTCCCCCATCTCTCTCCCTCTCTCCTCTTTCTCCCCCCGTCTCTCTGAGACCATGTGTTGAGTAAAACTGCCTCTCATGGCGGTGATTAAGAGTGGGTCGATGCTAATCCAAAAGAAGCAAACGCGATACGATGCTCTGAGGACTCAAAGTCTGTCAAAGTTTTTTTCTTTTTCCCTGACTCTTCATCTTCTTTGTCTTTTTTTCTTTTTCCTCTTTAGGTAATTCATCTCAATTAATATCAATTCCCTCTGCATCATGCAGCCAAGTCCGATTCGGAAACGGCTCCTCTGGAAGGCTCGACTGAGACCCCCAACCCCTGGCCGGTCCAAGGGGCTGTTTGAACCGCCGGATTCTTCCAGCCCAAACCCCCCCGATCCAGATGTCCCCCGTTTATTCCCGGGCTTCCCATTTTTTCCCAAATCAAGGGTTTGGAAAGGAAGGAGGGTGAGAGGCTTGGCAGAATTCCAGACTCTTATTGCTGGAAGAACGGAGCCTGGACCCGGGACTTCCTGTTAATATTAAAAATATATTGAAATATGTTGAGAATGAATTAACCCGATCAGAGCAGCCATTGGCAGAGTAGCATTGTAGCAGCAGTGCACAATGAGAGCTGAGGCTAGTCTTAACCTGCACAGCTTCAGTGAATATCCAGCTATATAAATGTGTATGTCTGTGTAGGCTCTGTATGTGAATATGCATAAGTGACTCAATGTAAAGGTAATATTGTATAATTCCACAGTACACTGTAAAGGCAAATATGTACAAAATTCACAATTGTTTTGCAATACTGTAATATATATCTGCTTTTACCAAAAAAAAGCAACATTGCTGTTGAATATTGCATATTTATCATTATATTAAATGTATGTGTATATTCAGTGCAGTTCATTTTCCACTTGAAAGTTTTAAGGAGAACTTTTGAGGCTTCGTTGTAACACCCCCCCCCCCACCCCTCCTCCCATATTCCAGGATCCTGGAGTTTTTGCTGGGTCGGCAAAGTCTGCCCTCTGCTCCGGATCACATTCCAGCCTGGAGCCCCTCACCCCTGACAGGTGTTCCTGGCCCCGTGCCAGATTTACTGTCCGGAGGGCGCGCCTGTGTAATGTAAGAGGGGAACTACACACTCACGTCCGCTCAGTACCTACAGTCCACTACGCTCAGATATACTCACTACTTACAGCCCTACACTCTCAGATATACTCACTACTCACAGCCCTACACTCTCAGATATACTCACCACTCACAGCCATACACTCTCAGATATACTCACTACTTACAGCCCTACACTCTCAGATATACTCACTACTTACAGCCCTACACACTCAGAGATATTCACTCCTTACAGCCCTACACTCTCAGATATACTCACTGCTTACAGCCCTACACACTCAGAGATATTCACTCCTTACAGCCCTACACTCTCAGATATACTCACTGCTTACAGCCCTACACTCTCAGATATACTCACTACTTACAGCCCTACACTCTCAGATATACTCACTGCTTACAGCCCTACACACTCAGAGATATTCACTCCTTACAGCCCTACACTCTCAGATATACTCACTGCTTACAGCCCTACACTCTCAGATATATTCACTACTTACAGCCCTACACTCTCAGATATATTCACTCCTTACAGCCCTACACTCTCAGATATATTCACTCCTTACAGCCCTACACTCTCAGATATACTCACTGCTTACAGCCCTACACTCTCAGATATACTCACTGCTTACAGCCCTACGCTTTCAGAGATATTCACTATTACAGTCCAACAACCCTCATGTATTCAATACTTACAACTCTACATTCTCATGTATTCACTGCTTACACTTCTAAATCCTCACAGATATTCACTTCTTACAGCCTTACAACCCTCAGATACATTCAGTTCTTGCAGCTTTCTGAAAGGGGACACTGTGTTTCCAACTAGTTCCATAAACTCTATGTCATCAATTTCAATTTCAATGTTGGGAAAAAGGAGTAGGAAGACTGTAAAAATCTACCTTGAGTGTACTATGGTGCTTTAAGGTTATGTTTTGGGTTTATGTAAAGAGACAAATATGGTTAGCCGTAATACTGACAACTCTGTAACGTCTGTGCTATTTTCTCCACTATCGTCCTTTTCCTTTTTGCATCCATTTCTGGAAGGCTCTCTGGATAACAGTATCTGCTAAATGGCCAAATGCTAATGGAGAATGTGTATTTGTGGGAGGGAGGGTGCCTGTCAGGACTAACGAAACTCAGACATCCCAGCACCGCTTTGCACGGGGGAAGTAATTAGTTAAGCGTTTGTAATGTCGAGGATGGAGACTTGCGGTCTGTGCTGTGGAACGAGGACAGAGCCAGCTAACGCCGAACGCTTCCAGAGCATAAGAGAAGACTGAGTCTGCCTATATTTACCTTATTTACAGCATTGAGCCCTTCTTATCCAGAGCGGACTCCACGGTTTTGCATGTTTACACACTATCCATTCATACAAAACGCATATTTACTGAAGCAATTTTGGGCGAAGCACCCTCACTCAGGGTTGCATGAATGTGCAATTGAGCCGACTGTCTCCAGGTTATGAATACGGCCTGATAAATGTCATGCTACACTGCCACCTGAAGTCCCCGTTTCGTTATGTGATAAAGCACTGACAGGTAAATTCCCAGACAAAGTTTTGGAATGTCTTATTATTCCAAACAAGTTCTGTCAAAGACATAGATAGAAAAAAAGGGTTTCAAGTAAATAATGTGACAGAGACATCCAAGAACGTGGACACATTCATATTTTGGGAACATTTTTTGGGAATTTTCTGAGAAGGGAGGGAGAGAGGCAAGAACTGTGTAAGGGGGAGAGTATTTTTTTTGAGGGGTAGAAAGAACCACTGCACCTCTTATATTTTGGGGTGTTGAGACCCATATCCTGAAAAATAAAAACAGACAGACAGAAGCGGATGAGCCAGGGGCTGCAGGTGTGTCGGAGATATAAACAGCAGAGGTGTGTGTGTGTGAGAGAGATTCCTGACAAGATTGCGCTTGTCCACTGATAGCCCCATGAAGGTGAAACAAGGAGACGCGGCAGGAGTCAGACAGTTGAAAGACACCGGGGTCACGAGACTCATTCGAACCCTGAGCTCTGTTTCTCATTCCTCAATCTATCTAAACACATGTCAAAATTATATCTGCTTTCAGTAACCAATGAAAAAAAAAGATAAAAACGACAGGACTGGATTCACTCAGAGGTGGTGAAATTAATTGTGAAGATGTGGAGAGGAAAGCTGAAGATTTATAGTGAGTGGAACCAGACCTGAGTCTTTTAAAAAAGGGAAATACTCTCACATGTCCCTGTGCTGGGTTTTCCAGGAATACAAGTGAATGTCTCTGAATTTCACAGCTCCTGGACTTTTCACTTCTTTTGACTCCGTTAACTTTGGATGATTTTAAAGACCATAAACAGAGACTGTCTTGCCCACACACACACAGACACGTGCACACACACACACACACACACAGACACACACACACACACACACACACACACACACACACACACACACACACACACACACACACAGACACGTGCTCACACACACATGCACATGCGCACACACACACACACACACACACACACACACACACACACACACAACACACACACACACACACACACACAGACACGTGCTCACATACACACACACACAAACACACACACACAGACACGTGCTCACATACACATGCGCACACACACACACACACTCACTTACACACACACACACACACACACAAACACACACATGCACACATGCGCACACACACACACTCACTTACACACACATACACGCGCTTGCATACACATGCACACATGCACACACACACTCACACACTCACACACGCAAACATACACGCGCTTGCACACACATGCACACACACACACACGGACATGCACACACACACACACACACACACACACACACACACACACACACACACACACACACACACACACACACACACACACACACAGTGTTGATAAGCATCTGCTCTGCTGGGTGCTCCAGTGCGTTTGCCTGTAAACTCTTCCACACTAATGGCTGCCTCTGAAAAGCAGATCCCAGCTCTATCAGCTGCTGATCAGATAACAGGACAGGATGATGTCAGCAGCCATGAGTCTCTCACCCGCCTCACACTCAGACAAACTACATAAGGGCTAGATTCAATCAAACACACTCGTGTGTCTTTAAGGGCATTCACTATTCAATCAAACACACTTTAAACTCTGTAAAAGGTATATGCGATTCAATCAAATACACTTTAGACCCTTTAAAAGGTATATGCTGTCCAGTCAAAGAAGAAGCATTCCAAAGGATCTGTTTGTTTGCATCTACTGCAATATAACAAAGTCAAATTAACTGATGCTGCAGTGTAAAGCTTGTTTTGATTGAATTGCACATACCTATAAACAGACTAAGTGCATTTGTTTGAATCCAGCCCAGAGCCTTTCATTAAATGGCCAGGCTGTCACAGTATGCTTACAGTATACCTTTCAAAAGAGACTACAGCTGGAGGACATTCTCCCAGCTCCTTTTATCCCATAAACACGTATCGCTTTCAAAAGCCTGAAACCCGTGCGAGGAGCTAATCTCTCACCTGTAACAAGTGATATTGTAAAAAAGAAAAAAGGAGAGAGAACGTGACAGAGGGATGGAGGTTTTAAAAGCGGAAAATGGAGGGAGGACAGGAGATGTGAGATCCGTCTGGCTCGACGCGTTCGAGCTCCCTGCCAGCAAAGACTGCCTTGGCGTCTCCCTCCTTTTTTTTTTTTTTGGCGCTTGGCGAACCTGCCAAAAAACATCCATCAGGCTTCCCTGAAGACGAAGCCCACACCTCTAAACATGAAAACACATGTCAGCCCCCAGCGCCCCCCCCACGCACACACACACGCCCCCATTAAAGAGAAAAAGAGATAAGACGCTTCTGCCAGGTGCTTTTTTTTACAGCAGGCATATGCTTTCTTAATTAGCTTCTCAATATGCCCCCACCATTGAAGAACAGGGCTCAGAATCTCATCCAAGCTCCCCAAGCTCCCACGCCCCCATTTCTCCCCTCCAACCCCCCTCCCCCATTATGAAACCGTTATGATTTCCTGGTTATTATATTCTACAGTTTTGGGTGGGTATGCCACTTACGGATGGAAGTTCCCTGTTACAACTTACTGCCAATTCATTGCTTGTTTGTATTGTTAGTGCTTTGTGTGATGTTGCATAATCATATATTATATGATTGTCTGGTCTGGCAATGTCATTAGCCTCTCGTCCGGCCCTATTGCTGTATTAATCAGGTGAACGCATGTGTCTTCCCACTCTGTGAGTCATTTGGGATAACAGCATCTCATCTGCTAAATGACTGTAATACAACAGTTTATCACTTCTCTCAGGCCCCAAAACTGAGCCCTGCACATCGGTAAAGAAATCAAATACATTGAAAACACATTGAAGCAAAGCATATCATTACAATGAGAATATACTGTGCAACGCTTGAATTTTCAAATTACATGACTCAATACATAACTGTATTTAGTAATGTATTCTATTTTAACAATAGCATGGATTTGGGTATTAGAGAAGCATCCTTTTAAGCTAAAATCATGAATTGTGAGTCCCAGCTGTAGGACCAGACAAACATGAAAACTATGGCCGCCCTAGTACTGTATTATGTATTGGACATCCACAAAGGTGAAAGAGAAAATGTTCTGTCTGTCTTTGTGTGAGGGTGAGTCAGTGGGGGGACTGTGGGTTGCAGAGAGTGGGGGAGTTGGAGGGAGACGGGGCAAAGGGAGGCCTGTTCGGTGGTAGGCGGGAAGGCCGTGGCAGGAAATAGCTCTGGAGAAGCTGGGCCATCCCCCTGCAGTCGGCCTGGGTGCCATGAGAAAGGCCTCAGTGTTTCGCCCTCTCCGCAGAGCCCCAGCTCAGGCTGGAACGTGCCATTACACAAACAGCCCAGCACTGTCCGCCGCGCACTCCCCACCTTCTCTTTCCATCCCTCCCTCCCTCCATCCCTCCCTCTCTCAGTCCTCCCAACTGCATTGGTCATCCTCTCAGTCCAACTTAATTCAAATCAGGTCATTTGTGTTTGATTGCAAGGATCATCATGGCAACATGGCCAGAGTAACACATACGCAACCTATGCTAAGTATGACATAAATTAAACAAATGATAAACACATACAGGTAATAAGATTAACCACATAAACTGGCATCATACCATTTAATTTGATGCAATTTAATAATATGGAGCATTTTGAATACCTCCCTCTCCCTCTGTCTTTGTACAATTTGACAGTGTTGAAACACCGTGTAGGACATGGTGCATTGAGGCTGTGATATGATTGGCTGCCACAGACTTCAAAAGGAAGCAAGTGGTCACATGACTCTGATGCATGTGGTCATACTCCTTCACCATTTCACGCACTGCAAATGTGACAACAATCTCATATTGCCTAAGCCATAGGAGGAAGCCGTTAGGTCAAAAGAGCAATAAGACCAATGATTTTAACTGCTTTACCCATTATTTTTCCCTTGTGAGGCTGAGCCAAGTGTAGCCATAGCCAGAACTCAGATTCAAAGCTACATGTACAGCTACACCACAAACACGCCCTTTTGCACCGTGACCTGTCTTAAGGCCGCATGTCTGTATTTATCCATAAGAAGCTTTAAAACAACTGAGAGAAATGAGACACTTGAAAGTCATAACTTATCTTAAAAACACAGCTCATACACTCAGCGATAATGGCTTGCCTTCCTGTCAGATGCTTACCTGCTGACAGAGATACTTCTGTAACACCTGGAGCCAATTTAACATTAACAATCACCCACAACACGACAGCTGGTGAAGTCTACTGCTTTAAGATTAATTTCTGGGAAGGCCACTCTCCTCACATTATGTTTAACTGGAATGAGGTGACTTTGATTTTTCAACAAAAGAGTCAAAAGTAGTCTCCCTCTCCTCCTCCCCTCCTCCTCCCTCCCCTTCTCTCTCTCTTTCTCTGTCTCTCTCCTTCCTCTTCTCTCTCTTTCTCTCTCTCGTTCCATTTCGTGCACAGCCTTGTCGCCCGTGAGTTGCAGGCGCTCAACTTGTCAAGGCAACAGACGGATCGCGCCGCCTCTGTAATTAAAACGACCGAGTCGACAGGTTGCGTGGATATCACGGAAGGAACGCTCAGACATGCTAAATACACAAATGCATGCTGGGAAGAGAGAACACAGATGACCCAAGGCAGTGGAGGGCATGTAAGGGTTTTTTTTTTTTTGGTGATTACAGGCGGAAGAGGTGATAGCAGATATATACCCTTCCCCAAGGCTAGCAAGACCAACCAAGCTAATAATTTCTGAAGCACATGA
The DNA here is from genome assembly GCA_022829145.1 of Albula goreensis. Lineage (NCBI taxonomy): Eukaryota > Metazoa > Chordata > Actinopteri > Albuliformes > Albulidae > Albula > Albula goreensis. The sequence continues at coordinate 35,327,073 of CM040750.1, forward strand.
CATGTTTCCTGGAACAAGTTAAGGAAAGTTAGGGTAAAATTAATCTGTTTGCAAATATAAGTTTTACATGTAGGCCTTTAGCAGATATCCATGACCACAGTAACATACACAGCTCACATTTTTAAACCAACCAGTTATACAGCTGGAGTCCGACCTGGGAATCAAGCCTGCAACCCCTGAGTGAGAAGCCCAGCTTCTTAACCCATACATTGACTTTCCCACCCATGTACACGGCTAATCCTAATTAATTAGGATTACTCATTATACTTAATTACTCATTCATGGAATAACTGCAAGACTGCAAGAGAACGCTCCCACCGAAGCACAAATAAGTTGTCTGATTATCTGTACCCGAATTGTCTCTTAAGTAAGATTGTTTAGGTAACTTTATTGATCCTTAATTACATTCATCCAAGGCATAAACTAAACCTTTTAAGCATTTAGCAAGTGACGCACAAAGAAATGGTAAGGGTAACATCGTACCTGTGGCTCTCCTGCTCCTCCCTCAGCCGTTGTGAGCGTTTAGACACAAAATGGCTGCCATGCCAGGTGGGAAAGGGAGAGCTTCAATATGACACATTATAAAGCACTATGACACCATGAAAAACACAATATGAATCCTATAATAATAATAATAATAATGTGGCTTAAAAATAATGTTAGTTTATCTCCAAGATTGACAGATAATGACTGACGCTGAGATCAGAGCCTGATGTTCTCCAGCCTGTCTTAAGTGGTCAGCTCCCATGTTTCCCGAAAGCCAAAGCCACTTAAAGGAGGCTTGGTGCTGGTGATTCACAGGCGCAGACTGCCCGACGCTATCCCCAGGGCCGCTCTGCGCGGTGCCGCAGTCATTCCCCCGGCTTCCTCAGCTGCGTTGGTCACACTTCCTGTCCGCATTCTCCCACAGCTGGTCAGAGCCGGGGGAGGAAGCCAGCTGGGCTTTTGATTGGTCTGTTCACCCCCCGCAACAAAATCCCCCAATACCCCCCAGCGGGACATATCTAAGCATTTTATGGACTCCAGTGTCATGCTCTCACAAGGCCAAAACAGCAATTAGATTCGTTTTTTTTTTTTTCTTTGGGGAGGGGGGTGTGGGTTATGGCAAGCCACACTCTCTGGAGAAGAGAGTCATTTTTTCCACTTTTGTCCAGCACCACACCTCCATCTTCTGCAACAGAAAGATAAATAAATAAATATATTGCTGGAACTGGAGGTGTTTACGGGAATGTTTTAATGACAGCTTCTCTCTTTTTTATGAGGAGCAGTAAAAATGTGAAAAGAAAATATATGGCGAAGGTAAAAAGAAATTAAGTATCCCATGTCACTCCAAAACCCTTCTCAGGAATGGGAAGATAGAATCCTTCTCTTGACAACAAGCATTCCGTCTCTGACAGAAACTCTGGAAAACACAGGGATGCTCAACAAATTGCTGCTTCAAAATTTATGTCTACCTTCAGGGTTCTGATGGTGCATTCAGTTGGCCCAGAAGAATTTTCACAAATCTCCATTTAATACAACAGAATTTCCAGAACATTCTACAGATACAACAGGTTGTACACAATGGACATTCTCCAAAGTGAATAAAAAAAATCTGGCCAATGACTCAGGAAAAAAAAATATATATATAATAAAATACAGTGGACCAGATTTATCAAAACCTTCAACACATGTTCAGCTTTTTGCACATGCAATTTCAGTGACATGATTTGTGATTGGAGCAAACAAACTACTTCACCCAATCACGTTTTTTCTCATAGAAAAAAGTTTTAAGGGAGAGTTTTAAGAGTGTATAAAAATGTGTTCGTAAATCAGGCCCTCTAAGTACAGGGGGTCATCGACTTACGAACGAGTTCTGTTCCTACGACTTGTCGTAGGCCGATTTTCAACGTAAGTCGGAATTTATACCTAAATTATACCTAAGTTAACACCTTAAGTCACTCACTCTGTACACACAACACATGAAGGACATATAAAATACAGTAATTAAATGAAACAGTAATAAAAAAAAAGAGAGAACAATTTCTTATCTTTATTTCTGTGTTCGTATTTCAAAACAAACAATGTAGGTTGAAACTAGGTTTTTTAAATAATTTATGGAAGTGCGTCGTAACCATGAAACATCGTAACTCGAGACTGTCGTAACCCGAGGACTCCCTTATACTTATTTTATACTATTAACATTGTATGTTGTATACAAGAAGCAACTGAGCTGGGCTGTTGGAAGCATTTCCTTTAGAATACCTGGATGTCATCAGTCAAAGCAGATAAACAGCAGGGGAACCTGACTCTGCCAGGGTGTTTGTCCGAGGAGCTGCTGCCTTATTGCCAGCGGCGGACGAACACCAGAGACACTGAGGGAGTTACATCAGAATTCGCTAATGAGGACTCGTTATCTTTCATTGTATATTTTATTTTAAAAATATTAACATTTGAATTAATAATACATTACAGTGCACTAGGGGTTATTTTTTGTTTTAATCTCCAAAAGACATGAATCCTTGGTGGGGGGATGATCAGTCTGAGTGAAGTTTTGGCATTTTAAATGGTAGGTTTGGGAGGCCATAAAAAGCAGGTAGTGTGGAAGGAAATAAGAGCGAAGAAAAGACGAGAGGCAAAATGGAAACCAGACTATGGGTCTGGCTGAGGGCTGACGGGGAAGAGCACACTAACACGTTTCTTGCTGTGTGTGTTGTGCGTGCGTGTGTGTGTGAGAGATGAAAACTCTGGGGAAAACAAAGGAATGCTTGTGGAACGTACTTTTCTTGGTGGGGAGAAAACTATGCGGCTGTTTTTGTTTATGACATGTGACCTGAGCGTGGGGGGGGATGGTGGTGTTGGGGGGGAAGGGAAAACAACGGCAGTGACCTGCCCCGTTCCCTCTCACTCCCACAGTGACAACGGACCCATCGGGATCACGGACTCCATATGTATGTGTCCAAAAAATTCTAGAACATTCCGTGCTCCTAAGACTTCGCCCCCTCCCCATTTAACTTTGCCCCTCTCCATGGCAACACTGCTGCAGAATAAAGATGCTACGATTATATCTGACCTTCAGAAAGTTTCACATATTTTTCCATCTTCAACAAAAAAAAAAATTAAATTAGTATACAGTATTTATTTGGTTTGCCAAACAAAAGCTGCCCCCCTGTGTTTCTTGGCAAAACTCGTTTATGAACTCTGGCCACACAAATATGATTCATTGCACAAGTCAATCCAGCCTAGTCTCTTGTGGCCAAACGTTCATACTTTATTTTATTGCCAGTGTGAGGGAAACATCTATATTTGACATTTGGGGGTTGTGTCACATATTAGAATGATTTGTTTTCTGTTTTTTTTTTGGTTATTGCTTGAAGCCAGTTTTTGTCATATATTTTATATGTTTTTTTTTTCTGCCTACTTGTATTTGTAGGTTTTTGAAGTCTGTAGTCCATCAGTCCTTTGGTTTTTTATGCATATAGTGCAGACAAACTGCAGTACCCCTGTCTTACCAGAGATGGAGCTCTTGTGTGATGAGACGGGGCCTATCCTGCATACCGGAACCCTCCCTGCTTAGTTAACATTTTTGACACTTTCTGATTCACCCCATGGTTCTGACAGCCATAGTCAGCCCTGTAGAGACCAGTTCCATAGCAAAATGTAGCAAATGTATTGGGTACAATACATTGAGTACAACTGAGTACAGCATGTTTGGGCTCATATGAATGGAATCTGTCATCGTGATGAGTCCAATGAGTATAATTGAGCTGGGTACAATCCATTGAGTATGACCTTTGTTGGGCACATACATGTGGAGTCCGTCAACGGGGCCGCTGACTACAGCGTGAAATCTTAAACATTTCACTTGCTTCTTCTGGTTACACAAAGGGCAACGAACTGGCAGCTCCAACGCCCCGACCAAATGCTCCCTAATCGGTAAACTGTGTGAAATATTCGCTGAGGAAGCTGAAAGGAGGTGAAAGGACAGTTGAGAAAGCACTATTGCCTCAAACAGGGGAGGGTGATGAGCCAAAACGAAATAGCCACAGTTTAGGCTGGACTGACGAAACACCATTTCAGCACGAGGGAAAGGAAACAAAGGAGAGGGTGACGTGATTTACAGACACCAGGCCGGCACCCATTGCGGTTTCTCCCAATCAAAACGCCTGATCTCAGAAAGGAACATCATTTTATGCAGACAAAATATCACAGAGGAGTGACTGGAAGTCTCAGAGATCTCACAAGATTGTGTTTGTGTGACTCAAAAGTGGAGCCTCCTCCTCCGCTGGTGATGAAGCGATAGCTTTTCCAAGATGGAGATATAATTTCTTTTTTCATTTTCATTACTCCAAACCGCAGAGTTGGTCAATTTGCTTTCTCCATGAGCAGTGAATCCAGCAACTCATACCATTGTTAGCTATGTACACCAAAACAATACAAGGACAGTATGATGCTGATAATTTCTAACCAACAGGCTCATTGATGTGGTTCATTTGGAAGATGAACATGTTGCATTGATAGGCTATTTAAATCTAACAAATACTTCTCAGACGTTGATGCTAATGATGCGAGACACTGGTGGATTTGCTTTTGGATTTGATTTTGGGTGAACTACTCCTTCAAGGCCGTACAAACTTCACCCCCGGCTGCAGACAGCCTCAAGGGAGCTTGGTGCTGAAACCAAATCCATGTTGGGACACAGCGCTTGAGAGTGTGTTTGTCTGAGTACATGTGTATATGTTTTACAAGCCTTACCATCTGCAGCTTAGAAATGTACCTCCTAAACATATTGTGTTTGTGTTGTGTGTGTGTGTCGTCTGATTGACTGTGTTTGGGCGCTTGTTTTTGTGTTTGTGCATGTATGTATGTATATGTGTTAGTGTACAAATATATGTATGTACGTATATATGTATTTATGTGTGTATTGTGTATGTATATATGTACTTGTGTGTATGTGTGTCTGTGGAGCATGGGGCAGTGTGTGTGTATGTGTGTCTGTGGGGCAGTGTGTGTGTTTGTGTGTGTCTGTGGGGCAGTGTGTGTGTGTGTGTGTCTGTGGGGCAGTGTGTGTGTGTGTCAGTGGGGCGTGGGGCAGTGTGTGTGTCTGTAGGGCGTGGAGCAGTGTGTATGTGTGTGTGTCTGTGGGGCAGTGTGTGTGTTTGTGTGTGTGTGTGGGGCAGTGTGTGTGTGTGTGTGTGTGTGGGGCAGTGTGTGTGTGTGTGTGTCTGTGGGGCAGTGTGTGTGTGTGTGTGTCTGTGGGGCAGTGTGTGTTTGTGTGTGTGTCTGTGGGGCAGTGTGTGTGTGTGTGTGTGTGTGTCTGTGGGGCAGTGTGTGTGTGTGTGTGTGTGTGTGTGTGTGTGTGGGCAGTGTGTGTGTGTGTGTGTGTGTGTGTGTGTGTGGGTGTGTGTGTGTGTGTGTGTGTGTGTGTGTGTGTGTGTGTGTGTGTGTGTGTGTGTGTGTGTGTGTGTCTGTGGGGTGTGTGTGTGTGTGTGTGTGTGTGTGTCTGTGGGGCAGTGTGTGTGTGTGTGTGTGTGTGTCTGTGGGGCAGTGTGTGTGTGTGGGGCAGTGTGTGTGTGTGTGTGTCTGTGGGGCAGTGTGTGTGTGTGTGTGTGTGTGTGTGTGTGTCTGTGGGGCAGTGTGTGTGTGTGTGTGTGTGTGTGTGTGTCTGTGGGGCAGTGTGTGTGTGTGTGTGTCTGTGGGGCAGTGTGTGTGTGTGTGTGTGTCTGTGGGGCAGTGTGTGTGTGTGTGTGTGTGTGTGTGTGTGTCTGTGGGGCAGTGTGTGTGTGTGTGTGTGTGTCTGTGGGGCAGTGTGTGTGTGTGTGTGTGTGTGGGGCAGTGTGTGTGTGTGTGTGTCTGTGGGGCAGTGTGTGTTTGTGTGTGTGTGTGTGTGTGTGTGTGTCTGTGGGGCAGTGTAGGGTTTTATAAAGCCTCAGGTGATGCCAGTCTCCATGAATGGCAGTGCCAGTCACAGCCTGCATTCTTAGCAGGGCGCTGAGAGGTGGCGGTGGGCACAGAGAACAGTCTCTGGAGAATTCCACAGCTGTGAGTCACAGCCGAGACGGTAACGGCGGGCGTGGCGCAGCGGGTGCGGCGCGGTGCAGTGTGGCGCGGTACGGGCGCCTCATGGCAGACTGAGCTGTAATTTTGTCTACATGTAAACATGAGGGACGCTGCCAACAGGAAACCAGTTAAAGCCTGTTCAGAGTCTCATATATTCCTGGTCAACAGCTAAGAAAATATCTATATATATATATATATATATATATATATATATATTTAAAAGCAAACAAATACAACCACCACTTAAAAAAATGTGGCTGGTGTCTTCCAATAAATTTTTATTTTCCAGAATTCTGGCTCTCCATGAAATCATGTAAGGTTGACGCAGAGACAAAAGACAGAGGGAAAGAGAGAGACAGCGAGAGAGAGAGAGATAGGCACTTGTTCTTTTTTTTTTTTTTTTCCTGCAGGGATGTGGCTGCTTCAGACTGGAAAGATCTAAAATGGCAGTCTTGGTGGGAAACCTCCATACAATTATCTTGAGACTAAAAGCAGGGTTTCAAACCGGGTGTGGTTAGCCATCACGAACAGGTGGTTTTTAAGTCTTACAAAGCGGTTTTTATGAAAAGAATCATATGTTTGACCCCCTGAATGCATGTTCTTCCAGCGTCCAGATTTTTATAATTATACTTTCTGGACTTCAGAAAACATTTGAAAGCACAAAATTAGCATTATTGCTCATTCACATGCATTTTAACGGTATCAACTCTTTTAAATTATTTAAATTGTTTAAAAAAAAGTCCTTCAGAGACATCTGTGGAACAAAGAACTCTCAACTGAGCCAGTATCCCTCACTTTGATGAACAAATAAAGTAAATGTGCTCTTCTTGTCTCAATGTGAACATAATTTGTGTAAAAGATTTTCACTGATCGCTGTGAAGAGGGCAACCAGCTCTTAATTGTGTTTAATTACCAATTAAATTTAAATTGAATCCAGGGTTTTTTTTCTTCTAGTTGGAAAGGGTACTCCATTGCTGTTTGGAGCAGTTTGCTGTCACAGTAAACTCAATCATCGGTTTACAAGTACAATACCAAAGGCTAAAAGAGAATTAACTTCAATAAAAAAGAAGCTAGCAGATCCCGCTAATTGCTGACACAGTCAGACACCTGTAATGCTACTTTCATTCAACTTTTAGCTTAAAAAAACTTTTAAGGACTTTTTGTGGCAGTAGTTCAAAGCCCCCTCTGATTTGGTGCACAGAAAATGAAAAAAAAAAAAGAAAAAGAAAACGGTGAAATGCACCAGTTCAAGGCGAACTGAAAATAACAGGCCTTCAACCTTAAAGGAATGCAAACGATTGAGACGGCACTTTGGACGCGTCCCAGGTGCGGAGAGAAGAGTCAGATGTATTTTAATGCTAATGGGGGAGGGGGTCTGTGTACTGGTGCGAGGATGGTGGTGGGTTGGGGAGTAGGGGGGTTTGGGGGGGCGAGGTAGGGGTTCACAGAGTTTGTGTAACAGTAGCTCTCCCAGGCGAGAGGGATTCTGCCTTCAGCCAATCAGGGCACAAGCCTTGGCCCTGTCACATGACTGTATCCAGAGACCGAATCCAGAGCGAATCAGAGCCTACATAAACTCCTATTGCAATCAGACAGCAGGTAAAATCCCTTGACCAGATCAGAGCCCATCAGAGCCAATCAGAGCCCAGATTCCATGGCCAATCAGAGCTAAAATGTACCGAGGGATGGGCCCAGATCTCATTCTGTCTGTGTGTGTGTGAGTGTGTGTGTGTGTGTATAAAGGGGGAGCAGAGAGAGGAAGTCTGGCTGGGCAGATCCATTAGCGCATTGCCCTCACCTTCTCATCAGGTGCAATGGCGCTGTAATGGCGGATAATGACAGAGAGGCACGGGGGACAGGCCTGGAGGATGGAGTCAGGATCGTCTTAGCTGTGCAGCAGGGCTTCATCTGCGCCAGAGGACAGACCCTCCCTGACATCCATGTGTATACTTATACACAGATTACACAAATATATACATATATACACACACACACACACACACACACACACACACACACACACACACACACACACACACACACACATACATGTATTTATAACCCACACAGTTAAAACAAGTCTTAATCATTATGCATCTAACTACATTAATGACAACAGTTGCAATGCCACACACATGCAAAAAACTCCCAAAAAAGCCACACCCAGACACACACACACACACACACACACACACACACACACACATGTACATGCACACAGAGAGGCCATGTGCCGTATCTCAGATATTCCATTCAGTGAAATGATATTCAGCTTGTTGCATTGTGTACACAGCAGCTCCTGGTACTACATGCTTATTGGAAGAAGCAGTGCCTCATTTGCTTGGCTCATAAATATGACATCATAACTGTGAGTCTTGCTAGTTTCTCATCTCAACTTCCAGGCATATGCTTTGATAATAAGAATTTACAAATCCCACCAATAAGAGTGGTTTTGTTGAAATTACAAACTGCCTGAGCCAATTAAATAAACTGTCAGAAGTCCGATGTGACCAATCAGACGGCAGGAAGCCGAGGCAGTGCAAGCTAACAAATTAATTCAGATACTGAATCGAAGACAGTGTCTGCAGTCAGGGCTATCATCAAGCCAGCAATAAGCCCATCCTTCCACAACCCCACCCACACTTAAATGTTGGCTCGCAGTTAATTGAAACAAACAGCCGCTGGTCATTCACACCAGAGACGTTAGCTCCTGCCTGTAAATAACCCCACGGGAAGGCCAAAAAAACACCCCCGCTCGCTAATTCACCGGGAGTTTCCCCGTGTTTCCTGAAAGCCAAGTCATCACCTCTGCTTTGATTGGCTCCCACTCCGCAGACGCATTTAGCGGCGGGCACAGACCAAACGTCCCTGAGCAAACACCGAACCCCCGGCCCTCATATCATAATCAGATCCCTGAAAACATTTACTCTTGAGTCACTCAGGAGACGCTTTCAAATCAAAACAAATTACGGGGAGCGCATTTGTTTGACGAGGGAAGTGCCATAGCATCAGATCCATGACTCGTAAAAATAACACAGGCAGCGCTGCAACAAACAAATATTAAGGGCCCGTTTCCTGAACATGGATTAAGCCTTGTCCCAGACTAAAGGAACAGTTCAGTGAAGATCCCCACTGAGAAACGCCTGTGGTCTTCAACTAGGCTCAGCCGGGAAACCAGCGCAACACGGTGCAGTAAGTGCCTGAGTTGAAAGTTTTTTTCTTTCTTAATTGAATGTAGAGGAAGAGGGAAAAGGGGCTTCAGGAAAGACGTAGGTGGACAGTCTGGAAAATGTGGCTTTTCAGTCTACATCGGAATATAGGGAGGGACTCAGCCATTCTGACAGAAAACAGCTAAAAAAAAAAAATCGAATAACGGCAGAGGGATGGTCCCGTCCCGGGGGCGTTTGGACCTCTCGCAGGAGGGTCATTGGTTCATATTTGCCTGGGGCTTCACTGCAAACTCAAGCACTGACCTTTGGGATGACCCCAACATTTATAAAACTGCTTCCAGAAGTGGCATCAGATAAAAACACAATCACTGAAAGTGCACTTTATCTACGCAGCATGTATGTATGAAGTCTCAAGCAATATATACATATATTTATGCAATTGTTTCTGTGTATCCAAATTCTCATAAATTACTATATATTTTCACACAAACCATACATGTTTGCATGCAAATTGTTGCATAAATATAAATATATATGATTTTTTGCCATAAAGAAGTCCTCCATTGAAATTATTGGTTCATGAATCAACCCCCAGAACATCTGGTTTGAAATGGCTCTATAATACTTGAATGACAGATTGCCTGACCTCCGCTTCCCCCGCCTAGGATCCTGAGCGAGTACCAGCGTGCTCAGCAGACCTCCATCAGCCGGTCTGCGTGAACGACGAGAAGCAGCTGCACCAGCTGCTTCAGCTGCACCCGGCTTTACCTGCACCGCGTGACAGACCTCCGGTGTGCCACCATTCCGAGATCGCCTTCAACTTATCAGATTACTCTACCGCCATTAATACCGTAAAAATGCTAATTAATACGAACATTTTTTCTTTGGGGGAAGGTTAAAGCAGCAGACACATTTTGAAAAGTGACTCCCTATTCCCATACAAAATCTATCAACGCGCCACCAACAGGCACACATAGATGGATGTATTTTTGTTGTGTCGTTAGGAGTTGAATGGCGGGGGGATCTCATAGTTTTCCTAACTCGCTCATAGCGATGGAATGTATAAAATACAGCTCCCTAAAGTCAAACCAGCTGCCTCCTGTAACCTTTTTCTGATTCTTTTTTTTCACCCTGTCACAATCTGTTTACAATAAAATCTTGGGTCAGAGACAAACCCGAACAGTCACGGTAACCCTTACACATGGTATACGTTCCCAACGTCTCTCCTACAAGAGGTATGGTTGCTTTATTTATTTATGTATTTATTAATTCTATTTAGTTAGTTGCGCTCTGCTCCACTGGTCACAGATAAGGCTAACAGTTCCACCGCTGCATGCTAGCTGTTGGACCCCCGCCAGTGAACTGCCAAACGGGGCAGACAAAGTACGGAATGCCCTGCCAGCTCATTAGCCTTCCCGAAGAACAACAATCCAATAGCTTTAATCGTCACTTCATCCGTGAAAATCTGTTCTGCGACGGGTGAAATGCAATAAACGTCTCTTGTTACTAAATGCATTCCATCGTTGCAGCTGCGAGCCCTCAGCTTCATAAAGAGATCGCCGCGACTCGAACCGTTCAGCTCCACTGCTTGAATCTCTAAATACACTTCAAACTTTTACACCGTAAAGGTTTGTGTCCCAGGGGACTGTCTAACGTCGGTCAAACGTCACCTAAACGTGTGCCGTCACATGTCAAATAAGTGGACATCACCAGTCAATGGAAAACTTCTCTCAAGTCTCTAATAGCGCTCTGATTACTTTTAAATGCATGGCATTTGGATGTGTGATCTTAAAATAGAAATCGGTGCAAGAGATATTGATTCCCTCACAGCAAACGTCACTCTGACTTGGCCTGTCAGGCACTTCCAAACCAAACACTGGATTTAATCGGTAAACAATATTCTCCCAGCAAGCCTTGAATGAATTTCAAATAACACCAAGTCCCCCCAAGTATGTTTTTCAAATCCTCATGTGTGTGAAATTGTTTTTAAACGGTATTCTGAGGAAGAAACCAAGACCTGTTTTAAGAGAGGATGTTGGATACGAGCCTGTGGAAGACCTGCTGTTTTCCTTAGCTGATAGTCCCTTAGTAGCGATCTATATTTCATTCACAATCTCTGGACGATCAGATTGACTGAAAAAAAACACTCATTTTTCCTCCCAGCTTTTTTTCTGTGAGTCAAAAGAACCAGCAGCTTCCAGTTTTGGGTGGTTTGCTGGATTTTGGGTTGAATTGTGAGAATCGGAAAACCACTGAGCTCTCATTAAGACGTAATTCATGTTATACTTTTCTCTCTTATTTTTCTCGCTCATTCTTTGCTTTGTCTCAGTTCTATTTGTTGGTTTTAGTGTTTTCCACTTTTGTCTCCTCTCTCATGAAATCATTTACAATGACAACCGTGCAGATTTGGCGAACACTTTGGTTCAAAGCAAATTAATAGGCCATTATCTCAGAGAGCACCAAGTGTAAATTGAGCAGACAGCATCGCCATAGAAACACGGGCCTTCAGCACGGGCCTGACTGCCACAAGTCAATGAAATGAGACATGGAGAGAGCGAATGCTTTGCATACTTGGCACGATGCTCGAGCGCTAATCAATATCACAGTAAAACAGAGGGAAACTAAATCAAAGAAAGAGACAGGAGAAGGAATGTGTGCGACTCAGCTGTGAGCCTGACAAAGCGTCTTCGGCAGCCAGCTGGAGCCCAGAACCAACTGCTTTTTTTTTTTTTTTACCCTTTTTTCTCTCTCTGCTTTAGGGATATTTGGGGGGGGGAGTTATTGGGTTATTCTCCCCAAACCATTATTCTGGAGGTATTTCTGAAACCCTACCCCCCCCGTCCATTGGTCCGAACTACTTCCAGGTCACCTGTGAAACAGATGGTTTCTGCCAGGGGCCTGCTTAGTTTCGTTTTGACTCGATGGGCCCCCCCAGGGAAACGGCTCTCCGCAAAGGCTTAAAAGGTGGGCGGGGGCCCTTTCGGCCAATGTGGGGGCGGTGAGGCGCCCCAGCTAGCCAAGCGCAGGTGTGGGCCCCTTTCTTGGGGTTCACCCCAGGACACTGCCAGGGCTTAGCAGCCCGTTACTGATCCCCCTAAATCCACCCTGGACTGGGAGCTCTGCCGCCCCCTGGTCTGAGTATGACAGCAAACTACTGCCTCATCCCTGATCTGCAGCTGGGTGTGAGACACTTAACAGCTGAGCGTAACCATAACTGACAACCTGTTAAAAACAAAACAAGGCAACAAAACAAACAGCTGAGCAGGTTTTGCTAGCGATTCACTGGGATGTTTTCGGTTTTGGTAACATGCCCCACCTGTAAACACCTAGCAACTAATTAGGAAAGAAAAAATATAAACATAAAAATTTGACAGGTAAGGGTGGTGTGACCTACCTGACTGTCAGAGGAAGGTTTGTCTTGTCTAAGTCGATGGAAGATCTCTGTGCCTCCCAACCTTGCCCTCTGCTGTCTGGTCTCCTGAAGAGCTTGTCTTCCTTTCTCTCTCTCTCTACTTTCTTTTTCCCCTCACTCTTTAATTTGTTTATCTGTTTATTTTGTACAGGTTCAATGGCATGTAATGCGTACTGTAATGTCTCAATAAAAGTGGATTAAACTCTCTCTCTCCTTCTCACTCTGAGTTTCTATTCTTCTGTTCTCTCTTTCCCTGTTTTTGTCTGCCTATCTGCTGTTCTGTTCTCTCTCTATCTCCCTATCTCTCACTGTTCTTCTGCTTTCTCTATCTCTCTCTTCTACAGTCCTTTCTGTAGCTCTCACTCTGTCCCACTGTTCCTCTGTTCTATCTCTATCTCTCAGTTCTTCTTCTGTATCTCTGACTGTTTATCTGCTCTCTCTCTCTCTCTCTCTCTCTCTCTCCTCTCTCTCTCTCTCTGTCTCTCTCTGTCTCTCTCTCTCTCCCTCTCTCTCTCTCCCTCTCTGTCTCTCTTTCTGTCTCTCTCTCTCTCTCTCTCTCTCTCTGTCTCTCCCCTCTCTCTCTCCCTCTCTGTCTCTCTCTCTGTCTCTCTCTCTCTCTCTCTCCCTCTCTCTCTCTGTCTCTCTCTCTCTCTCTCTCTCTGTCTCTGTCTCTCTCTCTCTCTCTCCATAGTGGTCACAGGGCAACATGCCTTTGGACACCCAGCTCAGCTCCCCTGGGGGTTTTTTGTGCCTCCAAGTTGCAGTCAGCTGGTTCAGATGTGTCCAGGTGTTTCAAATCAACCTCTCCCCCAGGCTGGAGGACTGCTGGGATGCAGGTTTAATAAATAACAGAAGAAGAGGAGGCAGCGTCAACCAGCTTTAAATAAAGATTCAACGGTGGGATTGACTGTTTCAAATCTCTCCTTTAGCACTTACAGTAAAAAAAAAAAAAAAAAAAAAAAAAAAAGATACGAAGTCAAATATGCAAAGCAGTGCTGACGCCAATTCAGAAAAGCATTTTTACTGAGCGTGGAATAAAAACTTTATTGTCTTGGCAATCGTCTGAAAAGGTCCCTTATTTACGACTGTGGCGTAGCGCTAGGTGAACAGCCTACGGCCAATCCACTCTTTGGAATGTTATCTATAAATGTGTTGACAAATTATCTCTGTTTTTTTTTTTTTTGACTGTGTCTGAAAACATTTAAAGATAAGTTAAACAAAATTACAGCGTGATTGAAGTAGAGATTAAAGTTTAATTTAAGTAGCGTGCTGAGGTCTTGGATGTTCAGGCTGCTCTCAGTGTTCCAGCGCGCTGAAATGCCCTTTGGTAGCTAACTTAAATTAGCACAGGAAGAGATTCTATCGCTGTGCTCTGGCCTCGCTCTCCTTGTTATTGTAGGGCTGGTGACATGAACAACTGCGTCATCTGCGGAAAAATAAAGGCAAAATTCTAAAAGATAAGGCCTTGCCCTCACAAAAAAGGCACAACAAATGTCAGCTGACGATGTGAGGAGGGCACAATGAACACATTTCACTCATTGTACCCTTCGCAGAAAACTGAAACACAGACTTCAGAAAGTGAAGGTGCTAACATGTATTTGTCTATTGTCTATTAGCTCACTCTGGAGAGCTGTGCTAGTTAGCTTCAGTTGGGTTAGTGCGAGGATGGAACTAACATGTGCCTGAGGTCATACTCTCTGAAGTCTGGAGTATCCCAACCCAAAAACAGACGAATTAGAGATGGTCAAAGCTACAATGGTGTGCCACAGACACACAACACACAGTCTTTCGGCCATTTTTACCCCTAAATGAGCATCAACCAGTGGTTAAAATACATAAATAAACCTCATGGTGACATTTTTCTGTTTTGTTTTCAGGACAGAAAAAAAATCCTAAGCTTTATTGTTCCTTACAGTCTCTGTAAATACATTTACATGCATGAGAACAATCTGATTATTTCCTTCAATAGAAATTAAGCAAAAAACAGAATAAGATGCATGAAATATCTGCAAATGTTAATGCTCCATGTTTATTCTCCTGTTTACACGTAACGTGGCACTATCCAATTCATGGTGGTTGATCACAAAAACGTTCTATCTATGCCTATATGGACAAGCAAGATGACTCCCTCTGTTTCTTCAAACCGCACACTGAGGATAGGGGAATGTTTCTGCGGTGGTTCACTTTATTAAAGTCGCTCGCAGAACACCAAAGGTCTCCATTTTCCCCCAATAAGCAGAAGTACATGGGGAATGGCACTTTGCCCGTTCGGATGGAAATGAGACAGAGAGGCTGTTTGCTGACAGCGCTCAGGGGGGCAGGGGGAGGGGACATACATCGCGGGGAAAGTCAGAAATAAAATGGAGGTTGCAGAATATAATGCACTGTGAAATATAAGTGTGAACAATAGTTAAATGCAGTCTTGTACATGCAGGTGATACATTCTCTGCTCTGCATTCAGTCAATCATTCAATCGATTTCATCTCTGGGGTGCTGTTAACAATCAGTTTATCACACAATAATCTACTGTGAACATTTTCCAGAGGGAATAAATAAACATTGGGGAAAATATTAGAAAAGGGAACAAAAAAAGGCCCAACTGAGCCAAGTTTGGGAATAAACTGGAAAATTATTCCCTGAATCCCTTATAAGGTAATCAAGCCAAAGCCATGAAAATTTCAGATGGAATGCAGGAAAGAATAGCGAAATTAACAAACAAGCTGGAGAGAAAAGGCTAGCAACCAAACAAAGAAACAAAGTCGAGGGTGTATATGCATGTGCTTGTGTGTGTGTGTGTGAGTGTTGAGCAGTTGAGCAGGGGATGGGGGGTGTGATTGCTTTGCAGGACAGGATAAAAATCGTAGCGCAGATATAACTCACTGCCTGTCTCAGATCCTGCGTAGGTCTGATAGAGGCGTGATAAAGGATATTTCCCCTGGGGGTGTGAGACGGGGCTGTTTACTCTCCAAACGGAGAGGCAGATTAGCATCTCGCACTGCAGATCTATCTCAGGGGTTCCTGTAACAAATAGAAGATGAGTGGATTCATCTCTCTCTCACAGCGGCAGGTGATGACCCCGAACAGTGAGTTTCAGAAGTGTCGACCCACACAGAAACTACCCCCCCCACACCCCACCCCCTTCCCGAGGGATAAAACATTTAGTAGTAAATCACTGAGTTATACTTCTATCATCTTCTTATAACAGTTTCCCTCACAAAGTAAAACTATTCTTCAGTGTTATTCGCTTGTGCGGATGGATAGTTTTTTTTTTTTTTTTTTTTAAATGAACTAATTGATACAGTCTGAGCCGAGCGAGCCGTTTCTGGATGAAAGCTGTGCGCTGTCTACATAAATAATGAAAAGTGAAAGAATTCTGCTCCCTCCTTCCTCCTCCCTCTCCTCCTCGCCTGAGCTATAGAAGGAAAGAGGGAGGACAAATTTATGAGGACAGAAGGCATGATTCACAGGCCTGTACAGGGTGTCAGGACCGTGGCTCTGTGTCCTGAGGAGACGGGGGCCTAATAAGGCTGTCAAAACGCACCTGAGAAAATAAGAAATAAAACAATACATGATTACATTTGATTTATTTTAAGGCAATCCATCTTCTGAATGGGTAAGAAAAACATATATTTAGCTAAAAATGTACTTGGGTTTACTTACGTTTATAATATCCATTATTATATAATGATATAATAATATCCGCTATGTGGTTTATAATAGCCATTATTATATAATGTTTGTAATATTCAGGGTGTTCTGGTTCCTGATGGATCTGATATGGATGGCACAGACCATCCTAATCTGATAAGAGAATCCGTGTTGCCCCTGGCAACACCTGGTGCAAGACGCGTTTTTAATGTACCGACATGTGAGATGTTGTCAGGTAAAGAGTCACCGTTCTCCCCTGACCGTTGCTTGAGCGTGGCGGTGTGTGATGTGTGATGTGTGGTTGGTAACTCGCTGCGATAATGCATCAGTGCTAAAGCGTGCACTGCTGCTCTCTATTTTAACGGTCCAAACTCATTGGGAAAAGGTCAGAATGAAGCATTGAAACCGTGAGTAATTGCTGGCGCGTTTGTTTCAAAACTATGTGATGCAAATTTCACACACAAGTCATATGCAACGGTCAGGTGGCTGCAACCGTCATATTCTAAATGACTATAAAATCAGCTTTGCCCCGTCACGGATATCACGCAAATCTGGATTTTCAAAATAACGATGCACTGCTTACTCAATACAACAAAAGTCTTCTCTTATCGTCCCTCCTCGAGTTTGAACAACGTCAAGCAAAGCCCCTTCTGTGTGAAACTGAAAAGTAAACGGTGAATTTATGACACAGCGTGGGAAAGCTGAAACCTCTTGGCTCGCTGTGAAAAGGTTTTGAACGTCATCTCAGAATGGGATGTGAGGCCCTAATTCCCTAAATCTCTCCCTCTTATCTTACTCACGCACACACTCACTCACGCACACACTCACTCACGCACACACTCACACACGCACACACTCACTCACGCACACACACACACTCACATGTACACACTCACACGCACACACGCACACACTCACTCACGCACACACGTACGAGATTGACAGAGATTGACAGCGGAGTGGGGCGGACATCTTGTGGAGGCTGGGATCATTCGGCCTGTGTAGCTGGGCTGGGAAAATGATAAAACTCTGCTCAACTTCAGCAGAAAGTGCTTTGCTATAAATAAAAAAATCACAATGGACGATAACTACGTGCGATGAAAGAGAAATGACAACCATCATCAGGTCTTTTAATACCAGGAGAGAGCAAATGCCTGTATCCAGGGTGGCTTTTCTCAGATAAGGATATAGACCCCTGATCCAAGCCAACCAGATTATCTATCAGTGACCTGAAGGCACCAATCGGATTTCAGTACTCCAAAGTCAAAGAAAAGGAAACATAATCACACCAGAGAGTGGCCTGGACTGTACTCACACTCACACCCCGCCTGAACCCCCAGAAACACCACAGGGCTGACCAACATGGGCTGACCCTACCCATGATGCTCTGCAGTGGCTCTGTGGTTGAGCTAAGTGGGGCTTGGAGAGTTCTGCTCCTCTGCATTTCCCTGGAGCAAGACCAGACTGGAAAATAATAATAATAATAATAATAATAATAATAATAATAATTTACAGAAACGTAAGGCACTGTGAGTCAGGAAGTGTAGATACAAGAATTGAAAATGACTGATGGATGAAACAGACCAAATATAATATGATATAACCCAGAAATCATAAAAACAGGTGTTGAATATTTAAAAAGAAATATCTTTCTTTGAAGATGGACTTTCAAAGGGATTTGAAAGTGGCATTGATCCAGCAGTTCTCATATAAAAAAAAAAATGTATATCGCTAAAGCATACACCTTGGCTCTCTAGGATCAAGGTTGAGATTCCCTGCGGCCAACTCTCCAAAATGTCATAAAAATAAAACATTCAAATGAATATAATGAACACAATTCTCAGAGAATGTTGTCATCATAATGGTATCTCACAACAAAATGGGAAGTTTAACCCGGAATCCTGTCCATTGTTCTGAGAATACTTCTTAAGGAAAAGGAATTCCATCATTTTAACTGTCACTGCATCCGTTGTCTTTCCCTTCATTCTCCTGACCTCTCAGAGACTGATGCACCATCCTCATCCTCAAGAGAGCAAAGATTCAAAGAATCGGACAGCTCTGCCGGTCATGGCCATAAACCATGATCATGAGGTAATTGATTTTGAAAACTTTTTTGTTTGTTTCATGCCGTCGTGAAATAGCTAATTATTACAGAGTGCTTGTCTGGTCCAGAGTACAGACAAGACTCACAGCTCACGGCCCAGAAAATCTGTTTCCTGGAAAACACCGCATGCAAAGCCCCCCCTTCCCCCCTTCCCTTTGAGCGTGGAACATGCAATTTGACACAGGGATCTCACATTTTTACAGTCCAAACACTCGTGGCACAATGATTTAAAAACAAAAAAACAGAACTGCATTATATTGAATAATTGGTGCATCTTTCATCAGAAAAGGCAGACTTTGTGTGATATCTGTGTCAGGCCGATGTTCGTGTCATAGCCTCTTCAGCATTTTTATCACTGTTCCTCTTGTGTGGAGCTAACTCCACAAACCTTTGAAATAAACACGGAAGCAATTACTCAAGTTAATGCGCTCTGTTTTGACCGTTGTGCCAGGGAGTTTGGAGCATTAAAACAGAACCCGGAGTCCTGAGAGGCCCAGCACTGTGACCTTATGGGCATTTTCATTAAAGGAGCAGTAACTGCCAGGAGGGCCTGGACGTTTGCATTAGCCGCAGTGAGAGGCAGGCTCAACCACCCCGAATGAATGGAAATGCACAACCACAAAAAGAAAGTAAAAAAATTATTTTGGCTTCTAATAGTGAGGCAAAATTAATTCAGACATGAACGCCTGCACACATGTAAGTGTATACATGTATGCACACACACATACACACACACACACACACACACACAACCTCACACGCACACACACTCACACGCTCACACGCACACAAACACACACATGCAAACTCGCACACTCACTCACACTCACACTCATACACACACACATACGTAAACACACACTCACGCACCCACACACACACATACACAAGCACACACACACACTCACACACACACATGCACACACGCACACAAGCACACATGCAAACTCACACACTCACACACTCACACACACATGCCAACTCACACACTCTCACACTCACTCACACACACCCTTACACACACACTCACACACACTCACACACTCACACACACACTCACACAGTCACACACACACACACACACACACACCAGGGGCCTGTCGACAGTTCAAACACCCTCTTTAGATCCTCCCCGTTGCTGAATCCAAAGCCCCTGAAGTCATCCTGCGCTTTGATGCGTCCTAAAAGCAGGGGCTTAAGAGATACAGGGCCTCTGCTCCACTCCCGCTCTGCTCTGCTCTGCATCTGAGGGGCCTTTGATTGCAGACACCGTTTATGTAAGCGCCGCTTCCCCCAACCACACCCAGAGGAAATCTCTGAGCTCTATCTAATCACCACGACAACGGGTGGGGGTAGCGGGGGTCGAGGCTGGGCCCAGATCTGTGTCACAGTTCTAAATTGACAAAATTTTCATTACATTATATCACATTAGTAGTGCTGTGGAGTTTATATGCAAGTATACACAGTGCAATTTCTTGGGGGTTTCCTATACTCACATATTAGCCTTATTGTCCTTAATTCATATGGGCTTTGGAGTTACAGTATGCCCACCTCCTCAGACAGTATACTCACCTATTAGCCTTATTACCATTAATACATATGGGCTTTGGGGTTACAGTGTGCCCACCTCCTCAGACAGTATACTCACCTATTAGCCTTATTACCATTAATACATATGGGCTTTGGGGTTACAGTATGCCCACCTCCTCAGACAGTATACTCACCTATTAGCCTTATTACCATTAATACATATGGGCTTTGGAGTTACAGTATGCCCACCTCCTCAGACAGTATACTCACCTATTAGCCTTATTACCATTAATACATATGGGCTTTGGAATTACAGTATGCCCACCTCCTCAGACAGTATACTCACCTATTAGCCTTATTACCATTAATACATATGGGCTTTGGAGTTACAGTATGCCCACCTCCTCAGACAGTATACTCACCTATTAGCCTTATTACCATTAATACATATGGGCTTTGGAGTTACAGTATGCCCACCTCCTCAGACAGTATACTCACCTATTAGCCTTATTACCATTAATACATATGGGCTTTGGAGTTACAGTATGCCCACCTCCTCAGACAGTATACTCACCTATTAGCCTTATTACCATTAATACATATGGGCTTTGAGGTTCTGCTGTATACAAATAACTTAAACTTGGATCACAATTAATGATTCAGACATGATTTATGATTCACAATTCATGATTCAAGAGTTGTGCGTGTTAACTGCAGTCGACCATACTGTGGAAGTGAGTTTAACACAATTCTTTGGTCTCGCACACAGCCAGCCGCTCCGTAAATGCGTTTAGCGTACATTCGTCTTGGCGTTTTTCCTTGGAAAGGAGGAATGGGGGTTTTATTGGGATCACGGGTGAGGGTTTGGGAGGGGTCCGCTCAGTTCACCCCCCAGGGATCCCCGGACAGAGGGCGATTGTGGAATTAAAGAGCCAGGGAAGAGTTTTCTGAGATGGAAGCTCTTTCACGAGCTTCAGCAGACAGGCTGCTTTTGAGGCTCATATGGGAACGTCTATGTAAAAAAGGGAATTCTGGGAATTTTCACCCTTTTAATCGACTATGATATGCTGTGTCTTGTTTCTTTGGGTATACCGTCTGTTTTTAAATACTTGCATTTTGAGGTTTTATCTATTTTTTTATTTTGTACTTTGCTTGATATTTTAATAATTTATTTTTATTTTTTTCTGCATTCCTGATCGCAACTCTGGTTTCCGCATGGGACAGTAAAGAACAAGTGAAGCAGAAAGAACACAGACAGAGTAACACTTCATCGGTTTCATTGTCTACTGGTTCAGGATATCCGTTATAGATAGATGCAGAATACAGACTGTATGAAGACAGAGACCATTGCCACATGGCCTGCTTTTCAATGAGGTAAATTCACCCTTTATCTCGGCCAAGATGCTTCTTCACAGACTGCCAAGACTCCTAACTGGATAAACTCTTATTGGTCAAAAGCAGCCAGTGAGAGAATGGGTCACTGTAGCCTCATCAATTGTGGGCTTCATGAAACCTCATTCTACCTTTACCATGGCAACCTTTAGCGTCATAAGTGCCTGTTGGAATCAATGTAGAATTCACGTGAACGCGGAACCCCAAAGCAAATAATCAAACCCCAGGTGACTTAAACCCACTCTATGCCAGAAGGAACTGCACCACTGCAGGCAAAACTGATGCACTTAAAGACTCACCTCTTCACGCTACGTTTTGATATAAAGTGATGTTATGGCATCTTATGGTCTACGGGCCTATAGTGAATGTAATTTTTGCACTGAGGTTAGCATAGCTACCTCACATTAGCACTTAAGTGAAGTTACATGCTGTACACACTCGCTGTTGTGGAGATGCTGTAAGCCAGCCCTGGTGCTGTCACTCCGCACTGAGCTGGAGGCATGAATGTTCTCCTACACCATAATTCAATCTGGATATGGGCTTCTGCTAAATGACTGTAATCTAAAGTAATGCAATGAACATAATGACTTAGCCAAAGTCCAGGCTCAAACCCGTAACCATGGGGACCAGCCTGTCGTCAAGGTTTATCAACTAAGCCTCGGAATGTTGAACAACCATCTGCATCAAACGTTCTGTTTGTTCGTCAGTGAACAAGAGGGGAGATTTTCCTTCCAACAGTCTTCATACATTTGGAGAGTTCTTACAGACTGTAATAGTCTTTCCTGTGTGGTATTGGGTCTTGTGCATACATTTGGAGAGTTCTCACAGAATATCGTAGTCTTTCCCGTGTGGTACTGGGTCTTGCGCATACATTTGGAGAGTTCTCACAGAATATCGTAGTCTTTCCTGTGTGGTATTGGGTCTTGTGCATACATTTGGAGAGTTCTCACAGAATATCGTAGTCTTTCCTGTGTGGTACTGGGTCTTGTGCATACATTTGGAGAGTTCTCAGACTGTCATATTCTTTCCTGCGTGGTGTTTGGTCTTGGACACACATTGGAGAGTTCTCACAGTCTATCATTCTTTTTCCTGCGTGGTGTTTGGTCTTGGACACACATTGGAGAGTTCTCACAGTCTATCATTCTCTTTCCTGTGTGGTGTTTCTTCCTCCATTGGGTTTTTCCAGGAAGCTGCTCTTGCCATACCTCCGTGCTCATGCAACACAAGTGAACGTGTCGTTCCAAAACCCAAAACAGCTAAATGAGTCACCATGCAAATCGCCCCGGGCAACGGTGTAGCATACGGAGGAGGAAACCAGTATCAGGTCTGATTCCCAGGTGGGCCTCTGCTATTGTATTTACCTAAAGTTACTTGACCTGCATTACTTACATTCCATTAAATACCCAGCTGTATGAAGAGTGTGTAAGTTGTTCTGGATAATAGTGTCTGCTAAATGTAAATGTGGGGCCTTTCAGTGAATATCCAGATGTATTACCACAACTCTGTGTATGTAAAACATGTAAGCCATGTAAGTCACAATGGATAAAACCATCTGCTAAAGGTAATACCATACAACTGTGGAGCCCTTCAGAAAATACACAGCTGTGTTTTTTTAAAGTAGTATTCAAAAAATGTAAGCAATATAAGTCACTCCTGTACAGTAAATACGGAGCCTCTGACACTGAACATTAGGCCTGGTGGTGAAACTCTCCAGATCTTTGTAGCGAGAACACAGTTGAAATATATATATAAAAAATATTAAATATATATAAAATACATATATTAAATATATATATATGGAGTCTAAATATGGAGTCTCTCTGGCTATGAACATTAGGCCTGGTGTTTAACCTCTCCAGACCTCTGGCTGAAATTCGTCTAGGTGACACTAGATTTGATCAAATGAGTTGACGTAATGTGAAATATTAAAGCACCTGGGAAACGCTCATTTTGAAGATGAAGCACCGTAAATTTCATGCCGTGAGATTCACTTACACGCAATCATGCAGCAGCTTGTCCAAGCCCTGACCGGCACCCCAGCTGTTTAGAACCAGTAGCTCTGGACAGTGCCAAACTACTACAGTGGAAGATTTCATAATGTTATGATTTAAAACCGGTCCAAAAGCCAAAAACTCAATGTCATCATTATACATTCTAAAAAAAAAGATCTAAATATTCCCATAATTATTTTGATTAATACTTTCTTTCATAGTCCGGCCCAGTTCGTTTCACTTACGTCTTGATGAGGAGCAAATCAACCTCAATCAGCTGCAATTCAAAACCGCACGTCCAGCGAACAGGGTCCAGCAAAGTCTCACATTTCACAGTGCTTTTTTGAGATGGTCAATATTTATTATAATTGCACTGAAATGTCCAGATGAATTTAATAAAACCAGGTCATCTGAAGGACCCGTCCAGCTCCCATTACTTTTGTCTAAGTGGTCCAGCCCAGTCTTTGAATCATTAACTTTAATCAAACGAAATGCTCATTTTGAGCACATGTAACTCAGCCTAGTCAGACTGGACCTAAACTGCACACACACATGAGGCAGTAAGTACAATCATCATTTTAGATGTAACATGGAGACATAGTTTATGCTGTGTGTGTGTGTGTGTGTTTGTGTGTGTGTGTGTGTGTGTGCACCGGTGTTATCGGTATACATGTATACTACACACAGGTGCACACTGTGCTTGTGTCCTGTACATATGTGTACTCACTGCTTGCACTCTGCACACAAAGATACAGAGCCCTCTCACATGAGATACATTTTAGGATTTAGCAGATATGTTTATCAAGAGCAACTTACAGTTTAACATCACACATTGTCCATTTATAGAACAGGATATTTACCAAGCCAATTAAAATGAGGTGAATTGCTTATGACTACGAAGATATTGGCTTGGAATCGATTTCGATTTCTGCGATCACTGAGTCACAAAACCAGCTTCCCAACCATTATACTGCAGTGCTGCCCCAATACGTGACTGTAGAGGAGGACTGGCATTACAGGAGACCTGCTCCAGCCCCCAGACTGTGACCCTATCCACCACAGGTCTACCTTACCCACCCCCCACCCCCACGCCATAACAGGGTGAAGAGAGGCCCGTCAAAGGGGGTGACCCCAAGGCCAGATGTTCACAGAGAGCCCCCCAACTTTCTGGGCTGGCAGTTCCAGTCCAGAGCGGAGCAGAGTTAGATTACCCGCAGATACCCAAACTAACACCACATGTCAGTCTTTGGCTCGGGAGCTCGCCGCGGTGCAGAGGAGGAGGCAGGAGGGCTGGAATCGCGCCGAAACGGTACGACGAGTTTCGCCTGGAATACCGTTCAGTCATAACTCAGCAAACCGCACAGAGAAGCCACGACGTTATGAGTGTGTGTGTGGGGGGGCGGTGTGCGCATCCAGCACGCGCTCGTTTAAAACCCTCGGCAGGGTATGAAATGTCGACCGGGGAGCCATCTTGGAACCCACGGCCATACCGCGCATAAAATACAACATGTACGTGCTGTGAAAACGCTTACCGGCTGTGGCGCCCTGCCCCGCAGGAGAGAGAGAGACGCAGGACCTGCTGGGCCGCTGGAGCTAATGTGGAATAGTCTTCCAGGCGCATGAGTAGATCATTGGATGTATATATTACCTGAGGCATGTTAGCGTTCCCAAGGGCTGGGGGGTGGGGGAGCCAGGAACTCAGCTTCTAAAATCTGTTCCAACAGAGCAGATCCAAAGCTCAAGCCCTTTAAAAATACAACTTTTAAGCTCCCTCCACCACCGTGAACCAATGCAGCAGAAAACGACTCTCATGTGAAGGCTGGTGATTTATGAGAGTCTACATGACAGAGACCAAAATGGTAGAAAAAGGTGTCCTGTTTGTGATTGTAATTAAATAAAGGGCAGTGTTATATGCAGGTATTCTTTTGTTATTCTGCGTATTGCAACTTCTAGGCGACCATCGGAAAAGGCACGTTACCTTTCCGCTCTGTAGCACTGGGGCCTTCTGCTCCTGTGCTCGTGTTTATGGGCGTCTGAGACGAGTCTCATGGCTTCCCTCAAACTTGGATTAAGGATGAGAGAAGATCCCCCCCCTTCCTTCCGCCTCTCCTTAAAAAACCACACAGTTAATTCATCTGTACACACTCCAAACCACCAGGGTCCCAGAGAGAGTGGCCTCCCTAATCGTTCACGAGCTGGGCCTGCCACTCAAAACACAAAGGAGTAGAGGCTCCCAGCTCCAAACAGCCAATGGGGAAGCAGGATGACCCGGCTCAATCCACAGCCCATAATTAACCTGAGGGTGTTCATGAAAATTCAAGTCAATTCAAACTTTATTAGCATAACACATTTTTAAACAAATTTCAAACCCAATGTCCTTAAGCACAAAATAAAACACCAAATGAATTAAGATGAGAGAGAGGAACATAACAACCAATACAAGACTGAGAAAAAACACACCAAAAACATCGAACAGTAACCGTAAGTAAAAGAAATACGAAAAAAAGTCTTGAGGTGCCCTCTAAAAATGTCCACAGACTCACAATCCTGTTACCCCCTGTTCCATTCATAACATCTGCTGCGTGTGTGTGTGTGTGTGTGAGTGCGTGCGTGTGCGTGAGAGGGTGAGGCTGTATGTATGTGTGAGAGGGTGAGGGTGTGTGTGTGTGTGTGTGAGTGTGTGTGTGTGTGATTTGTACATTAATACTGTGTTCCAGCCGTGAGGGTCTGGTAGCCTGAGCTGCAGGATCCTGGCTGAGTTGGCAGGTAGGTGTCTGTATGCTGGGCTGCTCTCTGAAACACACACAGGCTTTCATCCACCTCTCTCTCTTTCCCACCTCTATCTCCCTCTCTCCCTCTCCCTCCCTCCTTCAAGCTTGATCTCCCTTTACCCTCCTTTCTCAGTTCTTCCCTCTTTCTCTCTCTCTCTCTCTACACCTTTCTCTGTCTCTCTTGCTCTCATCACACCTACCTGCAGAAAAAGGGAAAAGAGCGACTCTTCGGACAAATAATTGAATGACGGCATTTCACACCCTGTGGACCTGGACACACGAAGACTTACAAAATAAACTGACTGAAAGGTGTCACCCCAGGGGAAAAGTGGTATCTAAGCCCAGCCAAAACCCTCATGATCCTCCTCTGAAGCAGAGTAAATACCCAGCATAAGAGAGTCAGCTTAAGGCCTTATTTATGATGACAAAACTGACTGTTAAATTGTTAAAGTGGTGCTCTATGTCTCTCTGTCACTGGGCCAAAGGGGGTGTAATACTCAATCCAACCTGAAGGGGGCAACGGCACAAATTTCATCATACACTGATGTACACTGTGGTGCACTGGGCCCCAGTCCAAGTTAACCATAATTCACTTTATCTTTCATTTTCAGTAATACGTTTAGGCACGCGCTTTTTTTTTTCCCTTCTCTTACACAACTCAGTGTAAGAGTTCAGTGTCTGCTGACATGACTGAAAAATGGTTGTGTCTTAAATGAATAAAAACTATGATTGCATATAATTACTCAAGACCTTAGTCCAGGATTAAAGCCAGTCAGAGCAAGTTAAAGTTTACTTAAACGCCGAAGAGAATCCTTTAGTCATCTGATCGGCTTTTATTCTTGCTCTTAAAAAGAAAGCAAAGCCGTACTTAACTTTGAATAAAACAAGGCATAAGGAAATTTCATCATCTTTCACCAGAACACAATGTGAAATAAAAAAAAGGTTCCTTTAGGGGTCACCTGTTAAGGCACTGCTCCAGTGTGTGGATGGGCCCCACGGTCTGCATCCTGTTAAGGCACTGTTCCAGTGTGTGGATGGGCCCCACGGTCTGCATCCTGTTAAGGCACTGCTCCAGTGTGTGGATGGGCCCCACAGTCTGCATCCTGTTAAGGCACTGTTCCAGTGTGTGGATGGGCCCCACAGTCTGCATCCTGTTAAGGCACTGTTCCAGTGTGTGGATGGGCCCCACGGTCTGCATCCTGTTTAAGGCACTGCTCCAGTGTGTGGATGGGCCCCACGGTCTGCATCCTGTTAAGGCACTGCTCCAGTGTGTGGTTGAGCCCCACGGTCTGGCATATAACTCAAATTGTGACAATGCCTACTTGGCCAATAACTTCCCATATCACACAAAGATGGATAGATATACATAGCTCTCACCAGTGACCCTTGTTCCCTCGTCCCAAATAAGAAAAAGGAGACAAAGAATAACAAAGTACTGAATGTATAGCGATACTTTTCAAACAATAAAAAACCAGACGATAGTTTTAGCCAGCATGACTGATTCAGGCCAGGTTTGGAGAGAGCTATAAGGTTAACAGCACTCGTTTTTGGTGCCATATTAGAAATGATTTAAAGATTCAGCTACCTCGGTCTTAACAGGTAATTTAACAGTTACAGAACATTAAGCTGATGTTGGCATGCAGAGCGATTCAGACTTTCACAACTTACTCTATTAACTCCAGCTGAATATTTCTACTGAAGCAATTCAGACTAGCAGCCTTTCTCAAGGGCACAGCGGCAGTGTCCTACCGGGGAATTGAACCTGCAAACCTAACTGTTATGAGCTCGGCTCAATTCAACTCAATTCTTTATTGCCATAGCGACCAGTGCTTTGGTGAGCCCCACATTAAAAGCAAAAAATAATAATGTAACCACAAAAACTGAAAATGAAAACACCAAAAATAGAAATATGTTCAGGAGAATTACAGTAACATAACACCCCCTCCCTTTGTCAGGTATCTTTCCAATCATTATTCTACATTTCTACCACAAACTCCAGTGCAAGTAAAAAGGTCTATTTAACACAGTTTTTTAGTGAAGAAGGGCCCTGTTGTGATGAATATGAGGGGCTCAGTGACCCCAGGATAGAGTGAGAGGCCTTCACCTCCCCACGCTCCTCCCCTGTGTCTCTCTCACAGCTTAGGGGCCGGTAATGCCTGATCTGTCTGCCCCAGGAGGGGGGGAGGGGTAGTTATGTAACAGCCTTCCCCCCCTGGTAGTGTAGTGTAGCGTAGCGTTGCGTAGCACCGCGGGGAAGGTAAGTGTGCAGAAGAGAGAACGTGCAGTCCGCCCTGCAATTCATCAAAGCCCATGACAGCTTGCACTTTCCCCTGTGGCCACCAGGGGGCCCTACTGCAAGTCTACAACAAGGATATGCAAAGATATAGAGGGTCACCATATCTGAACATTTGAAGAGGCAATATGTAGGGGATTTCATAAAAACCACTAAACAGCTAATGCACAGTAGTAACGATTATTGAAAGAGATTCGGAGTGAAAATATTCAACACCTCAGCTAATGTTGACGTCTTCCAGACTGGCATTCTAAACCCACGTCATGGGCCGCTCCACTGTTTGTACAGAGTTATGTCACCATGATGTCATGAGTTATGTTCGGTGAGTGGAGGGGCAGTAGCCTCGGCCTCCATCTATTCAAACCATGCGGACCCAGGAGGACCAATCAACTCTCACCACCAGGGAAATGGAACATTGCCAAGTAACACTGCCGGTCCTTCACCGTGTGTGTTTTCCCAACATATCAGTCAAAATTAGTTCTATTCAGATTTTCATTTTAATGTTGATGTAGTTTGCTCTTACGCCTCACCCCTTCAACACAGAACATCCACCTGAGGGAGTCAAGTGCTGATTAACAGCGGTGGAAAACTCCAGCGTCAGAAAGTGAAAGTATTACTGTGTCTTTGATCTACCTGTGCACCAATCGGTGATCTCGCTAATTGCCTCATCTACCTGTCTGATCAGATTCAGCTGGTTTAGGTCATGGAGGGAACAAATTCACAGCATTTCTTTTCGTTCCTGAAGCTGGGGTTTTCCACCTCTGTGGGTTAATTTGTTAGTTGGGGGTGGCGTTGCATATTTTGGTGCCTATTTTTGTCTAACAAGTATGTTTGCTGTTTCACATAAATGCTGTGGCCCAGCTTGTTAAACTGCATGTTATGAGCTACAGACGTGTTCATAAAAACCTTGGAATTTCAAAATTTCGAAATATATCCGTCGACAGTTCAGCATTTCAGGACCGAATAAACATCTAGGAAAAGCCTGGATGGTAACCCTGTACAGTGAGAGGTTGGCCTGTTTTGCGATTTAAACTCCTGTTCCCAATTATTTAATTAGCCTTATTTTTGATCTGACATTTCTTCTGATAAACTCAAGAGCTACTGCTACGGACCCGGGACATGTCCCTGGTGAAAACGTTTCACTCCGAGTCTGATATAGGAGCGAAACAGCGCTGGCTGTTTACAGATGTTTAGAAATTAAAGCC
This sequence comes from Albula goreensis, assembly GCA_022829145.1. Classification (NCBI taxonomy): domain Eukaryota; kingdom Metazoa; phylum Chordata; class Actinopteri; order Albuliformes; family Albulidae; genus Albula; species Albula goreensis. The sequence continues at coordinate 35,356,628 of CM040750.1, forward strand.
AGAGACAGAATTGAAGCCAGAACAAAACCCAGCATATACAGTAACCCCCCCCACCCCACAACCCCCAAAACCCCAACCCAGGAGTGGAGTTCTGCACCCCTGGCCTGGATCTTTCAAGAGGGACAAAACGCAGTGATGCACCTCCACACGAAGGAGGAGGGGGGAGGGGCGGGCTAGGGGGTTGGGGGTGGGGCATCTTGAAGTTGCACTGGATGGGGGGAGGGGTCAAAAGATCACCACTGTGGAACATTCTGTTCCCAAAATGGCAGCCGAGTCTGGTTTATTTCAGATGATCTCAGGGTCCATGGGGGGTGGGGTCGGCTCTTCTGCACCCCATCAGTTTTTTTTAAAAGCCCTCTTGACTCATCCTGTCATCTTCAGCTACGCGTTACATCCTGCAGTTTGAAAGCAGCGTTGCACGATGACCCAGGTCATACCAGTGAAAGTACCAGTTTTTTTCTCCTGTAAACATCAGTTTTCTGGTTTTCTCATGTCCTCCTACAAGGGCTTCCCTCATCACCATGATGTGAATTCTTGCTTGGTTTATTTATTCATAAAGTTGCTAAGCAAATGAGAGAACATTAGAACATTTCCCACTAGTTCCTTGAACTAGTACATCACCACTCACTGATTCGGTTTTATGAACATTTCTTTGAGTAATACATGAGGTGAAATAGGCCGGGCTGGGCCTGAGAAGCAGACACACAGCAAGGCCAGGCAGTCCCTCTATCTGGGGGCCTGGAGACTGGGCTCACACGCATTTGGGCTGAAGTGGGGGAGTGTGTGTTACACTCTCACCGCAATGGAATGCACCACAGCTTGCTGTAAATATATTTACTTTTAGGAAAATGAAATAATAAATATTATTCACAGCAATGTTTTTGTTTAGTAATAGAGCAATGTCAGAAAATCGTTTGCTTATTTTCCCACATATTGTGATATGCTGCAATATCTTTCCCCATCTGGACAGTATATTTTATTGAAATGTATTGCATTTCTGTAAGGGGCAGAGGTCACCATGGAAACCAATGCCAGTGCCAGGAGACGTTCGATAAACAAGAGAATCCTTGAGTCAACAGCACTATAAAGTCACGATGACAAAGTAAAGTCTGCGACGAGCGTTTGAGCAACTGTTTCAGAGTTCCGAACAGTGAAACGTTACGAAACAGGAGGCTGCTCAGCAGGGGAGTATCCAAGGGCCAGGGGCGAGAAGATTAGAAGAGGGGAACGCCAAAAATATATACCCCCTTTTTAAAATGTCCATTAAACTGGGAAGAGCACTTTGTCTGAAGTGACCCTGCTGCTGGTTTGTGTGTCTGTCTCCTCACTGGCATGACTCCCCTTCACCCGCTTTTAAATAGTTTTCTTAAATTGAGGGGGGCACTTTGCCAAAGGTACCCCCGATACTGCCTCCCATAACCGCACTGGGGTAACTGCCTCAGACCTTGGTTAGGCCCTGCTGGAAATTCCTCTGTAACAGAGATGGGCACTTTCACACCCAGAACAAAAAGGGCGGGGGCGGTTACCAACCCTACACACCGCCCCCTGCCCCCAGCCCCATACACCATGATGCTGAACCCTAATCGATTAAAACTGTGGCCTTCTATGTTGGTTCCACTCATGAGCTGGGCCTCTGACAAGAAAGTTATGAAGGGAAAAGTAGCCTCACCACACCGCTCATCATTCAGTTTTCTGAGAGATTTATGGCGCTCTGCTACAGCTCTATAACACTGCTGCCTTCTCCCTGCATGCCTTTGGTCAATGTTTTACACACAGCGGGCTGAGGGTTGATGTTTCTACATCTCTCTCCATTCTGCCATGTAAATAAACAAGGATTAAGAGTTTAATTTAAGCTTGGTTAAAATGTTACACTTTAGAATTTCTCTTCCACGAGCAGTTTTGTCAGACCTCTGCATGTTGAAACCTTTGTGTGCATCGATGGGGCGGATGTGTTTTGAATTAACAGATCTGCTGCTTTACAGTAGGCCTGGGGGCAAACATAGGACCTCTGCATTCAGTTTGAAAAAAGACTGCAACATTTAAGTCCAACCTTGCAATGCTTTAGAGCCCCACTCCAGCCAAATGTACCTCCAGATTTTACCACCAGATATACACAAAACAGAAACAGAGATTATGTAGAATTTCAGATGGATTTGAATGCATCTACTTTATGAATAGCATATTTATAACACATCTATAAAATATGTAAAAAAAATATGCTCCAGTCCAACAACTGACCTCCAATATTAATTAATCCAATATTCAACCAGGTAGGTCAACCTAGAATTCACTTCTCTTCTACAGCCACTCATGCTTTCACTGATATGTTCATTTTCAGGCTTGGTTCATTCTTCAAAGCTGGGCTACATAGACTTATCTTGCAAGCTCACATGGTCTGGAGGCCAGACTACATTCTGAGCGACTGTTTTTTTAAACTACAGGATGTGATGTATAGCTGAGGAATGAGAGGGTGACTCAAGCAGGCCTCAAAGCAGGAAATCTTTCATGTGTAATGGACACAGGTTCCAAGATATGTACGAGGGGGGCAGTATTCCTAAAATGCAGCCACACTGATGTCAGCTGAACTATCAGTCCCAGTCCCTACTAACCTCCTCTGTAGACTCAGGAGGCAGCAGCCATATGTGAGTCCTCTGATTCACATGGCAACAAGCCTTCAAGGCAAGCAACGAGAACCTAATGGGATCTGCTATTCTTTGGAATGCAGCTGCGACACCAACATTAGCCTATGCTGTCACTAGGTTTCCAGAGACCAATGAGAATGTTAAGTTTTACCTTCACAAGGCTGAGACGAACGCAGTCCTGCTGGTGCGGACCTCAGGACATCGCCGGTAATAGTACGACTGGAATTCAAACTTCCAACCGCAGAACGCATATTTTAGCTTGATTCATTTTCAAGAGACCACCAAGTGTGTGTCAGCAATATCATCCCCGTAATTACAGTCACACATCCATTCAGAGCAGGCGCCTCTGTAAGGCAGATTGTGAGACATATTTTGAGAAATATGTTATACAAATAAATGTGATGAAGCACAAGCACTGAACTAGTAGATACATGTGAGTGAAACATAAGAGCGTTTAGTTCTGTGAACTTTAATCAATCACGAGATATGCCTGAATCTTGGTGGGTGAAAAGGTCATGTATAATGTTTTCCCAACATTGTGGTGACAGGTGGTTGTTTGCTGCAGGTTTGGTAGAGGGTTACCATCTTTAGCCGGGCGGAGGACGGTGATTTGTTCCTGAGTGCCTGCAGGCGGGATTCATTAAAGGGAAGTGAACCCCCGGAGGACTCCAGCGAACATGACCTTGGGGACGGCCGACTGTTTTTCTTCGGGTTCCAAAATGGGGCTGTTGCCTTCGGTGGAAACGCTCTCACACGAGCCCTCAGACGGAGACGGCAACAAACGCGAGCAATAAACGCACAGCTGGAGACTCAGTGTGTGAGGGTCTGCACATCTGGAGATGCTGGGAATCTGTCACTATGAGCCAAGGACATGACACAGAAAGATACATCACCGCGAGCTCCTCAACGGTTAAAAAAAATAAATAAATGAATAAAATAGTTGGTGGTGATGGAGTAAGAACGTAACCCAGGACTGTGTTGAATTAAATGACAGGGGTAACAGAGGAGAGGAAATACAAAAACTACATTCAACTCATCTTCATCTCAGGCTAAAGTTGCAAGATGGATGAGAGAGAAAAAGAGTGAGAGGGACAGAGAAAGGGAATACAAAGGAAGTGGAGGACAGAGGGACTAGTACTGATTTTTACTTTCAGTTTTTTCTTTTCATTTAATCATGTTATAATCATAAACATAATTGTACTCATCATCATCATTCACTGATTATTTTCATTTAGCTGTTGTAAATTAGGCTTTTGTTATTTCGTTATGTATCGTTATTTTAAGATATGTAAAGAAAGAGATACTGATATAGAAAGAGAGAGAAGGATGACGCAAATGCAAGAGAAGCAGAGATGGCGAGAAGAATGGATGAAGAGATAGAAAGAAAGATGGGATCATCTAGAGATCATCTAGAGAAAGGGCCCAACAATGAATGACGCCCAGTAACTCACACTCCCTAGATCTACACACACACACACACACACACACACACACAGTGTTGAGGGAGAGCCCGTCTCTGGTGACCACAGCTGTCTGCCTCCAAACGTGACGCTCTTGGTCCGTGAAGGAGGGGCCCTGTCTCTAGCGGATGGGGCCGTGAGCTGCCAGCCATGACGCGCTCTCTGAGCGCTGTCTCACGGGGACGGGCAGGGCTAATTTAGCACGTTAGCACATCTGCCCGTATCCACAACACTAGCACTGTTGCTTGGTGATGTGGGAACGTGGGATCACAAGGCATTCGCCGTGGGCGGGTGGAGCGGGCTCTGGGTTCGATATTTCTGAGGTGACGTCCATTCTAAAGCCCAAGGTCAATGACCTCCATTAGCCCTCCGCTAAAACCTCCCCCACCTGTGTGCAGTGATGCAGAGGGACCACTAGGGGGAGGTCCAAATGTGGTCATGGACATGGCCCACGTCCAGTGGTCCTCAGCTTTGGCCCTTTAATCCTTTAATGTCTCAGAGTAGGACCACTGATCTGGGATCCCTTTCCCTTTTAGCTCTTAAGGGATAAGACTATCACTGCATAGTCACTGTACATTAGAGAGTAAAGCTGGAAACAGCTCTCCATTCAGCCATTGTCTGCTGAGACAGTTTCGGTCTGAAGGAGAGATCGTTGGGGCCGCTTTCTTCAGTGTGCTTTTCACACGCACTGGACTGCAGCCAGTCACTGCCAGTTCTTGGGTGACAGGTGTCCTCAGGTAACCCAGGAATGAAGCAAACAGTGGAGGTGGGAGGGGGGAAGGGGGTACTCTTAGTTGTACAACTGTAGAGCAAGATTTAGTTGTATATTGTGGACTCCAGACACCCAATCTTTCATTCGTTCTGTAACTGTCAGCTTCCACAGCTGTGGGTACTTCTGTGGCCTGGAATTTAACTGGTACCCACAGGTTTCTGACCGTTGACTTGGATGACTTGGGTTGGTTTTTGCTTCATTCTCTACTGGAATGTGTCACAGGTAGTAACAGACCATTGTGTTTCTCGGCCAATCACCTCCCTGACAGTTGGACAGAGTCAAACCACACTGGTGACAAAAACTAGTCAGACTCATAATTATGAGGTCATAATTAAGAGCCTGAGAACTGAGAGTGTGAGTTTTGAGAGCTGGAAGGCTGAGCCCGCAAAGTTCCTCTGTCTTTGTCTCTTGAGAGCGATCCATTACATGTCGCTGTCATAGCGTCATTGCAACATTGTCACAGCGTTACGATAGCATTGCGGGGACGTTCCATGGCCGCTGGAAGCTCTAAAGCTGCCAGCAGCATGAAAAGCTCCCGCCTCGCCCCACAGGCAGACAGCGACTCAGCGACAACCGCACACATGAGCCCAGGATCCGTCCCTTTGCCAGCACATCAAAACAACGCTTAAAAAAAGAGAAACGTGTTTGTTTATCACAGAGGAATGTCCCAACAAAACAAGAGCATGTGCAATAAAGCGGTCTCCTCTTCCATCTGGAAATTCCCCAGTCATATCCTAAAAAAAAGAGAATTCTGGAGGTCAGTCTACTGACGGTCCTCCTCCTAAGTTCCAATGTTTTCATCTGCGCCTTGAACCCTTTACAGAGCGACACCAAGGTCCCGGATGAAACACAGCTCAGAAACTCTCTCCTCTAATGATATTTTTTATCTAATAAACTATAATCAATTCTTAAACAAGCTATTTGAATCTAAGTGATGGCAGTGTGAGGCTTCATGAACCTCACAATGGGGGGAGCTTCAATGAGCTGTCAGTCACTGACTGATTGAACCAATCAAAAGGATTTTGCTCACAGAAAAACAAAACGATTGATTCAGCTTGGTTTCGGATAGCATAAGATAGTTCCTCCCGGTTTTGGGGTGATGAAAACTCATTCTCCCAGCACCACCCTGGGGTACCTCAGGACCATGGTTTGGCAGCACTGCTAAGGACTAAAGCCTGCAGCTGTCTGCGCTTCATAACTCTATGGGAGAGCATGCACGTTCTGAGTTGAAAAATTAAAATGAGGCCAGCCCTAATCCCTTCTCCTACCCCATAATCTATCTGATTCTGAGGGAACATGAAAAAACACTGTTTTTGTTTCGACCAAACAAAATAAAACCCTTCATTGTGTGAATCACGGCTCCACAATAGTTCTTGTTTGCGCCTGAATACCTGAATCTTCAGCCAGGTATGACATCACCTGTAAATTACCTGTCACAGAGAAGATGTAGAGAAAGAACAAAAGAAAAAGGCAGGGGAGAAAGTAGGGGAAAGGGAGAGAGAGAGAGAAAAAACACATTTAAACACCACTGTCTATAATTCAACCAAAATCCATTAGTTTTCTGGCATCCTTGGGCATGGATGTATCAAATGGAAGTTAGACGCCAGCTGGGTTACGGTTTCAGTGGGTAATGAAGGTGGGGGTTGAACGTGGTGGTGCCAGTTAAGGGCTTAACTTTCATTTAACGGTGGGGGGGTGCAGAGTGTTCATTGTTTTCATTTGTTTCCCCCCTTCGCATTCGACCAATGATTGAAGGGTACCCCGCAGCGGAGGCTTTCTGATTGGACAAGGTTGTGACCTCCTTATCTACCATCAGCAAAAAGACAAATATGAGCCAAGATCAGAGTCTGTATTCATAAAGAATCTCAGGGCGGCGGTACTGGTCTGAGATCAGGTTTCATTTTCTGAGATGCTTAAGCAAATACATTAGTAATGCTTTATTTTATTGTCTGCTTACAGAGTATAAATAAATCATTCGTTAATAGTTTGTTAACCATGGCTTGTAAGTTAGTAACTATATTTCATGCATGAACTTACGTGAGTAAACACACATGTAAAGACTGTTGTTAATGATTTATAAGTAATTACAATTCCTTAACAAGCCTTCCCTAAGTGCACTGATGGTTAACAAAGTATTCATTTTATTTATGGTTTATAAGAATAAGAACACATTAAAATACAGTGTTACCAAAACATTTTATGGTATACTACTTTTGAAATATGTTGTGCTTACAAGGACCCCACTTCACTGTGCAGTGGACAATGACTTTTATTAACATAAAACCTCAGGTAGGTACATGACGCTGACTTAAAGACATTTAGTCAGCAAGGAAGGTGGATGCATTTGTTTTATATGTTTAATTACTTGGCTGTTTTGTAGCCAAATTGTCAAGGATAGTTGGGGATATCGAAGTTTTATGACTGTCCCATGACCTTCCAAGACATAAATTACTTTCAAGTACCATGTAACCAAGTGAACTCATGACAAAGCAACCCAGTGATGCTCAGTGCCTACCTACAATCAGTCATTTTATCAAAAATATTTGTATTTCAGTTCCATTCCATAGACGTAGTCTGCAACTGTATTGTCATAGTCACACTAGTGGAAATGGGGATACAGGCTCCTATGCTAGCCCAATAACTCAGTGCAATGTCAGCTGTCAGCTGCTTTTGCAAAGCAAGCAACTAAAATCACTAAAGAGTTGTGTTTAGCTCATCCACATAATCCTATTTGAAATAAATCTTATTTGGACTTCATGAGGGAATATCACATTAGCGAATTGGAAAAGGGAGTCTACTACTATTTAGGATGGTGCCCCACCAAGTGGAGAGAGAGGGTAATGCTTTCTTTGTTTTGTTTCATTTTTTAAAAGGTTACTTGAGATTAAAAATTAGGATGATTCATTCGAATTAAAGCTCGAGTGGGCAACCCACGCATGACAGAGCACAGCCATTTTCTCATTTAAATCCAGTCACAACAAATTACTTTGATGAGAGCGAATACTTTTGAAGTGTTCTGAATTACACAATGCTGATGCTTATTTCCGTTGCTGTATTTTTATATACAGGTGAACTTTTTCTTGTGACGTTATATTTTCCGTACAGATTCAGCAGACATAGATTAGCTCTACAGCTAACAGAGACGTAGCGCCTGTTCAAATAAAGTAGATCTAACCATCTGCTCGCAGTTGAAGTGAGCTGGTAAAGATTGAGGAAGAATTATCTTATCCATGTTACGTTGATGTCTCCAGGTGCCATTAAGTCAGTCTATCTATTATTGTCTCCAACCGGAACTGGAACCGATTGAGCAAAATCGATGGATGGCGCCCAAAACCGATCCCAGAGGACCACATGATCTGCTGGTTTTTGTTGTCAGTCGGCACTTAATTTATCAGTTATCACAGTTAAATCACGTCACCTTGTTTCTTGGGTCTAACTCAGCAGATGAGACCCTGCGATATACAATGGCCAGGGACAGATTTACCCGAGTACAGGGGTAGCAGAAATGGGACCATGGGGCCAGCGTGTATGCAGGATTATGTTTCTACCCATTACCCTGGCTCTGCTCAGTTATCAGCTGCATCGTTATCAGTTATCAAACGCAGATTCACTCATGGTCAGAATGTTTTGTATGAGGACGTGACAACAGTCTTTGGCCGATATTCATGATGAAAATATGAAGAAATTTTGATAAAATTGAAAAATTCAAAAGAGCCTTCATCGCTGCCCCGCTCCAACACTTTGCTTTTGATTGGAGTTTTAAAAAAAACTGGACAGATGAGATTTTGATTTTGCAATGAATGATATTTTGAATTTTTCAATTGTTGGATTTTCAAGGCAACATGCATGTTTGAAAACATCAGATTAATTTGTTAGGAGTAAAATTATCATAGACAAATTTGACATGACTACATATTTGTCTCAGAAATACACAGTAAGGTCTAATTTCCAGCCTAAATGCCATCTACAATGTCATAAGCACAATAAAACAAAACAAACAAAAAAATCAGTATCTTTGACAGCTTACATCAGGAGAAAACATCACTCCCACCTCGAATCTCAGTCAGCAGCCGCTGTCAAACACCGTCCCTCATCCCCGGCAAAACGGCGCCAGACAGAGCTGACTCCCACTCGTCAAATCTCTGGAGTAAGTGACTTTTCAGCTAAAGGATCAGGTCTGCCAGTGATGGATTTAGGACAGAGACGCACCCAACGCATATATGCGCTGACACTTCTGGCTGCGTTCGGTAACGTGTCACCTGACACCTGTGCTTAAGGTACGCTGGAGCCCTCAGTGTCATGTTATTTAGTGACGGAAGGAACAGGCTGTGTTTAAAAAGCCACCCTCCCTACACCCTTCCCTCCCACACCAACAGAACGGCTGCACTGGGAATAAATAAGTCCCCTCTCGACCAGGGGTTCCCAAACTTTTCAGCCCGTGATCCCCAAAATAACGGCACCAGAGACTTGAGACCCCCACATATCCCAAGAGGTGGTTGAAGCATACAAACGTTTGTGCACACATGCACAAATAGGCCCATTCATACAGGGCACAGCGCTCTGACAACACAAAAGAACACAATAGCCTAACAACCATACATGCATTCTTTTCTATAGTAATAATGTAACGTTAAACTTATCTAATGTGATGGGTGGGCACTATGCATCGATCAGATTTTTGATTCTGGAAATCATCTCGCGACCCGCGACCCCCAGTGGGTCCCAGCCTCCACTTTGGGAACCCCTGCTGTAGACAGTCTGGATTCCCTTCATACAATTCTGCACTTCTAATAATTGGAAAGTAATGCGGGGCTTGCTAAATGCAATTAAAATAACCAATTAATGATCATTGCCATCTGTGTAATTAATTGTGCATGTGAATGAGTGGCCAGTTTCACAATGAGGGCCTTCACTCAGTTCTCTCACCTGTCCTCTGTTGGTCACCTTCATAGAGCCAGAAGCACACACATGATCACACAGCAGAATGTAGTAAAACTCTTTTCCTTGTAGTTGCTTGTAGTTGTGCGAATGTTCTCGCTCGGTCAACCTTGCTTTGACTACGCACAGCTGGGTATCGCCTGGGACTGGTCATAGCCTGTCCGAGAAGCTCGTGATAGCCTGGTACGGAGAATCCGTACTCTGTCCCTCTGTACTGCACCATTCGGAATATCTTATGTATCTTGTGTCTGCTTGTTCCCCCTTATGATTTTGCTGAAATAAATGTGTGAATGCCACCAAGGTTCAGTCATTGTATTGAACAGTTGTCATTTTCTTCCACTTCGGGGAAAATAAAGGGGAAACACTACATGCAGTAGGGCAACTTCTCCCAAGTTGTGTAATCTTCCCATATATCAGCTACTTCACTTAGGCCAAGCACAAAGTAAGGGAAGGTCTTTGGTTCAAACTGCAAACTAAATGTGTAAATAATGTGATCAGATCACTAACCAGAAAATGCTGACTCTGGACTCTAAATGTTTCAAGAACAATGTCATATGCACACACATTATAACACATTATAAGCCTTCGAGTCTTTTACTGCTTCAGTCAGGAGAAAGTTTCTGGCAGTAAATGCTAGTGAAGTACAGACATCTATTTAAAAATAATCAGTGTTTTATGACTAATCAAGAAAATCTAATCTTGAGAATTTGGACAGAGCTAGACTCAATCAAATGTGCTGAGCGTCTTTCAGGTCATTCAGGACTCCATTTCAAACAGAAAATGAAACATCTAATTGAATTGCATACGGCTGTAACGAGACTAAGTGCATTTAATTGCATCCCCACCACAGTTTTCTCCCCATTTTCAGTGATTCATATTGACTCCCTGAATTAAGTATGAATACAAACAGATTCCATATTCCATATGAAAGTTTTATTATTGCTGACATGCATGTAGAGATCTGATGAAGTATAAAAATATGTCTTTTATACAAATTTGTTTCATCTCTATACAATTACCCAGTTTCTTCTGAGATAGACACCCAGACAAGCAGCTTACTCCCCCTCAATTAACTTCTGCCTTTCAACAATCTTATTTTTTTTTTTAAACCAAATCTCTTACAACACCATGATCCATTTTCCAGTTCAAACAAAACAATTAGGCATATCAAATACGAATACACTGCAAAAATATTCATATTTTATCACCAGAAGGTTATTTTCATTAAAACAATGCAAGAGATTATTCGCCTTGTGTTTTTCCACCAAAGGAATACCAAAAAACAAAAAAATCAGCTTCTATTTTTTTTTTTTCCTCAAATACAAATAATCATTTTTAACAAAAATTAGAAACAAAATTTGTGAACATAATGCGAGAAAAAACAGCAGGCACCAATATTCTTCCATTTCTTATGACGAAAAAAGATGACTTTTTTTGCAGTGTATTTTAGACCGTTAACTAAAAGCACTTTGAACACCAATACTGTCTCATTCTCTGGTTTCACCGTGGTGATTTTTTTTTTTCCGAGCGTTCATGGCACACCTCGCCAGTCAAAAGCATGCACAGATCACATCTTTAACACAGAGCTCAAAGACACACACGGTTCATGCTGTATATGTGCTTTTCCTCCCGAAGTTCCGCAGCCTTCATTGTTGGCGGGGGCTGTGTTTAGACATTTAAAACGAGACAAAACGTCAAAAAAAAAAAAAAAAATTACAAAGTACAGACTCGACTGTCTTCAGTTACGGGGACAGATCACACGTCTACGTAAACGATGATGTCATAAACCCTAGGTAAATAAGATGGCGGATGGCGGCATACGTGCTAGCACATCCCTTCAGCTAGCGCACTGCAGCGGGGTGCGGGCGGTGAATTTAGCATCATGATTCAAATAACGATTCACGCCAAAAAAAAAAAAAAAAAAAAAAAAAAAAAAAGGACAACTACTCGACCTGGAGGATTGAGGTCTTGCTCTGCTGACTACAGCGGTTTCTGACTGACAAAACCGGTACAGAGACCTCTTCATACGATTTTTATTTTTTAAAAAAACTACAATACTGCTTAAACACTCAACTCAGGAGATTCACATTGCTGTTCGAGAAAGCTAACATTTTATACACGGTGGCAAGTCTACTCAGAAAGTATGCGTTTCCTCAGCATGAGGGCAGTAGGGCCTGATCTCTATGATATTGTCTAAGATGGCATCTCACTGTTTGCAACTATACGCCCATAGCTGTTGTAATCTTCATACATAGACAACACACATAGCGCAGCTCTGTATGAATCTGGTACACTTACACAGAATTACTCCTATAAATCATTCTAAATGTGCAGAATTTACTTTTAAAAAAATATACCTATGCAGAAGTTTTTTTTTTTTTTTCCATTGTTACTATTAGTGTGTAGCTTAACCACTGGTCTGTGGCAACCAAAAAAATAAAATAAAATAAAAACCCAAAAACGACAAAACAAATCTTCTTCATTGAAGATAGCTGAAAGTAGAAATCACAGCAATAGTCTGAAAAGTTATGATGTTAAGAAAGAGGAAGGGAAACTTGCTTTTAAGGACGGGGGGCAGGGGAAGAGAAGCGAATAAATAACAAAATCACATGAATTTAAAGAAAGGCGCAAAAAAGAAAGAAAAAAAAAGGCAGATAAAGAATTTCTAAAACCGATAAATATTTTCACTCATGCACATTTGTCAGTCTAGATGCTTTTTCACTGTGAGCACAGAAGGCTGTATGTTACAGGTCAGAGGGGTAAACGAGGATGCTTTTGTGGAGTGGTTAGTTTTGACAGTTTTTTATAATTCTCCATATTCACTCTGCAGCTGGGGGTGTTAAAGGACAGCGATTTCTTATATTGCTGAAAAATTTGGAAACTGAGCGACCGATTCGACAATCAAAATTTTGAGCGAAGCTGCAGTAAGACGAAGCCTTAGACAGCAGCCTTTCCGAGAGAGGATCGTGCACTTTATATAAAAAAAAAAAAAAAAAAAAAGTCACAAACATTAGCCACCATGACCATGGCTTACAGGAGTCTCTCACAGCAGTCGCAACCATTTCACCACACGGCAAGAAGGGGCACGGAGATTCGCTCGCAACAAAATGGCTGCCCTGAAGGGCGACTGCACGAGCGATCATTAGCATCGTCCAAATTGTTCTATAACTATTACTTACAATTCGGAACTTCCACCAGCTAAAGTGGAATTTTTCCATTCAACTCTTAGGTAGGCCCACAGAAGGGAGTCAAGACTCTCCCTCTACATTTACATACAAAGCACCAGGGCCTGACGTTTACAGTCTATAAAGAGCCGTGATTGGTTTATTCCATCCATAAAAGAAAAACTACACAGAGCTGGGGGGGGGGACTGGGCCTTTGTTGTTGTTTTTTTGTTGTTGTTTATTCCAAATGCGCACAGTTGAAACCCTGTCCAATGTGGCTACCAGGCTGTAGACAGAGTCGCTCTAGGAAGGTGCACGTCTATGGTCTGACCTCCTCCTGGGTTTAAAAGTTTCAGAGCGCTCCGACTCAGGTTTTCACCAAGCAGGGACGACACAGGGGGCCAAGTGCTCTGTCCGCAAAGGCTGGAATTCGCGGATGTATATGCGTGTTTGGAGGGGGGCAGGAGCCAATGGTCTGACGGCCGTCATCAGGACTGAATCACACAGTCCCCCTAAGAAGCTATCGCTCTCTAGTGCCACAGCGCAGACACTGTCACAGGAGAAAAGAAGCAGCACTGACATTCTACTTAGGCCATGATGGGCTACGCATTCACATTTAGCTACACGTCATACTGGTACCATGGCGATGCACACAGTTTTAGAGGAATAGAACATCACGTGCCATAGATTTTAAAGGAAAAAAAAAACCACATCATACAGGATACTGGTCTAAGGGCTGGTAGAGGATGGTTTCCTTGGCAACCACTTAAAATAAGCTCCATATTTGGCTATAAATATTAAAAAAAAAAAAAAAAAAAAAGTTCTCATGCTGGCTGATTATAATCCAAAACAGTACAAGGGAAGAAAATAACATGGCTGAAACATACGAACACTGGTGAATCACAGACCTGGAGGTCACATGACTGATCCCCCGTGGAACGTGGCATATTTCTGTCCCCCCCAACCCCCGATACCCAAATGGGACTTTGGCAAGCCCCACTTGTTGAGCAAGTGAAAATAGCTGCCGAAATGCAAAATGATTTTTTGAACTGTATCAAACCTGAAAAAAGCAACAACAAAAAATATGGAAAATAAAAGTCCAATAAAATGTGCATTCTGCTATATTTAAGATACCAGAAGTTGTCAGTGGCTAGAATGAATGAGACATCAGAACCTAACAAAAACATGGCTGGCTAGAACAGGAGGAAATGAAAATGAATGCTACCTTTTAATTAACAGAGAGGAAAAAAAAAAAAAACCAAGCTTATTCAAATTGGGTGGAGAGACCTCCACACATCAACACACCAAAAAAAAGGAGGAGGGGGAACAACAGAAAGAGGAAAAGGAAGTGTAATGCTTTGCCAGATGGGGGTGCCATCACCCCCCGGTTGTTGATTCCTTGTGGTTTAGATTTTTTCTTTCTTTTTTTTTTTTTTTTTTAAAAGAAGGGCTGTTGAAAAAGGGAGGAGACAGAGGTAGTTTTGAAGTCATAGTTACAGATCGTTTTGGTTGAGGAAACAGAAAAAAGGAGGAACTTCAGCACGTGGCAGTGAGACGTCCGTGGTCAGGTGATCGGTCAGGTGATCTGAGGATCAGGGGGGGGCAGGAGGGGCAAGTGCCAGGGTTGAGGGTGTTGAGGGTGGGGGTTAGGGGGATGGGTTGCTACATGATCCCAACACGGAACACCATATTGCTCTTGGTGACCGAGTATGATGGGGGGTGTTTGGGTTGGGGGGGGCCAGCACCCTGCATCGGCTGGTAGCACAGGGGACAGGACTGGAGACTGTTGTCCAAGGGGGGGGGTGGGAGGTAAAGGGGGGCATCAATGCCCTGTGTGGTTTGACCCCAAACACCCCCCAGAGACAGCCACAATGCAGAGCTTCCGTCAGCTCTGGGCCCTAATGCAGTCAGTCCTTCCAGGGCTGGCTAGGTGTGTGTGTGCGTGCGCGCAGGTGTGTGTGTGTGTGTGTGGCTTGTATGTATGTGGGTTCAGGGTCTTAGGTTCCAGTGGGTACCCCCATGTCAATCCCCCTGTCCTGGCCCTTGAGCCGTGCCCTTTGTGGGCCGGGCTGAGCTGAGCTGTGCCGGGCCATGCCGAGCCAGGCCGGGCTGGGCTGTGAGGCGGAGTCTGTGTGTTTGGGTGTGTGTATGAATGTGATTGCGTGTGTGCTCTCTACTTCCGGAGGAAGCGCTGGGCCAGCACAGCGGCGTCCAGCGGACTGACGGGCTGGGCGTCATGTCCGAGGCGGCGGACGGGGGGGACGTTCCCGAACGGCCGCTTGCTCAGGAAGCTCTTGGCCTCGTGGATAGTGTTCTTCTCCTCCGCCAGCAGCAGCTGCTGCCGCATGTAGTTCTCAAACTCATACTGAGAGGACTCCTCCATCACCTTCACCTGCACAGACACACAATATCATAATGAGAGGATGATCACCTGCGCAGATACACGCACACGCACACACATACACACACACACACACCTACTCACACACACACACGCGCACGCACGCACGCACGCACGCACGCACGCACGCACGCACGCACGCACGCACGCACACAGACATAGAGAGTATCAAGCCTGTGTGCCCTCTCTGAGAAGATACAAGGTAGCATGATTTTCAAAATCTACCCAACAAAACATGTTATTTTCCCATTTGGACCAGGCTGTGCAGATTGTATTAACAGACAACTTATGTCAATGTAAACAAATGTATTATTATTATTATTTTTTTTATTTTTAAACTTTACTGGGTATATATGCATTTCATCTTCCAGCGAGTCTGGTGGAAAACAGCACTGACTGTTGTTCCAGAGTTGGGGCACGGATGCCGCGCTCTTCACACCACCCAAAGAGGCTAATATCCATGTAACGTGATTAATTAGCGCGGCGGTGTGACTGAAGACGCACGCTCGCCACCAGCTTCAGCCAATTAAACAGTCGTCTTCTAATTTATGGGGTATTAGTGTCAGTTGCATTTTCATGACTGCCACTGACGTTTTCAAAGTGTACTGGGGGAGAACAAAAGTGAGCTTAAGAGAAAATCCCCTTTCACTTTTCTCCGCTAATGCTACAGCAATGAAGATGTTTTACTGTCATCTCCCAGCAGAAATCTCCACTTGTTCCAAGACTCTTCATCTGTTCCCCCACAAGGTGGTGCAATGAAATTCACTCTTAAAATCACATTTTTTCTAACTTCTTCACTATGAGCCTTGATCCTCCTGAACTGTGCTGATCCTAGATCAGTTCTCTGCTGAGGAAGCATGTTTATGGCTGCTCCATGCAGACCCACTTGCTGACCTCAGATCAGCGTTACTCAAAGTTATCCTTTAGGGGTGCAGTGAAGTAGCGGGGGTGTAGTATAATGGTCAGGGAAACTGGGCCAGTCACAGAGGTTCCCGGTTTGATTTTCAGGTGGGGGCAAAGCCATTTGATCTTGGGACAAGGAACTTAACCTCAACCTTCAGTGAAATAATCAAGCTTTTACCTAAACATGTGAGGTGTGGGAATTGCTCTAAATGTAAATGTGTCTCTGTTTCTTTTTTACCTCCTGTAGATGCTCAGGGTGGTTGACCTGGTCATCAATGTCGGGGACCACCTGCAGAGGCCCACTGAGAGAGGACACCGACTGCCTGCAAAACATAAACGAGAGGGTGCTTGCTAGTTCAGTATGCTCAAATAAGAACACCAAAGACATAGAGAAGTCAGACTTTCTGTTTTTTTTTTTTTCTTTTCTTTCTTACTACCACTTTTTCACATGCCAGTACTTTTAACACAACAAGACATTCATTTTCTTGGCTTGCTGACTGGGTGCAAACTTTCTTAAAACTTTCAAAAAAAAAAAAAAAAAAGTTAGTTAAATCAACACTGCCCAGCATGTCCACAAGAGGGCGCCCTCACCAGGATGCGATGATGCCACTAAGAGACTCCAGCACCTCCGCGGCAGTCAGCCTGTGCTGGGGATCCAGCACCAGAAGCTTCCGGATCAGGCACACGGTGTTCTCCGATACACGCCCATCCCTGCAGCGGGAAAGAGAGCGTAGCATCAGGGCAGAGACACTTCCGGAACCAAGAGGGAGGGACAAACACAACGGGGACTTGATGTAGCTTTTGGAAGTATGACATTTTGCCCTAGGTTCAATAACCAGACCCTGAACAGTGCCTGAGGGTTCATGTGTTGTTTGGTGTAAATTACTGTATGCAACATGTCCTTCACCTGTACTACAATGACCGTTATTTGAATTGCCCGTCTGTACTTAGCTGTATGTCTGTACCGAAGGAAAGCAACAAATTTCCTTAGCCCTGACAAGAGTTTTATCCAACCTGATCTAAAACAGGGGGAGGGCATTTTTATTGTCAGCATACAAATACAGAACAGAGAGGAGGTCAACCAATTACAGGGTACCGCCATGTCGCCTAGTACAACAACTCTGATGGTGATTGGTGGATATTCTCTGGCCAGACTCCCTGTGGATATTAACAGGAAATACGGTCCTCTGTGATTGGTGGATACTACTTCCTGAGGATGTTTCGTGGTAATACCCACAGGGACCCTGGAAGTACACCCAGATGATGTTCAGTCACAGCTGCCCTCGTTCTATTGACTGATACCAATGACTGACTGAGTGGAGGTCCTGTTTTCTACCACTTAAGTGATGCGTGGAGACTGTATTACTGCAGCTGTATTGTCCTGGCAGGACTGCAGGAAATGCTGCTATTTAGGGAAACACCTTATAAAAAAAAAACACACAATAATGAGCTCGATAAAAGGTGCACGGATGCCTTCTTTTCCCATCATGTCATAAGCCATATCCCTCCTTAAAATGTGCTTGGTTAGCATCAGGCACGGCAGCGCCGAAACCCTCACTCTGCCCGAACTGTGCTGCGACTCAGTCACTAATATTAGAACGGGAGCCCTGACCACAGATGGCCCACGCCATAAGGGCATTAAGAGATGGAGAGATGGAGAAGATTTGGAGGAGAGAGAGAAAAGGAGGAGAGGGACAGATTACTGATGAAAGTGCACTTTGTCATGGCGTAGAATTGAGATTAAAGCTTATGTGTACTGGAATGAAAGATGAAGATCTGCATGCAGGAAATAATACCAAGGGTACAGGGGTGAATAGCATAGATACTACAGCATCTATGTGGGTGAACAGCATAACTAATACAGAGGATGAGAGGTTGAATAGCACAGACGAGAGAGAGGCAATAAGGGGTGAATAGCACACATAATACAGATGTAATGAGGGTGAACAGCAGAGATAACACAGAGGGTGTGAGGGTGAATAGCGTAGATAAAATAGAGTATATAGTGGGTGATGTGTGGGTGAATGGTGCAGAGGGGCGCACTCTACGTACTCTGGAATGGTGTACTCTGCAGCTTTGATCTTGCGGAAGAGCTCCTGAGGTATGCTGTCGTAGAAGGGGAACTGGCCATAGAGCATGGTGAACAGCACCACTCCCAGAGCCCACATGTCACTGGGCTTACCACGGTACGGGCGCCCTGCACACAGAGAGGAGACATGGGACAGTCAGCGCCTGAACGCCAGCCTCCCGCTATAAGTCAAATGCAACGGAGCAGGATCACAGCAACTCAGAACAGACACTCTTACAACCAAACAAATATTCAATCACACATACACGCGCGCACACACACACACACCTCATCAGATTCATTATACAATGCACAATTAACTTCTGACCCCAAGCAGAGGTCTTATTCACAAGGTTTCAAAAACTATGTTATGATGCCATCTCTAGTCTAGCACTGTCAAACCAGCTCCACATCGAGATGTCCAAAAGCACCAGCAGCAGTGAAGTGTGAGTGGCAGCTCTTTCGTATTGCTGTCCTCCTCCTGTCAAACGTCACTCTCGTTCATGAATGACACCATTTCAGACTGTGATTCCCACACTGAAACCGTCAGCGAGGACACAGATTTTCACGCGCAGACGGCCTGGACTCTTCTCTCATTATCCCTTAAACGGATTTACAGGGAAGTCTTACCAACGCTTTCTGGAAAACGGAGGCGAGGAGGAAAAAAAAAAATGTTTTGCAAAGTTTACAAAAGGTCGCAAATTGCGACATTCGCTGACTCAACCTGTAAATAAGTGTCGCGATGAAGCAATCGAACATATTTCCCCTTCTTCTTTCGATTTTTCTTGGGACTGCTGGGGAAAAAACCGTAATGAGGAATTTCCATGGCTTTCTGAACAGGGTGGGGGCGTGGTGCATATTTTGGAGAATAGAGGCCTACACCCAAGGGTGTAGATTATAGCGGGGGCACCACTAGAGATTCAGAGAAGCGTACAGAGACGGAGGGGGAGATTGCCGAGTTCAGGGAAAGCAGAAGAGTTGGGAGTAGTTTCCTCTTTGATGACTCACCGCTCGTGAGTCACTGCCGCGCTATTTATTGTTCTCCGCTCACGTTCGCCTGATTTACCGCTGGCTGTTATCTCTACGTTTCACATGGGGGAGAGAGAGAGAAAAACAAAAAACACCTCAACAACAGTCTGTTCTTTTCACGCACACTAGGGCCAGCCCGGGCTTCTCAAACAAGCCCTCGGGCTCGTGGAGAGGTGGAACGGACCCATGGTCCGTGAGCAGTTTAGCAACATAGGAGGCTCCTCCTGTTGTCCGTGGTGCAATACATTTTCAGGCGGCTGAGGGGAGAAAACACAAATTAACAGAAAAAACGCTGAACGTTACAGTTCAAACTGGCGCCTCAGGCATTCCATACGTTTCCACAACGGTGTGTTTGCTGCTCATCTCTGTGGTCAAGGTTTTCCAGCAATTAACAAGATCCAACATGCGTAACCAAATACAAACAATTTCTGCAATATGAACAAATGTACCGCTATATGCACAGACATGTCCCGCTCCCCTGGGGTAAGACTTTAAAGCGAGGACGCTGAAATTTGAAAGCTTAGTTTTGAGAAAAGCTTAGCTGGCTTTTTCTAGTCCACTTCCTGGGTTTGTGAAATACCTATTGCCCAATGATATGACAGGAAATCCAAACACGGGTTTCCCCTTTATGTGCGATTACGCAAAGCCCTTGTGAGAACGCTTCCTGGTAAGAACGTGACTGCAGCGGTAGCTGTAGCGGTCTGTCCCGAATGAAAACAACGCTCGTTTGACCCCACCGTGACCTTAATGTCGCCCCCGTGGGTTCATCGGGCCCCTTTCTGGCCGGGCGTTTTTTAAAGGATCCATTGCGTTTCGGCGCAGTTCTTTCTCCTCTGCATCGCCCCGTATGCGTATCATTCTGCCGCAGCGCTGCAGCCTGAGTGTGCTACGGCATGCAATTTTCATTCAATCAATACGTCCCTAAATTTAGAAAAATGATGAAAAGATATTGAGCACACCAATAAAGCAGCGACTTTTTGGAAAAGGTCCAAGGCCCTAACACGCACATATACAGATACACACCCAGGCACCCACACACATGCACACACAGAAAAAGAGAGAAAAAAAAAAACAAAAAAACAAAAACAAAACAGAAAAGCCACTGAGAGCCAAAAAACACATTGCAATTAGCTCTGAGCGGTGAAGGGGTGGGTCATGGTTTTTATTCAATTACAGCGCCGCTTCGAGCTCTGACTCATTGTGTACCTGCCAGTGTAATGACAGTAGTTATAATAAATGGGGGTGATGACTCTCCGTCTCCATCCATCCATCCCTCCCTCCCTCCCTCTCTCTCCCTCCCTCCCTCCCTCATTCTTACCGCTCAGCACATCAGGGCTGATATAGGCTGGGCTTCCTCGCTGGTCTTTCAGAAGGTCATCTTCACTCACCAGGTGCTTCCCCAAGCAGAAGTTGGTGATGGTTATCCTGTGTGTCCTACAACACACACACAGACACACACACACAGACACACACAGGTAAGGACACAATCTTCCTGGATGCGTTATGAGTCATAAAAAGGAAAAAACATCAGGCACAGTTAAATTATCCCAAAATAAAAGGCACAGGGCGGTACAGCAGCTGAGGCGCTAACCGGGCGTGTAAATCAGACGTTTGTTTCCCATTACGCTGTGCCCTTGAGCAAGGTCCTTAGGCCGGACTGCGTCAGTAAACAGCGTAGCTGTGTGCAAACAGTACTGCAGTTTAAAAACCTTAGGCTGTGGAAGACATGCTGGATCAAAGCATCTGCTAAATGCATAGGTGTAACTGACAAGGTGTTTAGTTGACTGGAATCAAACCCACATTTTCATCAGGCAGGTCTTGAAATGCAATGGTCGTATCTGTGGTTCACATTGGGAGCGTTAAATTGTTGCTTGGATATCTTTACGTTATCACAGTATTCACTGCGAAAGAGCACCAGGTCTCCCAAGGCACTACGAATGACTAAAAACGTGGCTCAGGGGTCAGGGGTCAGAGGTCATGGCCGTTATCAGCCTGGACCGTCTTGCCATTGATTGCAGCCATACTCCCTCCAATTACCTACCAGGGATCTCACCATACATACCATGACAACACCATAGCACTGAGATTCTGTTGATCAAAACGGCAATTACAAACTGTGAAATACTGTGGAAATGATGTCCATTTGACCCTTAGAAATAGCACAATCATTTGCCTTAAGACAAAAATTCAGTCAAAAGTCCAACAATTTTCACACATTCTACTGCCTGTAATTTTAAGTTTCGAAGTGTTTCACAAAACTGCAACCAAAACAAAAAAAAAAAAAAAAACATATCAAAAAGTATCAAAATATTACGTGAAAAATTATACAACTGCAAAACAATTTCCCCAAAACCTAATTAATCATGCTGGATTTTTTCCCATCAAGGCCCAAACAGTGGCCTCTGATCCGGTTCACGCGGTGCTCCAGCAA
Source organism: Albula goreensis (assembly GCA_022829145.1). NCBI lineage: Eukaryota > Metazoa > Chordata > Actinopteri > Albuliformes > Albulidae > Albula > Albula goreensis. Next base: position 35,378,436 of record CM040750.1, read on the forward strand.
CCAAATGACCCACAAGAGCCCACAGACCTCAAAGAGCTCAAAATTACAGCACTGCGGTGTGGGGAAGGCACTGTTCTTCCGCCCCAGACAAAAATGAAAGAATAAAAAAAAGGAAGTGAACGATCATGGCCAGAGCGCTGTCTTTGTTTTGATGGGTAAACACTGGCCCATGGAAGAGAAGCCAGGGGAAGAGTGAGGGCCATCTCCTCACAGAGCCCAACACAAAAGCCTGCTGTGACAAACAAGTGAGTCAACATGTGGCTTTGGTTAGGCATCCAGATGACTAACGCTTCAATGCAGGAGAGTGATATTGTTTTAACAGGGAGCGTACACAGTGACACACACACACACACACACACTCACACACACACGATGACACAGATACTGTGACACGCACGCATATATGTATATACACACACACACACACACACACACACACACACGATGACACAGACACTGTGACACGCACGCATATATGTATACATACACACACACACACACACACACACACACACACACACACACACACACACACACACACACGATGACACAGACACTGTGACGCGCACGCATATATGTATACACACACACACACACACACACACACACACACACACACACACACACACGATGACACAGACACTGTGACACGCACGCATATATGTATACATATACACACACACACACACACACACACACACACACACACACACACACACGATGATACAGACACTGTGACACACACGCATATATGTATACACACACACACACCGTTTTCCTAGGATGCAGACAGAACCTAGTTTACCACCATCTGCTCTTTAAAGAAGATCTTTCCACAAACTAACTTTCTGTTTAAAAAAAAAAAAAAAAAAAAAAAAAAAAAAAACAGCCCAACAGCTTAATGCAGCAAAGGCTACCACACACACTCACACCTCCACTTATCCTGGAGTAACACAGCGTCACATGTGCGGCCCACCAGTCTGACTGCACAGCCGCACTCATGCATATGCATGCAGCTCCCACACGCGGGACAGCTCAACACCCCAGAGAGCCGCGCTGATGTGGGAGACCGAACCGCACACTGCACCAGGGTGAGAGGAGGACCTGAGTAAAGCAGCCCAGTAGGGACCCGAGAGGGACGGGCCGGGGAGGACCCGAGAGGGACGGGCCGGCGAGGACCCGAGAGGGACGGGCCGGCGAGGACCCGAGAGGGACGGTGCCGATGAGGGCCCGAGAGGGACGGTGCCGGCGAGGACCCGAGAGGGACGGTGCCGGTGAGGGCCCGAGAGGGACGGTGCCGATGAGGACCCGAGAGGGACGGGCCGGTGAGGGCCCAAAACAGAATGGCCCTGCAAGGACCCGATAAAGACCCGGCCTAAAAGGAGCCTGGGGCCAGAAGGACCTGTCTGACTGCAGTCATGGAGAACATCTTTCAGGTACGTCTTTGTTTACAAGGCCTGAAGTGACTGCTGACTGAAAAGGAAAACACAAAAACCAGCAGGCACCATGGCCCTATGACACTATGAGGACTTAAGCTGTGCACCCTGGTCCTGTTTGCTCTGAATTCTTATGTATATTAGCTGGCTACAGGCTAACTGTGGACGCAAGGGCCCAGTCCAGTTGCTCTTCCTGGTCATGTGACCACCTCCTGGCTGCCTGCCTGTGACAGGAAACCAGAAGCCCCCCCACACAACACAATCCCCCCACCCCCCCTTCTCTGCCCAGGGGGAGTGGGAATATTCACCCCCTCACATCCAAAACACAGGCCCTGACGAGAAACAGGGGTTATGATTAGGACAGTCTTCCGGTCTTCCCGGTTCTGCACGGCCTAAAAATAAAACAGAAGCGTCGCTTTTCATATTTAATATTTTAAACATCTCCTGCCTCACTGACGGTGGGGGGAGGGGGCTGGGGGCGGCGTACATAATGTGTCAGATTACAGGACTAAACAAGGGAGAGTAAACATTCTCTGCTTAAGTAATGTGCATCAATTATGCCTATGCCCAAAACTGCATGGAAAGGTCACCTGTGATTGGTTATTTGTCTGTGCCATCTCAAGCTGGCGGGTTCCCGATAAACTCATTACCATGGCGATGTGACACATCGGCTGGGATGGAGAAATGGGGTGGGGTGGGGGGGTTGGCTTGGGGAGGCGAATGAGATCCGACCAAATTGAGATTTCGCCTACTGTTCCGCAGGGATGTGGGGGGGCAGAGCAGAGAGGACGACAGAGGTGGGCAGCGTGCGTGTGTGTGTGTGTGCGTGTGTGTGTGTGTGCTTGCACATTCATTAATTCTGTGTTTGTGGATGTTTTTTTTTTTTTTTTTTGTGTACACATGCATTTTGTGCTTGTGGGTGGGGATTGTGCATGAAGGGTTTTTTTTTTTTTTTTTAATTTGTGTGCATGTGGATGCACGGCTCTGTGTGTGTGGGATGTGTGTGTGTGCGGGGTGTGTGTGTGTGTGCGCGCGCATCTGGGCCGTTTGGAGAGCGAGAGGATCCTCAGGCCCACAGACTGCGGCGCCTAGCATGGAGCCGATATTGACAGTAAACGAAGCAAGGCTCGATGGCAAACACTGCGCTCGTTAGCACCGCCGCGCGGGCCGGCCTTCTGGGCCGATAACCCTGCCAGACAAACAGCCCATCAGCCTTCTCGTCACTCGCACTCCATATCCGACAGGCATGCCCAGTTCATTTAACACATGCACGCACACATGCGCCACGGGAGAAACCGTTCTTCCTTTCAAACTGCACCTGAAATCAGTGAAACATTTCACTAAACCAACAAGAAAAACCATCACGCTTTTGAAACCAGAAGACTGCTAATGAGGCCCGGGTGAAGAAAGGCATTGTGGGAAGTGAGTCTGATCAGCTGCTAAAGGAGCATCCACTCTGTTCTGCATGCAGCCTGACCTCACCATAGAAACAGCTGAGCCAGAACAGAGAGGGTCGCATTTCATCAGAGCCGAGCCAAAAGTGACTATCTGGGGAGGGCAAAGACCTGCAGCTTCCCCCCCTCTCAGCTTCAGCCTGGGTGCTGCCCCAGATGCACTGTATGAGTGCGCAGCAAGAGGGAGGGATGGGGGGGAAGAGAGAGAGAGAGAGAGAGAGATGCATACTGTGTGGGAGAAGACAGAATACACGGAAAAAGAGTGAGAAAGAGGAGAAAAAGATCACCTTGTACTCATGATCATGAAATAGCCTTACATTTTGCATGAGGAGATGGAGGGAGAGAGAGAGAGAGAGAGAGACAGACATATGAGAGAAGGGGCAAGATGGATAGAAACATAATAAAATAGCACTGCAAACTGTGTGAATGTGGATGCTTAAAGAGGAGGGAGAGAGAGAGAGAGAAAGAGAGAGAGAGAGCGAGCGCGTGTGAGCTGGGAGAGAGAGAGAGCGAGTGAGAGAGAAAGTAAATAGAGGCTTGCGTCAGTGACGCTGGCCGGGCTGTGAGTCATGGCTGAGCTATGGATCTCCTGGCAGCCCAGGGCTTTGTGTTCAGCAAGGACTGAGTGTTCTGCTCCCCTGCACCAGCCTGCTGCCCGGGACAACCACCTTCTCTCTGTCTGCGTCTCTCACACTCACACACTCTCACACACACTCTCACTCACACAAACACACACACAGTCTCTCACACAAACACGCGCATGCGCGCTCTCACTCTCTCACACACACACACTCTCACACACACTCTCACACACACACAAACAAGAGCTTCAAACAGAAATGCATGTGTTCACGTTGCATGTGTACTTTGCGTAGTTTGACTGTATTCATGTGTGTGCTCACATTTGTGTGCATTTTGTGTGGTTTGTGCGTGTGTGTACTCTGTGGACTTAGTGTGTGTGTGTGTTTGTATTAAGTCTGTGTGTGTTTTTGTGTGTGTGTGTGTGTGTGTGTGTGTGTTTGTATTAAGACTACTCCCAGTCAGACATCAGCCTGCTCTCATCCACTGAGGTGCAGCCTGTTTCTGGACCTGCGTTGTCATGACAACCTGTCGCCATCCGCCGTTTGGCTGAGACGGTCTGCTGCTGATCTAGGATCAGTTTAGCTTTTTACCTCATAGTGCTTATGGATAGCGCATGAACGGGGAAAACCTGATCTCGGATCAGCTGTCCTACTGTAAGCAGCTTTGTGATCACAGGTCCTAAGCTCCTGTGAGCAACGTTGAAAAATAACTGCGGTGGATGACTCCAAACAGAGATTAACTCTTTCCAAAATACACGCCACAGTGACTACTTCAAGACTGTACAACAGGTTTGGCACAATGCACAACAAAAAAAAGTGCATTTGACCATCAGCAAGCTAATCACAAAACTAAGTCAGCACCGGCCACAAAACTTTGTCTGCAGTGGTGAAACCCAGCTTTCAATAACCGACATCTTTGAACCAATCAAATCTGTTTCTTTCCACAGCTGTTGGGGTCATTGGTCAAAATCACTGGATCACTGTTTCACACGATATGGTAGAATCTCCCACTTGTGGCTTCAGTGAAGCTTCACTGCACCATTACTACTTTCTCCTCTCAGGATGGCCACTGAATAAAAGCATAAGAGCACAAGAATAGAGATAGATACTGAATTTAAGGGCAATAGAGGCACTGAGTGTTTGGTACAGATTACTACCAAAAACTCTTTGAGTTTACGTTGTAACAGCATATCATTTCAGTTCCAATGAGGCCAGATGACAGTGAAATGTTTTTAAAGAAAAAAAAAAAAAAAGACCACTTTCCACCTGCACTGAAGTACGTACGTGAGCTGATGTATAAGAAGACCACATGAGGCAGATTCAAAGCGGGATTCGGTGACCCGAAATACACCTGGCGCTCACGGCGGTTTGGCCTCGCGGGAGAGGAGCTGAGCCAAGCACGTGGAGCGCCATCTGATTTCGGTTAACGTAACGTTCCTTCCACAACAACAGGCGCATCAGGATGAAACATTTACTCACGGTGGGGGGGGGTGGGTTAAGCTCCCCTGCTTTGGAAACCGAGCCAGCTCAGATTTCAGATTGAAAAAAAAATATGCAGGATCAAGGCCGAAATATTTTCTAGTGGAGGGAAAACATTCTGGGTTCTGGGCACAGACACACACAGACGGACTGGATCGCTTACCTTTTGTTCAGCACCATGTTTCCCAGTTTCAAGTCTCTGTGCACAATGTTTTTCTGCAGAGGCAAGAGAGGCGAGAGAGAGAGAGTCAGAACAGATATCTAGCATTTAAAAATTATGGGGGGGATGGGGCCGATCTGAAAGTTTGTCTGCTAGAGTCCCTTCTTCCTGAAACAGCCACAAACGGGACCACAATGGCCATCACATTACCGCATGTAGCAGATGCTTTCACCCCAAGGGATTTGAGTACATACTAGGTCAGGCAGAAAGCAATAACAGTACAGAGTTATTTGTGTCTGCAACAGTGCAGTATTATAACGGTTGTGCAAGCAGGCATATTAGTGAAATCCCGATTTTACGCGCCCCAATTTAACGCAAACTCGGCTCCAACGCGATGAGTCGTTTCACCTTTTAAAAAAAAAAAAAAAAAACAAAACAAAAAAACTTTACTAAAAATTAATTTGTGTTTTCATTTTTACTGTAACAACAACTATTTATTCACTGAATTTTCGGTTCAAAGGTAATTTACTTGCAAGGTAAACATGCAAAAAACGGGTCAAATAGGGCGAAAATAGAGGTGTTTAGGGATGTTAGATCATTATTGGGTAGTTTGAACATGGATTTTCCTGAAACCCGATTTAACATGACCCCGTTTTTTGCGTGATGACACTTTACGGAACTCAACGATCGCGTTATAACGGGGCCACACTGTACTTGGACATCAGGTCATCGTATTCCCAGGCTGGGCTTCACTACTCTACCCATGGACAAGGTATTTAGTCCGTAAATATAAACAAATATGAAAAATAAGACATTAAGAACAAATCAAACGATCAAAAGTGGAGCTGGACAAGAGAATTTGCTGAATGTTTATGTTTAATTGTAATTAGCATCCCAGCCGATACTTAGCAATGCTGCGCTAACCCGCAACGCACTGCTGACTTCCACAGTCAGAATGAGAGGGGTCTTTGACATTTCATAAACACAAATGGGTGGAGCTACCACATACCACCAGCACCTGACTGAGTGTAACCAATCACATGCATTTTGGGCGGGGCTCCAGCTCGGCCTACCTTGTGCAGGGCTTCCACCACTCGTACCACGTCGTAGAAGATGACGATAGTCTCGCGTTCGCTGAGGCGTTTCTCCTTGATGACGTAATGCTGCAGGTTGATGAGGTCGGCCGTTTTGTCGCTGAAGTCGTGCGCGCACAGACAGTCCAGGACCAGGCAGATCCGCTTCTTCATCTTGCGCACCTTGTTGGACTCCAGGTCCTCCACGATCTCGTAGGCCCGGTCCTGAGACAGCCAGAGAGGGAGAGAGATTCGCCAAGTTTAAGACTCTGAATCAGAGAGAGTCTCAAAGGAGGAGTCACTGACTTCGGTTTTGGAACCAGAGTAAAACTCATTGAATTTAGGACTCAGAATCAGAAGTTAAGTCACAGCGCCTGGGACTTGGGAAGTAAGAAAGTCACTATCTTTAGGACTTCAAATTAGAGAGTACAACTCATTTTGACACTCAAGAAACACCGAGTGGAGAAACACCAGCATCAGCAATGACCTGAGCCTAAACTTGCATACGCGGTTATTTTATTACAACATTATTTTTGTTGCAATCACGGTTTTATTTTAATAGTTAAACTCAACATGTCTTGGTTTATACTTGCAGTCTCCAATGCTGTTCTGCATTTACCATGAATAATGCCAGAGGAACTCATTCAGCACCCAAACATAATTAAAATTGCTGTAGTGCCGTGTTATTACTTTATTAATTGAAGTGTAGCCCTAGATGAAATTCAATCAACATTTGTCCTTAATTTTGGCTCACAGTTAAACGCGAGTGTTCATTTTTATCTTCATTGACACAGTTTGGCCAGTTCAGCAATCATGAAAATTAAACAACTCACCAAACTGTCCCTGTTATTGTTCAGGTCTTCAGCTATTGATTTTAAACGCATTCATCTCGCTCTTGTCAGGCTGGTAAAACAGATTTTTATTTGGAACCGAGAAGGACAGAGGAGAGTATGACAGAGAGTGACAGAGAAGAACACTAGAAGTCTGTTCGCACTCCTCTCCTCTTCATTTTCTTCCTTTTTCACTATTGTTTTGCAATAAATGCAAAGCTGTATCATCTTTTTTGTTATTATTAATGAGTTCATGTTTCCATGACAAAAGAGAAAAGGTGAGTCACCAACTGGGCACTCGAAAGGTTAAAAAAAAAAAAAAAAAAAAAAAAAAAAAAAAGCCTACCATCAGAATGGGACTGCATTGTCTGTAACCGGGTAGGTGTGGAGGGGGGGTAGTCTGATCTGTTGTTTATGCATGAGAAGGGGAAGATTCATTCATTCGCAGGCAGAAAAAAGAACTGCGCCCACTCAGCTACAGCTGCTTCAAAGCCCTCCATTGATTTCATGAGCGGGTGACATCGACAGGCGACATCATTTTACAGGCGGTTCGCCCTCCCTGTTCCCAGCAAGGTCATCTATTATTGGCTGCTCCTCTGGGAGACGGTTTATAATAAACCAATCAATACGCAGGGCCATAAATGAAACACTCCATGCGCTTTGATAGGAGGAATCAAAAACAACCTACTGGAACAGGTAGTTACAACAAACACACAGACCGAACAGCTGGAAAAACTAGAATAAAAAGAGGAAGGCAAAAAAAAAAAAAAAAAAAAACTGTATGAGTCACCATGAGAGACTTTTTGGTGCAAGCGGTATACTGATAGAAAGCCACACACTGGTTAGAATCTGATGAAACTGCTGCCACTTCAGCCTGGGGCAAGGTACGTTAACCTTGATTGCCCCATTTAAAAACCCCACTCCGCACTGCAAAATTTCACAGAGCTGAAGCTTCACCTATACATGCATGGAAAGAGATGTCCTCAGTCATCACACTTTTTTGTCTGTAAATTAAATAAAACGATCCGTATATTTGACAACATAATTTACTGGATTCTTACTGATGTGCTGCCGTTTTATTTCTTAATTGTTTTTTTCCCTTTTCTCTCTTACCATCGATGTAATTTTCTTTCCTGATGTCATAAAAATTTTGATTAAAAAAAAATAAATAAAAAATAAAAAAGACTTGCAGAGTAGCAGCTCTTCTGCAGACCCTGGGAAAGAGGATTGTGAAACATAAAACAGGAACCAGGCAGAAACACTGGGTGAGGGTTTTCACAGGGTGAATATGAGAATATGAGGGGGAACAGATCAAAGACCAAAAAAAAAAAAAAACACCACAAACAAAATGCCAAAATTGGTTTACAAATTACAACAGGCTTCCCTGCTGACCTAATGCCGTTTACTAGCTCATGAAAAAAAAAAAAACAATTGAATTTTGAGCAGAAAAAACAAAGAGTCATTGAAAAAATGCTGAACAGACCCTGTTTTACCTTCTTTTCTCATGTTTCACCTTCTGAAATAATAATCTGCTTCATTGTGCAAACCCCATTCACACGATGAAGGACAATTCCCTCTTGAACGTGCCATTCTGTCACTAACAGGAACACGCACCGAAACAAAGCAAAAAAAAAAAAAATAAAAAACCTGTGATCACTGCTGGGAAGACGCGTACCTCTGTTGTGGTTTAACCAGATGAGATCTCCTGTGACTGCAGACCTAATCTACACAATGGCTGCTGAACGACTGGGCAAGGGCTGCTACAGAAAACGGGGGACCGCTGCTCCATTCCTAAAGGCTGATGTGTACGGCAGACCTTTTCTGTTCCTCCAGATCTTTCAGGCATCATTCTTCCTAAACAGCTGTGCACGACCCCTCCACGCTCACTCCCAGACAGGGAATGTGTTTGCCGAGGATTTATGCTCGGTCTGGTACTGTACACATGACGGTATGGGGGGTTCTGATAAAATTAATGATTAGGGGGCTTATTCCAGATCTGAAGCTGGAATGAAATCCAGAAACACACCAGATGCTCTTGCAAAGCCCCAGTCTAAAACCTGACTGATATGAGAAGGTGGGGGGCTCTGGGTGGCCTATGGAGCTAAGGCACCTGCTACTGATACACCTGTGGGTTCACCTGGAAAATGCTAACAGGGGAAGATGGCATGGTTGCAGTGGTGCTAAGCACTAATAGCCAGTGTGGATGGAAAAGGCCATGGTGGTGCTAAGCGCTAACAGGTAACGGCTGAATCTGGAAGAGGCCTTGGTTGGGCTGGTGCTAAGCGCTAACCGGTAGCAGCTATGCCTGCAGTAGGCCATGGTGGTGCTGAGCGCTACCAGGGGTACCGTACCTGGAAGAGGCCGTGGTGGTGCACCACTCCGTCCTGGTTGTGCAGCAGGGAGAGCAGCGAGTACTCCGTGTGAAGCAGCATCTTCCCCTGCCGCTCCTCCTGCGTCTCGGCCCCTGCGTCCGCCCGCTCCTCCAGGGTCAAGATCTGCACAGGTGTCAGAGGTCACCATTCAGGGGTCAGGGGTCACAGGTCACAGCCAGGTCACCAATGGTCATGCAGGCACACATAACACCCAGCCACACATACACACTCACAGGCACAAGCAGAACAAAGAAGCAAGGCTGCAGGGGGAATAGCTCTCAAACATGAATATCCTCTGATGGCAAAACTTAAGTCAGGGTTGGGGATACTTTGATATAACGGCAGTCAACATACTAACATTGGACAGCTGTTTTGCCTCATAACTCATTATGCTAAGGTCAGGACATGGAGAAGAGCAAAACTGACATCAGTGTTGTGAAATATTCAGAGCTGGTCTTGCAATCAGCGGTCACAGGTTGAACCTCTAGCCAGGAGCATGGCTGTTGTGCCTTTGAGCAAGACGTTTCACTTGCACTTCTTCAGTGAATATACAGCTGTACAAATGTAAACTGTGCAAGCTGGCCTATACAGATGCTCCTGCTACAAGACTCAAATGTAAATGAGCCTACGTTAGCACTCCTACTGTGAGATGCTATAGGAATATCCAGCCCTGATTCAGAATTAGCTTTGCCTTTTACCACATTATGGGGGAAAGTGGCAAAGAAAAACTTGGCCCTAAATCATAAATCCAACTCCAACTTTTTTCTGTTAAACAAAAATTATATTTGTTGTAATACAGCGAAACCCTGATTTTATATGCCCCGATTTAGTGTGTATTTAATAATTCAAAGGTAATTTACATGCAAGAAGGTTAACATGCATGTTATTTGGGGTGTTTTAGGATGTTAGGTCAACATTGGGTTAGATGGAAAGCAGATTTTCTTCTACCCCAATTTAACACGACCTCGCTTATTTCGCGATTACATTTCATGGACAATCGCTTTATAAAGGGGCTACACTGTACATAGAATCTGTATCTGCAGATCAAAAGTAGCGCAGAATCAGTTGCTGCATGTACTAGGCAGTAGAGCAGAAAATGCAGTTTTGCGCAGCCGGGCCCAAAACACATTTCTCTGCGCATCGGACCCAGCGGATAAATGAGCTCCGCAGCTCTGGCGCTGCGTCCCAGAGCACATCGCACGAGGCAACTTCTGTAACGGCGGTTTGTTTTGAAAGGTCAAAGGTCAAAGTACTTAGCACGGTGGCCACCGCTGCCCCAGCCTCTGCAGGAAGCTTAAGAGCACACAGGGCTCCGGTGGGACTTTGGAAAATCGGCCAGAGGTTAGCTTGCCCAGGACTGGGCTAAAAGGGCCCTGGATTTCTGATCCTGGATATCAGGCCACATTCTGCTCTTGATTATCAAAATTAACCTCATCAATTATAGGGATCTCACATTTTAGCTAACACGATAAATGACAGCCAAACACTGTGTTCTCCCATCCCCATATAAAAAAACGTTTCGCCAGGAGGAATTCAGTATCTCTGCACGAGGCGACTAAGTGGAGTCTGGATACCTGGTAGAAGCAAAAACCTGCATACACAACCGGCCCTATAGGACCCAGTCTGCCCACTGGGTTAGACTCGAAAACACAAAAGCACCTAGAGGTAAGGGCACAGAAACGAGTCACAGTCCGCACCCACCTTCAGCTGGTAGAAGTCATCGGTTCCGTCTTTTCTGGCCAGACATTGAACAATACTCTGCACCGGTGAGTTCCCCAACCGAGGGCCTTCAAGAGAGGAAAAAAAAGATAAACAAGCTACGTTAACGCACACACCAACCATAGCAAAAGGGAAACACAGCAAAGTAAGAAAATGGGGGCTCGGTGGCAACTTCAGAGAGGATTTTATTTTTGCATGCGTTCACATCCAGTGAAAACACACACGTTTGTGCGTTTCTTGTAATAAGGTGGGGAGAGGGAGAGAGGGAGAGAGGGAGAGAAGAGAAAACAAAGCAAAAAAAAAAAAAAAAAAAAAAAAAAAAAAAAGGACCCGCTGTTCTGATCCTGAACTGTGACCGTAAACAGCAGGTCTCGTCAGCCCCCAAAAATTCCAGAAATTTCTTGTTCAGCAAACACTGGATCCCACACCTCTGAGTGTGCACTCAACACACTGAAGAGACAACAAACCCCCACCCCGACACCACGGACCCCCACCCAAAACCAAAAAAACCTAAGCAACCCCCACCTAAAAAAAAAATTTAAAATCCCCATAACTCCACCCAGGGCCCAAACCACCTGTAAACCCCCCCCAACCATACCACCCAGTTTCTTGTTTCTCTTACCGAGGATGAAGGGTCCGGCCCGTTTGCCGTTGTTTCCCGAAATCCCGGTGCACAGGAGCTTACTGGCCCTGGCGGAGGTTTCCCCAGCTCCCCTCTCCGAAGCGCGGCGCTTCGACATCCTGGTCTCGCTCTGTGCGGGAGAGAGGCGGAGAAAAAACAGGTGGCTCAGATCAGATCCGGTCAGACCACGGACCAGACTGCTGCTGCAATGGTAGTCTCGGAGGACGGGACCAACAAACCGTGGAAAACTGTGGAGGGTGTGTGAGCGTGTGTGTGTGTGTCTGTGAGAGAGAGAGAGAGAGTGTGTGTGTGCGTCTCTACTCCCATAAGGCATCACAAGCCCCACCCCCCTTTTCACACTTTCTCCCAAAGCAGTTACCCTGCTAAACGTCTAAATGTTAAATGCTGCCTGTACTTCTCTCCTGTGGAGATTAACTGGGCCACTCAAGGTTAATTAGCAACTGTAAACGGCTGATGCGACCGCCCTTGCTTCCGTCAATGAGAGAAAGAACGTACAGACAAAACCTGCGCTGCACCCCACCCCCGAAATGACGAGGCGTGAACGGTCAGACAAAGGACATAAGACCTGTGAACCGAGGTTGCATGCTTATTAACACCAAAACCATGTTCAATCATGCTCTACTATTGCACAGATTTCCATCCTGGCCTTTCTGATCTCTTAATCTAGTGGTGCTTTTCTAGCCATTTCAATGCACATATACACATAAACTCAAGTTGCTTTGCTACAAAGGTCTGAAATGTGCCTGAGTGTAAACTGGAACTGCATTTAATAAAAAGCCAATTTTTCTATGCCTACAATGCTGAGTGTTCTTGCTTCTAGCTGCACCTCCAGTTTTTACAACATTCTCCTACAAAATGGCCAGTACCCATACACGGGTCTACCTAAACCTTTATGGTATGGAAAATATAAAGAAGAGAAATAATGAAACTTCTGAAATTGACAGCGACTGAAAAACCAGTGCTACTTCACTGCCGGCTTGGGTTTGAACTCTTGCTGTGTAATTTCAAAATCCGCCTGCTTCAAAGCAGCTTTAATCTGTGGGGCTTTATCTGAAAATCTGTGCAGCGTAATCCGTGTAGTAGGGTTTGCCTTCCTTCCTCTTTTAAGACGGTTTCCTATGAATGCAATGCTTTCGTGAGAACCAAAAATGTAGGCGACCAATCCATTATGTCATTGTAATGATCTTTTTTTTTTTTTTTTAAACAAGGGAGAATCAGGAAAAAATAATGCAATGACCATGAAAAAGTCTCCCCGAGGCAGATGATGGAGTCTGGCTTTGCTGGAGGATTTAAAAAACGCACTGCCGTGTGATGAAATTCCCTCCCCGTTTCTTCGCAGGAACATGGGTTCTCGTAACGAGGAAGTAGCCCGTGACCAACAGCGATGATTCACGCCGCCGCCTCAGGCTTCCCCTGTCCATTATTTGTCAGAGAGATGAAATGTCAGCAAATGACACCGATGACAACGCAACACAGCCAGGCCTCAAAAAAAAAAAAAAATGCTCACGTCACAGCCAATGGAAACAATGGGGCTATATCCCTAAACAAAAAAAGGTGTTTAAATCGGTCTGCTTTTTTTATTATATAAAAAAAAAAACACCATCCGTCTAGCAGGTGTGTTACTGCTGAACATCAAAACAAAAAGACATTAAGTTTCGGTTGAATAGCCCTTCCTCTGCTTCTGCTACATTTAACAGTATGGCCTCAGATGCATTTGCTATGTAAAACACCATACCCTCAACCTCTGTCTTGCACCAGCTATGGCACTTTGCTGCTTTATGTAATGGCTACCAAGGCAACGTTGGACTGTAGGCTTATGTAATGACTACTGCTGCAGGTTGCGACACTGATAACTTGGTATCGTCTCTGCTCTTTGCCAAGCCGCTCTGCATGCGTTATTGCAAGGTGGCTCAGGAGAACAGCATCTGCTAAATGTGGAGGGGGGGGGGGTTAAATGTACTCAGCCTCAGTCCTGCGTGACAGATTGTTGAGAATGATAAGGCATCCACAATGTTCTGAACATTCATCATTCATAACATTCCGGGGATATTTTTTTTTAATATTCATGTAAGTTGGGACAGTGGTGACAAAACGCTAAACCATGCAGACGAAAAAGTTAGGGGGAGGAAGGGGGGTTGGGGGGTGTGGGGGGTGGTTGGTCAGGCCTCTCGATGACCCCCAGAGAACAGAATGAGTGTAATGGATTAAAGAGGAGGACTGGATGGTGGCCAGGAAAAGCACGTCTAACCCCTAGTGCATTTGAGTAAAGCCGGAAAGATGATGGACAATATCGAGCTCTGATGCTCTTCCGCGACGACAGGGGCAAGCGGCTTGGAGATACTTTCTTCAGTTCTATTCTATTATTCCCTCATAGCCAGCTATTCCCATCCCAGACAGACAAGGATGCTGTAAATATAGCTGCATCTCGCGTCACCACTGTCACAATGAAGACTGCGTTTGTGCAAAATGCATTCACGACACGTGTCGGATCCGGCGGGTCTAGAAAGTGCTTCTGTCCATATAGACTTTAAACACCAACTGCATTACAGGGGCATTTCGTTCTATACCATTTCAGTCTTCACTTTCTCTGAAATTAAAAGCCAGACATTTCAACCACCCTCCATTCTAGCGTGAGCAATACAACCCTCACACACTCACACACAGTATAAATAATCATACGTTGTTTTTTTTTTCTTTTTCGGTTCAAGGGTCGTGTCTCAAAAACAGCCCTGCAGATTAGATCTGAGGTTGATAGCGGCGCATGGCTGCGAGTGGTGGATCATGCAGTGAACCAAAGTTTCTGAGGTCTGATTCATGCGTGAGCAATGAAAACAAGCTCACCACTCCCTGCGAGGCCACTAAAAGCACCAGGCTGCGATCCGCAGGGGCTGACGGATGGGGGAATTAATGAGGAGGCAAAAGCAGGGAATTCTCACTAACTATGAGCCATTCATTTATCAGGGGTCAGTAAACAAAAGGAGGAGAAAACATGCTGGTGCAAAGCCTAATCAGGACCGTGGGCAGCCTTTCAAAGAACACGCATGCCAAAACCACATTTTCCATGTCGGCATGAAAGCGCTAAGCTAACGACACACTGTACACATTACAGCTATTGTACAGATAAGACTAACTAATCTAACCCCAAAACATGGGACAAAGGAAGAATTAAACGTTCACAAACCATTGCAGTGCAGTACTGGTATCTTTCTTTGAGCATTTATAAAAAAAAGAAAAACACAAGCATGCCTTGCACGACTTCTGTATGACTCATGGATACTTCGAGATACAACTGACAATTGACAGGACAGCCAAAAGGTCAGATTAAAAACTATGGGGAGCTAAATGAATTCGGTGACCGGGGGCACTTATCTGCAGCAGAGCCAAGGCGTGAGAGAATATGAGCGCCGTGTAACTGATTCATTTTATCTCAGACACGATCCAAGACGCACTCCTGCCTCGTCAGTGTAAATGTGCGGTCTTTAAATAGCTAAGAAAACAGCGCAGGGCCAACAGCAAAGGTGCCTCGAGATCCGCCCACTATCTGTTTTTAATCACTCTTCAGAGCACCAGGCCTCCCCCACGGCTAGGAATTTAGAACATTCATTTCACACATACATACAGATATATACAGAACGAGCTTTTGTTATGATTGTGTATATTATCATGCATTTATTTACACCATTGCATATGAAATACGCACATGCACATACACAACAAAAGCACAAAGTTAAAGGTTACAACACCTTAAGAAATGCACGAATAACACAGGGACCAGGGCACGCGCCGGGTGCACACTTTGTCTCCTCAGTCTGTGCATCATTCACTCCCCCCATTTTTTCAATGTTCGCGTGACAAAGTAACCATCAACAGCTGGACGGAGGAAGGCGAGATCCAGATCAATATTCTACACAGAATTAATAAACATTTATCAACTGTCGATGCGGTACCACATAATGTATTACACCCGATTTGGGCTCACGACTTGTGGCATTGTTGGTAGAGAAGCCGGGTCCAGCTATCGAGTTCAGTTCTCTGCAGACGAGAGAGTGGCGGTGTATTGTTGTCAACGTGGGTTGCACTCCGCTAATTTGGAAACAAAGCGTAGGTGATGCAAGTGGGGCATGGTGCTACGGAGACCAAAATAAGCATCCTCTCAAAACCACGATAAACAGAGAGACAGCAAAAAGCAGTTATGCATACAGTCTACAGTGCTATCTTGGACACCAGCCTTTTTGAAGTGCATCAGAATGTCCCGAACTGATTAAAACAACCCAAAACAAACTAACAAAAGCAGATCAAAGTACTACCGATGTCATGATGTTGTTGTCCAGGTATTTTCAAATAGCAAGAGTATTTTCCCCTTTCCAGCTTCTAATATTCACACGTTATTCCCAGAGACCTAATCGATTGTTTGCCCTCCACAGCCAGCCAGCAAGCCGCAGTTACCGTCAAGGCTGCCACTATACGGTCATTTAATAGAAAGGCGGCGTTCCAACGAGCTTGCAAAGCCAGCTACCGTGAAGTTGGATATTTAAACGCTCCTGGCCATACAAGGTCATCAAACGCACACGAGGTGCCCCTCGTGATTAAAGACGCACGAAAACGGACATATTGTTGCACTGACCCGGGCGTCAGAAGAGCAGTCGGGTGCGCTGGGGCAGGACTCGGGAGCGCGGTGTGGGAACAGAGCAGAGCAGAGTGGAGCAGAGCAGAGCAGACCAGACAATAAAAAGGGAAGTCGAAATCAGTGGTAATAGAGCACGCGAGCCCTTTGTTGACTCGCGCTGCCGGGCGAGCTGCACAATCACCATTTGTTCCCCCAACCCCTCCGGTTAAGCCCTCCTGATCTCATGTGCAAGAGAAGAGCCTGCCATTTATAGCACCGACCGGCTGCGAACAGCGGTGCTACTAGCTAGCGCCAGCTAGCTACAATGGGGAAAAATGTTTGCACTCGTGATTTTAATACCAAATAAGCCAGATTGCAAAAAAATAATAAAATGATGACTATAACCTGCAAAAACGACAACAATAAACGCATTCAACGTCATCTCTCCACTCCAATCCCAATGGTGCTAAATAGCCAGTGCCTAATTAGCCGTGCCATGATTATTGCTTGCTTGTGATTCCTGAACTCTCGACCGTAAAATTTCGAAATCGAAGCTAACAGTTAGCAACCGCAGCTAGCAACCGAGCCTCTCCGCTACAGTCAGATATGGGAGTCGATAACAGGCTCCTCGCAACTTTATACGTGTTCAAAATAGACTGACAAACACGCACTGTCGGGTTTGTAATACACTGGAAATATTTGGCGACCACACTTTAACAACCCGCAGGCCTTTTAAAACAAAGTACAGTAGCCTGCTAGCCAGCTAGTTTGCTCGGATCCACGGGCGGAATGGCTGGGAGCTCCAGCGAGATCTTTAACAACTTACCTTGACCCAAAACAACCGGGGAAACGAACTCTTCTACAACAAGGACATTCTCTCCACTTTCTAATCAGCACGGCGCATTGGTCTTTGTTTTTCCAACCAAACGAGAACGTCGTTTGTAATTTCAGAAGTTGTTTTATTATTACTGAAATGAGCAATCAGGAAAAGCCTCCTCTTTCTGACCCGCTGATCACATCTTTCCATAGCAGCACCACCTGACAACGGAAATGACGCACGTCGCATGAGTGACAGATTCCCTTAGCCAATGAGCAAGCTACTCCGGTCGACGACATTCACACGAACACTATTCGAGATTTAATGCCTTCCCAGCAATGTCGCTTTGGCAGGAAATATGAGAAATTGTGTGATACGGGATTGTAAGAGGGTCGTGTCCTGCCTCTTTAACAGCTCGAGAAAGCAGTCCCTACATGATTTACCGTGGTATCAGTGACTGAGAAAGAAACATGTGCGAAATATCATGCATGCCTCGGAGGAAACTTTCCTAAAATGTCTTATCAATAAAATGCTCTCAGTTTTAAAGCCACAGCGAAAATAGCACCATGTCGTAATTGTAAACAGACAAATAAATAAATATATAAATACGTTACTTCCGTTCGAGGGAAAATGCAGATCTTACTCATAAAGGGTTTAACGGCCAGCATTACAGCTCCCATGAGACAAAGATCCATTCACAGCACCGCTCACATTCAGCGAAATACAATAGGCACCCGTGCAATCAATGATTGAGTTGCTCGGAATGGATCAGTGGTGCAAAGCACGAAAAAAAATCAGGAAACATGAATGGGTTGTAGTTTTGCAAGAATGAATGAGCATCAATGGAATACAGTTATTGTGCAATTTGTTTGCATTTTTGAAGTAAAAACATCACCCGTTTGCCAACATTCAGAAATTATAACTGATTTACAGTTTGAACATGCAAACGTGAAAAACATAGAAAGAGTTTGTATTTATTCCTTTAAAAACATATTTTTCTTCCATAGGGAATGCACATTTTTGGATGGTTGTGCAAAAGACCGGCTTGGTTGTAGCTGCCAAAATTGAATTCTAGCACACCACCCACTTGAAAATTGATAGTGATCACTCTTACAAACAGTTGATCTAGTATAGGCTGAGAGTGACCTTTTGCAGCAGAAAGAGTAACACACAGACAGTCCTGTTAAGACCCATATTTAGGCCTCAACATGCAAAACAGCAGTCCCACCCACGGTGCAGTGGCCCACAGTTTCAAAACAGTGGGCAGGTGCAGAGTGTCGCCTCAAACAGAGAAGGAATGCAAAGGGCAGCATCCAATTCAGGTCATCATCGTTTGCTCTCCTTTGACTCAATGCAGCTCACACCCCAAGCCACATGAGATGCTATTTCAGCCTAAGGGTTAACATGGTCCAACCCACATCTGTTAAGTGGAAATGGTGAGTCACACATGTAGAATTGCCTGCAGGTGAGGGGGAAGGAGAGAGAGAGAAAAAAAACATGATTACACTGCTTTCAGTGGAATTACTGTGCTACACGTCTAAACACAGTATTATGCAGTTTGTATTTAGTCCTAAAATCAATGAGAGGTCTCTTCAAGCCCAGGGGTCCCCTTCTGGCACTCTGTCACACTCGAGGTTCGAAAATGTCACAACTTATTTTATGATTTCTGTGATTTTCTTTTTTATACAGCCAATAATTCATAGCTAACAGCTAGACTGAATTCAGACCAAATGAAAAGTATGATAGTAAAGAAACTGGACTTGTAAATCAGAGGCTGCAGGTTTGATTCTCAGGTTGAACACAGCTGTGGCATAGCCAAAGTACTTCACCTGAAGTCCATTAGCGCATATCCAGCAGTATAAACTGTGAATTTATGTTAAAATGTAAGCCATTTAATTAATCGCGGATAAGACCATAAATACCATAAAATGTCATTTCATCGTGCTTACTGTAGAGCACACATTTGTCAGTGATCTATTAGAAGTTTACAGTATAATTCAATGATAGTTTGCGTTGTTAATCAGGTTAAAATAAAGAAAAATATTTCAGTAATTAGGAAATCTTGCAAAAATGAGTGTTGACATGCCAAAACTTGCAGAAAAATTCCACAATGGCATTAGATGCCATGCAGTGATCCAGATGTTTGTGGCGTGGGATTTGCAGAATTGCATTCACTGGTGTTGGCTTACCAAGTGGAGTCAGAAACCTCACTGAGTCATCACCGATAGTGACCTTCGGAAGGAGTGTCAGTGTCACCAATCTGTGCAAGCTCTAGAGAGAGTTTCAAAGTACAAATGAGGAAGGCCTGCAGAGGACTGATCCAAGATCAGCTCAACCTTTTGCCTCACAATGCATAAGGTTGGGGTATTGAGAGGGACTAAATGATCCAAGATCAGGTTAGGGTGTTGGCAGGGGAAAGCCTAAATTCCTAGTTTGAGATGCTTTATGACTGCAGGCTGTGATGTCACCCCCCCCCCCTCACCGGTGCAGGCAGGCTGACCAAGTAGAGAGGTAAGCCTACTGAGGCTTGAGCCCAAAATAAACCAGCATTAAAAAACAGACCCTCTTGCATAAATAAATTATCTCTCCCTGGTTCTCGCTGCAGGTCTGGTTGATGATTTTTTTTTTTTTTTTGCTGGTAGGGTTGCTTCCTTGCATAACAGTAGGCTGCTCTCTCAAACCATGGCACAGAACACAAAAGGCAAAACAGTAGTCAAAGGGTAAAAAACAAAATTACAGAAACATCATAAAACAAAGCCTAAATCCTTAAAAAACAACGATGGTTGCAGGTCATCCAGTGAAACCGTATGTAAAAGAAGCAAAGACGAAAACAGACGAATCCTTATTTTGTCCAGAGGGGGATTGCCCAAAACCCATCGAAGATGTTTTGTTTTAAAAGACTTAAAATAGCGATACGTGAGACGCCAAACTGAAGGGGAGGCTCTCGGTCTTCTACAGCGTGGTCGCCACACCCTGCAGTCTGTAGAGATACGTGGGTGGCGGGTTGCCCTTGGAGACACAGAAACGGCTGGGAACGTGATGTTCGGAGGAACCACGTCCGAAAGCCCTCTTCTCAGGCGAGGATAGCCGCCCCCCACTACCCCCCAGCCCCACCCCCGCCAGATCCCCACAATCTGCCTGTGCGACGCCTCAGCATGTTTTCACTGTGCGGTACGCCATATTTTCAAGGCTTTAAATGTATGTGTGTGTGTGTGTGTGCGTGTGTTTATAAGGACTGACACGCATCCCAGACAGCCCTGGGTGTCTTCGTATGACTTGACAGCCTGTAGCTGCACTCACATAACCCAGGCTTTGAGATCGAGTGGTACTGTTGCCGTGGTGACCTTAATTGCAGGCCTACGCCGTTTTCCGGAGCGGGTGGGTGGGAAAGAGCCTTGGGCCCGAAAACTTGGGAAGGGTTTTGTTTTAAGTGTGGGGGGCGGGGGGGAAGGGGGGTAGACTTTGTCAAAGAGACCCGGGCGACTTGTCTCTGGATCTCTGGAAGTGATTGGCATGGCAACGCTTCCATAGAGTTCAGACATGAGAGTCGTCCCCCTGGCCCCATAAACACCTGTCTGCGTTTACCTGGATACCCCTGGAGGAGCGCTACTCTCTTGGTCTGGGACCAAATAAAGCAATAGCAGTGTGTGTTTTCTCATTCTGTGATCAAAGTAAGCGATGCAGGGTTTCAAAAGAACAGCCTAGGGAAAGACAGGATGTGCTAGCACACCAGGCCTGAGCTTGTCAAGCGCTCCGGTTGGCATGTGTCGCATCAATTTGCTTTCCCTTCTCCAGATGCTCTTATAAATGATGGAGCTATAGCACTGCGCTGGGCCTAGCATGGGCAATGCACATTCAGTGTGTTACATTACGTAAAAATCAAAGAGGTCAGAGGTCGGAGAATTTTCCTCAGAAACTGCTTTTACCACAAATCCGTTGAATTCTTATTTAATTCACTCTTGATTTAAACCTGCCAAAAAGACTTATAGCTTCAATGTTCCCCAGTAACAGAAATCTCATCACCCTTTAGCCTGAAAGTAATTCCCAGAAAATTCAGCAATGTCATTTGAGATTTTAATATTATGTGGCAATCATAAATATGAGGACACATTGCATGTTCACCAGGCCCAGTCCTGATTAGCCGTTTCCAACCATGCTTCAGTCATCCCACAGCAGAATGTGGGAAAGAATAGCTTATTCTGTCTCTGTCCTCCAAATGTAATGAAATATAACTAAAGAAACCATGGCTAAACCACAAAATGAGCTCATTCTGATGTCGTACCTCATTATGTATTGTGATTTCTAAATGAAAGTGCAAAGTAAGACAATATTAGCTGGACCCACAAGTTCTGTTGGGAAACTTTAAAAAGAATTTGCATTTACTTCAAAGATCTTTGTTGATGCTTCCACATTGTCATTTAGCTGCCATTTTGACTCAGGCCATTTCAGTTACCGTATTACACGGCGTTTTATTGGAAATGTTTATTGAGAAACGGAGAGCAAAGCTCTCCCACACGCAGTGGGAGTTCAGCACACTCCCACAACTCCTCTGATGAATATGGGGGTTTTTTGGTTAGTTTTTTTTTTTTTTTTGGAAAGTAATTAAACTGCCTGCTGTCTCAGCGTTGTGGGTGGAGGAGAGAGACAGCGTGGGAGTTGGACAAGATGACAAACCACATCCCCCGATCTTACTGGCAAATGCCAGGGTTTCTCACACCTGATGGCATACGAAAGAGAGAATGAGGCAAACGTGCTCGCTTCTGTTCGAATCCCTGATTTACCCCATGGATGTTCTGATTCGCTCAATGCAAGATATCTTCACCTAACTATCTGAAATCTTCTCTTCTTTAAGACATAAGCTCCATTACATGTTTTGTAATATGACAGAATTGTGCCAAACAATCCATGAAATATTGCCATCTGTTATTATAAAGTTAATGCATGTTGATTTCCTACCCAAAGCTGTATGAGAAGTGTATACATTGTTGGTTGATGAATATCACAGCATAAATAAATGAGGATTCAAAATATCAATGGAGAAAAATTAAGACAATTTGCCAAGAGTCTGTACTGGAATTCTGAGCATCGGTTCCATAAACAAGCTGTGGTTTGTGCTCTGGCTTCATAAGAAGGTTCAGTTCCAAATTCCAGCTCATTTATGAGGTGATAAATTCATCTTCCCTTTGCTGAATCTAATCCCAGACAGGTTCAAATATTAACAGGGTCCATATAAAATGTAAACCTTTCATGGAAAAACAAGATATTATAACAAAACATTACATAAGGTATCAACATTTCATCATTTCATTTAGAAATAAAATCATGTTTCTTCATTCATATAACAATGTACTAAACCAGAGGTGGAAAATTCACAGGATTCAGAAAAGTGCCACCATGTGTTTGGTCTATCTGTGCGCTAAAACAGGTGATGTCACTGATTAGCTCATCTACCTGTCTGAAAAGTGTGCTAATTAGAATTAAACTGGTTTAGTGTAGGGATGGAACAAATACATGGCCATACTTTTACTTTCTGAAGCTGGGGTTTTCCACCGCTGCACTGAACACACAGATATTGCAACACCGAGTTTGTGGCTATTACGTCTGAGCTCGGACTGAGCAGGAACGGTTGGAGCAATGACCTGAATTTGTGGGAAAATTACACAATTATAAATTCCTGAGATGGGACAAGTATCAAGATATGACATAGTACTTTCAGGATACATAGCAAAAACACGCTTGACTTGATTTCTCCCTTTTGCAACACAACAGGAGATATCTATGTCATTTTTATGATATTCACGCTACAAGAATGAAGGCCCAAGTGTTCAGTAATGTAGAAGACATGCAGCTGCTACACTGTACTGTAATGTAATACGTTCAAATAGATTTGGAAACGATCAACTTTTTGTGTAATAATCCCCACTATTTACACTGCTGACAGTTCACTGACAACAGTGAATTTAACATGGTCTGGGTAAGGTACTCGTGCAATTCGGGTCCGAATGTCCGTCATACATCGCGATTCCTCTTCCGGATGTTGACGCCAGCCACTCTCTTGGCAACAGGATCCTTGCATCAATGATGGACCCCGTGATAGCGCGCAAATGAATCGAGCCCTCCCGTTCAACCTTCTGTATTCTGCAATTCGTAGGATAAAACCATGTATGGCTAAATTCAAAGACAGGAGATGAACCCGTTTGGAGAATAACTTCGAATACTGTCCGTGTGCTCTGCTAGGTCATCCAGAATGGTAAACAGATCGATTCTGTCGGGAATGCGTTGTTATAGTTATAGATCAGCTGTAATGCAGTGGGGGTGTAATGTTACTTTGAGTTTTAAATAACTAGGCTAAAACTGACAAATGTATGACTAAGGAAACCACATTCCAGGTGATTAAAATGATGTATCATTTGAGTGTATATCACAACTGAGACTTTGCAGACAATGTGCAAACCCTTGCGGAGATGTGATATAATTGCACTACATTTTAAACATATTTGAAATATTGTGAAGATAATTGCAACCTGGTCTAAATGTTGTAAAATGAAGCTTTTCACACAAGGCTGGGACGTCACTAACAATGCGTATTATGGACTATATACTCTTTCTAAATACTTACTAAAGATGATTTGGTGGCGGTCCTTGTACAAGCCCACATTCCACTACAGTTCACACTTGAACACCTTTTTAGGCAAAATAGCAAGCATACATTTCAAACAACGATTTTTTTTTACTAACGCCTGTTTCCATTTTCATTCGGGGGATTTAAGAACATATTCGGTTCCTGCAAATGTTCCAAAACTACTGCATCTGCTTGAAGTTGGGTTATTTCTGCGAAGGATTATGAAATATTTGACTTGCTGTGATCCCTTGATCTTTAACATTGTGCTGACGTAGCGGCGGTGCAGAGCCTCCAAAAGCACACGTCATTCTTCGGGCGAGTGTCAGCGCGGCTCGCGCGCTCCCCCTAGCGCTGCGCTCGTGCCAAACCGGGTCCAAAGCGGCAGACGACAGAGACAGGCGAGTATTGAACTGCATTGCATCATCAGTATTACGCATGCTCTTTGATCAAAAATCTAATTGAAAATAAACAAGAGTTGTTTCAATGATATTTTATTAGGACGACCGTTTTAAAAATAACCGATTGAAACTAAACATAACATTCATCATAATCAGCTAGTATTTCAACAAAATAAGTGCACTGTAAAAAACACGTGTAAACGTACACATTAATATACAATACACTGATGTAACACGCATTCACACAAGAAATTCTCAAATCATGAACACTCAGCTCGTTTTTTTCTCACATATTTTAATAAATGTATCTCTGCCTATTACAGTGATGTTTAATAAATTAATGTTTGTGTAAAGACAGAACTCATTCTTACCACTCTCCCAGCCCCTGTACCTATAAACCTCAATGCAATAAAAAGTCCCTTTTTAATGCAGACTCAAGCGTTTTTTTTTTTTTTTTTTGGAACCAGCTGATAGAAGAATACACGCTCCCAACATTCTTTTGTGCCGATCGAAATTAAGACAGCAAGTGTGTGACAAATGTAATGTTCACATAAGTGAAAGAAACAATCTAGCCAGTGAAGAGCCTCTCCTTGAGCGTTTGTGGGAACCGTGATTCCGAAAATCAGTAACAAGTGCACTTGTGTCCTGTCTTCTGTCACAGGCTTATAAGATCGATATTACTAACATGCAGAACTCATTAAAGTCATTGTAAAACTAGGAGAAGAAGAAAAAAAAAAAAAACACAATCAGGACAGTAAATAAACACACGTTCTGCAACTGCTTGCAACCTGTGTCAAAAGCAGGAGAAACAACTTCGGAAAATATGTGTGGGGAAAGGAAACGGGAATCTCCAGACGCAATCGTACCTCTGTTCAAAGTGTAATTCAAAGGTTTAAATTAGTTCACAGAAATGACTTCATAGTGTGTAACACCCAGTCATGCACTGATCCAGACGGGCTCTGCCAGCGAGGGGGGGCTGCAGACCGAGTTTAAAACAGCTCAGTCTCTGCTGCAGGGGATCAGACCGTGCCTGGCTAACCGGAGATACCACGAAAACAAAGTGAATAACGCCCACACATTTTTACATCCATATCTCTCACATCCCAATGTACATAGGACACGTCACGAGATGACAATGAGTTTGCCTACTAAGCAACATTTATGCCCACCGGTGCACTGAGAAACGTCCTCAGCTAACCCCCAAAAATGGGGTTCTTTAATTTACCACTCTCTCACTCTCTCTCTCCTCAAACTGGGATTCTACTGGAAACAAAGACGAGGTTACCAATTAGCAGCCTGTTTCCACGGTGAGGGTAAACCATCCCTGATTGACCAGTCACAGAGCATTCTTTTCCTGGCACGGTTCCCCACTCCCGCCCTCCCTCTCTCTCTCTCTCTCTCCAAGATGTCGCCCGCCCCAGGAGACTGCCGCTCCTTGCACTTCAGAGCCCGTCCATCATAGCCAGAAGGTCCTCCCCTTTGTCGCTGGGACTCTGTGACGGCTCCCGTTCCTCGGTGAACTCCCCCATGATCCGAGCCAGCTCCGCATTGGCCTGCTGGTCCTGGTGAGACAAGCAAAGTGACCAATGGGAGGCCTCCCTCAAAGCCCTGAGCTCACATGTAGTTGGTTCTGACAGGACACACAAATCATCCAATAGTTAGCAGTGTGTCCCTGAGGGCAAAGTGTAGCTGGTCCCTCAGAGAAGACCAACAACCAACTGGAGGCCTTCTCCTGTGCTTCCATAGTTGCTCACAAACCTCATGCACTGATCTGTCTGACCCTAGATTACCCATAATCCCCCCAGATATTCAGTTAGACCAATTATGCTGGCTTGGAAGCTATGTCTGCAATAGGGGGAAGGGGGAGGCTCTCAGAGGGTCAGAGATTAGTTTGATTAGTGTGGATGTATGCGTGGGTGCGTTGGGGGGGTGGGGGGGTGCAGCTCAGCTGATGAGATTTGTTATGTGATGTATGGTGACTGAGCATTCTGGTGCAAAATGGCTGCCATATGTCACTTTGGGGGTTGGGGGTGTTAGTGTGTGCTACACATTGGTGGTGTGTCACCCTTAAGTGTAAAACACTCAGGGTTCAATAAAAGGGTTTATGTGTTAAAAACACTATTACTATCTGGCAGGGAGCAGCTTTGGAACAGGACAGGAGTTTAATTTGGTGCTTCTGAGAAAGGCCACTAAGCATCACAGCTTCCCCCTTCATCTCATATTTTGAGATATCTGATCATGTTGTGCATTTCTGCACCCTCTGCTACCAATGTAAAAGAATGCACTGGTGCATTCACTACCAGGTCACTGGAACAGTGCCTTAACAGGATGCAGACTGTGGGGCCCATCCACACACTGGAGCAGTGCCTTAACAGGATGCAGACCATGGGGCCCATTCACACACTGGAACAGTGCCTTAACAGGATGCAGACCGTGGGGCCCAACCACACACTGGAACAGTGCCTTAACAGGATTCAGACTGTGGGGCCCATTCACACACTGGAACAGTGCCTTAACAGGATGCAGACCGTGGGGCCCATCCACACACTGGAACAGTGCCTTAACAGGATGCAGACTGTGGGGCCCATCCACACACACTGGAACATTCTGCCTCTCACCTACTGGAGACCTACCTGGTGGAAATATTGTGTGTAGGTAATAAATTCACTTTGGGAATATCAGACTATGTGCAGGACATTTTTCATTTTTATGGTTGATGTTTTGCAGCAACAAGGATCACGGACGTTTCCTGAGACAGGAAAGCTTCCGTCATGTAGCACATCGATGTTTTCCATCCCCCAGTGACTTCTGTATCTCCAGCCGCGCCACAAATAGTGACGAAGTCTGAAGGTGCAGATTACATGCCTTTGATATGTCAGCAATGCTGACTGTGAAAAGGAGCACGGTCTCTGTTTAACCCTCCCAAAGGGATTTCAGCTTCACCACAAAGGCAACACTCATCTCTGAACAATGTCTTTGTGCCACAGCTAATAGATTCATTCTGAGAGCATAAATCTGTGTGCAGATTTGTTTTCCTTTTTAGCGGTTCATTTCATTGTCCCAGCCCAAGTGCTGAGTTTTGGAGGTGCTGCTTATCTGTGTTGACAGCGCACATATGGTGCTCCAGTTTTTTTACATTTTTTTTTGTCTGTGCCTCAACTGTCCCTCTTTGCCAAACCGTAATTTGAGCCCTACAGGACCCAAACTGCCAGGCCCTGGGTCAGTCAGGCTCCATGATGGCAAAGCCCTGGAGCTGGAGCCAAAATTATTTAGCACCATGTGCGCAAAAAATCTGTCAGACTGCAGCCTGTCCCGATGGCGCAAACAGAGTTTCCTGCCTTTTCAAATCACTGGCAACACAACTGGAGGATCTTAATCAGTTTGTTTAATATCACTCTCTGATATTGTGTCTGTGGATATCTTTACTAAAGTTTCTGGTTTGTGTCTCCTACAATCCGATTGGTTCATACAGATTTCTGAGGGTGTATTTGATTGGCTGGTGTTGTTTATCTGCCCACACTAAGACAGGGGTTCATAGCAAGTGCCGACCATGTAGACACCAGCAAAGCTCCTTCCCACAAGTCAGCTGTATCATCTTCCAGCCACACTGATGTAAGAAACCAGCCTGGCTCACAGCTATGAGCCTGACAAATGAGTCTACTTATGATCTAATTACAATACCGCTGAGAGTCCTACCTTCGTTGCCTGGATATTTATGACTTCATACGAGAGCTCCTCAGGTCTGGATATCAAGGCCTCCCTGGAGAGTAAACACAGGATCCGCTCAGACAAAAAAAAAAAAAAAAACATTCACAACGTACGTTTCCACCCCCCACCCCCCTCCTCATTCGCACTATTCCAGCGCCTGTGCGAGCAGAAACGATTTCCCCTGAACCCAGGTGGTGAGACGCGGAGCGCAGAGAAGCTTCCGGGCCGGTTTCATCGCTTCTCCCACAGGTATGGCGGTGGAGCGGCGGGCTGACTTACGAGCGGAAGAGTCTGCCTGCTCAAACCCCAGACGCGGCCACTCAGCTGCACCCTTGAGTGAGGTACTTAACCTCCGGTGCTTCTGTAAACACCCAGCAGGCTCAGAGCATAATGAGTGAAATGGAAGCCGTGCAAAAGGAATTCCCTCACCCGCGCGGGCTTTTTAACAGAAGCTGGACTCAACAATGAGTATCACCAGAACAAATAGCCTAAATCCAGCGCTCTCCAGTGTTGTGCTTCCGCAGAGTGGTTTGCACCACACAGAGCCTGTTTCCAAAATTGATTCGGTGACATCATCGACATGCGAGTAAATTACAGAAGCATTTTTATCACAGGAAATCAATTTCACTCAATCCACTTCTAACACTAGTCAAGCAGGCAATTTACATTACATTTAGGTGTTAAGCTAACCCAACCTTACCCAGACTGAGTCCCACAGTTCATACTTTAACACCACTTTCCATTTATATAGCTGTATATACAGTGTGTACTCAAGTAATTTCGGTTACCTTAAGGTTAATTACTCTGCTCAAATACAGCAGTGCCCTGCTTGGGAATAACCTTTAACCTCTGAATTGCAAGCTCAGGGATTTTAGTACTCACTTGATTTTTACATTCTTTGTGATTCGACATGCTTAATGACAGACAAAAATGGCGCTGTGTACATGCGATGTATATGAGCTAGTATGGTGAATGTACATGCTATAGGTATGAGCTTGTGCGCAAGCACGCTGAACGGAAAGCAGCTTGTGGAAAGAGGGGGCGACTTACTCCTCCTCCTCGTCGGTGGCGAAAAGGTTGACACGGAAACCAGAGTCGGCGTTGGGGGAATTCTGGACATCCAGGCCCCCCATCAGGCGGGCCAGAAGGTTCAGCTCTTCCTTAGCCAGAGGATTCGGGGCGGTGTTCACCTGGGGGGGGGGGGGCAATGACGCCACAACATTCAGCACATTTATTCTTTTAAAAAAAACAAATCTGAATTTTTTTCACACCCTGAACTCCCACCCAACTGCAGCGACCAGCAGACTGCTGCAGACCCCACCCCCCCAATTCCCATGACGACCAGCCCTTGCTTCTCTCCATACTGCATATGCACCCCTAATTTATTTGTGTGGAGGTTTTTACAGCGAGTTGTCACAAAGCAGCTTTACAGTTGATCCCTGGTCCGAAACCCCATCACAGCAAGCCAAGGCAACAGTGGCAAGGAAAAACTCCCTGACAAACAGGGAGAAACCTTGAGCAGAACCTGGCTCAGAGGGGGAGCCCATCTGCTTCTGGCCGGCACCGGGTGCACAACGGGTAAACATGAGAGTGGAGATGGCTGACACGAATCAAACTGACTCAAATGATAACTGAAATCACAGTGATAATAACAATTAAGGTAGAATAACAAGATTAGTGGCAGAACGGTAAATAGGGTACATATTAATTATAAATAAATGACATGCTTCCCATGTCATTGGAGGATGACAACGCCAGCTATGTCCTCAGTCTGAGTGTCGACAGGCAGCTGGCCAAACAGGAATGGCTGCTGAAGACTAATGGGACTAACAAACTTGTCCGGCTTACTCCTTATCATACCCCAGCGAGGATGGGAAAATCGTTGCCTCCCCAATGTGAACCTCTAGGCATAGCCGGTAATCGCATGGCTGGAACTCGAACCTCTAGTTGCAGGGCTCATGTATGCCTCCCACACAAACGTCTTTATGGCATGAGCCACCCGGAGGCCTCAATCGGTATGTGTTTAACACAAAAAACAAGCCCCTTATTCATTAAGTATTCATATACGGAACAAAGGAAACGCCATTTTAAATTAGCATTCCCAGTCTGAATCCCTTTATGAATATGGGCACTGATCTAGGGTCAGCTTTGACTATCCACTCATAATGGATTTGGTCACAATATGGACTGGGGGAACCTGATCCCAGATCAGCATTTGCCACTGTAATGCGTTTCACGACTTTGAATTGTGGGCTTTTTTGAAGAGGGGATCTAGCTTTCACTGCCATCTTGAGCACAAGTGTCCTAGAAAACATTTATGTTTCCTTACGCACTCTCGGCTAAACCTCAGCTAAACTGCTTTGTCCTGCAGGACAGACAGGGTGAGAGATCTGGATGAGCTGTAAGCACAAAGCATCCAGGGATCCAAATCCCGTGGGCGACAACCACTCCAAACCGCTACCTTAAAACCCCAGCAACACTAACGCGGTAAGACGTGAGACTGGGACGAGGGTTTCTGCGGTAACCTGTAGCACAGACAGCCTGATATAGTCTCCCACACCTCATGAATAAGGAGGGCTGCTTTACACAGCATGCTACTGCTATTTAGCATGTTTAATGGATAGGACAGTTAACAGACAACACTGCAGACCTATGTCTGCATTCATAAGCACAAGAGAACACGATGTGCAATGATGTGGAAGAGTACATGATGAACAAATGCAAGGCCAGAACACTGATGAAATAAAATACAAGGTTACAATAATAAGAGTGTGTGGAATTTTTGGAATATTTTTTTTTTTTTAATGGAATGTGCTGTTATTCAACTCTCGATTATCATTCTTTACTTTTTCTGTAAGGTCAGCATAAAGGCACAGCATCCCAAGATTATTTATAAATAAGTCTACAATGCTGGACCACCAGTGTGTTCTTGAGCTGTTCTTTAAGTGTTCCCCATACGTTCAAAAAGCTCTGTGTGTCTGTCTTATTCTTTCAGTTTTTTTTTCTGTCTTATTTTTTAAGTTATCAGGGAAAGTAGTCTTTTTGTAATAATCTTAGATAATTTTTTAAGTTATCAGGGAACATAGTCTTTTTGTAATAATCTTAGATCATTTTTTTAAGTTATCAGGGAAAGTAGTCTTTTTGTAATAATCTTAGATAAGCTGGATTTCCTGTCCACACTATTATATTTTCTCATTTTCTCATATCTATTCCTCCTCACAGTAGCTAGGCTAAAGTGTCTCTGACACTACTCTTTTAGCACAGAAGGCCTTACCTTGGTGTGCTGGGCAGAATTTTTTGCCGTCCCTGACATGTGCGTTTCCACCGGACGGCTCACGCTGTACCTGGACAGAGATAATGAGAAGCAGAACAATGTGGGTTGATTATGGAAACAAACAAAAAAAAACAACAACCAAAAACCAAAGAATGAAGCAGGTGACCTTTTGTCCTTTGTTATTGTTTAGGCTGGCTTTTCTTTCCAGTGGCTTTCAATACAGGGTGGTTAGTGGGGGTGGAGTTTAGGTTAAGGGTTTCCTACCCAGGTTCTGGAGAGCGACAGCGCATGCCGGCTTATGTATTTACCTTCCAATCAGCAACTGATTCAGACTCAAGATGGGCACATTACTGGAGACAGGGGGCATGCTTTAATTTAATTGGGGTCATACTTCAGAGGAAGGCCTTGCATGGAGGATGGGCCAAAGTGTTCAGCAGAGGTGGAGGGGTGTTTAAATGTTTAGGTACAGACAGCAGAGGTGGAGGGGTGTTTAAATGTTTAGGTACAGACAGCAGAGGTGGAGGGGTGTTTAAATGTTTAGGTACAGACAGCAGAGGTGGAGGGGTGTTTAAATGTTTAGGTACAGACAGCAGAGGTGGAGGGGTGTTTAAATGTTTAGGTACAGACAGCAGAGGTGGAGGGGTGTTTAAATGTTTAGGTACAGACAGCAGAGGTGGAGGGGTGTTTAAATGTTTAGGTACAGACAGCAGAGGTGGAGGGGTGTTTAAGTGTTTAGGTACAGACAGCAGAGGTGGAGGGGTGTTTAAATGTTTAGGAGCTGAAAGCGGGACCAGGCCTTACATGTTGGTGCCCAGCTTAATGACTCTCTCCCCGAACATCTCGAAGGAGCCCTCTCGGAGCGCGCTGGAGTAGCTGCCTCCATTCGGGAACTGCTGCCTCTTCACTTCCTCTCCGCTGCAGTTGAAGATTCTGAGGGGGAGGAGCCAAGGACAGGAAGTATGCTTACATCATCATTCCGCTCACCCATCAGTGGTGATCAGAGTGATGCAGTGATGGGCAGCAGTGATGGGAGAACGAGGCTTCATGACACCACAAACAGGCGGAGCTACCATACAATATCAGCACCTGACTGAGTTGAGCCACTCATTGTGTGTTGCTGTAGAGGGCAAACACTTTTGATTGGTTCAAAGTCAGTGATTGACAGTTGACGGTTGCTTCTCCCATGGTGGAGTCTATGGAAACTCATTCTGCTATCACCACTAATGGCTTTGTCCTCATGGTCAGATGCTAAACCTTCCCCAAAATTCAAAACTCAGGTTCAAATGCAACAATCTTTCAAACGCACTAAGCGCGAAGTCTTAATACAACCAGAATTATGAAACACTCCTGGATTGATTTACTCATTCATTCACTTGCTTAGCTAAGAAAGTCAAATGGGAGCTTGTGACCTGAGCAAACCATGTACGAGACAGTGAGGGATCGCTCTGGAAATCAGGAGAGATGCAGAGCCAGGTGGCCAGATCAAAAGAGCCAGATTGGGATTCCGCCAGGCCTTAGACTTCCATGTTCTTAATTCCTTGAGCTTCAGGCCTGGGATCTTAGATAACCACAGTTCAGTGCATGGATGGCCAATGCTGGTCCTACAGGGCCCCAGGGTCTGCTGGGTTTCATGGTTATTCAGCACTAAAAGCAGTTCATTACACACTTCAGCTAATCAATGAATCAATTAAAGCAGTAGATTATACTGCTATGTAATCAATTAATCAATCAAAGCAGGTGATTACACCCCTGGTTTGCAGTCTTTTTTAACAATACCTCCTATGCCACAGAATCCCCATCACTATGCTGAGGCATTACTAATTCATTATTATTTTTCATCTGACCCTTAGCTTAGAGAGTGAATTTCCCACTGACTGACTTCCAGTATCACCCTGGCTCATCATTACAGAAGCTTCCCATCTGGATTCAAACCAACCCAAGCCTTGCTAAAGCTTAGCTGACTGGTAGGAGAGAGTCACAGGACCTCACATTTCCTCTCCCCCCCATTAAATAATAATTTACAGTGTGTACATTTCAGTCAAATGTTCAATGGACATCTTTTTCACTGGTGCTCTTTGGAGGAAAAGATGCTACACAGTAGTATTTTTAGCGGTACATTGAATATCCAGTTTTCTATTGATTAATGAAAGTACAGCCTACAGCCAAAGCCAGTTCCTATGTTACAAACGTCTTGCAAGTCATTCCACCCCGCAGCTCTGAAACAGGGCTGATAGAATGGGTATTGTTTTTCGAACAGCTTGTTCCCATGGATAAATACAGTGGCAGTTTGTGCCATACAAGGCAATGTTTGGTTTTTTATTTATTTATTTTTTTTTGCACTGTTTTGGATCCCTTGATGACTCACGTTTGTTTGAGTTCAAGTTCATTGTGTTGAGCTGCCTGCTCCTCCGAGAGAGGAATGTTCGATCGGCAAGTACTGCTGGGCGCACTCCTTTTTCCAATTATAGCTCTGCTAAGAGAGCGGACTCCTAAATTTAGACGCAGCCTGCACGTACGACACCCTCTCACTAATACAATTAGGCTGTAAATGCAAGCCTCCGGCAGAACTACACAGGAAGTTGTCTTAAAATCAAAAGGTAACATGGGCCAAAGAGCACAATCTCCAATCATGAATCTGTTGTCAAAGAGGGTTCCCAAAACCTAGCCCTGGGGTACCCCCTGCGTAGGGCTGCTTTAATTTAAACCATAACTGCAAATCCTGACATAAATTACGCTGTTCATTGCTTTTAAATAGAGACATGATTCACCCTCTTAATGCCACACTGTGTCAGAAACAGAGACACTTATTTACAGACCTTTTAAATGTTCAAATCAGTTCTCAGACAACATAATAATGTTATTTTCTCTAAAGTGCAGTGGAAAAACAATTATTTTTGAAAGAGGTTACATTTCATTTTCATTCATTTGTTGATAAACCTTAGCCTAAAGCTGCGTGGGAAAAAAAAATGAGTGAAACCCTAAATACTGGAAGTACGGACAGCTGCTAATTACCACAAACCTGTTTGTGGAAAATTAGGTATTTCAAAGACAAATAAAACAATAATGCAACAAACCATTATTGTCTTCAAGTCTGTTCAAGTAAAAAGGAACTTAAACTTTTGATTTCGACATCCTCAACTATTCCACGGCCGGGCTAGAGCAAAGACCAGCATACAATGGGGTACCTCAGAGGGAGTTTGGGAACCACTAATTAAGTCCAAGGTTTACAAAGGAAGTGGAATGAGAAACACAGACAGGTTTTCATGTGTAAACATAGGTAACCTTGGGAACCATGACATCATAATGAGGTAGGGGTGGGAAAGAATAACCGTATCCAATTCTGAATTTAATGGCAGATTCAGCTCTTATTTAGTCCTATTTATTTCAGGTATCAAGCGGATGGCCTTAACCTTGTTCAACAGTACAACGGCAGCACTCAACCTGGTAAGTGAACCCACAACTGCTTTGTGCCAAGCCCAGCTTCCTAACCATTACACTACACTGCCACAAGGTTTTAATAAAACATTTACATGATCTTGTCGTTTTAGCTAAATATCATTTACATGATCAGTTATGTTTAAACAGACCAATCATACATGTTATCTAATGTTTCAGATACATTCCTTGTCATGCATAGAAAATTTTCAGTATTGTATCACAGCCTAATCTACCACTGAACTGACTCTGGTGAATGCACCGAATTAGCTCCATGAGCCGGGGTAACTGGCAGAGGCAGAAACCTGCATAGACACTGAGCTTTCTGTCTGGGATAAGATATACGAGTTGCCAAGATGCACGGTCTTACACACACACACACACACACACACACACACACACACACGACCCTCATCTGTACCTGATCAGACCAGGGACCTGTGTTCCATGTGGCACTGGACCCGAGGTCGGAAGGACAAAGCGTCCGTTGGAATTCTGCACTTTATCTTTTAGGAAAATCGACACCTGGGGGGAAAACAAAATCAATAAATGAGCTGTGCACATCCATGTGCATTAGCTACATTTTGCCTTGAGATATTTATGAAACACAGAAAAGTGTTTTGCATGCAACATACACAGACTTTTTGGTGCTGTTATTAATTGGATAATTAGTTTTTTTTCTGCAACCTGATTGGTGCCTACAGATTCCCAATGATGGATTTGATTGGCTTAGGCCAAGTTCATCAATTCATGTACCAATCCCAAGACACTGGAGTCATCACGTGTTGTGACACAAATCAGGCTCGTAGTTATGACGTCATATTTATGCGCCTGTAATGGGAGGCTGGGGCTCACCCTGATATGCATGTCCTGAAAGAAGATCAGCAGTGTTTGTCTGATCAGCTGGAACTCGCCGCCTGACAGCGGAGTGTAGATCTACAAAAGACAGAGAAACACCAACAAGCTCCTTAGAACACTAATAAATGCACTAACTACACACACAAACACAAACAGGCACACAGTCACCATTGTTAATTTGCTGTTAATTTTGGAGCTGAATAGTATTCTATAGAACCTCTATCCAGCAGTATTGTACTGTACTCCCTCTATTTGTAGAACATGTTATAGAATCAATATTGTATCAGAATACTTATCTAGTTTCCCCCTATTTTTGCTCAGTATCTGTGTTGTTCATTTTAAACAGCCTTTTATGTTCTTGTTCAGCTTCATCTAGGCTACCAATAGATGACATGTAATGCTGTATCACGATATTTAAAAGACTAATATAAGCATTCTCGTGACTTTGTTGAATAATCTCTGTCTTGAAACTGGAAGTCAAATCAGGAATTCCCAAACGTAATGAGAGGACAGCACTTCCTCTTTGGTTCCCACGCAGCATGCGCTAAGGTTACCCGGAGCGACCGCTAATTATTCTATTCCGTCATGACCTGATCTGACACCTGTTAAACAGAGTGACTCTCCTACTGTGAGTAAGGGATTCTAGGGTCCCCTGTCTCATTAGACAGGCGATTTTAGAGTCCTCTGACTCAATAAAGGGTGATTTTGGCATCCCCTACCCCTACCTCAATGAACAGGTGAATCTGGGGTCCTCTATCTTGATAAAGGGTGACGTTCACATGCCCCACCCCTAATGTGCGGGCGGCCCCGGGGTCCCCTACCTCGATGAGCTGCCGATACGTCTCGTCCACCTGGTTGAGAATGCTGGGGGCGTCCCGCACAAAGTCCTTGATGGCGTCCATGTGGTTGAAGGAGACCAGCAGCATGTCCTTGGGCCGGGGGCAGAGCAAGACTTGGTATTTAAAGGCCATGGTCATCAGGTCATAGAGCTGCCGGGGGCGGGGGGGGGGAGAAGGGTCATTACCATGTCTTTACACTCCAAAAAGGTGGGGGGGGGGGGGAGAAGGGTCATTACCATGTCTTTACACTCCAAAAAAGGTGGGGGAGAAGGGTCATTACCATGTCTTTACACTCCAAAAAGGTGGGGGGGGGAAGGGGGACTCAGGAGAGACAGTGAGGGATATGTGGGGGTCACATAGAGGTTTTGGTAACCTGCATACAAACACCTAGATATTTTTAAATGCAGCTAGAAATGGGCTTTTAGGACTGTGCAATACTTATCAAAAGAGTAGAGAATGCCTGACTAATGGTCATACCCTATTTATATACTCAAGCTAAATAAACCCTACCAGTTTACAGTGCATATTCACTTAAACAGTAACTTAAACATGATCAAATGCTTTTGTAAAAATGTATTGACTTTTAATACCCATTTTCAATTACCCATTTTTTCTCCTTCTGTAATAGTTTAGAGTTACATTTTACCACCTATTTTACCTCCCATTTTGGACTGCCCAACCATTGGTATAAACGTTTCATTGTTTTCTCAGGCAGTCGCATAATTTCCTCACAAATACATGCTGCTAGCTGCTGACTCATTTCATCTGATTCATTTTTAGCTGAGCAGTACAGTCAATCTGCAGTCAACTGAATGAGCTGCGCAGTCACTCTGCAGTCCACCAACTGAGCTGTGCAGCCACTGAGTCATTAGGGTACTCTAGAGAAGAGAGAATGAGATACAGTGACACTGAAAATGGGAGGGCTATGATCAGCTGCCAATCACAGACCATTTAGACCAATTAGAACATTTTGTTTTCCACACAAAAAAAAAGACTGGTATGTTAGCGCCACCCATTTGTGGTTGTCTTGAAACCTCAGTCCCCTGTCACTTGAGCACGTCTGCAAATTTCAGGCATCCAGTAAACCAGGGGAAATAGCTACTGTGCAACACACTTTAACACACTATCCACACACTGGAACAGTGCTTTAACAGGATGCAGACTGTGGGGCCCATCCACACACTGGAACAGTGCATTAACAGGATGCAGACTGTGGGGCCCATCCACACACTGGAACAGTGCCTTAACAGGATGCAGGCTGTGGGGCCCATCCACACACTGGAGCAGTGCCTTAACAGGATGCAGACCATGGGGCCCATCCACACACTGGAGCAGTGCCTTAACAGGATGCAGACCGTGGGGCCCATCCACACACTGGAGCAGTGCCTTAACAGGATGCAGACCGTGGGGCCCATCCACACACTGGAGCAGTGCCTTAACAGGATGCAGACTGTGGGGCCCATCCACACACTGGAGCAGTGCCTTAACAGGATGCAGGCCGTGGGGCCCATCCACACACTGGAGCAGTGCCTTAACAGGATGCAGACTGTGGGGCCCATCCACACACTGGAACAGTGCCTTAACAGGATGCAGGCCGGTGGGCCCATCCACACACTGGAGCAGTGCCTTAACAGGATGCAGACTGTGGGGCCCATCCACACACTGGAACAGTTCCTTAACACAAGCCACTATGATGGAAAAAGAGCAGGAAACAGAAACTCCAGACTTGATGCAGCACTGGATAGTCTTCAGTTTAAATGGCGAGCTTAGCTGGGCTGAACGGCCCGTTCTCGTCATACTATGTCCTTATGCTGTGGAGTTGAGCAGCCCTGCTGTAAGGTAATGCAGGTGGTGAGAGAGGTGGTTGGGACCACTTCCCCCCCTTACCTTATCCATGCTTGCTTGGTTGAGCCTCATTATGGAGGCATGTGCCAGGCGGTCGAACACAGTCCTCAGGGCCTTCTTCGAGTACAGCTCCTGAGGCTTAAACAGTTCCTCCAGGAACTTCTTGTTGAACATGGTGGTGATGATGTCATTCATGACTGCAGGAAACAATAAGTGAGCGAGCCAGTCCAGTGGTGGAAGGGGGAGGGTAAAGGGGAGGTGGGGTGGACATAGCTGACCAGTAAATGTTTACGCGAATGGCAAAAGCTCTTGTGTTGTAATGATACGAAATAGCTGAATGTATTCTCTTGGCTTAAATATTTCTTCAAGGAATGAATCTAACGTTAGTGCCACTGTCAGAACTGTAGGACTCAGCCACTTTGCAGCATCAACGCAACATTAAGAAGTAAAGACGACATGATAAGGTTTCGCTGCCTGAGACGTGACTTGACAGCGCAATCATGTTAGCCATAATTGAGTCATCCAAGCTACAGTAGCACTAACTACATTGAAAGGAAAAAGTCGTCAAGGGGTGTTGCAGTTGAAGTTGGCAATTATGTTGTCAGTTTTAGTGCAGATTTGCAAGGGAAACAGGACTGGACAGGCCTTGCAGAAAAAAAGTAACTGCAGAGATTTTGCACTGAAAGAATTTGAACACAGACACAAACTATCACAGGAAGAAATGAAAAGATAATTTATCAGTGAAAGAATTCCCGATAAGTGGCACTACTGTCTGCAACGTTTGCAACTTCTTCAAGTTTCCATTTTTCATGCGAATGTTGACAGCAAGTACACAACCAAGGCAATTCAGAAAAATACTTGCCTGCAAGTTAGCAGACTAGCTAACTACCTAGCAAATGTTGGTAAACTGTGTAATCTTTGAATGATGATTCACCCGATTGCTAACGAACTTAGCGTATTTGCTGCGTACCGTTTCCTGTTGTTATCTTTCATGCAGAGAGCTACTTGGCTAGCTCTAACAAGTGGCTCATCCTATAACCAGTTATCTATGTTAGCAAGCTGGTTAGCAAACTCGCAGTACATAACGTTAGCGATCTTGCTAGCCAGGTGGTGATTTTTTAAAATTTTCTTTCACGACTTTTCTCTCAGCAACGTTAACGTTGCTTGTAATGTTATTCAAAACTTGTGCAATTGGTGACAAACAGATTAACTTTACCTTTCTTCGCTTTATCGGTAGGGATATTCTGAGCTCGTAGCCGTTGATCCAGGATGTAGAGCATTTCCCCACCAAGATTAATAAAAAGCAAGGGTAGCGTCCTCGACGACATCTTGCCTCCTCCGTGTGGTAACCTGAGAACTAAGCAACCCAAAATAAGGGGGAAACGCCGCTGCCTTTTCGTTTTATTCCCTGCAATTTACTGCAATGAATCGTCAGCTAGCCAATGTCGCTATTTCGGTACCCTGTCCTTTCGAGCTTATTGCGGAGGATGAAAGCGTCTGTGGGCTGCGACTTGGTTGCCAGGTCACGACGACAAAGAACCAATCAAAAAGCACCTTACTGGAGAGCGGTTTAGGTAATCTTGTAGTTGAAGTGATGCAGGTCGTGCAACTGCTTGCCATATAGCATATTAGCCAGGACATCAAGACAGCAACTGGGGCCCACCAGAAAATGTATCTTTATTGAAATGATAATCATTCATCAATAGTGAGAATAGCGATCAGTAGATTACAGAAATAAAATGGCTCAGTTGTGTGGGATATTTAAATAATGATTGACACAGGCTACTGAGCAAATATATTGGAAGCTACACATTATGTAATGTATCTGTTTCCTTACATGTCAAAATGTATTGTATGTAACTGTCATTTGCTTCGCATTCTCTTAAAGAGAATCAAGCAGTGTGAAGTCGACTTTATGTCTCTCCGTTCCGCTTGCGGATTTCTCGAGCCATCCGGCACATCTCGCAGAATCCACAGAAGAAGGTCATCAGGGCGTCGTTGCATACTGTGCCCTGAAAGGAAAATAGGTTTATGCAAAATGCACAGTATAGGTGAAATAAATATGTTGTTCCCCGGTTATTATTTATTTATTTATTTTTGGAAATGCTCGGTAATGCGATACTCAGCACTTAACTGATCCATTGAAATAACTGATAACATGGTTAACTCAGTTCCCTAGTCACAAGGGTCTGTTTCTAAGAAAGGGGGAAAACAGCACGCTCTGTACCTCTCCATGGCCTTGGCTTCCCCTGCGCTAACTGTAACTTAAAACTCACTTGTGCAACGCCCTCAGTGAACTGATTTAGCAATGCAGCACGTTCCTCATTGTGTAATAACAGTCTAATATCGCAACTGGAAAAAAGGAAATGGAGAGAACAGCGCCTTGCTTTAATTCAACCGTGTCCATCGTGGTTCTCCTTCCAGCAACTGGCTGTTCAATTCAGTGAAACATCCAAATATCCTCTACAACTCCAGTTTGTAGTTGTGGAGGATGTCCATAACTACAAAGACTGTTAGAACCTCTGAAAATCCGATAAAGTGAGCCCTTCAAGACTTGTAATTTGCCTATTGATTAGGAGAATGGTTCTCAACCTTAGGTCCGGGGATGCCTGTGTATGCTGGGTTTCTTTCCACCATTGCCAAAACTTAATTGTATCAAGCTGTTAATTTCTCTTAATTTGATACTTTTAATGTCTTCTATTCTTGATTTTCCCTCTTAAGCCTCACTATGTCAGAAATAGCTAGGTGTACCATGAAGAATACATTCCCTATATGTGAACCCCAGGACAGACTGACTGA
This sequence comes from Albula goreensis, assembly GCA_022829145.1. NCBI lineage: Eukaryota > Metazoa > Chordata > Actinopteri > Albuliformes > Albulidae > Albula > Albula goreensis. The sequence continues at coordinate 35,419,384 of CM040750.1, forward strand.
TACTGTCATTTTATTATCGTACTATGTGGCAAATAAATCATTTAGGAAAAGGTTCCATTTTAATTGATTAATGAATACGATTACAGGTGGAACAGTGAAGCCCTAAGTTTTTGAAAATATGAACAAACTTTTGGCCTCAGCTAAACCATTTGCTAGGTTCCTTAGAATTCAAAGACAAAACAAATGGCAATGAGCTAGACCTGCACTTTGTTAATACAGATGTGATGACATTTCATTTACATGCTTTGCCACGGACTAAAATAAAGCGCAGCCCGTAGGGCTCAAGAACCAGGTTTGGCCACCCCAGGTGTAATTTAACACATTTATATCGATACATTTTCCCACAACCTTATTATTTTATTTTATGATCTGATCATTTTTGTGACGGCCGGACCCCCAGTCCCTAAGGCTCTTAAACAGTAGTCGTACCTGGATGCCATAGGTCAAGCGCATGTGCGTCCTCATAGCTGTCATCCCCCCAGGGATGCAGGCCAGGCAGGGATTCTCTCCATACTTGTTAGCTGTGTAGCACCCCAGTGCGATTGGACAGAAGCAACCCAGGGCACCTAAAGCACAAAGACAGGAGCAGACACATGAAAAATCAAGAGCAGCACTTCTCAATCACTGAACATTCAAGTGATGCGGTTAGGGTAGCACCATGGAAATGTTAGCCCCCTGCCCACGTATTGAGTGAAAACATCTCATGTGACTCACCCCGTATTGAAATGCAGTCAGACTTTAAATTTAAAATGTATGATACAAAGAAATAATTTATTGAACCAGTGCAGCTATTATAAGAGGAGCAGTGTTTCATTTGAAATTTGCAAATGCCAATTGAATTGCTCTTATCCAAAGTGAACTACACACCCTCCATTTTTACACACTATCCATTTGTGCTGTTGGATATTTACTAAAGCACATAAGTTGGAGTACCATGTCAAGGGTACTGGGCGGTAACTGAACCTTCGGCCTCTGAGTTAAAGCTCAGCTTCCCAACCATTACACTAAACTAAAATAACAGGATTTTGGTTGTTACCTTGACTACATCGGCCCCTCATATAAATTAGAAGTAGATACCACAGTTTGGTAAACATCAGTTTAAGGTAACCTCTTTGAAGCTCTCGCAGATCAATGTAAGAATATTATATCAACGGCATTTAGTAGATGCCCTTATACAGAATGAGTTACACATCTTACATTTTCACACACTATCGATTTACTATCAATTTACACAGCAAGTAGAACTACCTTGTTCAATGGCTGTGCCTAACCTTGGGAGTGAATTTACCCCCCAAAAAAAAAAAAAAAAATCTCTGCTTGATAAGCTGTTCCATGCATCAACAATTCTTTATGTGTAAAACATTATTATTGTCACTGCAAAATGTTCCTTCTACCTAATCTTCATCTATACTGTGTTTGCTGGCCTGGTCTGTACATTTGATAATTTTGGTATCATTTTTTAAAAACAATCCAGATATTTCCAAAGTTCAGGAATTCAGGAAATGGGGAAACATTATTACATCAAACGAAGTTATATCTGAGGTATGGAACACTAACAGTAAACACCAGATGATACAAACTTTCCAAATTCAAAAGTGAAAATTGTTGACACAATCAACAATGGAACAATGAGGTTTCAGAATGAGTGGGAGTATTAGCTGTCAACCACTGATTTCTTTGAATCAATCAGAAGGTTTTGCTGGTAACATATGGGAACGCTAGCCATTTACATTGTCATGAAACTTTACTCTCCCATTACAAGACATTTCCTCCTTCATCAACAACATGTAGTGCATTTCTTGATTTCAGAGAGTATAAGTACTACAATTTAGTCAGTCCACCCATGCATCAAAGAAGCTGATTCAAATCAGCACAACTCTTCAGCCACCTATGGGAGGAAATGAGTTCAATCAGCTGGTTTAGAGCATGGCTGGAGCTTAACTCCTTGATTACCATGGGCCAGCTTAGGACGCTGACCAAGAACCTGTTTGTCTTTGATTGTAAATGATCTGACTGCATTAAAATGAACAATCTTATCCTTTACTTGTCTCTTGTAGCTCTTAGTTTTGACTGCTTATGTTTTATTCATTATGGCTCCACTGACAAAGAGTCATTAAGGGTTTCAGTCTAATCTGACTATATAAATACAGGTTGGATGAACCTCTGGCTGGTGTCACCATTGATACTGGATTGGCTTTGGTGGTCAGGCAGAACGTGTTCCATACTTACAGATGAGAATATCGCTACAGCAGGCGCATAGTCCTGTGCTCCACTCTCCCGTCTGAACGTTGGTCCCGTAAGACCCCGCCCCCGGCTGGTGTGTGATCACTGGGTTCGACATGTCAATCAAACTGGACTGTCTGTCAATCAAACCAGTGAGGACCAATGAGAGGAGGCCTGTCGCAGAACAAATCCTACATTCACTTGCTTTGCTGCAAAAAAATATGCAAGGAATAAGAATGGAAATACCATGATTATGCTGAAGGAGCACTGAATTTCTTTAGAAAGGAAGAAAGCAAAAAAGACATGACAAAGGAGGGCAGGAAAAGGATATGGATCAGACTCTACCAACTACTGTTGGTAGATGCTGAGCCCTCAAAACATACACCAATCCTTTATTGTTTTTGATCTATGTGGACAGCCTATAGTCTAGTGGCTAAGGTACATGACTGGGACCCCTGAGGTTGGCAGGAACACCATTGGGCCCTTGAGCAAGGCCCTTAACCCCACATTGCTCCCAGGGGGGATTGGTCCTTGGTTAGCCTAATCAACTGTAAGTCGCTTTGGATAAATGCATCAGCTAAATGGCTGTAATGTAATGATCTCATCTCAGAAAAGGAAATACGGCTAGAGCAAGCGATTACAGCTGCAAACACAACTACAGCAGTGAATGTTCTTGATAACTTTAACACCAGGGGGAAAAAAATCCCTCCATACAACTGGAACGGCAGGTAAAGACACGCAAAGCCTATCATCGCAAGGCGCGCGGATGCCGTTGCTATCGTGCTATCTCAGATGCAGCTATTTCAGCCATTTCAGAGTAATGCTGTCTGTTGACACGTTCATGTCTCAGGCAGCTTGTCCTGCTGGCAGCTGGAGTGTTGCATTTCTCGACTTTGCAGATTGCAACAGCCCGTGGAGCTCTTTGAGGTCACATGTGGCATGCTGGTGAGACAGTTACCCTGAGCTCTCTCAGCCAAAGGAAGTGGGGAGCCCTGTGCCTCAGTCTGCAGTGTGAACACTGTCTGCACGCCCCGCTCTACAGCACTCCAGCTAAACTACAGCTCCATTTCACAATGTCTCCAATTGCTCACATTCATTACGCTGCACCCAAAGCCCATGCAGGAGACAAAGCACTTATCCTAGCATGCAAAGGTCACCGAGTGCATTTATCACAGGACTACTTAGGAAGTACACAAGCATCAAGCAGAACCAAGCCCATGAATCTCTCAGTTACATGGCTAACGGTAGACCTATCCTGCGGCAACAGGAAAATACACCTGTTTTACAACTTAATTTGACAGATAAAGCATTTTCCTTAAAATGGACAAATAATGAAAAACAGAAAAAAACTAACATTACAGCTTCCCACCCAATCAACCAATGAGGAAAAGAGCGATAAATTCCCTGTCTTTCAATATGTTAAAAAATGTTTTCAAAATGGATAGAAACCCATACAGATATGAATTTATCTATGTTGTGAATGAACTACCTGAGAACTAATTTTAAAAGTTAAATGAATTGAAAGTTCACAGTTAAGAGCGAGAGAAGAGGATCTTCCACTTACCAACCACATCTGCTGCTCTGGCTCTCGCCAGATCTGAATCAGCCCTTTCTACAGAAAATTGTGTCACTCAGTGAAGCTCCCCCCCCAACCACCCGCCACATACGTCTGTGATGAGTACACGTCTTTGATGAACTTAAAAATACTGACAGCTTTTTTTTTTTTTTTTTTTTTTTTTAGAGAAATGCTATGTTCAAATAAACAATTGTGTGGTCTTTATACTATACACTGGATACAACTGATATAACACCCTAAGTTTCTGCCTTTATGACCTGACCTGGTAGGATGTTTAACACACCGCCATCTCTCCTACTTGCTGATATCAAAGCAAATGTCCCTCGCCTGGTCGTTCACTTGCTCTGCTGACAGATCTCATCTTGAAACATCTCCTGTAGTTTTCTCTGATGTCTTTTTCACATTCTCAGAAGGGATCGATAATATGCAAATTTACCACCGGGCTTCGTTTTGAATATGCAGACCTCTAGTGCTGATAGATACCTGGAGATGCATTAAAGGGATTGCAACATCACTATATTGCATCAATGTAAAAAAAAAAATAAATAAATGTGATTATGACTGAAAGTGTAGAAATATGGTGATATTGCATATCAGATCAACAAATTCAGGCTCTCAGAAAAAAAAAAAAAAATGTCATACAACCACAATTAATTCTGGGAAGTTGATATCAGACTCATGATGCTAACGCGCTGGCCTCAAGCAAAGCCACAGACCCAAATGTCACACATTTGAAGGCGTCACTGCCTGTTGATTTAGCACAAGATAAACCACACTAGCATTGCCTTAACTGCTTACTACATTTGACTTCATTTGTACCCCAACAGAAAGGACTCCATAATCTGAAAATGCCATTATCAGACACACAGATGAAGTTAGAACGATATTTAAAGTACCTTAGTGACTTTTTTTCTTGCCGTACCACTGAAATAAAAACAAAGAGAGAACAGTTTTTTTTTTTTTTTTTGCTTTTATTAATGTCACATACAGCTGTTGAGCATAATGTCAGAATGAGTCTATGGGATGGATCGGCAGGGTCCACTTTGAGCGACAGGCTGAATAATCGCAAGGTATTTTTTCCCCTCTGTCGTTTATGGTTTGGCGCTCCCCAAAAAAAAAGAAACATGAAAAATGTTTTCTAGCTTTGCTCCTCAAGAAAAAAAAATGGAGAAAATGAGAAGCAGGACACCAGATGGGAGCTGAAAGGCGCTCAGTACTGGACTCCACTCACAGAAGCTCTGCTGCACACATCAGTCAGTGCTGCTGCTGATTCCTGCTTCAGGTGCTGTGGCCAGGCATCACTAATCGATTCAGAGCGCCAGACCATTCCATCCTTATGCCGTTCCTCCCTGAGCATCTGTGGAAGCCTGCTCGGCTGCAGATTTTTTCATCGCCTTCCTTCTCTCTGCTTTCCGCCTCTGGACCTCTTTGAACACCTGGTGAGAGAAAGAAAAAAAACCACTGGTTCCCAAATCTTCTTCAGACCACATGCGAATGCCTTTTGTGTCACCCACAGCTTGTTAAAATGTAGCTTGACACAATTTCTAAAATGTCATTCTTACTGATGATTTTCAGGGCACACACTCTCAGGGTTACTACAGCAGTGCCCTTCCTGGGATGTGAACCTACAACCTCTGAGTCATAAGTCTGCTTCCCCAACCATCATACAACACCGCTAACCTACGTTTTCATAAAAACAACTGCATTTACTCTAACTGCCACCAGATACAGTGTTTATTTAGTCAGGAGTGAATCATGTCGATGGAAAGTATCTCGCACCACGAGTGTCATTCTGCTGCCCACCTAAGCCCCAAACCCCCCACCCAACCCAACCTCCAGAGGATCCAAACCCACAGCTTATGAACCGCTGTCACAGAACAGCATGGAGGACACAGAAAATGACCGTCTAAAAGCAGCCTGGAAAACATGACACTACAGCTGACACAGCGTCACCTTTGCGCTGTGATGCTAAGAGGATGTGGGGAGGGGAGGGTAGTGGAGGGGAGGGGAGGGGAGAGGAGGGGGGACGTGAGATCTGTGTGAGGTATAGCACTGCTAGCATTGATGATCACCGGGTACAATCCCTGGTGCAGAAGCTATTATTAGACAATAACACCAATGGACACAGGAATGAAAATGCTTGATGAGAATAGGTCTTTTGGCCCATCCAGCCTTTTGATTTTGCCTACAGACCCTTTGGCTGCAGGGTCTGCAGGTATTTGCTCCAAACCACCTGACTTTTACCACTCAACTCACCTCCTGGATGAAGGAATCAGGTGGGGTTAGTGTGAGGTTGGAGTAAATGGCCTCAGACACTGGAGAGGAATACCCCTGACCCAAGGGTTCCTGGAGAACCTAGTGCTGGGTTACATTCTTACACCTTGAAATCAGCAAGAAATTCAGACCCGAGAAACCAACTGAGACGAGTTAACTGTGTGAACTGCTTTGAATTGATTTCGCAATGCAAGCGCTGAAACACGATGCTAACTGGGGAGACCTGCAGATCTCCTGCCCTGGGGTCTGCAGATGTCTGGCCAAGAGGGTTCCCTCACTGGTGACACTCTGCTTGACCTTTTTTTTTTTTTTTTTTTTGAAACTGAAAGGTCATGAACTTGTACACCACTGACCCACTGACATTTATGCACATGTAAGGCAATGGAAAAGTGCAAGTTATGGCTGAAAAATACAGAACAGCAGAAGATGAACCAGGGTGACGGTTCCATGGTGGTTATGCAAACTCAGCATAACTGTCGAAGGACATGGCCCAATCCAGAACCCACAATTCCCCATTCACTGCCGCGCGTCACAAACTGTGAGCCCATAGCCCACCGTATGGGCAAACCACCGTTTGGATGAGACATTAGCGCAGGCTGTGACTCACTGTGGCCTGTTCATCCCTGTGCCCCGGTCACATTCCCACAGAAACCGGCTCTCAGCATCTGACCGGCTAATCAGCCTCCTGCAGTTTATTTGTTAGTTTTAAACTTATAATGTTGGTATTACAGTATTGGGGATGAAAATGGTCCCTATCAAATACACTTTTAAATAAATACAGTAAGACTGGCCACAGAGTCCCAAACCTCTCTAAGATTCACACAAACATTTAACTATTTACAACTCCCTCTACCCCAAGGGGTAAGAGTGCATGTAAAAAGGTGAGGCCAAGAGCAAGCTCTCCACTCACAGCAGAAATCATTACTGATTTTTATCTCTCACAGTGCTGCTGGGATGGAATCAGCCCCATACTAGCATGAAGCAATAACTGCATATTTTATTAATATGTGGTTTACATGGTGTGACAGCCGGCCCATTTGGGCTGATGAGGCTCACTGACACATTATGTGTCGGCTCTCAGTCCCAGCTCACATGGGGAGTAAAGCGAAGGCCCTGAGCCTTTAGGGCAGCGAGTGGAACATCCTGCCTGCCTCCGATCGATCTAAAAAACACTCAAAACTGTGGCCAGCTGTTTTTCCGTTCTGCAACCACAACGTGAGTGACAGCCCCCTTCCTGTGTGGTCACCCCCACCCCCATCCTTCCCCCTGCTTTACATTGTATTACGGTCGTTTAGCAGACTCAAGCGTAGCATATGATGTTCTCCTACATTAAGCTGATCTAGATGAGCGAAAGGCAGGTGGAGTCGGAGGCCCGTACCTTGATGCAGAGGGCCTTCTTGGCGAGCCAGCGGCGGGTGACGCGTCTGTAGTACTCGGGCGGGAACGTGTAGGTGATGCCCAGCTGCGAGCAGACGTTCTCGAACACGTCGTAGCGTGAGCAGCGCAGGTACTTCAGCAGCTTCTTCCGCCGGTCGATGCACATCAACATCCGCCGCTTGTTGGCCTTGTCCTGTCGTCATGGTAATGCAGAGAGGCCAGAGGTCAAAGGTGGCAAAGCAGGGTCACGCAGACACCCACATTCTGCTGCTCAGGTAACTTCTTCTGACTCTCACAACAGGACAAGTAATTGGTCAATAAATCAATATTATTTAAAATATGATTAAAAATGCCGTGCTATATGAATCCAAAAGAAGGTAAATTAATATAATAACTTACTGAAATATCCATACTTTGCAGAACTGTAACTCCATGCACATTTAAACCGGTCATTCACAATTCCTGAGTTCACATAGGCTTCACACTCATGGTTTTATATGAGTGAGTCACTGAGATCCAGGACCACTCAACATGGATCGACTCAGTACGGCGTTTATAACAGCACCACTTTTCAGTACTGAGGACTTTAAGTTATTTCACTGCTGGTCCACAGCACTTCTAAAGCTGGCTACACAGTCACTGAGTTTGTGAAAGCGACCTTGAGGAGTCCTTGGATTAGTGACAAAGAGAAGTGTGCAAACTCATCTGAAACATCTCAGCGGGGCCGTCTATTCCCACACTAGTGTCTGAGCAGTCTGTGCAAAGCCCCTCGTGTTTACATCAGGGTGGGGCTGAGAAGAGCACCAGTGTGTTTTTGGCAGGCTCAGATGTGAAAGTAAGTCATGTTGAAAGTTGTGGTTTCCTCCACTTGTCTCACCTTTGGGTGTTTTTGCAAGTGCTCCTGATAGTTCCGGATTCTGGCGGTCAGAATGGCCACTGTAAGCAAAATGAGAGACTCAAAGTTACTGACCAGCTTCCGAGAGCCTGAGCCTTCTTTAACATCTTTACGGACAAGACCTTTCTTCTTTATTCATTCACATTCACATTAACATATAGGCATTCAACACATGCTCTCGTCAAGCATGACAGACACTTCGCAGGTAGACGCTCACAGACAACAATCATTTATGCAGCTGGGTGTTTTTACGATGCCAGCCATTTCAGCATAGTAGTACTGCAGAGCTCAAGGGCCGTGAATGATGGGATGAAACCATGAACCAATCAGGGGGCCCAGAGCTGGACGATGGATGCGTGATTCGGCCTTCATAAACGTACCCTTCACTGGTGTTGAGCCACGATCAAACTCATCCCTCCTGACTTTCGCCACAAGCTGCTCCTGCTTCAACCGCAGTTTCTCTTTCTGAAAGACAGACCAGATGCTTGGCAACACACTGACATGCAATGGCTTTTCAGCACCTGAAAACGACTGAAGACGAGCATTTCCTGTTTCATTCGGGTCATGTCTACAGAGGGCCCCAACATGAGATGGCTTTTTAATGTCTGAAGATAACTGGGATACATATTTCAAGGCAAGGAAGTGACCAGAAGCAATAGAAAGAAGGGGTAAAAGATGAGTAAGAGACTGGAGGGCTTACGTGACTAGCGAGCTCCAAGTTTAAAAGCCTCCTGACCACATCATCCGTTCTGCAAACGACACAAATGTACAGGATTGACAAATCATTGAGACTTTTTTTTTTTCAGAGATGTTTATCTTGAGGTAAAGAGTTAGTATCTTGTGGGCAGTCTCCTTATCTCCAGGCACGGCCGGATATCTCTACACGATAAACTCCCTGTTTCGAGGGAAGGGAAATATTTATTATCAAGGGACGGACACCTACGAAGAAGAATATTAATGATGTCGTCTCTCTGAGATGTGAAGTCCCTCCATCCTGACATTGGTTTGCCTTTAACTGGAAATTACATCGCTCCCTCTCGGCAAACATATACAGTCAGGAGAGGTCACAGAATACTATGTTTTTCCCCTCAAGACAAATATTTTCTTTTTAAGACAACAAAAGCAGTGACAGCTACTTAAAGACCCCTGTGACATTGATAGCCCAGATTGACTATCACTAACTTGGGGCAGACTGAGTGGCAATTTTCCCTTCCAACTTTTTCCCCAACTTTGTCTCCAGCATGCACAAGGGAAGTGTGCATTAGAGTAATCCCAGCCTTAAATCCAGCCGTGGAAATTAATTTTACACTTTGATCATATTTTAGACTCTCCACAATTTATAACAAGAGTGCAGTCTGATTCAGATGCTGGGGTGCTGTTTGTGGTGGTTTCCATGGACACCATCCTTAAAATAGAATTAAAAACAAAGACCCACTCCTGCAGAAGCTCGCTAAAGCTACCAAAGAACATCTTGTGTGGTGCCTCACCAGCTCGTGAATCATAGTTTCAGATTAGAGAAGGAGGGTGATCCTACCATTACAGTCCATATTTGTGTCTCACTGATTCCTAACAATATTTCAAGTAGCAGAAGGATGGTTTTCCACAGAGAATGTCAGAGTGGCCATTTCCATTCAGATATCAGCTCGTTAGCATCACAGAGCAAAAATGTCAACCGACGTGGTTGTAAATTTGGCAGATGATCCTATCCAGAGTCATCTAAAAATAAGTCGACTAAAAAAGGCCAAAACAGAACAGTGATCTTCCCATTATATTGATGAAGTCACTGGTGTCTAATTTCACTACGCACGCTAAAGGACGTGAGGAAAAGGTAGCGATCGCATCCCTCTGTCAGGATCAGTGCGCAAGTTTGATACACGATGAAAGATGAAAGCTCAGGGCTTTTATTTTGGAAGAGGTAACTGCGCTGGCTGCGCAGCTGGACATACGTCTGCGCTGCAGGAACTGCGGCATACTCCTTCTTCAGCATGGTTGGGGGGAGGTCATCCAGCTGACTGGGAAGTGCTGATCAAACACAGTAAAATAAATTAACACATTAATGAGAGAAATCAGTGAGAAATCAAGCACAATCGTTTCCTATTTACTTTTACATTACACAGCTGAAAATTGAGTTTTTTAAACATACAATCTATTGATACAAACAGATTTTACTGAAGATTTGGGTTTATGATTTTTGCCATGGGTACAGCTGCAATGAAAACTGCTCCCCCTGACCTACAAGCCCAACCCCCTAACCATTTCACTACACTGTAACCTCTGAGCTACAAGCCCAGCTCCCTCACCATTATACTACACAGTAACCTCTGAGCTACAAGCCCAGCTCCCTAACCATTATACTACACTGTAACCTCTGAGCTACGCGCCCAGCTCCCTAACCATTATACTACACTGTAACCTCTGAGCTACAAGCCCAGAACCCTAACCATTATACTACACTGTAACCTCTGAGCTACAAGCCCAGAACCCTAACCATTATACTACACTGTAACCTCTGAGCTACAAGCCCAGCTCCCTAACCATTATACTGCACTGTAATCTCTGAGCTACAAGCCCAGCTCCCTAACCGTTATACTACACTGTAACCTCTGAGCTACAAGCCCAGCTCCCTAACCATTATACTACATTGTAACCTCTGAGCTACAAGCCCAGCTCCCTAACCATTATACTGCACTGTAACCTCTGAGCTACAAGCCCAGCTCCCTAACCATTACACTACACTGTAACATCTGAGCTACAAGCCCAGCTCCCTAACCATTACACTACACTGTAACATCTGAGCTACAAGCCCAGCTCCCTAACCATTACACTACACTGTAACCTCTGAGCTACAAGCCCAGCTCCCTAACCATTATACTACACTGTAACCTCTGAGCTACAAGCCCAGCTCCCTAACCATTACACTACACTGTAACCTCTGAGCAACAAGCCCAGCTCCCTAACCATTACACTACACTGTAACCTCTGAGCTACAAGCCCAGCTCCCTAACCATTACACTACACTGTAACCTCTGAGCTACAAGCCCAGAACCCTAACCATTATACTACACTATAACCTCTGAGCTACAAGCCCAGCTCCCTAACCATTACACTACACTGTAACCTCTGAGCTACAAGCCCAGCTCCCTAACCATTATACTACACTGTAACCTCTGAGCTACAAGCCCAGCTCCCTAACCATTATACTACACTGTAACCTCTGAGCTACAAGCCCAGCTCCCTAACTATTATACTACACTGTAACCTCTGAGCTACAAGCCCAGCTCCCTAACCATTATACTACACTGTAACCTCTGAGCTACAAGCCCAGCTCCTAACCATTATACTACACTGTAACCTCTGAGCTACAAGCCCAGCTCCTAACCATTATACTACACTGTAACCTCTGAGCTACAAGCCCAGCTCCCTAACCATTATACTACACTGTAACCTCTGAGCTACAAGCCCAGCTCCTAACTATTATACTACACTGTAACCTCTGAGCTACAAGCCCAGCTCCTAACCATTATACTACACTGTAACCTCTGAGCTACAAGCCCAGCTCCCTAACCATTATACTACACTGTAACCTCTGAGCTACAAGCCCAGCTCCTAACCATTACACTACACTGTAACCTCTGAGCTACAAGCCCAGCTCCTAACCATTACACTACACTGTAACTTCTGAGCTACAAGCCCAGCTCCCTAACCATTACACTACACTGTAACCTCTGAGCTACAAGCCCAGCTCCCTAACCATTACACTACACTGTAACCTCTGAGCTACAAGCCCAGCTGCTCTTTACAGACAGACAGGCAGGCAGGCAGTGTAGCAGTGTAGCATTATGTAAAGCATACTTCTGTAGATGTTGTGTCATGTTGTAATGGAAGCTGGTGCCGTGTCATACCTTGCTTTGGTCTTATGGCTCGTGCATAATGTCTCACCACCTGGACAGCCGAGCTCCTTTCACCTGCGGAAGAAGAACTACAATCAAGCACACAAACCCCGGGAAACAAAATAACAACTATGAAAGACGTACCCGACACAAGTCACTTGACAATAGGCTACTGCTAACTCTACAGGAAAACATCTGATGCTAACTTTACAGAGCAGACAGCTAATGACAACTGCAGAGGGGAAGCTAATGCTATCTGAGCCCGTACATGATGCGGCTCATCTCCTTCTGTGACATATTCCAGGAAGTATGAGTAGTCTTCTTTTCTGACTAGACTGGACAGTACTGATTTCAAAGAAACATGAATGCTGTTTGTACTGTGGCGTAAAGTAAAAGAAAAAATAATAATTTTGACCTTTTGGATTTTGCCCTACCCCTGCATATTTATTAGCACTGATCCTGTTGACGGCAAAGGTGTATCACAAGTGTCAGTATTTGGCAGTGATGAGAAAGAGTTGGGTCCACTTCCTCTCAGTACAAATAATAATTATGTATGTAAAAACTCTGGATATATTTAATGCTTGCCTTCTTATGGGTCTTATGGATCTTTCTCATCACATTACATGACTTTTCAGTGACTTTTCAGTTTCAACGGCCCAAACTCAAAGGCCTGGCAGTCCACATTTTGAAACAGAATCTTAAGATATGTAGGGTTAGTCATCCATGATAAATCAAAGTGCATGCAAATAGTGGTATGAAAACAGTTGTGCACACAAGCTAGACACTGGCTAACTTTAAGATGGCAGGAGTAATGTTTAGAGACAAACCCAACAAACTAAAGTAAGACTGCAGAGCAAACAATCAGATATCATCTGATAAAGGCCTTCAGGCCCAAAGGGTCAGCGCTGTGTCTTTTGTGAGGTTTTGCTAAAAGAGTTACAGAGTTGAGCTTTTCTGTAAAGCGTGAGGACACTCCTTCTGTCACACATGCTTTGCCTAAGAGTTCAGTTTCCTTTTTACTTCATTGACTACAAGGATAATAACTGAAATGGGGGGGGAGAGAGAGAGAGAGAGAGAGAGAGAGAGAGAGAGAGGGGGGGGGAGAGAGGGAGGGGGAGAGAGAGAGAGAGAGAGAGAGAGAGAGAGAGAGAGGGGGGGAGAGAGGGAGAGAGAGAGAGAGGAGAGAGAGGGAGGAGAGAGAGGAGAGAGAGAGAGGGAGAGACAGAGAGAGAGAGAGAGAGAGGGGGAGAGAGAGGGAGGGGGAGAGAGATAGGAGAGAGAGAGAGAGAGAGGGGAAGAGAGAGAGAGAGAACCTGCTGGTTTCTGCAGACAGGGTGAGTGCTCTGTGGTGAGAAAACAGCTGACACTAGAAGGGGGGGGGGGCTGAGGAAACAAACTCTACGGTTCCCACATCCTCTCGACGCAGATCGCAGCTCGCCGCCCGCCGCCCCCGTTCCTCCCTCTTCCCCATTGAGAGGACATGGCTTTTGATTCTTTTATTTTATTTTTTTTCAATTTGGTGTTTTGCGCAAACGTTCCATACACCACTTCCGTCAAAAAAGAGAAGACAAATGACAAGCTCACTCACCCGCCACCCACCATAGAATGGATTTATCTCATTTCCTTTATCCTATCACTGGTGAAAAAGCAGACTCAGTCTTGATCTTATCATGTGCAATGACTTTATGTAAAGAATAAAATGTTTGTTTATTGCATCTTCTATACTCCGACTTGAAAGAAGACTACTCAATCATTATTATAAATTTGTATACAGTTCAGCACGTAACACTTATAATTCATTGTGTGGAATACTCTGACCAAAAACAGTGTAATGGTAAACCTTACTATTAGCATTAGCATACAATAGATTTTATTAAGGAAAACATATTTTGAATTTTCCATGTTTGTGGTCTCCCTATGTGTAATATGTTTTCTAAATATAATACAGCTCAGATATTAGACAAATGTAGGGAAAAATATTAAGCCAAAGCGGTGGAAAACACTAACGTTTTTATACAACATCTTTACCCGAAGTTTTTCATCATTGGTTTTTCAGCCAGTGGTGGCCAAATGCTTGCCAAAGCTGAGTGTATGGAACTTATAAGCGGTTCAAATAAGGGAGATTTTCAAGCAGAGATACCGACAGTAACACCGTGACTTCAGTCTAGTGTTGATTGTGTGTGGACGGGGACAGGGCCATCTTTAAACAAGTTCATCTCTGCAGGAAACAACTGATGAACACAGCTGCCTCACCTTTTCCCTTCCACACGCGTGATACGTCCCCATTTCACCACCCAATCATCATGCATGTACACTGAGACTCAAAAGTATAGAGGCGCTGCCTCCAAATGCAAGAGGGGTGAAATGCAAAAAGCTGAGAAAATAAATGGATCAGAACAGTTCTAGTACCAATGTCTCACCCATTCCGATTGCCCAATCTTATTTACACGCTATTACATTTACAATTCAAACTAGCAGGTACTCTTAGCAAAAGAAGCTAGCAATCTGCCTCTGGATTTTAAAAGGCCAGCTCCTTAACCATTATGCTACACTGCTACCTATCTTGTACTACAAGCCATGCTCACTGCTATCAACAACCACTTGTCACTTATTGCTACTCACTGCTACGCACTTTCCTCCGATACAAGTGATGTTGGCTGACACTTCCTTTCACACCAAGGTCCAGAAGCTGAGCTTATACATACATGGGCTGGAGTCTTAAAATGTGCAGCTCTGTGCGAACAGAATGTGGACACCAGACTGGCCCAGTGGGTGAGTCACGAAACCAGAAAATCCCCTCATACTAAATCCCTCCTTCAACTGAAGTCCACATTGAAGACTTCTTAGGTAATACAGGACTGAATAAAATAATTGTATTGGTACTTTGTTTATTTTTAATTTTATTTTTGAGAATGTGAAGGGTGTCCTCGGTCCACACTCCAGTTCAGTAGGTGGCGTAATGCACCTAAAAGGTAGCTCGTTTTCAACCTCCAATAAACAAGAAGAAGAAGAGGTCCATATTGAAGAGTGACGAATCAATAGGTTAGCCTACGTTTTCATGAAATAAACATGGAATAATCACTTGCATAAATGCATAAACCTGACTAAAATCAGGAGTAATGATACTATCCTGTTTAGCCAGTAAAGATCACAGGTAAACAGAAATGGATTCAGATGGAGTTGTGTGGATATCGACTTCTGATACCTCTGATAGAAAACGCAAATGCTACCTTCACCTTTTCCCCCAGTTCACATCAAACTCCGGAAATCATTTCAGTACTCCACTTACAATAATATTTTGTATAATGTGGGCATCACATCAACCATTACCATTAACGTCCTCAGGCTGACATTCTAACATTGAGGACAAAGCGTCGGAACATGCGCCTACCACGGGCATTTTAGGCTTGCTACTCACAGGGAAACGATCAGGCGTCAAAACAACGGAACGGCTTAGAAAACTCAGTGACTTTGAGCCACCACTTCAAACAAATTGGCGAACCGCAAAAAAGCATGCCAGCTACTGACGTTAGCCGCTTAGCTAGCTGGCGACAGTAATCGATCGGAGAGGGACGTCGTGTTACTCACTCAAACGGCTATGTCTTTAAGCACATGTTTAAATATACTCACCGTTCAGTTTTTCTCTGTTATTCAGGCAGCTGGATAAAGGTCGCATTGTCACAGCAGGACTAACACCCTGTTGTGACAGAAGGGCCGAGCAGGGATGTTTCACAGTAGACACCGCGCTGCTCTTGCGCACAGCAAAAGATGCTGATTTCAGAGCGCATCTTAGAAACATCCCGACGCACAATGTACACTATGTGAAGAAAAGAATTTATTTTGCTAGATACTCAGCTATCTTATTTTAATTCGCACTGAAGTATGACATAAGGAACATCACGTCTCCTACACGGAGCTCGCCATTTTGGCTAGACCTAACTAGCAGAACAGAAGATCGCATCTGCTTTTCAAGGCACATAAATCTATTACCGATCCACTAGCTGTCGATGTTTGCAGCAAGTGAAATGAACCCCAGCAAAAATGACCTTGCCAAACTGACCGATTGTCTCAACATGTACTGGCCTACCTACCATTTATTGCGATTTGGTTATTATATTAGGAGCTTGTGCGCCGACAAATTAACACACCCGTCCAGTGTGATGTATAAAGTTGGGGCTGTGTGTTTAACCAAAGATGCTTATACTACACAAAGATAGTGATGGCGATATATGGCAAATTGCAAAAGTCAAACAGAAAAACACCACTTTTCGTGCAACTGCATTACATTCTGTAGGAAAGACTTACGGATGCACTTTTAAAGCATCAATAAACTTACAAATTTAGCTCCGTACACGAGTATAGTTATTGTTCTAGTTAACATGTTTTAGTGGTTAAATAGCATTTGATACGCTATTTAGTTATTTATTGCAACCACATTAGACGACATCAGTTTATTCTTAAGGTTGCAGAGGAAATTATTTTACAGGGAATCCGTTACAAGGTGTCAGCTTTGCAGTGATAAACAAGGATGTTTTTACGAAATAACGAAATTATATATTTATATCACATTTATTAGAAAACACAAAAATAACTGTAGAAATTAAACTGAAAAAGATCATTTCAAACATGTCCATTCTGTAGACCAATTTTTATTTCAAACGAAAACATTTCCAGTGACCAAATGAAATACAGTACAACATATTAAGAAATAGAAAAGGCATTAATCAATATGGATCAATTGAAACTTAACAGACAGATACATACTTTGGCATAAACAATTCATAAACCAGACAAGTAAAATCATAATAAAAAACAGGCAACAGAAATTAAAATGCCCAGAATAAACATGCTTCCAATTGGTTTGGAAATGAAAATGCAGTATAGTACAGAGGGGAAAGATGGTGCATGCAAAGCTACAAACAAAATAAAATGTATGGATGTGAATATATTAAACCCATTTTAGACATAGTTTATAACTGGTGAACAATGCTAAAGACAGATTAAATGTGACAGCTGAATTCTGTCACTTAGAAGACTACATTCATTTACTGCATATGGTGGTGCACACACATTTCCCCTTCCGCTTAAAATGTATGAGATACTGCAACAATTACAGATAAACTTCTAAGTCATTTTGGAAGAAAAAAAAAACACGCTTACAACAGCTTCTGCGAGAGCCTGACAGTTAGGGAACTCATGCAAGTTTCACAATTTTAATAAGTTTGAAATTAAAGGTATTGTTTAAACACCATCAGTTAAAGCTGCAGTAAGGTAAGAATCTTACATTAAAAATGCCCAAATTTTGTCAAATGAAATTGTGCAGGAGGGCACAGGATGTAGATGAGATTGGGTGAGAACTCTTGTTTTGGTCTTTGGTGTGAGTAAATGGAGAGAATAGCACCTTAGGGAGAAGTATTGACTGTATTGAGAAGCTTTAACTCTCACTAACTGAATCACTTAGCGGCGGTTGTGACAACACTGCTGGCCTCATAAAGGAGCCCTGAACTGAGTAATTTCCATATTGCAAGATGAAAAATTCAGAACGTCACCCCCCCCACTAGATTTAAGCATGACTGTGAGCATCGCTGAGATTCAGTGCGCTGAGTAGGGGGAACTCCTCCCAGAATGCACTGCTCTCCCCCTCGCTCTGCGCATGCTCCTGGTCCTGGTCCCTGACCCCGTGGCCACTCCCCCCTGAGAAGTGGAAGTTCTGATAGGTCTTGGGGCTGGGAGACTCCTCCCCCAGGAGGGGCTGGGTGGAGTCGGAGCGCAGGTAAACGGGGGAGGAGGGCTGGGACTGGGACTGCGCCTGGCTCAGGTAGGGGCACGCGAACACCACGGTTGCGTAGGGAACCGTTTCCCTGGGCGACTCGTTCCCAGGCTCACAGGAGTCTGCCAGGTCAGTGGTGCCCATGACAGGCTCACAGAGGCCCTTAGGGTCATCGTCCTGAAGCCAGAGGTCATCCAGGTTCGGCCCCTTGCCCTTCTCTGACCGTTTCTCAGGTACGTCCAGCAGGCTGAACCAGGACAGGTGCACTGGAGATGGGTCTTGGATGTCTTTGATGCTCTGGAAAGCGGGGTAGTCCTTAAAAAAAAAAAAAAAACAGCTTTACCACTCAAATCAGATTCATGTACTCCAATGCCTTGCATGCTGCTCTAGGGGTGGGCAAACTGTGTGCTTTTGGGTTTTTGTTTCTACGCGCGCTCACACTGGATCAATAAGCTGCATACAGCTATGCTGTCCACTCATAGATTAAGCAGTTTGGTAAACCATTTCACATGGGCTTTAGAACAGTCTTTACATCATCCATCAGCTTATCATGACTATAATGTCGCCTCACAGTGAATAAAATGGCTGATGAAATAATTATGAGCAAAAGTTGAATTGAAATCCACACATGCATACAGCCCTCCTTGCTTATATTCTGTTATGATAGAGCCTCACATAGATATACACATGGAACAGGGCTACATGGGTACATTTTCAAGGTAGCGCTAAATTCTGAGATACATCACTGAGAAGCTATTTTCATGGACTGTGAGAGGCCGGAAAAAGCACATCTCAAAATGAAAGCCATTTGCTCTCACTACTTCCTGTTTAAAGCTTTGTTTCACAGTGGACCCCACAGCAGTCCTTCAAACCGCTGGCACGACGGGCTAACGTGTTTTGAAAAGTTGCATTTCAGCTCTCTCATGCTTCAGTGACCCAGAATTGAATAGCTTTGATATGCAGGCAGCATATATCTCCATTGAACCACACATTAATGTGATGGAGAGGAGGTACTGACTCTAAATCATTCTGCGGTTCAGGTAATGCGTTAGGGTGCTGTTTAGGTTGTCATGATGTCCAGCATTTCGTTTTATTCAGCGGCAGGAAGGACAGTGGATAAGTGGTGTTAAATGAGGTGACACAGATGAAGTCAAAACAGGAGGCCATGTTTACTAACGAGTGTGCATTTATAACAAGCATCGTCACGATTCAGGAAAACAGAGAAAAGCTCCCTGACATTGCTGCGCAAAATGCTAAGTTTGCGAGAGCTAAAGGTTACGCATCGGGGTAGGGGCAAAGAGAGCCGCCTCAGACTCCCGATTCGATGCTAACATCTGCTCTGAATTACTTAAGCAAGCCCTCAGCAGAGTGTCATAAAGTAACAACACCAGAGAAGCTAATGATAATATCATTTGAGAATATCATTAGACAAGCTAATGACTGACAGCTGGAAACTCTCCGTGTGAGAGTTCAGACCAGGGTAAAACTTCTCATAATCATACGGCAAATAAAGAGCTGAATTTGCTCAAGGTTTATGTGTGTTTGACATGTAACATAAATAGCTATAAATAATGAGGGAAATCAATACACAAAGAGAAGACAAACTGGTCATGGCTCAGTGCTTCAGCCTGATTGGCTGCTTATACAGAGTATTTGGATGTCCAATCAGGGCTCAGCTTACTGGCACTTTGTCAGCCTGAGTCCATGTCTTGATGCTGCTGTTGGCTGGATCAGGTATCATGGGCCAAAACCGCATCTTAAGCCTTACAGAGAGACAGCACAACGGCAAAACCGTTACATTACATTACAATCATAACGCACACTGAAATACACACAGAGGGCATGTGATCACATCCGTTTATGCAACTCTCACAGGCATCTCAATGAGGCTCGGCTGAAGAAAGGGAGGCAGAACGTCATACCGTAAATGCTCGATTGCTTACCCTTCGTTCCTGGAGCAGCAGACGAAGGCGGTTAGCATTAAAGTAAACACTATCACAATGCAGGCCGGCACCACAATGATGACGTCATCCCAGGCACCTGTGGAAAACACAGGTGAGCTCTTGCGCTATACACCTCCATAAAGCATTCGGCAAACGGTCTTCTCTGGAGCAAATTGCACTGCTTACATTTCTACGCACTATCCATTTATACAGCTTGATATTTACTGTGGCAGTTGAGGTGTGGAACTGTGCTCACAGGTACCAAGGGCTATGCCCTAACTGAGATTCAAGCCTGCAACCTCTGAGTTACAACACCAGCTGCCTTAACTTTATAATATACTGCTACCCCTCATGTAGACATGATACATACTACTGATTAGAGATACCCTTCTATGGGTTGAGTTGTAAGCACTTGCTTTTGAAAAGATTAGTCAGCCTAATCGTGGTGTAAAGGCAGCCCACCCAACCCGGCAGTTTAGTGATGGGTTTAAGATAGAGGAAATACTCAAATCCTGTAGCATGACTGACACTTGGCAGCAGTGCAAGAAACAAAAAGGGAAGTCAACTAAACACCAGTCAGAGTCAAACTGCAGAAAGTGCTGTATCATTAAAAAAATCATTTTACTTCTGCATAATATAAAGAGGATTTAGTTGCCCATATAAAGAACATACATGCAAAATCTTATACTACATTGCATGAACATTTATTATACCCTCTTTTATAGATATAAAATGCAATAGGACTGTTACATTCTTTAGGCCTACAGTTATTTTGCCACACAAAGAAAGAAAGAGCCAGGAGTACATCCAAGGAGGGCTGTGGCCAGGCGAATGGCTTCGTAGCCAAGGTGTCCTGGGGCAGGTACTCTTACCTGCTTTGGCAGTATTTAAGGTGAGGATGGACCCATTCACATTTCCTGCCTCAGTGCTAGCCATGATGAACAGCTTGTACATGGACATTGGGCTGAGGTTCTCCAGAACCACCCTCCTCTCTGTGGGCTTCACCTGCACCACTACAAGGCAAGGACAGGCACTCAGTCACCTCTTACTTTCCAGGTGTTCACTCTTACAAAGACAGATCACTAGCTCCCCCTACTGGCAATGCATGGTACATACCAATTTTTGCTGCAGCAATTTCTTTACCGTTTCTACTGTAGTGTGAACACTTTCTTTTGTCTTTAGTGGGAAAAGCGGTGATGGTCAGTCGACTTCAAAAGTTCAGGCATTTAGCAGATGCTATTCAAGAGACTTTTCACTTGTGCCCCCGACTGTACATTAATTAAATCTTACATTTTTTTCATAGTTATGGTTGCAGAAAGTACACACTTTTTTGTAGATATGGACTGTTACCCAGCAAGAAAGCCCTTATCAGTCCATTGTCAGCATTCCAGAATTTCAACAGTTGGCAGCATATCAACATTTTACAATGCACCAATAAAACATTGCCTTTCAATTCCACATTACTGTAAATGGGTGTGACTATGTATTAATTTGGGGCTGGGTCTGACACTACGGGAGGGGGTATGGGGCCGCGCCCCTCTCTCGTACCTTGGGCTCTGCCCCCCTCGTCCCAGCAGAAGAGGGTGTAGCTTTGGATGATCCCGTGTCTGTGCTCCGGAGGGACGTCCTGACAGGTGAGGAGGGCGTAGGTGGAATGGATCTTCTCCACCTTCAGGCTGGGGGCCACAGAAGGGGCTGCCATGGCAGAAACACTTTTTCACTCACTTAAAAAAAAAAACTTTTCCCCTACTTTTTCTACCCCTGTTGAAATATGCTATCACATGGCTGTAAATCACTGAAAAATACAAATGAAGAAAGGACAATGAGCAGGTTGCCAAGACACATTTCCCTTAATTTATAATGCTTTATATGTTTCGGTTTTTTGGCCTGCGTAGGTAATTGATTAAAACAGGGGAACAGTTGCTCTCTATTAATATACAGTGCAAGATGCAGTCTGAGTTTTGACCACTAGATGGTAGCATCGCTCTGGCTTCGCGACACCCTTTGCCGCAGAGTTAGCGCTGACTCTCGGCACGTTTCCAGTTGGGTTTAGCTCTGTGGAGAAGGAGCCTCCATGCCGCTCCCCTTTCCCTCTCTGCTCCATAGATTAGTGGATATCAGGGATCACGCAATTTCACACCCACCTTTCTGTCGCGAGTAAGCTTCCACTGAGCGTGGACAGCCAATCCCGTCCCTATATCTGGAGTACACCGAGATCCAGTAGGGTTTGTAGGGCTCAATGCCAGCTGCAGGGAGAGAAAGAGGGAGGGAGGGAGAGATAGAGAGAGAGGGAGACAACAGCAGTTCTTTTACTCTGAGCATCTGCCCGGTCTGGTATACGTACGAGGTACGTTAGAAATATATAGAGGGGGCCTTAAAGCTAAAATCATACATCATATATTAGAGGGGTGTATGCTCTGATATATGTCTTGACTCTCACTGTAGGACTGCTATGTTATGTTATATTATGTTATGGTAGTTGTGTACCTTGTGTAAGTTCTTGTTCTCACAGTTGGTCCTGATTTTTATTGCTTTTTTAAATATTATTTTCTGCCTTTTAAGTGTTTGCCCATCAAAAACTCCTCATTATAGAGCAAGCAAACTTGGCAGCATGGCCCCTATATTCACCCACGAATCAGGTTAGTAAAATTCCCCTGACTGGCCAGATGGTGGCACTATAGCAAACCAAAACATATTTTGGCCAATAACTCTTGAACCGTTTGGCCTAGAGTCAAATTGTTGTTGTTGTTCTCGCCGTTATGTACTCTTGAATGTTGTGTCTCAGGCATTTTGTTTGAGTGTGGCTTTTCCACGATGTGTTTTGCCTCGGTGAGATATGTGTATCTTGCCATTAAGGCATTGAAAAGTCCCTGAGGATCAGTGATGTGAAATCTGTTTCATTTGATATCCAAACATTCGCTTGCTTCCCTTTGGCTGAGCATCGCATAAACAGACGGTAACTTTGCCCCCGAGCACCGCATGAATTTCCACTTCTCTCTGAGTAAATAATGACTCTCAGCGAGTGATCGGAATCCACACACACACTTTCAGGCAGGGAAATTAATGGAATCAATTATTTGCTATTTTATGCAAGTTACTTAGAAATTCCCTCAAAAACATTAATGAGAAAGAACTTTCTTCCATTCATTTAGAAACTTTTATTCAAGTACTGATCCAACTCATCAATTAGTAATCTTCTTTTAATACTTGAAAAATGTAACATTTATGCTTTCTGTAGATAAGAGCATCACCCAACTTGAATATTTACATATTTATTTTTTAAATATGTAAATAGATGAATAAATAAATTTATTAATTTATTATTGAATATTTACATTATTTAAACGTATTTATGTAGGTAAGATGTAAATGAAGAACTACGTGCAATATCACCTGATAGAGCTCAATAGCTTTGCTAACTCAGCTGACCTGGGCTTTACTGCGATGTGATTGGTCCCCGCAGACTTCTGAGGGTGGATTTGATTGGTTGTGGTGTTTTATTGTTTCATGCACCCGCCAATCATACTTGTGATTAAGCAGACATCGTAAATGACCATTGGTTTGGTAGCAGAGGTCATCAGTCGAAGGAAGAGTTATGTAGTGTTGGTGCTGTAGAGTGGTCAGGCTTAGGTTTATGCGCCGGACGAGTGAGGCTATTCTGTGGGTGAATTTCGATCCGGATCAAACACACTTCACCAGCCGTGAGCACTTCAGTCTGCACTCACTGCAATGCCACCATGTTCGATTATTTTCAAAACCGAAGTCGTTATAAACGATCAAAGACCCAGCACCTGCAGGTCCCGGAGAGCCGCAGTGCATGCTGGTTTTTATCATTTTCACATGAAATACCACAGAAAGTTCAGAAGCAGGAAATCAGGGGGTGAAATCAGTTAGCTGTGTGATCACATCTTTTTAGTGAACATTAAGTGCTGAGTAATGACAAAAACACGCGTTTTCCCTGTGGCTCTCCAGGACCAGGACCTCAGGCACTTCACTATTCTCTTCAGGCAAACCAGCAACAGATTTCCCACAAGCCTTTTCAACACACTGGACTTTAGCATGTGGGCTATGGAAAATCGTGGCTTTTTATTGGCTGCTCCTGTGGTTCTGAGCATGTGTGGTTTAAGCACCTTGGGTCAATTTTTAAAACCCCTACCTAGTAACTGTTTCGTCCAATTGCTTCATATGTTATAGTGACTGTTACTCTCCAATGAGCATCAAGGACCCAGAAATGAATTAATTTGTACAGGAAATATGTTAATGAGATGAATTAGAAGCATACCAGAGATAACAGCACTGGTTTCGTTCTGGCCCAGCATGCTGAAGGACAAATGGAGAGGGTCCGTCTCGAGTAGCGGTCCCCACTCCATCACGTATCCCGTGATGACGGACGAAAGTGGGCGTGTCCAAGACACCTGCAGGCTATTGTCGTCCGTGGAGGAAACACTGATGTCAGACACGGGCTCCAGAGCTAGGGAGGGAGGGACAGAGAGCATGCACCTGTCTCACCTGTACATGAGTACACAACCTATAGGCTAGGCTACAGCTGAGTACACACTTAGAGACCCACTTGTACATGTATACACACCTACAGACACACCTGTGCATGGGTACACACCTACAAACACACTTGTACATGTATACACACCTACAGACACACCTCTGCATGGGTACATACCTGCAGATGCACAGACATACCCAGACATGGCT
Organism: Albula goreensis; assembly: GCA_022829145.1. Taxonomy (NCBI): domain Eukaryota; kingdom Metazoa; phylum Chordata; class Actinopteri; order Albuliformes; family Albulidae; genus Albula; species Albula goreensis. The sequence continues at coordinate 35,444,042 of CM040750.1, forward strand.
TCACACCCTCAGACATACCTCCACTTAGGTACACCCTTTCAAGATACACCTGCACATCGGCGTGCACATGCAGATACACGTTAACACAGGTAAACTCACACACAAATACGGAGACAAATCCACGCATGGTGCACACAAGGACACAAACACACCCATCCTACAAGCACTATGGTGAACTGAGAGGATAATCTCTGAAGATTTTGTGGTGAGACAGCTGTACCTCTCTGCTGGTACACAATCACAGGTGTTGGGCTGGACTCCCCTGCAGAGTTTTGGGCCGTGATGTGGACCCTCCGGGTCCCTCTGCGGAGCAAGGCCTGGCAGTGGAGCCCCTGGACCCTGCAGACAGTCTCCTGCCTCCCCTGCCCAGGGGGCCCCATGATAAACACGTGGTACCACACGTTCCTCCCGTTGGCTCTGAACTGCTCAGAAGGCTGTTGTTTCGGAAAAGAGAAAGGGACAGCGTTAACGAACAGACACAGAAACACCAATTTATATCACCACATTTCCAGTCAGTTCAAGGCCAAAAAAGACGGAGTATTTTTGTGAATGTTGAGATAAGTAACTAGGCTTGCAGCTCTTTTTTTTAGCCTAACAGTGATTAAGTTTGCTATTAAATCTGTGCTGATTTAAAGAGTATATTTTATTAACCTGGTTATCCCAATCTTATCACATTGTGTAAAAATAATACTAAATTGTATCTGACTGAACTTAGCTGTAACCTGCCAAGGTACTGTACATGAAAAATACCTCCTGCTAAATCTGGTACAATGCAACAAATTAGAGAATGTATGTTAAATATTGAATGTGCTCCATTATAAATAAATAAAGCAACTAAAATAAATGTAAGGACAACATTAAAGACACTGAGAATAACCTTTATGGGGGCTATCAGAACCCCTGTCACGGCTCCAAAGCTGGGAGACTAGCCAACAACCGTTAACATGTTTATGTGTTCTTCATAACAGGGCATGATATGTCATTAATTATATATTTAAATACTATTAATAATGAAATATGAATTATCCACACCTTCCAGAACAGCTGCACAGCGTCGTGTGTCTGTGACTGCTCCCTCAGCACTTTCAGCCAGACGTTGAGCCGGCCGGTCGGAGCTGGAACAGAAGGGTCTCGTTAGCCACATGACCGCACTGCTGTAAGGAGCGACCGCAGCATGACACCTGTGGTGTGACCTGGACAGGTGGTCATGAGGACTGTGACAGTACGGACCAATCAGAAGCTGACTAATGCGAACACATCTGGGGTGTCTTGTTACATACAATATAAATATGATAGCCGCTAGTTTCTTCCCACAGACTCAGGTCGAAGCAGCCAATTGTGGTCTCCTTCAATGACTCTGTTTCCTTGGATCGGCCAATCAGGTGCCTGTTGGTCCCTGACTGAACTGAACACGCGCTGACCTCATGCCGTTCTGACACCACAGGTAACGTGTCACAGTTTCAGTGCGGTAAATAGTGATGGCTCATTGCCATGTGAATCAGAGCGAACACCTGTACAGTGTTTTTTTTTTTTTTTTTCCTGAGCTGGTAAAAGATGTTAGCGATACGCAGGGGTGACATACTTGGGATAAATAAAAAAAGGGGAAAAATAAAAATTGATGAAATCTGTAATGCTGGACTGTTTGCATTTTCCATTACAGTCATTAAGCAGTCAATTTCAATTCAAAGAAGGCTTACAAGGTCTGAACACATTCAGCAACATACGTGTAAACCCACATGTTGTAATATAAAACATGGGCTGCTTGAACATTAATTAGTGAAGTAAGACTGCAAGACAATGTACTAGAACAGCTGCTAATGTAGGCTAGGCTACAGCGGAGCCATACCCTTCTCCAGTGTGCATCCTGTCCTGCTCGGCCCCCAGTCGCTCCAGGGCCCCTGGCCACAGCGAACCCTCATCTGAAACTCGTACTCCGTTGCATGCAGCAGGCCGCATTGCTCCAGCGCCTCCTGCTGGCTGAACCTGGGAATGCGCCTCTGTGAGAACAAAAGAGAGCAGCACACAGCCAATCAGAGCCTGGAGTGATTCCAAACATACTTTTACAAGTTATGATGACAATATTATTATTATATTAATAATAATAAGAAGAAGAAGATGAAGGAGGAGAAGAAAAACAAGAAGAACAGGAAGAACAAGAGGAAGAAGAAGGACAATAAACCGGTGGGTTTTTCAGAAGTATTGTACATCTATTAAATACTATATGCCTGAAACAAAGATTACAGTGACTGTTGCGTTACAGTAAGTGTATTATAATAGTGCAGTAAAAAAATGAATGGCTGGGAGTTTATGTCGGCTACCTGGAGAGCTTAATAGCATAATTTAACCTGAGGATTAAGAAGTGTTTGTGCTGGATAGTCTAAACCATTCATTTAATGTCTTCAGGTAAACTTGGCTAAAGTTTGTTGTCCACTAATAGTATCACCTGCTAAATCACACCTTATTTAAAGTGCCTTGCGCTCTTTATACTCTTTTAAAAATGCATCTTGTTTTTTTTAAATAGTGTTAGAAATATGTAGTATGTATTAGTCAATGACTAATGAGTTTCAGTTTGGGTTGTGCAGCGGTTTAGGTATGTGGTAAATGCTGTAAAGCATTATGTTACTATGATAGATGCTGTAAAGCGTTTTAGCTTTGTGGTAGATGCTGTAAAGTGCTATAGCTCTGTGGTAAATTCTGTAAAGTACCATGTCGCTATGCTAAATGTTATAAAGCATCATAGCTCTATGGTAGATGTTGTAAAGCATTTTTAGCTCCATGGCATAATAGCATAGCATAATGTCACTACAGTAGATTCTGCAAAGCATTTCAGCTTTGAGGTAGATGCTGTAAAGAGTTTTAACCCTGCAGTAGAAGCTGTAAATCGTTTTAGCGCTGTGGCAGATGCTGTAAAGCGTTTTAGCTCCATGGAAAATGCTGTAACACATTTTAGCCCTGCAGTAGATGCTGTAAAGCGTTATAGCTTTGTGGTAGATTCTGTAAAGCGTTTTAGCGCTGTGGTAGATGCTGTAAAGCGTTTTAGCGCTGTGGCAGATGCTGTAAACCGTTTCAGCCCTGCAGTAGATGCTATAAAGCGTTTTAGCGCTGTGGTAGATGCTGTAAAGCGTTATAGCTTTGTGGCAGATGCTGTAAAGCGTTTCAGCCCTGCAGTAGATGCTGTAAAGCGTTATAGCTTTGTGGTAGATGCTGTAAAGCGTTTTAGTCCTGCAGTAGATGCTGTAAAGCGTTTCAGCCCTGCAGTAGATGCTGTAAAGCGTTATAGCTTTGTGGTAGATGCTGTAAAGCGTTTTAGCGCTGTGGTAGATGCTGTAAAGCGTTATAGCTTTGTGGCAGATGCTGTAAAGTGTTTCAGCCCTGCAGTAGATGCTGTAAAGCGTTTTAGCGCTGTAGTAGATGCTGTAAAGCGTTATAGCTTTGTGGCAGATGCTGTAACACGTTTCAGCCCTGCAGTAGATGCTGTAAAGCGTTATAGCTTTGTGGCAGATGCTGTAAAGCGTTTCAGCCCTGCAGTAGATGCTGTAAAGCGTTATAGCTTTGTGGCAGATGCTGTAAAGCGTTATAGCTTTGTGGCAGATGCTGTAAAGCGTTTCAGCCCTGCAGTAGATGCTGTAAAGCATTTTAGCTCTCTTGTAAACGTCGGACGGCCTGGGCGTACCGGCTCTGTGGCCCACGCGTCGGAGCCCTGAGTTCTGAAGCGCACTTCCACGGCCAGGGGCTCCAGCAGCCAGAGCTGGTGTTCCGACAGCCTCCAGACCAGCCTGAGGCAGCCGAACCTGCGCTGCTCCACCCCCACATCCACAACCACCGGGGGGTCCAGCTTCGCTGCAACAACAAACCCACAAGGTCATGCGAGTCATGCCAAGAGAGGTGGTAACTCTGAACAAAGTTTTACACGAGTTCAGGAGGGATAAAATGTGCTCTAGCAGAATAAAATGTGCGGGTTAATATTCATGCTCTATGATTAAGCTAGTTTAAATGTTTAACATGTTTTATTGATGAATTGCGCATTGGTAAAACCTTATGCACAAAAAAATCTATGTAACAGCCCATTGACTCTTCCTGACACCTTTCAGCTGCATGTCACATCCTGTAGCTGTATGTCACATCCTTTATTTTGACGATATTTTTGCAAGTCTGAAAATGAACATGTCAGTTAATGTGCGTTTCTGACCTTTCCCCCTAAAGCAATTTCCCACCTGCTGTGATGTAGATGCTTGCATATTTTACAGCTGTGATGTGGCTATTCCGTTACGTTACGAACAAAAGAGCGGTGTTACTTTTCCAACTACTACAGTGAACTGAATGATCTGCGTCTCCACTCTCTGCTTCTGTTTTTTAAGGTTTATATAAACAGAAAATCCAAATATTTCAAATTGACATCCTTACTGCAATAAAAATGAACGCCAGGACAATGGTGATAAAATAATAACACAGCAGGTTACGTAAATACAGAGCGCTTTATTTGTATACCTCAGGGTATACAGATAAATCCATACAACACACAGGAAAAAACACATTTTTCTTTCCTCTGCTTCCCTTTTTGAGCCTTCGAGTTTTCTTTTGACCTTTTTCCTCAAAATGCATTCTCTTCTTTTTCTGACCCTTCCCTTTTTTTCCTCATTTCTTCCCCTTTTCTCTTTTTTTCCCTTCCCCTTATTTTTTCCCTTTATTTAATTTACTTCTTTATTTTTGCGAGTAGGAAGATGTGTGTACATTAAAATGGGGGAGCTTATGCAAAATACAGAAATATTGAATAACATGATACTTAATTGCAGTCATTCATACTTCATTTAATGCATTCAATCCATTTGGACCAAATATGTATAAATTCCTATTTCTGAATTGTAATTGTAAAACTCAGTCTCCCCAATACAAAAATATCAGGTATTTATATCTATTCAGTCATTGATTGTAGGTGCTCTGACTTCAATCAATTTCCAGTAATGGCCTTCTTATGTGCTGCTGATAGTATTTTAACCAAAGTCTGCTCATAGTGATCCCTGAAACAGCTAAAATATGAGAAATATGTGTTTCTGATTTATAAGCAGATATACATAAATATTTTCATAATACTGTCACCCAATGCTTCCAAGTCATTCTATTAAAGTCTTGTTGAACTAAAGTTTTTTTTTTCTCTTTCGGTCCTGAAAGCTTGTTAAAGAGCCCTTACCTATGAATGCGCTGCAGACTGTGAGACATCCTCCCAACTGTATCTGAGTGTGGTTGTGTGTTCCATTAGGCGTGACATATAAGTTGAAGGCACACCACCTTAACAATTTAGATTGTTCTTGCAAATAAAACAACTTTACTGTCCCCCGCCATATTTTGAGGTTACATTTGAAGTATGACCATGTATTGGGGCACCCTCTGTCAATGAGACCCCAACTTCATTCCTTCTGAGCGTACAGTTTTGGTCCCACCAGCAACTAAAGACCAGAGATGGCCATCAAAACAGCATTCTCTTAAGATAAGGGAGGGCCAACCACCCCATTATCGTTTATAAGCTGAAACGTTTTACAGCGAACCTTCGGCTCTTCCCCCTTCCCCAAATGTATGTTGACATCAACTTTCCTATTATTCTATTCATTAAACAGTTGTGCAAGTACCTCCTTAGGATGGGTCTGGTAAGGAAATATCACATAAACTATAACAACCACGGCAAAATATTCATAGGTTGACCCCACCCTTGAACCTACGGTTATATAGGGGGGTAAGGATTCATCCCTATGCCTGTCCTTTTATAATTCAGAGGAGCATTAACGTCTGACAGCCTTGTAATGTGTTTAGGCAGGTGAACACAATGGTGCTTCATCGATTCTGCTTCCCACTGCAAGTTGTACTTCTCTCTAATATCCCCCTGTGGGTTGTAATTAAAGGTCATAACATAAGGTCATGAAAACAATTCAGGGGAATAATTGGGTCGGCTGTCCCGTATATACCGACACGTCATCTGCAAACAAGGCTTATCTGTGATCTTCTGCTCTCGATGCAGCACCAGTTCGCTTAAAATGATCATTTTCTCTAATCCACCGACTCAATGCTTTGATAAGTATGGCAAAGAGGAGAGGAGATGAGAAATAGGACAGCCCTGTCTAGTACCTCGTTGTAAGATAAATGAATCTTGGAGGTCGCCATTCATTTTGATTCTTGGTGATTCTTGTAATCTAATGCTCGAATTGTTCTTATGGAAGTCTCATGGAGTCGAAATTTCTTTAAAAAACAGGCCCATCGAACAGAGTTGAAGGCCTTCTGAGAACCCAGTCCCACATGAATGGACTCAATGAAGGGAGGCGGGTGTGACACGTGACTTCTCTGGTTCACCTGACGACTACCCCTCATTTCTTTCCACACTGCAGTAGTATCACCAATCACAGACTGCCTACGTAATCGGAGGCATTATGATGTCATAATACATGCAGGATGTGTAGATCAGGCTTGACCAAGTGAGCCACCTGAAGGCCCTCTTTAGCATTATGATGTCATAATACATGCAGGATGTGTAGATCAGGCTTCACCATGTGAGCCACCTGAAGGCCCTCTTTAGCATTATGATGTCATAATACATGCAGGATGTGTAGATCAGGCTTTACCATGAGAGCCACCTGAAGGCTCTCTTTAGCATTATGATGTCATAATACATGCAGGATGTGTAGATCAGGCTTTACCATGTGAGCCACCTGAAGGCTCTCTTTAGCATTTTTTTCAGCCACGCTTGGAACACCCTCAGCCCTATACCTGATTCCATGGGGTCCAGAAAGAGTGGCTCTGACGAGGCTGTTCCCAAAGCATTCTGGGCCGTCACCTGTATCCTCATCTCAGTGAACAGGTGGAAGTCCACCCGGGGGATGGTGCAGACATGCTGCCCGTCGGGCAGCAGGTAGGCCCTGGGTTTGGTTTCGGTTTTAGATTGCCTGTAAATAATGGGACAGAGAACAGACAGCATGGCACAAAAATCCTCCTCAGGTCATCTCCCATCTGAATTAAATGGTTATTTTATATATATATATCTACCCATAAAAAAAAATCATATTTTCATGCAAATATCGGTAAGGCAGAGGGGTTGGTTTGGGTTTGGGGAACAGAATTAGCAGGAGAAGACTAGCGCAGTACAGTTTGGTGTCAGTGGGGAATGACATAAAGCTATTTCAGTGCGTAGGTTTAAAGTCCCACTTTGTTCAAACCTGCTCCCTAAACGTATTTCAAGAAATGCTCATAGAATATAAGCAGAGAGCAGTGACGTAAGAGTTTATGGAACTAGTTGGAATAACAACACTCTCTCAGTAACTTCCAAAACAGGATAGCTATATCACACCTGTATCTTAAACAAGAACATATGTCACAACTCTTGGGAATCGTCTTAGTATGAAGTTAGAACATTTACTTTTATGCACAAAACTTACTTTCACTAACATGTCAATTTTTGGCTTTGGAGCATTGTGAAACACCATTTTCAGACTGCAGGATGTGATGTACAGCTGAAAAATTGTTGGGTGAGTCAAGCTGTAAGGAGCAGGCTAGCTTTTGTTAATGTGAATTTATTTTTGCTGCGAGTTGAATGAAGAGGCTACCTTATTTCTGTATGGAGGGTGTAGTTTGTGGGCAGGTGGGTGTCGGTCACAGGGTCCCACTTGCAGGTCAAGGTGAAGGGTTTAGTGAGGTTGGTCTGGCAGGTCAGGCTCTGAGGGGCTGAAGGTGGATCTACAAACACACAGAGCAAATTTACTTGTGCGGGACAGCCAGGCAAACATGGTTCACTGCAGTCTGTGTAAACTGGAAGTCAGCTTGATGATTAGCGAGTGTTTGGTCTCCACTTTTCTTGTGCTTTGTGGTAAGCTACCCTGCTACAGCTGATGCACTACACACACACACACACACACACACACACACACACAAACACACTTACACACTCACTTTGTCCAAACACACTTTCTTTCAAACACATATAAAACCCCACAGACACACACATGCGCACACACTCTCTCTCCTTAAACACACACACACACATGCATACACATGCACGCACACGCATACACACAGATACACACTCATGCACACACATGCATACATACACACATACTTTTTCACTGTTTAACTGAAACACAAACATACTAACACAGACAACTACAGACAGACACACACTTTCTCCCTCTTTCTCTGACACATATGCACACACACATACTCAAGTACACATACACACAAACGCCTATGCGCGCACACACACACACACTTGCAGCTTTGGCTGTGTTTGCTATGCGTTTGCCGTGCTGGTTCAGTGATGACAGGCCAGCTGGAAGCAGATTCTCAGTATCTCAGAGGAAGCCGTATCACCTCTGCTCCCCCGATGTTCTTTCCCATCATTCTAAATCCCAGAAACCCAGTGGTGTGACAGAGGTTTCCCTCCCGCCATCGATCCGTGTTATTGAAAGGACACTCCGAACCTCAACTTCGGTCCCGCAAAGTCGAAGGCTCTGCTGCAGTTTACGTTACCTTTAGAGTTATTTACCTAACACTTTTATCCATAACACCTTACAGCCAATCAGTGCTTCTAAACTAGTCCAGCCTCAGGACCTCATTGGTCATTAAGTTTCTAAAATTTTTAACCAATCAAATTTATTTCACAAACGTAGTGCACTAATAGGATACACTGTGCCACTTTAGATGAAAGAATAATTAAATTCAGAATTAAAAAGCCTGAAATTAACATTTATGTACATGATACAGTTACGTTCATTTAATTTATGACTCTCTAGGATCAAGGCTTGGACACCCCAGCAGACCCCATGGCCCCCAAAAGCGTTCCCCCTGTTTAAAGACGGCTCATCTCACTCACATCCCCCCTTAATCTCCTTTCCCCCGACGATCTGACACCCCGTCTCCTGGCGGACACAGCAGGTCAGGGACCCCGTGGGGTCCGAGAAGTTGGGGACCGTCACTCTGGAGATCCTTCCGCTCTCATTGGCCAGAGGAGGAAGCCCTGCGAGGAACTGGCCGTTCAGGTGCCACTCCACGAGGACGCTCCGCCCCTCGGTCAGGGGGCAGCCGTCTAGGAGGCGACACGAGGCGTTCAGGGAGGACCCCAAAACTACCACCGGTGCATCGACCTGGACCTCAGCACAGGGTGAGCCCCTCGCCGCTGTGGGGGTCACAAAGGAGGAGAGAAGCGCGTGAGTAGCATGATCCGAGCCTCTCTGCTCTCATAACGGAGAATGGAAGTCCGCTTTGTGGGTGATAGCAGTATAAACCGGGAATCTCAGCAAAGACATTCATACTACAAATTAATACAAAAAAATCAAATAACATAAAAAAAATCAATGTTATTTGTTCACTCAGGTTCCAGTTTCTATAATATGAGGATTTGGTTTCAGAGCTGATCAATTTTTATGTTAAAAATATGTGCAAAAATGTAGAAAAAGGGGTGAAATACTCCTTAATTTTACTTATAAATCGTTTTTTGATGGGTTCAATTTTATTTCAGCATGACACATTTTAAACGGAAAAATCTGTGCAATCACATGTATAATCACAGTCCCCTAGACTGACCCCCATCACCCTCCCACCTATTCCTAAGGCCCTACAAGACACCCTTACTCCCAACAAGTTCCCAAGACACCCCCACAATCTAACCTAAATATTCTACCTGTTCCCTGGAGCAGGGGTTCCCAAACTTTACAGCTCACCACCCCCAAAATAACGCTGCCAGAGACCGGCAACCCCCCGTATCCCCGTAGGTGGTTGAAGCATATAAACATTCGCGCACACACGCACCAATAGTCCTATTCATACAGGGCACAGTGCTTTGATAACGCAAAAGAACTCCATGGCCTAACAACCATAAATTGTCATTTCCTACAGTAATAAAGTAACGTTAAACTTATCTAATAAGATGGGTGGGCACTATGCATCGATCGGATTTTTTATTCTGGAAATCCTCCTCCTGACCCCCTCACCCGTGTCTTGTGACCGACCCCCGGAGGTCCCGACACACACTTTGGGAACCCCTGCCTGAGACGCCTCCTCCACATGCCCCCCTCCAACTCTCTATCCCAAATCTCATCGCCAACCCCCCACCCCCACTGCCTCCAGTTTAATCCCCAGACCCCCAGCCAGTCCTCCATCTTTCAGTGTTATGCTCTCGTGTCTGACCCTGTCCTCCTGTGAGCTGTTAACACTGATTGGCTGGCACGCTCGATTCACACCGCCGTCACGCCAGGCTACGTTTATAAGCCCGCTGCAGACCTGATCTGCAGACCTGTGGGCCCCTTGTTGAACATGAGAGTCTTGTTATATGCAGTAGGTAGGAGAGTAAATAAAAGCTTGTGGTAAATAGGAGTGAATGAAGGGAAGTATTTCCCAGAGCAAAGGGGGATTCGGTCTCCTGTCCTGGACTGTGTATACCAGTTTAACAGAGCGCTCTAACAGAATGCTTACCGACATTTTTAATATCTACTGAGGAATGATCTACCCTCTCATATTCACGTTAGACACAGCGATTAATGTCATGAATAATAAATGATCCTTCGTCATAAGTCAGGATAGTTAATCAGTCCGATCACTTAATACTTTAATTTCTAAAACATACTGAGTGAAAAACAAACATTCCTAGGAAGACGTGTCCTCCCCGCTAAGCAGTGTCATCGTTCCCTCAAGCCGGTACTTCACCTGAATTGCATCGCTAAAAATGTACAGCTGCACAACTGGACAGGCTGCGTGGGTTGCTCTGTATAAGATTGACTGTTAAATGCCTACATTTAAGCATATATATATATTAAATACATATAACTGACACTTTTGATATTTACTGAGGAACAAGCTGCCCTCATAATGTCATGATAGACATACGAATAACTGTCATGAATAATAAGTGCTCCTTATTCAAAAACATGGACTTCTAATCGCTCGGATCACTTAGCACTTTTATTGCTGTGACGTGCTGTCTGAAACATGACTTACACACATGGGTGACAGCAGTGTGGTGTAGCGGTTAGAGATATGGCCCTGTAACTCAGAGGCTGCAGGACTGATTCCCAGCTAAGCACTATCGTTGCTCCTTTCAGCTGGTGCTTCACCTGAATTGCTTGGGTAAAAATGCACAGCTGCATTTACAGACAGGCTGCGTAAGTCACTGTGTATAAGACTGACTGCTCATTGCCTAAGTGCTAGCATATAAATGTATTTTTCTGACTGACTAAAATACAGGCTTGACATAGTGCTGGATGGGGGCGGGGGCAGTCTTACTCATGAAGGGTTGGCATGGGCACATGCATTTATTGTAGACTGGTGCTAAAACCTCACATTTGAAACCAAACTGGTACCGAATTTCTCTGACGGTAATCTTTAACAGCACGGCTCGGTCTGTACCTGCGTTGTCCCGAACTTTGACACCCATCTGTACTCTTTGCTCTCACGTTCTTATTCAGCCGGCCTGCCCCCTAGAGGGGAATGTGGGTAAAAGCGACCCTTCAATGATTACGTAGGTGGTTTTCGATTGGTTCGAACGTGTCAATGATTGACATCTGAGCGTAGCTCCGCCCTAGCCGGGGTTAACCCTCCCTGAAAGAGAGGGAAGTCCCTCCAGACAGCATCCTGTGACCGTCAGAGAGCAGACAGACTGCAATCACTTCTCACTTAAATGATTTCAGCACAGCTACACCGCTGCCCCCCCCCACCCCCCTCCTGCTCCATCAGCAGTGAGGCACACCCACATCCATGAATTAAAAATAGTAATAATATATAATAATAATAATAATAATAATAATAATAATAATAATAATAGTATAAAAAAAAAAAAAGATTTTCTCAAACCAAACATTTACTCATTAAAATACTCCTTTGAACCTGTTTGTAATTAGATGGACTAAGCATTTTACAGTGTGTTTTTTTCCCTCTCGCTCTCTAGAATGGATTTTTCTGGATAGGAGCTGAGAATTGGTTTCCCCTGATAAAAGGGCAATGAGACTCTTCTCTGTAATTTTCAGGTAGATCACCTGGCAGTGTGAACACAGGGAAAGACTCACCTGAATGGTTTTTGTTGGTGTGAAGAGGTAAATGTATATTTACTACGGCTGTGACAAAGGGCAAGGGGGAAACTGCAGACCTGGAAATGGCCTTTTATAGGTGCAAGAGGAGCAATATCAGGAAAAAACTACCAATTCCTTGCGACAACTGCAACAGATCTAAAGATATTCAGGTGATTTGGTATCACGGGTTGAGGGAATAGACCATTTTCACGGTATGTGTTTCTGCTAACACGCTAAACGACAACATTACACACCAGAACAGTAGGGCTAGAATGAAACTTCCTCAGAACTGAGATAAGAAAAACTGAAAATAAATTTTAAAAATCGTTTTCCAACTTTGCACATTATGTAGATGAAGGGGAGAGAAAGACGAGACAGAGGCTGCAGAACTGTGCCTCTCGGTCGTGCCAAGAACATTTAAAAAAACAAAAAAAGGCTTTGAGTAAGTCTTCCACGTGCTTCCTCCTTCACAAACGCAACGGGACGTTGCAGGCCAGTTTTCAGACACGTTACAAAATTCCCGGAAGGCTCTGCGTTACGAAACATCGGCTCTGAACCCATAGATATGATTGTCTAATTGACCATCTTTGCAGGTGCTGGTAATCACCAAGGCTGTAATACTCACAGTTTTGAATGCCCTGAACCGTAAATGCAAACAGGATCGCAGTTACTGACTTCCACAGCAGGTCCATGGTGAACAGGCCTACAAAAACGGGGTGGACATGAATGACCATGAGGCGCAAACCAGACCTGATGTGCGAAAAACATGGTCTTGATCCTGACAAATTTTTTTGTTGACTAAATATGGTTTTTCAGATTTATTTTTCTGCTTTACAGATCACATGTTCCCTAAACATGTATTATTAATTAAACTTAACAATTGATACCTTATATAAGATGTTTGCTAAAGTTTATTAAAATTCAGGTCAATCAATAAATAATAATAATAATAATAATAAGTGTATTAATGTGCTGTGTATTATTTTTGTTCAATATTTGCTTCATACAGATATACTGTATTATACACATTTATGAACATTTTAACTCAGTACACAACACACTGACAATACATACATTGGAAAACAGGTCCTTTTGCTTTCAGTAAACAGTTATTTCAGGAAGTTGACATGTCCTCAGTGGTTCATATCCTGTGGGCTCATGCGCTGGCTCGGTCCTGAGTGATGGATTTAACCCTTCCTGTTCAACACACACGAGAAATCGCTCTTGACGCATCGACTCTGTAATGATGACAGACAAAACAAATCTAATGATGACTTTATTTTGACCAGCTCTTTATTTTTCTCAGGGTCCTTATTTAGTTCTGTGTCAAATCCCTCTGCACTGATGGTATCACTCAAATTCACATTTTAACACGAGTTAAATGTGTTGCTGCACCTGTTACAAGAAGGGTTAAAAAGCATAAACTGAACTAAACATGTGAACTCCAGCCTGCCAAAGTCAATGCTGACCTCTCAACTTGTACTTTTAATCCTTTTCATCAAAACAAAACATCATAACATGGATTGGAATGTTGAGAACCCTTGATAAACCAATGTTGAATAAATGTTTTTTTGTCCTTTATAATGTCCTTTACAAAAAGATTAAATGACCCAAAATAATTTATCCTCATTTATTTACCAAAATAACTACATTTAATTAAAAGCAAATAATTACAGATGACTACTGAGAGGTTGGTAAGTTTATTGAATGAAGAAGCAGCTATAAATCTGACCCACCGTTTTTATGTGCACAGGCCTACATCACTACAGTACGTGAGGTAGGTCAATTCTGCACGTACTTTTTAATGCTTGCGTGGAGGGTGAAGCAAAAATAAACATTATAACGTTACATTAATTTAGCTGACACTTTTATCCATATAGACTTACTGTGGATCAGACTAGGCATGGCCCAGTCCCCGCTGAGGCCATGTGGGGCTAAGGGCCTTGCTCAATGTCCCTGGTTCCAGCAGCTGCAATGATGTTGTTACGGCAACACTGGAGCTTTAAATACCAACCGTACAGGTTCCAGACAAGCATCTTAGCCACTAGGCTAAAGAGCCTCACAGACATGCCATAGCTGAGGCATTGGCTATGTGTGCTGTTGTTGTTGTGGTTCTGGGCAGTCCTGTTACAGTACTGAAGGCAACCTGCCACCTAGTGGTCGGAGGTTTAAACAACACAGTGGAAAAGTGCCTCTGCCACCTCTCTCGGTGTGTATTGCGATAGTGTTTTAGAAAAAATATATTGTGAAATATTGTATTGAGATTTGTCAGTGACCTCCACCATGCCATTGGCTGTCTCATTGATTCCAGTGTTCCAATGTCCATTTTCCCACATAACTGCACTGCCAAAAGTATAAGACAACTACCTGGAAACATCCTGAGCTTTTTAGAATAGAGTACCGATGCATTATTTCTATAATGACTAGGAATGGTTATTTTGTGACATTTTCAAGGACAAAAACAGCTGAATAGCAAGAAGAACAGAAGATGTGCTAATTTTTTTATCGAAAAGTTTTTGGATGCTGAAAAACATGCTCATCTACAGTGTCAAATGAAGCGACTGAAGAAATTGAAGAAGAATATTCATTACTTATGAATATGCAAATAATGAATTGTATTACCATAATCTTCTGACAAAATTCTGGGCAGCACAATTTTGAAACACTTTTCTCTTGCCCAAGACCCCCCTCACATGACCTATTTCCACCTGTCCAAAGCACCCCAGTTATCAAAAATTGTATCCAGATCACCCTTTAATTAAATTCTGATTTCGCACCTGAGAGGCATTTAATGTAATGTAGTTTTTCATAAGGGTGCACCAAATTCACAGCTGAAGAAACAAGCGTAAGAAATGCAGTATTAGAAAACCTGTACAAAATGGTTTGTATGTGAGATATGTACATGAAAACTGAGCATAAATTTAAAAAGTCAACCTTTTTGAAGGAGACATCACATCTCAGAGCTGTTCTGTGGATCCAAAAGCTTTTTAAAATGTCTTTCTGAGTATGTCCTTTCAGAAAGTTCTGCTTGGCATTAAAGATTGTGCTTTCAGTGAAGTCCAAGAGAACTATATGTAGAAAGTCTACAGACTCATACACACACACACACACACACACACACACACACACACACACACACACACACACACACACACACACACACACACACACACACACACACACACACACCAATCTTCACATAGGCCAACTAGCCAATGTCTGCAAATGTCTATCTGACCCACTGTTTTTTTCATCCAATGGTAGGGGTGCTCCTCTTTTGTGTTGTGGTAAAGAACACCAATGGGAGTCCAGTGCATAGCCATGAACCAATCACACATTGAGCCAATAGGGGTTTTATATTACTTTGGGCCTATCCCAGGGTTCTAAATAGCTACAAAACAATGTTATTTGATTGAAATCATAGGGGTACATTTTATTACAAAGAACACTGATAATAAACGGTTCAGTGCTATATAATAGGTTCTGCAGTAACAAACTGTCCAGAAATGGTTCATTAATAGGCCCATGCAGAATCAAAAAAGTCTCCCCCATGAATACGAGCCAAGAGCCCACCTTAGGTTTTCAGCACTCTGATATTCAAGACATGTTTTGTCAGGCTAACATCTGGTTTATAATTTCACTTGCTCTTTTTTCCACAGGTATGGTGTTAATGTACTGTTATTCCATTTTAACAAAACCTGAAACTTTGTTTCGCAAGAATATCAGAATTAAACCTGAGTTCAGTGAGTCTGAGGAATAAACAAATTCACTGCATAAATATTAACAACAAGACTTTATGAATACCTAACTATGAATATTAATAATGAATGTGACAAAGGAGATCCTATATTATAACCGAAGCTGGGAAGAGCGCATTTAAATTCTAGAGTCACATTAGCTAACTCAAACAAGCTTAGCCGTGCCTGCTTATCAACGACAAGCTAAGCCGCATTCATGGTTTTAACAATATATTAACTTCAGGGATACGTCAATTTCCCCCCCACAAAATCCAGGTATTCCAACATCATTATTCAGTAATCATGAATAATTTCAAGGAAGCAAGTATGTAAATGACAAAATAGTTATGCTAAAGGATTTTGACTTTGCCATTCTAAACATTTAAAATTAGCATAGTATTTGTTAACTCGTGATATTGTCGCTGTACTGAAATATAGTATATTATGAATAAACCTGTTTTGTAATACAATTTATACAATAAATATACATAATATTGTGCTACACGTTATAGTGACTACTCAGATGTCAACACTACCACCAAAAAGATAATTCTAGAAAACATAAATGCAGACAACCATAACATATGGTACTCACAATTTTGGCGATGTCTCGGGTAAACGTTTCCAAAGGTTAGAAGACATGTGTTCCCACCCTGATGCCTACGACGAGAACAAACCACAAACTCGAGTTATAAAACGAATTCTAGTTGTTTGCTTCGCATCGGTGACAGACAAATGGGTAGTTGTCGTGCGGGAGTTTTTTCTCTTCCTCTCTTGCGTCCTGACGAACTGCCGGGACTTGCGGACAGAGTCAAGCGCACTTGTTGCGTTATCTCTCCATCCTGAAGCGCACGAGGAAGGTCAGTGGCGGTTGCCAGGCTGCCTAACCGCGCGCTTGTGAAACCTCCGGTGCCTGCCTCGCGCTGCCTTGTCTGTCAGGCCTCATGCAGAAAAACAGCATATCCTCAGCTTTCAACCTTGTCAACGCCATAATTTCATTTAAATGTTTTTTCACAAAGCATTAGTACAATATATCATCGCCATTGCTATATCTTTTGGGTGTGAAGATGTGTAAGTTATTTAATTACAGTTATTTAAAGAAAACAGCGGTTCTATTTTTGTGGATAAGCTTTACTCGCATTAAAAATGAACGGTCACGTTTGAAGTTGTTTTTGTGATTGTGTTTGTGTTGGTAGGGTAGCAAGAATACTCCCCAGAGGACAACAAACCCAATACAGATATTACGTTAACAGTGACATTTACAAAAATCCATTATTTCACACAATGGTCATACGTCCTCTGGGACGTATACAGGGGCCTAAATCCTGCCGAAAATTAAATGTATGATAAATAAAAATGTCTATGATTAGTGACAACAGCTACAAAACCAGCACCAAAAAGGCCCAGACTGATGTGCTAAGGAGTCATGCCCTCAGTGACAAGGATGTCGTTAAACAAACAACTTGCAGTCCCGGAAAATACATGAAGCCGTATTTCTTTCCGTGTATTACTTGGGGGGGAAAGAGAGACAGTGGTTGATATTTCTTAGGTGTTTTCACCCCGTAAACCAGTGCGGGCATTTGCAGGGAAACACGAGGAGAGCTTCTTTCAATGCTCCCTCAATGCGCAGCTTATCTGCCTCGCGCATAAAGGACCTCTCCGCGCTGAGCCGCCTTTCAGAATTCCTTCTTGTTTGCGGAAGGCTAATTGCCTGTGGTTTCTAAATGTGCTTTACTGCCGGTAAAATTGCTTTGGAAAGAGAATGTAAAAAGGGGCTGTTGTTAAGGCGATTTATTATTTTATTGTATGTATTTATTTATTTATTTATTTATTTATTTTTTACATTGGTATGATTGTCCCTCCAGCAGCTTTGTGATTTAATGTGCTTGTAAACATGTTAATTGAAACTGCCGCCATTTTCTTGTAAAAGCGCAGTTTGGGCACAGAGCTTTGTATTTTTTTCAGTGGTGGGTGCACACTGACAAAGAACAATGATTAAATAATTACACAGACGAAACCTGTTGCAGGTTTTAAAAGCACACAAGAACCAAATGTGAGGTAATACCTGCGGGCATTGCAGACTGTTTCCTGCTACTATTTTCCTTATTTACTCGAAGGAATTTACTGCTAAAGTATGCAGTAAACATTAAAGGATAATGAATTATTATTCATTATCTATTAATACTCTGTCCTTGAGTGCCAGAGAGGTTTATATCTTTTATCCAAAGCACTTTCATTCAAGTTGATTATGCTGCCCCCGGAGCAATGTGGGGTTTAGGGCCTTGCTCAGGGGCCCACCAGCAATGGTGTTCTTGCTGTGGCTAGACTGGGGCTTTAACCACCGACTTCAGGGGTCCCAGTCATGTAACTTCGGCTGTATGGTAATACATGAAGTTAATAACATCAGTGATGACCTTTTAAAATAAAGCAGATCCTTTAAATTGATTTATATAATAATATATATACACACACACACACACACACACACCTCACGTCTCCACCACCCTAAACACCTCAAATGTTGAACTGCTGAAGCTTGCCAGCTGTGGGATAGGTTAGTGCATGAACACATCATGGGAAAGCTAAGTTGCTGCTGGAAGAAGAACTGGTGGGCCAGTAGGGGGCGCTCTTCCCTCTGGACCAAAAAGGGAACTGCAATGCCCAAGCACAGCGATGGGCACATCCTGCTTTAGAAGGTCCTGTTCTTAGGATGAGACGTTCGACTCATGGTCCTGACTCATAGTGGCCTGTAATGGGCCCATGGTGGTCTTTGAAAGAACAAGTAGGTTAACTCCAGCATCTTGGGCAAATTTTCACAATGGGCTATCCACATCTGTCCACCAAAATAACTCCTGTATCCGATTGGACATATAATCCCTTTCAATCCTTACCTACATTGATTCTACTGGCCATCACTGCAAAAAAAGAATTGAATTCTCTCTTGACTTAACCTGGTTAAGTAAAAGGATAAATACAATTATCTGTTAACTGCTAAGTAATCAAGCTTGATATAGAGCAAACTGCTCATATGACTGATTGTGTCCGACAGCATGTAAAACTTATCATTTCTAAAAATAAAGATGCGTCTATTTATCACTGTCTGTGGTGTGATGCAATTCTGGTGATTTTAAGCATAACAAATAGGAAATGTGTTTTGATTGAGTGTGCAGACTTTACCGCAATTCCCTGCTAACTGTTGATGAAACATTGCTGTTAACCAGAAATCACAAGTACGGTACTGTAACCAGAAAGTACAGTAGTTCTTTTTTTTTTTTAAAAGAAGGAATTGACATCGAAAGGGTCAAAGGTTGAAAGTATTTCAGCACAGATGCTAAACTGATATCTAGAAATGTTTTTCACACACAGTTGACAGTGTGTGGAAAATCTCTATGTAACGCCAGGAGATGGTGAGCTTTGATGGGCTGGATCGCCTTATGTCATCGCAAAACTTTCCTCTGTCTTTATTTGAGATGAAGTGTTTCGTGGCCTCTTTTCTTTTAATATTTATTTCTCGACATAATTCCTAGCATTCTTTTAAAGGGGGACCAGGTGGCGCAGTAGTACACATCAAAGCAGGAAAGAGGTCATAACTTTTCACACCTGAAGGGCAGGCTAGCAGGGCTCTGACAGCCGTTGCAGAAAGACATGATCGGGGAACAGAAACGCCTGATGAGACAGGGAGAGATGTCAGGTTGCCTGGAGACCAGACAGACGTCTGCTATGGACAAACCTGCGGGCGGCAGACAATGCTGCCGTCGCATGTTCTGCCCTGTAATTCTGAAGAGCTCATTTTGTTTTCTCATGGTGGGGAAGTGCTGAAAGATCCTTGCAACACTGTGGCCTAGTCTTGCGTGATTCAAAATGTCATTGCTGTGGACAGCGATGAACTGAAAAAGTATGTTTTTATTTTAAAAAATGAAATCAGTTCGGACAGATTCCAGACCTGAGAGTCCCATGCCTAAGGGCACTTTCTTGGTAATGATAACTCTCAACTGTCGGATGCCAGATTTTTATGTGGAAAATTTACTTCAACTCTGAGTCTCGATTTAAGGCCTTTTTGATTACACAGTACATGATCGATAAAGGTATCAATGTCTGAGTAAAATTATATGGCCAAAAAAGAAATAACACTTCATTACTTCACACTTTTTAGTTACTTTTTCCTGACTCAAAATCATCAAAAAAGGGTTTGGGGGAAATAAAAATGGAATCCAAAAATGTCAGTTTTAATCTTTGAAAATGTAACTAAAATCAGGTTACAGATATTTTTTCAAAAATCAGTGCTGCGAAATCCCCGCCTAAACTTTTAATTTACATGAGGGTTTAGAAAAATCCACCCTACAACTGATGATCTGCAGAAACTGGCACAGCAACACCTATTGTAGCAGCAAGCTGAACACCAGCTCGGCTCCAGCAGTTTGATATGAGAAGAACGCGGGGTTGTATGGCTGTTTGGCTTAAGCAGTATGGCAGTAGAAGTGTATAGGGTGATATGGTTGCTTAGCTTCAGCAGTTTGACATGAGAAGTGTGTGGGGTGGAATGTTGGTGGGATATAGCTTCCAGCCAGCACCGAAAGCCAATCCTGACTTGGGTCATGACTATGACATCATCACCATGAGCCAGGCAAATGATTGTTTCCATTGTGGTATAACAACCACGGGACAAACCTTGGGGACCCAGAAATACATGGGAATGCAACAGGACAAGACCAGACACCCTATCTGAGATTGAATGTCCAAGGACCGTACATACAAAACCTTCTTAAGAGACTTCCTCTGATATATCTGCAGGACACTTTTGAGAATCTAGCACCAGACTACAAGAAGCCAGGTTCTCATTCTTGTTTATTATGGTCATGTGATGAATACCTAAAACCAGTGATGTGGGTATGAGCTTTCATTGAATCAAAAATGGGATGGGCTTCCAAATAGCATCAGTGACTCAATGACTTGACCCAATGACGGCATTTAGCTTGTCAGAGAAAGACATTTCTGATTGGTTCAAACACAACAATGATTGACAACTGAGTGTAGCCCCACCCTGACAGGAATCATGAAACTTCAGTGGATAAAACAGTGCGAGTGCAGCAGAAGGCAAGGGGTCACATGCTGGTTTATGCCCCTCCCCCCAAATCACCCCTGCAGAGAGAGATTACCACACATTACAACACATCCTCAATGAAGCAAGCGCATCTTACAGGAATGACAAACTCTGTTGCACTTCTT
The DNA here is from genome assembly GCA_022829145.1 of Albula goreensis. Classification (NCBI taxonomy): domain Eukaryota; kingdom Metazoa; phylum Chordata; class Actinopteri; order Albuliformes; family Albulidae; genus Albula; species Albula goreensis. The sequence goes on from CM040750.1 coordinate 35,465,040, forward strand.
TTCTGTTGGCATAACAAAGAATTATACATTTCCCAGGTAGCGCTTTCTTTGTTTTCGAGAACTTGTAAGCAGAAGGGCAAAACTCTCTAACCACATCCCCTTTTGGGTGATTACCAGACAAATACTGGTTTTTGAGTAAATAGTGACACATGCATCTACTCCAGAATACTGTGGAGTGTACGTGTATGTGTGTGTGTGTGTGTCTCCATGCATGTCTATATAGATACTGGTCTAATTCATAGTAAATGATTAAACATAAAAGCAACATTGCAAAGCAAGTGATTTCTTCCTGAAGCACACTACGTTACCCATCTTGGACATGTGGTTCAGTACTGTCAGACAGCGTGGTTTCAGAACACGATCACACCGAACAAAGAAACAGCACATTTTCCAGACTGATCGTCACATGAGTCGGTCTGCACCAAAACCTCACACGGTCTCACAGATGTGCTTCCAACCCTTCGCCTCTGCACCCCTGTCCGCTCAACAGAGCGTGTACAGAACGGCTCCCACCGCACCCAGAGATTGGACTCACCGATACAAGCGTGTTTGTATGCATTGCGATGGAGTGATAAAGGTGGAAGCAGAGGCTTCTGGGTAATGCTCACCACGCACGGGGGAACCCTCCGGGAAATAAACGCCGTCTTCGATAACTGCAACCCCAAAAAAACCTGTTCAATGTATAAATACGTTTGGAGCGTTCTGCCCTCCGTTCGGAAGGCCACAGCGGGTATATGGGGTCTCTCTGGCTCTCGCACGTGAGCGAAGTGATCTACAGAAAGACAGAATGAGAGAGAGAGAGAGTGACCACATGACTGGGGGATCGGGAGGATTGAAAATGCAGAAGTCAAACGGTTTCGGTTTCCAAGGCCATGACTCAAGGTCACACTAAACTGGGAAGCTAAGGAAGAGGACTGACTCTGCTGAACAGCTGCAGCACAGGGAATCTTGTAGCATAGCTTTCTTTCTTTCAAGTGTGGCGGGTCAACTCCAGTACCATTGTCAGGTATGCAGCCTATAGGGGCAGCCTATAGCCTAGTGGATAAGGTACATGACTGGGAGTCGTGTACCTGAGGTTGACAGTTCAAGTCCCAGTCCAGCCAAAGTAAGAACACCATTGCTGTTGGGCCCCTGAGCAAGGCCCTTAACCCCACATTGCTCCCAGGGGAGATTGGCCCTTGGTTAGTCTAATCAACTGTAAGTCGCTTTGGATAAAAGCGTCAGCTAAATGACAGTAATGTATGCCTTGGGTATGCACGAGGACAGGTGTCCCACATCTTTACACAAGCGCGGCCTAATGGTTAGGAAACTGGCCTGAGAACTAATCATCACTAATATGTGCATATTTGACTAACGGCAGCAGCTCTGGATGGATTTATTATTGATAACATTTAAACTCAAAAATTCAAGGTTAAATTGCTTTCAAAGTTCACCATTTGAAAACCAGCCAGCCATGTTCAACAAAAATAGGCACCCATCTCTCTGCTGTTTCAGAGCAACATGCACCCACCATGCACCAACATGCACCCACCATGACTTCCGTTGTGGTGACTGAACCATGGCCCCTGTGGGAATGCCCGGTCTGAAGGTCCCCTTGTGGGGATCAGATTCCGGCCTTCCCCAGCCCGGGTTCCCATCAGCCAGTGTGTTCCGTGTCTCTGATAAGAGCGGTCATGGTGGTTTTCTTTTTGCAAAACAAAGCACACACTAAGCTTTGCATGGGACAGTGGGTGATTGGTCTACATGTGATTAACTCAGTAGTTTCTCAACAGAGAGGTTTTGTGGCCAGTGTCGTATTTGGCACATTTCCCTGTAGCATTTCAACTAAAAGTCCTAAAACTTTAACTCCAAGCTTAAAGCTCACAGGCTTTTATATATATTTTTGCCGCTATTCCTGTCTCTCCTTAACTAATAAAGACAATAACGTTCAGTGCAGTTCTCACTAATAACTTGTTTCATGTGAAAGCAGTATAAGTGCATTAATAATTTAATGATATCTGTTTAAATATTAATCTAAGTATGAGAGCAGTTTTGGTGGGGTAGGTGTAGGCACTGACTTTACATTGTCAGCGTATGATATAGTCTGTCTCTCAGTCAATTTGGGCTGAACAGGATCTAGGCCTGTCAGAATCTGGTGGTGAAAAGGTTATCCTCAGGTCTAGATAATGAATCAATAAGTAAAGAAGAATGAAGTCTACCCTGCATGTAGTGTATATATATGAATGACTGTGTGAGTGTGTGTATTTGTGTTTTAATCTGAGTGTGTGTTTGTGTTTTAATCTTGTGTTTTAGAATGTGTTTGGTTGTGTGAGTGTGTATGAGTGTGTGTGTGCATGTGTATGTGTGTATGTGTGTAGCAGTGTGTGTGTGTGTATAGGTAGGTAGAGTATGTGCCTGTGTCAGGAATTGTAAAAAGAGTATCTGTGTGCGATCTGATTTAGGTCTGGCTGTCATAGGAAGTCCAACTGCAGCTCCTTAGTGACTTGGAAGCTTCTCTTCAGGCCCTTTCCTTCAGCACGTTTAGGGAAACCTAATTTATGGAAACTTGGGGTCCAATCAGGAATAAACAGGGGGTTTCTCTGCAGGAGCTGAGAAACTTACCAACGCGAGACTCTGCTCAAATGTTATCTTTCTTTTATTTAGTTGAAAGTTATGATTTTTTTTCATAACTCCTCGGTGCTTGCACCAGCTCAAACATGCGTGTGCATGTTAAATTATTGAGGAAGTTCAGTGGAAGACTTGTCTCTAATCAATTTTTCCATGCTCCACAAGTTTGCGTCTGGGGGTGTAAGCTTCGATAGACTTCTTAAATCTTGCAGATGAAAGAGAGGTTTCTGTATCAGCTCCTTGACAACGATACGGTATATGTAGGTAGTGAATCTTCAGATGACCTCCAAGGTTTTGAGTTGTGTCCATATAAAAAGACCTGGACTTGGCCATCATTGCTGTGAGGTTACATTCATTTATTTAAGGTTTTTATGTTGTTACATTTATTATTTTTCTGGTGGTTTGTGAGCTGGTATCTGATTTTTTATTGTATTTTTAATAGAAAACATTTCTTATGTAACTGCAGACCTTGCCTTGAACCCTAGGACAGAAAAGGCGCTTGAGAAAACATATCTCCCTATTAAATCAGCAAATGATTTACTGTACAGGGTTTTCTCTCTCAATTTTTTTTGGTCAACACACCCACACAGTTCAGTCTCATAACGCACTCGAGCCCAATGGCAAACACTCGCTCATTGATCGAAATAATGACATGGAGAGGTTTTACTGAGAATCGTGGGGCCAGCCAGGAGACTGCGAATTTAACGAACGCGTAAGCGGATGAAGCAAACGCACCGAGAGGGAACAAGACACTAATTAAAAATACATTAACTGATTATCGCCTCGTTGACATATTTTTTACTTGATCCTTCCCTCTAATCAGCTGTAATGAACGGAATGCTGCGAACCTATCAGGTATTACAGGCTTCGTTTCGGCGAGCGCGCGCCGTAGCTCGCGGGTCCGTGCGGCAGAAAGCCTCAGTGAAGGCAACGGTTGATTTCGTCTCTCAACGGGCTTTACGCACCTCACCGCGCGGCTGCCTGGCTGCAGGGAATGCAGATTAATCCCTGCAAACCGGAGCAGAGAAGGGTGGGCGGGGGGACGGGGGGGGGGGGGGCGATTGGGGCGGGGCGGTACAGAACAGGGAGTTGTACCAGATCATTTTCTCAAAAAATGATATTATTCCATAATCGGGTATTGGGTCTGCTCTTCCCCAGAAAGTTCGTATTAATCGTAAACATAGATATCGATGTCGTCCCTTTTTGATCACTCTGGTTGTCTGAGGATGACGGGCAGGGTTCATGTGCTCCCCGGCTCACGTCGGCCGGATCAATGCCTCCAATGGTTCTGAGACATTGATCATGGGGTTGAGAATTTCTCGCCGGGAGTGCCGGCAGGAGGGAGAGTAGTTTGAAGAGAGAGAGAGAGAGAGAGGGAGTGAGAGAGAGAAGGAGGACCGATCGCTCTCCAGTCAAAGCAGATTTTGTCAAGGAGAAAGCCGCTGATCTGGACCTCCTCCTTGACGTTCGGTCCGCTCTCTGCGCACCGTTATCGTGGTCACTGAGGGCCTCACGCCATGCGCCAGACCTTGTCTCGTTCCTCTGGCGAATCCTCCCAGTCTGCCTCTCCTCCTTTTGTTGCTCAGTAATACAGTAAAGATTATTCCCCCCACCACCCCACCCCCAAACCCCCTTTTCCTCACTTGTTTCCTTCGCGCGGTCCGCAGAGGCTGTCAGCATCACTGCTGTTATCATGGTCATTGATCTGCACATCAGCCTCTAAGCTCCCTGGAGCCTACGCCATGCGCGCAGAGTTTAAAGGGGAACCGCACCTGCGAGTCATAATTTAATTACTTCACAAGTATTAAATTATGTGTAGTGGGTGTATTATTTATTTATTATGAGATTATTCCCTTTTTTTTTCCTGCATGCACCTGAACCCAGCCATCACTCGAATGAACTCCTACAAGCAACCTTCTTCTACTAGCGTGGGAGGAGGAAGCCACAGACGCAAGACTCCTCCGCTAGCCTTTGGTTCTTTCCTCACTCCGAATGTACCAACAGTTGGACGCCCGATCACGGATGAATTTGTTTCGTGCATTGGCACTTGGCCACCCAACCAGGAGTGGCCCCTAGGCTCTTGGGTCACACGTCCTCTACAGGTGCTGCCAGTTCAGCTAACAGCTGGGCTGATGTAACCCAACTCTGTCCTGCGGTTTGTTTTGTCTCTCTTATTAATATGTAGACATTGCACATCTTTCAGTCTACCATCCCCTTCTTTTAGAGGTTAATACTGAGGAAAAATGGTCCATATCTCAGGGTACCTTGGCTTGTGATGTGAATTGTTGATAATGCTGAAAAGTGCAGTATCTACACTCCATAACCTGACAAATAATAAATCCATCTTTACCATCCAGTGATGTACTATCATTGGGTTATTGTGGTTATTGTCAGGTCCACCATGGAAAGGGAATGTAACCTCAATGGCGTTTTATTGTAAAATAAAGGACCAAAAAAAAAAAAAACTTATCTATCAAACATGGTCATATCCAATGTCTGGAAATTTCTGAGAAACAAGATTTTTGGAGGTTGGTCTTGAAGGCTGTACAAATGCCCCCATTCCAGAAGGGAACCAGCTATTCGTAAGAACTGAATAACACTCGTGTTTGGATTATGCACTCTGCAGATGTACCTCACTAACATGTTCTCATTTCAGAAAGACAAAAACAACAACAGATATCAGTTTATCGTATCCTTCTTTTCCCCAGGTGAAATACGGGACGGGTTCCTTTTATAACGCACGTATTGTCTCGGCCTGTGTATCCACAGCACCAGCGAGCTGGTCTTTCATTTAGCAGTCTGATAATGTGAGAACTGAGGTATCATACAGTTGATAGCGGTTGGAGAGGGCGGTGTGGAGCGGAGGGGGGCCGGGGGTGGTTGGGGGTGTGTGGTGGTGGTGGGGGGTTGGGTGGTAGACAAGCTGAAGCTCACGCTCCTGCTCCTTACAAGGCCCCCAATCCACTCCTATCTAGTACCTGTCACAAGCTGCCCGCAAAATGGAATTGACTATTGATTTCCCTTTTACAACAGGTCACAGCAACTGGTCTGCTGGCAGAGGGAAACAGGCCAGTGGGGGGGAAGAGAGAGAGAGAGAAAGAGAGAGAGGAGAGTAGGAGAGTAGAGGAGAGGAGAGGAGAGAAGAAAAAGGGAAGAGGAACAGAAGAAGGAGGGGTGGAAGAGAGAGAAATATACACATTCTTATTAACCACACGGCTACTCCCTGTGCATGCAGGTAATTATGGGCTGATTGTGGGAGGGGGAGATGGTGAAATGCATTGTGGGAGGAGGGCTGCCAGGCAGCTTTAGGCTTGGAATGGGGTTTAGGGACTCATTGCGGAATGCAGAGGTGTGTGTGTGCGTGTGTGTGTGTGTGTGTGTGTGTGTGTGTGTGTGTGTGTGTGTGTGTGTGTGGTTGAGTGTGTGTGTGCATATATGTGTGCCCACATGAGATTTTCTTCCATGAATTCTGCCTCTTTCTCTCCATGTTTCTCCAGGCATGTTTGGAATATAAGATCAGAAAGTGCAGTTTATGAAAGGTTTTCAACATTTTTATAACACATGCCAACAGAGACAAAACACTAGCAATTGAAACCACGGCAACAGCTATCCACCCCCCCACTGCCCCCCCAAGGCAGTAGAAGTATATATAGACACAAGGGGTAACAAATGTGATTTTTGCCACTTTTCCTGGTTGATAAAAATGAGCAGGTAGTGATTTTGTCACATTCCTGAGTGCCTCCAGCCCTCGGGGGGTAGGGGGTGTCTGGCTTCATGCGGAACACCTGCCTGCCCTGGTGATGGCACCCCACATCAAATCAAACCCACCCAGGGGGCCGGAGAGAGGGAACCAGCTGTTCACTTCTGCTCTGCCATCAGACCTGGAGGGCCGCAATGCCTGCAGGTTTAACTCCAGTCCTGGAGGGGGCAGTGTCTGCAGGTTTAACTCCAGTCCTGGAGGGCCGCAGTATCTGCAGGTTTAACTCCAGTCCTGGAGGGCCACAGTGTCTGCAGGTTTAACTCCAGTCCTGGAGGGCGGCAGTGTCTGCAGGTTTAACTCCAGTCCTGGAGGGCCGCAGTGTCTGCAGGTTTAACTCCAGTCCTGGAAGGCCGCAGTATCTGCAGGTTTAACTCCAGTTGTGGAGGGCCGCAGTGTCTGCAGGTTTAACTCCAGTCCTGGAGGGCCGCAGTGTCTGCAGGTTTAACTCCAGTCCTGGAGGGCCGCAGTGTCTGCAGGTTTAACTCCAGTACTGGAGGGGGCAGTGTCTGCAGGTTTAACTCCAGTCCTGGAGGGGGCAGTGTCTGCAGGTTTAACTCCAGTCCTGGAGGGGGCAGTGTCTGCAGGTTTAACTCCAGTCCTGGAGGGCCGCAGTGTCTGCAGGTTTAACTCCAGTCCTGGAGGGCCGCAGTGTCTGCAGGTTTAACTCCAGTTGTGGAGGGCTGCAGTGTCTGCAGGTTTAACTCCAATCCTGGAGGGCCGCAGTGTCTGCAGGTTTAACTCCAGTCGTGGAGGGCTGCAGCATCTGTCCTGGACTCCAACCACTTTCATGACTTGCAATTTGACTCAAACTACTAAAGGTTGACTCGGACTTGGACTTGAACAATAAGGATTCAGGACTCAAACATGAACTCAAGTACTGGAGACTTAGAACACGACTTGGCGTCTTGTCTCAGACTTGTGCTTGGGCTCAAACTCCAAAACCTCAGGACTTGATTCAAACTCAAGGTTGGGGACTCAGGCTACAACCCAGCCAGAGTCTGATAAAGGACATTTGGCCTGTGTGAGTCACCGAGTACAGCAGCCTTTGCGTCTGTTCAGCCTCTTATGCTCCTAATGATAACAAGGGGGGTAATGTCATCACAGACATGCTTTCACTCACGCTCACTCACCTCTAGGTGATTCATAAGCTAATTTATGTATTAGTACTCAGAATTTAGAGTCTGTTCACAACATGAATGTGAGTGAGATGAATCGGCAGAGCTCTGTTAAAGACCACAGTTCACAGCCTGCTAATGCCCATGCCTACCGGTTCATGAACTCACAGTGTGGTGAGGATTCATTTGAGCCAAAGCTAATATATGATGTAATATCAGTTTAAGCTTATTGGTTCATAATGAGAACCAGGTCAGCTGGGAGGCTACAGAATTACAGTTATGGTTGATCCTGCACACAAACCCACACAATCGTTCACATTGATGGAATTCATTTTGATTATGGTTTTTAAAAGTTTTTCTGACATTTTCAAAGCACAGCCATTGCTTTTCAAACAAGGGCCTGTCTGGCCTTATTATCAGAATGATATCAATGAAATCTGTAGCCATATTCTACACTGTCAAACCGAAAGGATTTGCATGGAGTTAAGAAAACAAATAAATAGCCCTCATTTCACCAGTCTTAGAAAAGATTGGTTCCTCATTTGTCCAACTGAGAGGTTCTTCTTCCATATGGATATCACTCAAGGGTTCTCTGTAGAACCTTAATCTAGGGGTTCCCCCAGCAGGACAAAGGAAGAGTGTGTGTACTGTGGTATGCTCGGCTGTGTGTGAGCGAGTATGTATGCGTGCAATGTGTGTTCTTGCGCATTTACTGTGCAAGAACTATTTGGGGCTGGTAAAGCGGTATCGCATGCCTTCGTCCAATTAGAAGCAAGGATACATTATCAACCCCCCATCTCGTGGTGATGACGTTTTTTCCTTCCCCGGTTCTGGTCGCCAAGCTCCCCAGCTGACACTTGATGTATCGCTCGAGCTTCCGTTTCCCAAACCGCGGTTAATTGCATTACTTTGTTCTGTCACTTACCCTCCTATTTGCATGCTGTAGAAGTCCATTCATACGCGGTTCTCTGTTTGTGTAAGATTGATTTATGAACCTCAATGCCTAACCTTATCTCCCCCCCCCCCCCCTCCACCACACACATCTAAAAGCTCTTTCAGGTGCAGATGAAAGCCAGCAGACCAACAGCCCTGACATGCGCGGCCCTCACACAAGGAAAGGACGGTCCAGTTTAATTAATCAAATGGACGGCTAAATCCTATTGTGTGACCAAAATCGTCTGTCTCAAAAAAAAAAGAAAAAAAAAGGAGGGGGTAAATTAATGTGCGTCTATTTCTCTTTTTTTTACACTGAAGATATTTACAGTCAACCACTTAATTGTTCAGAGCCGACAAATGCATGACACGGACAATCCCGCCTCACGTTGATGAATGTCTGCCTTTTGTTGGAACGTTTGGAAGCGCCCCAATAAATGGAAAGTGATTATCCCGAACGCCAAATTCAATTCGATGGAAGTAGCACTATAAACTTGTGGCATTTCAGAAGAGATTAAAGGATTTGTGAGGCAAAATCTCCTCAACGTCGTACACCTGTGACATTTAGGTCCGGAAAAAAAAAAAGTTAAAGCTAAAACGTACCAATAGATGGCACTATGGTACCATTTGGTTTCGAAAATGAAATCACATCCACTACGCCTGGGTTTAAAAAAAAACACAAGAAAAAAAAGATAAGAACAATTCACCACATATCAACGGGCATTCTGGAAGCACACGCCGAACAAGTTGATATTAATGAATTAATTTTCACTTCTTTCTTATGAGGCAGGGGCTCCCTCCGTCTTGGTGACAGAGCCGGAGATTTCCAATTATGCGGCCCTGCTCTGGGAACAGAGCGCAGCCGCGCGCGCTATCCGCCCTGGGAGGGCTTTGATTTACAACATGTTTGTGGAAAGTAGCTCTAGTAAATAGGGTCGTAACGCAATCCGACAGGGTTATTTCTGCAGCTATACTTACGCTTGTGTGACTTTCACATAATAGTTTTAAGACCTGAGGATTATTGTTTAAAAATCCCAGGCTGGACCCCATGAAAGAAATATGAATGTGTACCTTCTTTTAATGTACGGTAATGCACCGAGTACTCTCTCCTGAGCTGATCAGAGCTGCAGCTCGCTCACTCAGACATGCACACACGCGCGCACAAACACAAATGATCACTCAATTACACACATACAAATGGACACTCAAATGGCCCACACACACATACATTAAAAATGAACACTAACATACACTCAAACAATTTTACACATACACACACGCACATAAAAAAAACTACACTGAAATGCATAGTCACGCACACTCAAACAATTTTACACACACTCGTACGCAGCCCCCACACACACACGCACGCACGCACAGCCACCTACACACACACACACACACACACACACACACCACTGGCTATTCTGTAGTAAAAAAGGGAATCAAAAGCGGGTCGAACAAACTGGATCACTATGTTGTGCATTCAATTTTTTTCCAGGTTTATTTTTATTGCGCGGTGTATTATATGTCAGAAAAAAAAATCGCAATGATATGACATTTCCAGCATGTTGAAACATAAGCATCCTGCATTATCAGACAACACGCGGCGCATGTACACGTAATCGCCACTTAGCAGACGTCTCGTATGAGCGAAAGCGACATCGGACTTCCGCTAAAGCGCACAGCCGTCCCCCGGAGCTATCCGCCAGGATGGATTCCGGACCAATTTAGACCGGAGAATGATTTTTCATGCACTTCAAATGAACTGAAAGAGCCGAGCGCGCACCGCTCATAACCTCTCGCGAATGAAATCGACGACCCGGCCCGAGCTGAAATCCTCTCTTCATTTGGCTAATGGAGCAACGAGGCTGCTCCCGTTTCCACCACTTCAAAGGAAGGAGAGGGGGAGAATCACCGTTGTCAGTGAAACTTCACAGAATAGCTACACGACTGGAAACATTCGCCGTGCATGAAGTAGATTCAATTGTAGCCTACAATTAATTGGCTAAGTCATTGGGATATTTTGTTAAATTAAACGAGGGTCTTTGATAGGTATTTTCTCTTAATCTCACAGCACAAAGATCCTCCGTTTGTAATTAATTGCTCTAGTCTTAAGAAGGCTCAGGGATATATTCCGAAGAAGCTTTCGCTCGTTTTTCTGACTCTGTCTGACTTCAGAGGGGAACAAAAGACTTGGTCCTGCAAATTACCCGAAGTCCATGAATACCCTTCAACATAAAGCGCCTTCGTGTAGGTTACGTTTCCCTTGTCCTAAGTTGATAAAAAAAAAAACCTTAAGCTTCAATAACCGCGACCCTTGTTACCATGACAACCGGTGAAACGCAGGGGCCTAACTTGACTGCAGACTGAAATTACTGCTGTGTACTTAACAAACTGTAATTAACTGGCTACATTTTCATCACAGTCAAGTTCAGTAATTATGGTTTAAATACAGCCATTTTTGTTCAGGGCAATTTAAAAGTCAAGAAGTTATCAGGAATATATATATATATTGTGTGTGTGTGTGTGTTCTGTTCAAGGATAGGTAGCGTTTCAAATTAATTAGCAGTTTTGTATATGTATTTAGTATGTCACATGGGATTCTTGCCTCTTTTGTCTGGTTTTATACCCTTGAGCCACCTGTAAAGCATCCTGTTTTCCTACACCATTTTATATTAGTCAAGAATAGGCATATGTAAACTACATATATTTACTTACATTGATTTAGGAAGTACCTAAAAACTACAATCAAAATTATGGAGACACAGGTTGTATTGCAGACGGTGCACAGGATACAAACCAACTAAAAAACAACAACAACAAAAAAATGGCACATATATATATCATATACCATACACTATTGCAATGTATTTATTTATAAACTAATACTGACAAAATGCATGTGTTTGAATCAGTACCCGTCCCTGTCTGTGTTCCTGTGTTCCCCTGCCTCTGTGCCGTCACCATGCCAAATTAAATATATCAATGAAAAACTGGGGAGGCTTGACATTGCTTTTACATGGGCAGCAGTAGACAGGAGACGTTACACAGCAAACAAACAGCATGCCATTATTTTCAATGAGAGTAGGGCGTCAAATTCTGTTTAGGCTGGCAGACTATTAAATCTACCATGGCGGTGGATGGTACTTGCTATCAAGAGTAATTTCATAAACTTTTGAGGTCTACCATTGCGATGCACATAAACCGTTTATCACATATGTTGATTTCTTGGTAAAACAATTGTACATTGCTATTTGATTCAATAAGTATGCAAGGATGTATCTATCAGCCTTTATTGATCATCACAATCAATAGTGAAAATAAATCAATGCAAGTGATTTGCATGCAATAAATGCATTTTATTGTGCACGTCATTTGCAATGTGTAGCCTAGCTGTGCCTAGCCGTTTTGCTGTCAGCCCTCCCATTTTTCAGTCTATCATCATTTTGTCCGATTTTATGCTGCCTTCCGTATGAACGCACCATAACTCCTTAATCAGCAACAGAAACGACTCCCGATGGCCAATGGGGCGTGAGCCGTATTTGCTGGCCAAAGCAAATAAACGATAGGTTTTGATGAGCGGCCTGTTTCAATATTGCAGGTCATGGCCCTGCAGGCCATATATTCCTATACTTAACTTTATTAAATGAGATACCGACAGCTGCGGTGGAAGAGTACCACCTATCCCGGGAGTTAATAGTACAGTCTTTCCAAAAATATATGGCTCACCTGAGAACGGCGAGGGGTAGAGGGGTGAGGGGGGGAGGACACAATTAATGTTTTTATTTCATTACACGAGGAGAAAAAAGAAAGGGAAGCAGTCGGGTTGACGTCGGTACAATGTGTGGCGACGTCTTACAATATTGCGGCAGGGAGAGTTGGAGGCATTTAATAATTCACCCAAATTATTTCTGTCAGGACTGACAAGTTAAACGGCTGCTTGATTTAATTCAGTAATTGCAAGTTCACCTTTTACCCCGGCTCCATACTTTGGTAATTAATAGGGCCTTCCATTATTTGAGGAGTAGCGTTGCAGGTAATGGGATTGAAATTGAAAGCGATGTGGACCCGAGGATGCACTGACAGGGTGAGGGGGGCTCCGCCTGACCGCTCACCTTTTCGCCAGCCCGAGTGTCGCCCCCGAAACTAATGTCGCAATATTAAACGCCGACACCTTCAAGGAGACCGCGGGGACGAGGCCTAAGCGTCGAGGCCGAGTTAACATCTGCAGTTTTACTTTTTGCTTTTGTTTTTTTTCCATGGCCCTTGCCCCATCTGTCAAGTTGGTGTGTGTGTTTGTATGTTTGTGTGAGTGTGTGTGTGTGTGTGTGTTTGTATGTTTGTGTGTGTGTATGTGTGTTTGTATGTTTGTGTGAGTGTGTGTTTGTGTGTGTGTGTGTGTGTGTTTGTATGTGTGTGTGTGAGTTTGTGTGTGTGTGTGTGTGTAAGAGTGTGTGTGTGTGTGTGTGTGTGTGTGTGTGTGTGTGTGTGTGAGTGTGTATGTGTGTGTGTGTTTGTATGTGTGTGTGTAAGAGTGTGTGTGTGTGTGTGTGTGTGTGTGTGTGTGTGTGTGTGTGTGTGTGTGTGTGTGTGTGTGTGTGTATGGAGAAACCAATACGATGCACTCACCTTGGTCATTGCCCACAGTGAGTTACGAAATGGACAAAGAGTCCTCCATCCATCTCGCCTTTCACTGTGAAACTCCTGCTTTTTAAGAGACTTTGATAGGACCATATAAAGCCGAAAGGAAAAAGGTTTCAATTTTTTCCCCCCATTTCACCTTCACAGTCCCCCCCTGCCTCTCCACCGGTCGACACTGGCGAGAAATGTTAACAAGATTTGGTTCCCGGGTGATGGGAATGGGGGCCTCGCCTCCCCACCCCCGTACATTTCTACCTGGTCTCCATGGGAACACGGGGTCAGGAAGTACAGATCGATACAGTGCCACAAGGTGAGTTCCCCCCCAACCCCAACCCCCACCCCCCGCTTTGGGCTGGCCCCCCTCCCTGTTAGGGGACTAATTTGAAGCGAGCCTGGGGTCTCCCGGTCACCCCAGCAGGGGCCCGGCCCCAGGGGCAGCCTGCCTTTCCCAGAAAAAGCGATTTCTGCACGAACAAAAGAGAGACCGAAAGCCTCCAGGAAAGCCTCCACACACAGAGGAAGCTGTGTTGGTGGTCAGAGACCAGAGACCACCCCCGCCCCTTTTCTGGTGCAATTAAATCGGCACACCCCACCAGCATTTTGGTATGTGCTCTTTTTCAGAACCGCTGTAAATGTGCCTCAGAAATCAATTATTAAAAATTGAAATAAAAAATAGGTCGGACCTTGGGGGGAGGGAGGTGGGGTTACTTTGGAGAATCGCACAAATCAAAGCACGCTACGTGCTGGTTTTTGCACAGTTCAATTATGTTGTTGTTTAAGTTGAGTCACTTAACGTTCCCTACCTGCCACTTTTCTTTATTTAAAATCAGGAAACGAACTTACGCTCCTGTAATGGGATTAGGTGGATTCATTTTAAGGCGTGGCCACCCCTCCCCCAATCCCCCACCCCACATCACCCTGTCTCCATCACATGCACAATGATGTGGATGTGACCCATCAGGGCCTTCACCCAAACAAATATAATTTAAAATAAATATATAATCAAACTCGGAATGTATACTGCAAGACTTACACAACGTGTGGGAAACTGAAGTCAGACTGCGTGTCAGCTGACATCTGCCGATGTGCCAATCATGCTGTTACAAGACAGCTATTTAAACGTCATTTCATGTGTACTCTGTCACTGCGCAAAATGCTCGCTACTGCCATGCCATGATGCTGTATTCCTTTATACTTTCTGTTTGTCATCGCCGCCCCCAATCCCACAATTCTAGCCCCCGCCTGCAAGGTTCTGCTTTTCTATCTGTCATTTGAGATCATATATCTATCGTTTACTTTTGTCATGTAATTACTATGTTTCCTCACCAGGGAGCGCTCTGAATAGCAGAAAATAAAACATTAGGATACTGAAACACTTAAGCCAAATGCATGACCTTTCCTGACTGAAACTTTTGTGTCATCATATTTTCATAGAAGTCCCTATATAAGAAATATACTGTACCATATTCCATTTCTGTCAGGGTGCTCCGTATAGGAATGGAAATATCCATCCAGATATTTGTATAGTCTTATTCTCGTCTGTAATCTCAGGCTAGAACAGAGATACAATTCTGCTGGCTGGTGAGGCTGGGGACAGACTCATTGCTACTTTCATTTTTGGTGGCTGAAGGGCCTGAATCTTAAACTTTTCACTTTCTCTCGCTCTCTTTCCCTCTCAACCAAATGGTTCAGAATAGCTGCTCTGAGCTTAGAGGCTGTGGTGTAGGGCACAGTTTTTACTTTCATTTCACCAGGGCAAAAGACGGACAGAGTGTACCCTCTCTCTTTCTGCCTCTCATAGGATTATGTTTTCTATAATGTGCTTAGTTGTATTTTTACTTTTAATTTGTTGGTTTTTTTTTTTGTTGATTTATTGCCTTGTTGTTCTGTTTTTTCTTTATTTTGTTTACCTTCATTTTTTATTCTTTGATTTTACGTCTTGGTTGTTACTTTTTTATAATATGGAAATGATCCTGGTTACTGTTGCAATAAAGGAACTCTTAAAATCCAGTCTTTCTCTCTGAGCCTCACAGATTTTTTTAGCCTCACTCATCCACACCCAACAAACCTCAAGAACAGAGCGGGGTTTGAAAATTCTCCAAATAACAGGCCGACTAAACTTATTTGACCTGTGAATTAAAATTAGAAATTAAAATTTGATGGTCATAGGTAAAGCTATCGCTATCTTCACTGGAATGGGATATGAGGAGGACCTGGGCTCTGTATCTGCACACAGAATCCGAGAGAGAACTTTTATGTATTTATTAGGTCGTTAGCCAAACCGTAGCTGTACTTTAGCAGCCAAACTGTAGGCTGCAGTCCTTACACCATAAAAATAGCATAGCGAAAACATTTTCTTTTTTTTAATATAAATTTAAATAAATAAATATAAACTGAATGTTAACATTTAATCTTGGAAATGCATTTTTTTTTTTTTGCTGTAATGATCTTTGAAAAGAGCTGAAATCCTTCATTAGCCTTTTAACCAATATGAGAAAAGCAGACAAAATTATTATTGGCAATCGACACAATTATCGCATGATTTATGCAAGGTCAGAGATGACAGTCTAATTTAACTATAACTCTTTCACGTCATTGAAACTTGGACTAAAATACCAGAGACAAGAAGAAAAAAAAACTATGAAAAAAACACAGATTCTCAGCTTCTGCTTATGACGCTCTAATCAAATCTTGATTAGCAGAAAGTTTGCCGCTCTCCCTCTTGTTCGTAATTTCAAATGAAGAGGCTGAATTATAATTTTTTTAAAGTTGGGGGGGGAAGGGGGTGTGGTGGCAGCTGGTGTCTGGGGGTGTCATTAGGGAGTGAGTGTGTGTGTGTGTGCGTGAGTGTGTGTGTGTGTGTGTGTGTGGGGGGTGATTGAGCGGGGAAGCTGATGATAGTGACGGTCTCTCTCTCAGACGCAGGTGCAGCTGTGGATGACTGCGGCCCCGCAGCCTGGCTTTACGCTGGCCCTGCGGCGCACTGCAGACGGCCGTTTCCTCTGCCCACTGCCCCGCAGAGGGGGGTATGGGGGGTGGGGCGGGCGTTGCCCTCCAGGCTGACCCATCCTGTGGCTTCTACACCCACATTCCCCCCCACCTCCCTTGACAGGCAGAATCATATTTCCAAAACGGGGGCGAAAGTATTTTGGTGTGATAGGAAAAGGTTTCTCATGTGGCCTTTTGTAACTCGTGGGAAAAGACGAGTGAAAGAACACGGAAACGTCTGGAACACAACAACTCTAACAGCGCTTTCAGAGACCAAAGTGGATGGCACATAATCTGTCAGAAGCTGATTGCGCACTGAGGCCTTTACGTGATTGGAGGGAAAATACGAACAGTGCATCATGCCCCATGGCGTTTGTTTGCTGGTGGTTAATCAGTCAGAGCACTGAAAGAGAACATGGGCGCATTCTTTTCCTCTGCACTCCACTTCCCACAATGCTCTGCTGCCCATCAATAGGTTACCGGACTGCAGTGGCACGTGACTAGAGAGCTGGGCCATAGAGACATTAAAGCCCTGAATGATTTGGGGGCCCAGGGCTGGACAGGGGCCCCAAAAATATTAAACAGTGTTCAGAAGACAAGGAGGGCCAGTGTCATATTTCCTGGAAGTGCCCCTACTTGTAACTCAAAGGTTGCAGGTTCAAGTCCTGGACTGCTGTACCCCTGAGCAAAATATCCACTTATGTGAGCAGCAGTGGGTTGCAAGCTGTGCTTACAGTGGCAACTGCTCCGTGTCTAACCGCGAACGTTGCTGTGTTCACCTTCTCAAGGCCGCTGTGAAGGCAGAACATGTCCTGTTGATCTCGTAGACCTCTCTAAGACCTCGTACATTTGTTATCAATCCGTCTGGTTAGGTCAGGTCAGCTGATCTGCAACTAGGAAATAAAACTAAACTTTTTTTGAATAGTTTCTTTTTGTTGTTGCTGTTGTTGCTGTTGTTGGTTGGCAATGCTTGTGGATGAACCAACATCCCTCGACAGCCTCACAGCGATGGAGACTTTAAGCGAAACGTAGGGAGAATACATTTTCTTAAAAAGATTAAAAAAAACCGACATGTTGCCTAATGTGAGGAAGCTCTTCAGTTTGAGGGGGGAAAGGCTCCTGGAGGACGTAGCTGTCCTCTGCTCAGTCTGTCTCGCTCCTCGCTCAAAGACTGTTTTTAACGAGAGAGCGGCGTGTTGGGGGGATGGGGGGGTCTGCTAATTGGACCTGATAATGAGCGTCGGACAGCTGGCGCAGGGTATACCGCCTCGAGATTACTGATCACAACACGTCAACAGCAAAACCGAGAGGCTCAGAGCAGAGATGAACAGAACGGCCGACACACTCAAACTAAACTCCGCTCAGAGACTGCCCCCCGCGCTGTGCAGTTAAAGGCACATTTCATACTTAACTGTGATAATAGGACGCGCTGGTTTTGGAGAGGCGCTCTAGTTTGACAGCGCAAACCTGTGGCACAACAATACAAAACAACAAACTGTGTTATGTTGGATAACTTTGCATCAATGATTTGAAAAGAGAGATTTTTGTGTGATATCTGTTGTAAGAGCAAAGTTCATTTCGTAGCGGTCTGGAACAACCATTACAGCCACATAACTGTAACACTGAACTGACATTATGAATATCACTTAGGGTATCACATTTATCACTATGCAGTGAAATAAACAGCAGCAGTAATTACTCAAGGAGTTGTGCTATCTTTTGGCTGCTGTGACATGAGATTGGACCATAGAAACAGAACCCAGGGAATCATTCGTGCACAGAACAGTTTACCACGTCTGCGATTCAAATCTGAAAGTCTGTATTTATTCATGGTGAGCATATTGACTGTAAAGGTCAATTAATTACATCCATATGTCACTTACAGCAATACAGCCTCAGAGATATTCACTACTTGGACTCTGCTCCCTCAGATATTCACTTCTTACAGCCCTACACACTCAGAGATATTCACTCCTTACAGCCCTACACACTCAGAGATATTCACTCCTTACAGCCCTACACACTCAGAGATATTCACTCCTTACAGCCCTACACTCTCAAACATATTCATTCCTTACAGCCCTACACTCTCAGAGATATTCACTCCTTACAGCCCTACACCCTCAAACATATTCACTCCTTACCGCCCTACACACTCAGAGATATTCACTCCTTACAGCCCTACACTCTCAGAGATATTCACTCCTTACAGCCCTACACTCTCAGAGATATTCACCCCTTACAGCACTACACACTCAGAGATATATGCTCCTTACAGCCCTACACTCTCAGAGATATTCACTCCTTACAGCCCTACACTCTCAGAGATATTCACTCCTTACAGCCCTACACTCTCAGATATATTCACTCCTTACAGCCCTACACTCTCAGAGATATTCACCCCTTTCAGCCCTACACACTCAGAGATATTCACTCCTTACAGCCCTACTCACTCAGAGATATTCACCCCTTACAGCCCTACACTCTCAGAGATATTCACTCCTTACAGCTAGAACCATCTCTGTTGTTGCTTTGCCGGGGGCTGTAACGGAGATCGAGTGTCTTGGAGTCGAGACTATGAATGCCCACACTGAGGGTCAGACTGCTTTCCTCCAACATGAAACTCCAGTGCAGTCAACCAAAAAATCTCCAGTACAAAAACAGACAGCAACCAGTCATGTGTGCCCTCAGACACTACCTGTGAATTTTCAAAGGAGCTTTCCAAGTATGACACACTCACTGACAAATATGCTGCTAATCTTGGTATTTTTTACAATCATTCTCACGCACAGCATACTGTGTTCCTATTGGTTGGCTGCTTTCAGGCATACTTTATGATCTCCTTTGATTGGTTATTGGCATACTAGAGTGCCTATTGCTAAATTCAGTGCACCGGTGTAGTCATCATACAGTCTGAGTTGAGGTTTCATTGCTTATATTTACAGCTAACATCTTTGATTTTATACATATTGCCCTTGCTTATGAAGGAAAACAAATGTCTGCAAATCTTGGAAAGCCAAGAGGGGCTGCTGGGGTACGACAAGATTGAGGATTTAAACGAGCTAAAAACCTGTTTGCCCCAGTCAGCTGGAGCCGACCACTGCCCTGCCAATACAGACTTAGTTCAGTTCAGTTCAGTTTGACAAGATTAAAACACAAAACATCAGAAAAGGCTTGAATGTGATGACATTGTCAAGAATAACACAAAAAAAATATTTCAGCTGCTGTCATGGTTGTTGATATCCCATCGGCCATTGCGAGATAATAAGAGGTGACAAAAACAAGGCGACAAACAAAATACTTACTACTACAGCCTAACATACATAATCATGTCCTAAATACAATTCACAGAGAATCTCATACATTCACAACCATTCGATGCACAGTGCTGTTCAACAGCATGAACTAAAAGCACCATGAAAACCCAGCCCCTGATAGAGGTATGTTCGGCGCCAGCTTGTCTTTGATACTTCAGACTTCAGTTGAAGCAGAAGAGAGGGCTTTTGGTAAACCTCCGGCCATAGTCAGTAATGATGCAGCTGAGAGGCGAACACCCAAAAAAAAAAAAATTTTGATGCTTCTGCTCTGAGCCAACCCCCAAGGGCCCATTAGATTACTGTCTTAATTTGCTGGCGTTTTCATGGCTGAGGCAGGCAGGAATGCACACACAGCGAAAGCTATTTCCAGGCAACTCCAGCCTAGCTGCTAATGCGCTGTAAGTGTGTTGACAGTTGATGACAATGCTAGTTAGTTTGGGAGGGGGGGGGGGAGCGGGGTTAGTATGATAAAGTTTCACAGACGGTCCAGCGCTTTCAGAGTGACAAAAACTACTCTGCAGAACGAAAATGTAATCTTGTAATAGTGCAGCTAAAAAAAAAAAAGAAAAAAAAATGAATTTTTTTTTTTGGAAAAAATAATGAGGCAAAGTTAAAAGCACCTTTCGAAACTTATTATAAAAGGTTTGCTTATCTATAATTACACGTTTGTCTTAGAACAGAATGAGAAAAATAATGTGGGCTTGCCGTCAGTCAGCGTAGGTAAAACAGGGTTAGGGGCCTGTGGGTTGCTATAAGGCCGCTTGTTCTGCAAAGAAAAGTGTCAACCCTGTGCTGGGGTGTTTGACAGGTAGTACAGCCTCACCAGGAAAGGATAGGGGGCAAGCTGGCCAGTCTCTGTTAGTCTGAATGATTGGTGCAGCGTCTGCAATGTGTAAGGAAGCGAAGGGTTGGCACATTCACCAGTAGGGGGAGCTGTTGAGCGATGCGACATGACAGTCCCTGGTGACTGAATATCTCTCTCCCTGGCAGTGTGGCAGTAGAAGGGTACAGGGTGGTGTGGCTGCGTAGCTTCAGCAGTGTGACAGTAGAAGGGTACAGGGTGGTGTGGCTGCTTAGCTTCAGCAGTGTGACAGTAGAAGGGTACAGGGTGGTGTGGCTGCTTAGCTTCAGCAGTGTGACAGTAAAAGGGTACAGGGTGGTGTGGCTGCTTAGCTTCAGCAATGTGACAGTAGAAGGGTACAGGGTGGTGTGGCTGCTTAGCTTCAGCAGTGTGACAGTAGAAGGGTACAGGGTGGTGTGGCTGCTTAGCTTCAGCAGTGCGACAGTAGAAGGGTACAGGGTGGTGTGGCTGCTTAGCTTCAGCAGTGTGACAGTAGAAGGGTACAGGGTGGTATGGCTGCTTAGCTTCAGCAGTGTGGCAGTAGAAGGGTATAGGGTGGTGTGGCTGCTTAGCTTCAGCAGTGTGACAGTAGAAGGGTACAGGGTGGTGTGGCTGCTTAGCTTCAGCAGTGTGACAGTAGAAGGGTACAGGGTGGTGTGGCTGCTTAGCTTCAGCAGTGTGACAGTAGAAGGGTACAGGGTGGTGTGGCTGCTTAGCTTCAGCAGTGCGACAGTAGAAGGGTACAGGGTGGTGTGGCTGCTTAGCTTCAGCAGTGCGACAGTAGAAGGGTACAGGGTGGTGTGGCTGCTTAGCTTCAGCAGTGCGACAGTAGAAGGGTACAGGGTGGTGTGGCTGCTTAGCTTCAGCAGTGTGACAGTAGAAGGGTACAGGGTGGTGTGGCTGCTTAGCTTCAGCAGTGTTACAGTAGAAGGTTACAGGGTGGTGTGGCTGCTTAGCTTCAGCAGTGTGACAGTAGAAGGGTACAGGGTGGTGTGGCTGCTTAGCTTCAGCAGTGTGACAGTAGAAGGGTACAGGGTGGTGTGGCTGCTTAGCTTCAACAGTGTGACAGTAGAAGGGTACAGGGTGGTGTGGCTGCTTAGCTTCAGCAGTGTGACAGTAGAAGGGTACAGGGTGGTGTAGCTGCTTAGCTTCAGCAGTGTGACAGTAGAAGGGTACAGGGTGGTTATAAAAATTGGGGCAGATTAAGTGGGTCTGAGAGGTTGGGTTGGCCTACTGTTTAATTCTAGCAACTGCCAATACTAATCATGCTGCAAAATACTGGGCCGTTTTACTGCACAACGCAGAAAGATAACCGTCATCTTACATCAGGGTCAAAATGAACTCATTTCATGTGTGCAACATCTCTGAAATACCACTTAACTTCATTTGTTCAACATCACACCTCAGGATATCCCTAAGTGAGAGGGTTCCTGGAGCACATTCACCAAAAGTTGACCCAGATCGGCGAATCTGGGGAATCACAGCGAAATGTTGGCACAGAGATGAGGGTCAGACGATGGGGGGTTTGGGGGTGTAGAGGCACACTGAGGCACTTTCAGATCGTTTAGATGATGTTGCCCTTTTCTTTGCGGTCTTTTGTGGTCTCTTAATTTAATTATTGTTATTTTTTTAATTCTGATGTAAGAGCCACTCACAGTGGCTCGCCCGCAGGCGATCAGTGTTCTGGTGATGCTAATCTGGAGGGACCGGAGGAAGCCCTGATGCACTGTGGGTAATTAGAGCTGATGAGGGTCTCCTCAGAGCTCAGTGAGAGAAGATGGCCGTGTAAAGACACCCCTAAGGAGATATTCGTCTGAGAGGATCTCAGCGGACCCCTCGGTCCACACTGCCTCACAGGATCCCTTTTAAACCCTCTCTGAAAATCATGGCATCTATTTAACAGGGCCGGCCAAAGTCCTTCAGCCCTGTCTAATAGGATTGTTCAACATTTCAGAGTTCGTCCGGTAGGGGTGCTAAGAATCTTGGGGAAGGTCCAATAGGATCACTTGGAATTTCAGGGCCCATCCAATTGGACTGCCAAAAATCCAAAGGGTAGTCTAATAGGATCACTTAGAATCTTGAAGCCTGTCCAATACGATCTCTCAGATTGCTTGGCCTGTCCAATAGGATCACTCAGAGTCCCAGAGGAGGATGCTATAGCAGAAGCTGGTTGCCTGGTTGTTTCCTGTGTGTGTTCGCAGGGCTGAGATAAAGGCAGGGTGAATGAAATGGATTCGGAGCACCATGCCCCTCCTGCTCTCAGTGCAGACAGTCCTGTCTCGGGCGGGAGCTCATAACAAGACACATTTACCTGCCCGAGGTGAGGACGTCAGGTGCGTGACAAGGTGTGTCGAGTGCAAGGGTAGAGTACCCTGCTCCTGCACAACTATGGGCGTAAGCACGCTTCTGCTCTGACCCACCACAGAAAAAACTTGATTCACAAAATGCTGCTGAGCTGTTCCTTAGTTGAATCTGGTGCTGGGCTGAAAACACACACACACACGCACGCACGCACGCACGCACACACACACACACACACGCACACACACGCACACACACATACACACACACAGGCATGCACACACACACACACACATACACACACACACACATACACATACACACTCACACACACACACACACACACACGCAGAGCAACGTCCCGCTTCTGTACATCATCACCTGCTCGTGGTACTTATGCTGTCACATCTCACTCTGTTCTTGGAAACGGGTACAAGCCACATGTGGGTTATTGTGGGTTGTATAAAAATAAGAACAGAGGATGGGTGGGAACTCAAAGCCAAAACTCCACAGTGATCCAGGCTGTGGCCTGTATAAAAACTATGAGCCTAGATTAGCTGAATGGCCTTTAGTTGTTATTAGTATATTGTAATGCCCTTATGCAATGCCCTTTCTTATCCATGATTTTCAAACATGATTTTTAAGGTCAGCTGACGGTTTACACTCAATTTCGGAAGATTGCTCTGATCTTGACACTCGTGAAAAAGCAGGGCACAAAGAGCACAGAACTGGATCCATACTTTATGTTTCGGGGTGGACAGGAAGTGGTGGGTGTACAGGATGTGATCCATCACAGGAAGTGATGTAGCTCAGCATGGAGGTATGAAAATCAATTTATTTATGTCTGTATGTATACATATATGCATATATAATTTAGGGTATCAGTCATGTATTGTTCAATAAAAAATCTTTCAAGGTAATCTCAGTCCAAAATAGTTCCATTTACAATCGCACACACCCACACATACATATGTATGCTGTCTATGTCAGAGAGAAAGAACCTTGCAGCTCTACTTCTTAGCATTTCTTACGCGAAAATAACATTTGCATTTGTCTGCTTATGCTTACAGCATTTCATGGCTCTGTGACTAATGAGTGTTATTCAAAACAACATGTAAGTAGATGTCTGCTCAATGTTATGCAATAGGATCTAATAATAAAAAACCGTTCTTCTCATGTCTTGACAAGTGTTGTTTCTGGAGATGCAAAGTTTATATGACACCCACATGTAAAGAACTGTTCATGTATTTACCCTGTAGAGCAGAAGGATTATGCTCCAGCATCCCTCAGAATTAGCACATCCGATGGCTGTGGTTTGTTATTTAAATGATCTGCTGCTTAGACAGTGATTTCCAAGACACAACACTTTCAAAAAGAAACCTTAGAGCACAAATGAGTAACACCAGCAATCACCAGTTAGAAGCACCAGTCAAGAGGAGTTTATACGCTAAACAAACTGCCGCAGCATGAAGGGAAGATGACTCCAAGCCCAACCCTAAGACACTTCCACTCAGTGGGCATTAGCGTTTAGCGTGGCGAAATGCTGACAGAGGCAGTGTTGTGGGGCTATTGCAGACAGGGCCTTTCGATAAAAGCAAACAAACAAACAAACACACACACACACACACACACACACAGACACACACACACACACACACACACACACACTCTTCCTCTCTCACACACATGCTCAAGCACACACACACACACACACACACACACTCTCTCTCTCTCTCACTCACATGCTCACACACACTCTCCCTCTCTCTCTCACACACACTCACACACACAGTCACAATTACACACACACATACACTGTCTCACTCTCACAAACACACACACACACACTCTCTCTCTCTCTCACTCACATGCTCACACACACTCTCCCTCTCTCTCTCACACACACTCACACACACAGTCACAATTACACACACACATACACTGTCTCACTCTCACAAACACACACACACACACACACATTCTCTCTCTCACACACACTCTTACACTCACTCTCTCTCTCACGCACACATGCTCACACACACTCTCTTTCTCACTCTCTCACACACACACACGCACACACGCACGCTCTTCCTCTCTCACACGCACACACACACACACACACACACTCTCACAGCGACTTTGTGAAAGGGGTCAGGAACTGCCGCACTGCATCACTTCATGGAGGCGTGACGGGGGGCCTGATTTGATCGTCTGTGCCGCGCACCCGCGTTCACGTCTGTGTGCACGCGTGTTCGCCTTACATAAGCAGGGCCCAATGTAGGCCGCAATCAGCGCGGTGCCTGTTCACAATCACCGCAAACCACTAGGTGCAGCCACGGCACTGATTTCTATTGTTTTCTGGAGACAGTATGCAGAGGCGCTCTGTATGACACATGCTGTCATCTAGCTAAGACAGAACTGCCCCCTCCTCCGACGCTGAAACACTGCAGTTTAAATGGATGAGATTCAGACGTATTATTTTCTCAATTTTAGACAATTGCACACCTGTGTATTCAATGGCTTGGATAACAATGCAAGCATAATGACTACTTTTAAAAGCCTCTATCCCCCTGAATACACACACACACACACACACACACGAACCCAACACCAAAATCATAATTTCAAGAGTTTTGCTTTTACGCACACCTTTGACCCTTAGTTCCAAATGAAGACTTCTAGACTCTAACCCATTTTCCATTTTCAAACTCAGTCTTTCTTAGTGCGTCTTGGAAAGTGAAAACGTACAGAGAGCCTTCCCTCAGTGGAATATTTACGTTTCGCTGGCTGTGCTTCCTGCAGTCTCGTATGGAGCGTGATTTCCCTCCTACCGCATTCATCACTCACATCCATGATAAGTCCAGGGAGACTTCTGAGCAGCCTATTTTAAGCTACAGGTTGAAAAAAAAAAACAGAAAGAGAGAGAAAGAGAGACAGAGAGAGAGAGAAAAGAAGAAGGCAAAGAGAAAGTAAAAACCCCTGGGTTCGACCTAGGACGCGTTCCTTTATGCTCTATAAACAAGTGGGAAAAAAATGAAATAAACAACTTGAAGAGGGGAAAGAAATTTCAAACGCCTCAGAGCTGGTTGCCGAGAGACCAGAACAGACATCGCCATTGTGAAAGTTTAGCGTGCGTGATTTTGCACGCTACGACAGAATCAGAATACACAATAAACCTTCTGGAAGAAGAAGTAAGAATAAAAAAAGTTTGTTAGATGTAGGATAATTCAATTCATGTTGACAGAAAAATTAGAAAAATACCCCAAGAACACTCGGGTAAATTTTTCCTGTAGGTCACTGATCTTATTTTGAGGGAGATGCAGGGGCACATCCTTATCTTGGCAGTGGGACGGGGGGGGGGATTCTGTCATGATTTCTGTTCTCTTCCAGACTGAGTTTTATCCACCACATTTTTGTGAAAACAGCAAAATCAGATTGAATCAAATGAATCAGAAATGAAAGGTGTTCGGAACTCTGAAACTGTTCGTAACTTTGAAAGTGACACCAAAGCACACCAGTCTGAAGGCCCACATAACTCAACCAGATGTTTTTCAGCTACCTTTTTACAGCATTCTGTAGTTTTAAAATGGTGTTGGACAACGATCTTGGAGCTTCAGCTTTAATTTCATTGATTTTCAAAACGTTGTGAAGGCAAAAGACTTCAGCTCTCATTTCATTACCTACGTATGAGTCAAAGTTTGGGAGTTTGACAGAATCCAGGATGAAGACGAAGCATCACATGTGTTTCCTTGTCTTTTGTGATCCTTGAAAGTGTAACGTGTCAGAAGTCTGATCACTGCTTTAAATCTAGGAGAGAAAGAACTGTTCTAAGGTCAGTTGGAGGTGCCAGGGTCTTTTCCAAACTAAACTCATCTGGTCATATTTATTTGGGTGTTTGACAAAACACTCGATTCCTTCTCAAACCATTGGTGGTGTACACGTGTCTGGAGCTAGGAAACTCACAAGATTTTTGAGCCTAAACAGGCAGAGCGAATAAAAAGGCAAAACATATAGCAGGACATTTTCCTCATTTACCAAAGGCAGAAGTTTCTCAGTTTCCTGTTCTCTCACATCATTGACTCAGTGCTGCAGGTTAATCTGTAACGGCTGTCTAATTCCAGATTTACATTATCAGCACTTTTGTCAACATTTATTTTTTACTTGAGGTAAAGTGTTAAAGTAAAAGGCCTGCCTGAGTGCTGGAATGACTCAGGAGCAGCACAGAGGTGTTCATTTCACCCCTCACAGTCAGCCATGTTTTCTAACCACACAATCTATACCTCCATACTGAGCTACATCACTTCCTGTGATGGATCATTTCCTGTCCACCCATCGCTTCCTATCCACTCTGAAACACAAAAATATGGACCCAATTCTGTGCTCTGTGCCCTGATCTTACGAGAGTGGCAAGGGCAGAGCAAACAACGAAATCGAGGGTACATGAGACATTAAATATCATGTAACGGACTGGAGGAAAGTGCTGGCGGCACCACCCCTCTCTCATGGCTCTCCATTGCAGTTCACTGCTGTCACATGGGCTGGACTTTGTTTGGTTTGCCTTTTCGGCCAGTTTTGGCATCAGTTTGCTGCTGCTAGATCGGCACATGACAAAAGAAAACGGGGAATTCATTGTCTAAGTTGAGTGCTTCGACAGCGTTCACCCAGCACAGCTGCGGCTTCTATGCTATGCAGATCATGAACCCAAAGACACGGGAGTTAACTACAGATGATGTCCAATACAGTTGTCCAATAAAAACACTCAGTTGACATCACATGACCGAAACAATCACATGCAAATGGTTACACCTGTAAGGAGACATGCCCTCTGAAGTGACCCCACACAGGATGGCCAACATGAGCACATGGCTGAG
Source organism: Albula goreensis (assembly GCA_022829145.1). NCBI lineage: Eukaryota > Metazoa > Chordata > Actinopteri > Albuliformes > Albulidae > Albula > Albula goreensis. Next base: position 35,492,417 of record CM040750.1, read on the forward strand.
TTTTCTCCCTCCAACTTCCCCACCCTGAACTAAACCGAACTTGTTGACCTCACCGCAGCACCCGCTCTGCCGGCTTTGGGAAGACATACCGAACACATGAATCCTCTGATTCACATGACGACAATCTCGCTTCTATTCCACCCATGTAATAGGCAGTGTGCAGCCACACCTCTAATTGCATACTGTCTATGACATGGGCGGATAACGCAGTTAGCTTACCCTCAGTTTGTGCCGCCACAGGCGCCCAGCATGATCACAGTGGGCGCTATAGCAATGAGACCAACAAACTTAGCCGGCAACAAACCTAGCCTGTCATTCCTGGCGAGGCTGGGCCAATTGTTGCCTTGCCAATGCAGACCTCCGGCCGGGATTCGAACCCCCGATCTCAGCGACAAAGCTGAGTCTTACCGGGAAATCCCATCGGAGCAGAAAGTGGCCACCTGCAAAGTAGCTAGCTGTAGCTCAGACAGCAACTGCACAGCTCTTCATTATAACTGGACTGTCTGACCCCTTGGCCAGGTACAGTGCAGCAAAGGTCAAGCGGGAATGCATGTCTGTGTTCTGTGCGGTTTAACCCTGAGGTTTAAACTAATGAAAGGTTGTTTTAAGGCCTCACTTTCACTTCATTAAGTTGAGTGATAAGATAATAACTTACAGTATATAGCTACATACATGCACATGTAAACATGTGTGTATATAGCTTTATTTTCTCTCTCTCACACACATACACAGACACAACACACACACACGGCAGAAACATGCTACCCATCACAGCAGCACTTGGAACTCTCTTCAAAACGATACGATTTCCCAGCAAGAAAAAGTGCCAATTATTGTAAAAGCTGAAGGACCAGCTAACCCCAAAGTTAAAGTAAAGAAAATAACAGCACAACAGCAATAATGAGAAGAACCATCCAGCGCAGTCACAGTCCAAGGCAACATCAACAAACACTTAGCAGCAATTGTCCTCATTACAGCTCTTTTTTCCTTTCTGTGACAATACTGTAATGTGAAGAATTTATTGTATTGCCTCCATTTCATGACATAATGTCCTGAAATATCTGAGACATACAGTTACAGTTTCACAATGATGACTACTGCTGTCCTTTCTTTTGTTGTGGATATGTTGCCTTTGACTGATGTGTACGTATGGGGTGTGTATGTGTGTGTGTGAGTGTGTGTGTATGTGTGTCAGTGTATGTGTGTGTGTGAGTGTGTCAGTGTGTGTTTATGTGTGTGTGTATGTGAGTGTGTGTCTGTGTGTGTGTGTGTATGTGTTTGTGTGCGAGTGTGTGTGTGGTGTTTTTGTGTGTATGTGTGTATGAGTGTGTGTGTGTGAGTGTGTGCGTGAGTTTATGTGTGTCAGTGTATGTGTGTGTGTGAGTGTGTGTGTGAGTGTGTCAGTGTGTGTTCATGTGTGTGTTTGTGAGTGTGTGTGTGTGTGTGTGTGAGTGTGTGTGTGTTTGTGTGTGGTGTTTGTGTGTGTGTGTGTGAGTGTGTTGTGTGTGTGTGAGTGTGTGTGTGTGTGTGTATGTGTGTGAGTGAATGTGTGTTTGTGTGTGTGTTTCTGTAGCTCCAGCTCATTAAAACCCCCTTATTCCACTGCCCTGGCAGTAGCTCCAGCATCCCTTCCTGTACCCTGGCACGCGACGGGACGGGAGAGAAAATGGAGCGCAAGCTCCCTTGATGGCTTTTGTTGTTTCTCTCGTGCGAGGATCGCAATCAGCCTCTTTTCAATCACGTCTCTGTTTATCCATTTAGAATTAACGTTCTGCTGTATGGCTCTCTTTCTGCTGCTTTGATGAGGGCTCTTTTCATGTTTTCCTGATAATTATTTTGTTGGGACCAGTGGCACGGCAACAAGGCAATCTTCAGTTTTCTTTCCAACACTGAGTAAAAAAAAAAAAGAGAGAGAGAGAGAGAGAGAGAGAACGAAAAAAAAGGCTGATTAGTCCCTCTTTCTGTTGAATTCTAATGTGAAAGAAATCAAATTTGTTTGATTAAGTCAGATATTTGGACCAATTAAAGCAATCAGCGTCCCAATTAGTTCATCACAGAGGCAAATGGGAGCAGGCTGAAAGGGAAAAAAGGGGGGGGGTAACGTGCCCGGGGGGGCCCGGCTGCCAGCGGACATGCACATATCAGTTGCTGGCCACACCGTGGTGGAACTTCAAAGCAGAAGCTTGACTCTCTTTCGCTCCCAAGATGGCTCCCGTGTCGGCATAACTCAATATCTCAATATCAGGGAATGTCAGAGAAACCAATAGCCAGCACGTCTTTGATGAATAAAAAGTCTCGGGAATAGCCAAGTGAAATTATTAAATTAAACATTAAAAACAAAACAAAACAAAACACAGCCAATCAAATGTGCCATCAGAGTTCTGCTGGCACCAATCAGAATGCAGGGGGCCTAGGCCAGAAGAGATAATTATGTTTTCTGGGCACTATCACAGATTTGAATCTATTTGAAGCAAACCTGAAGAGCTTAAAGGGCAATTATTGATGATGATGGATGCAGAGAGGGTTATAATTAATTTGCTTTAAGTGACAAAACGGTCATATTGCTTACATTAATGTAAGCAGTGTACATCCTGTGCCTGTGCTGCAGATCCTGCAAATTAATTTCTGCATTTTACTTTCGTCTCAGAGGAAGCAAACGGTGCGACTGTCATGCTCCCCAACTTCCTTGAGAAAAAAAAAAACATTTCAGTGAGCTGTTAGATATTGTTAGAACTGAAAGTTATTGCTCCTAGTCTAGGACACGCTTGTCTTGTAGAGATGCTCCAGGTAGGGTCTCTAATGGTGCTCTGGATCTGATGTTCCCGAGAATGCTCATTGGAGCGGTACGCAGGGTACGCCGCGTTAGTGAGACCGCGAAGTTAGAGCCCGATCTGAGGCACAGCCTTGGCTGTTCCGCTGTTCCTCCGCTGCTCCTCATGAGGCACAGCCTTGGCTGTTCCTCCGCCGCTCCTGACTCCGTTGCCATGCACACCTGAATGATTTATGCGCCATCTGGCCGGTCTGGTGTTCCCATCGCGGCGAACAGGACGGCCTGTTGGCACGCTGCACAACGTTCACCGCGTGGGCGCCCCGTAAAAACCCATCCGTAATTAAATTAAACCGCTTCCAGGACGTTTAGAGGCTTCAGAAACAAAAAAAAAAATGAAAACAATGCCACAGACTCGAAAGCACTCGTTCTGTCTCGCACGCGTAAGCATGCACACACACACACACACACACACACACACACACAAACACTCATACAAACATGTAAACACGTGACAGCATAATCGGCTTAGCTTTTTTCCTGGTTAACTCCAGGTGGAGCGTATTGCTTGGATTTTGGGAATTAGTATTTATCATTAGATTCCAAAGTGTTTCCTTTTAACTACTGTTTACAAATGATAATGAAAACTGCACTACAGAACATTAGCATAAACAAACATTTCAAAACGTTAAGGACACTTTGTGAAATGACATTGGTAATTAAAAATGGCTAATGGTAGAACAACAGTGAGTTGATTCAATAATCATAAACAGACAGTGAGGGTATTTTCACATTTCTCGTTGTTGATTATGGCATAAACCCATCATTAACATTTGTAATTGCTGTTATTTAAGAACATATTCTTAATGTTTCAGAATGTTTGCTTATGCAAATGTTTTGAATTAATTACACCATCTGCGAGTCACTCACACGTGGAACGTTCTCCTCTGTTTGTCGACAGTTAGATGTTCAATTTCCTGCCAGACCGTGACTGTCAATAGTCCCCTGTAGTTTCACACCGGGGATTCTCAAAACCTGGTTCCTCCGAACTGCAGAGTCTACTGCTTTATGTCGTTACTCCAAACTTAATTGATCAATTAAAGGCACTGATTACACAGTTAGCTCGCCTCACCTTGTTTCAGAGGTCTAAATTGGTTTGGTTGCTGTTTTTTAAGGTTAAAAAAAAAGAAAACTGCCACAACCTGTAGCCTAGCAGGTTCAGAGCTGAGGGCCTCCATGTCACATGATCAAAGGAGAGGGAGTGGTTGGGTTAGAGTTATGAAACTGCTGCTTAAGGTGTGAATCTCATGCTTCAGATCAATGTTTATAATATTGTTGCCATGGTATCTTCACAAGGCATTCATCCTGCCCCAAATAACTGCTGACATCCACGTTCTCTTTGACAAAATGGCCAAGAGAATATTATGCACATATAGAATCCTGCGTGTGATTCAGTCACATGCAATAATTCTATTACAGGCAACGTGTAAATAAATCCAGACTGATTTTATATTTCAAAACAATTCTCTTTCAGTGTGATATATTTTAAATCATTCATTAAATGTAACGGACAAGCAAACATGTTTTCGTATTGATCTCTTTGATTAAACTGAATTGCATATTCCCTTAAAGAGACTGAGAGTGTTTCATTGGGGTCCCAGTCTCTCTCCTCTGATTCCCGGCTACATTCAATCAAATGCACTTAGGTCTCCCTCAGGGTATTTGCTATTCCATTCAAAATGGAAAAAAAAATGGAAAACACTTACTAAAGACATGGCTGCTTGTCTCCAATACAACACAACATACTGAATGAAAAAAAAAAAAAAAAAAAACATGCTGTAATGTAAAAGTCTGTTTTGTTTGAAATGGTTATGGTTATGCTCTTCAAGGCACGGAGTGCAGCTGTTTGAATTTAGCCCACTAATCTATCCTTCTGTCATGCTCATATCTCCACTCCAGCCAAATCCAGCAGAGCATCAAGGTTTTATGTGTTGGTTGGAAAGATTTGGGGGTGGGGGGAGGGGGGGCAGCAGGCTCACCTGGATTTAACACGACTCATGGGAGGCCACCTCACCATCGGGGAGTCGGGGTAGCGGGGGGGCCAACATCTGGCCTGGCTCGTCTGGCTTCGCCGGGTTGGGCCAGGAGCAGCTGCCGCCTGCGTAAACAGGCTGAGGATTGATGGGTCCACCTGCGAAGTCTTCCCGGGGACGCCTCCTGCAACAGACGTGGACCCGTTTCCATGGGGACCCTTCACCTGCCGTTCCACAGCTTCAAATGGCTCCGCTAGCTGCTGAGCTGCTGTCTCCCTTTTTTTTTTTTTTTTTGTTTGTTTGTTTGTATAGATTTTAGTTTTTTTTTCAGATTTCAAAACATTTGAAAAGCTGTCAGCAAAAACAAAACAAAAAAAATCCCCATAAGATGGAATTTGTTGAGAACTGTCATTAAAATCGGTTTGTGTGTTCTCATTCCACACCACGTTTTAAGGGAGGTGGTGTCATCGGATCGTCAGGTTTCAGCTGGGCGTCCACACTGATGTTTTGTGGGTTAAGCCCCTTCTGAAAACAGTTCTAGTAAGTGGAAGAATAACCAGTTAAAATTGCTTAAGAGGGCATTGGGCCACCACGTATGCCCAGTACAGAATGCATGTGCTGCTGGCATAGAGTGTACCTGCATCTGGACTTTAGCTTGTGGATTACTACACCATTAACACACAAGAAGGTGAAAGTTGGAATCACCAGAACCATCAACTCAGTGCAGTCATACTTGCTTTGTTGTTGTAGAAAGCAGCAACAATAGGTTCTAGCTGGCTGTTTTCTCAGACTCCTTTTCTCATCATGATTAATTTATGACCCACAGCACTTACTATTCACTCACTTTTCGTTTATTTCCCTGCAGTCCAAATGCAAACGGGCACACAAAACAATGAACCTTGATGCAATTTCCAGCGGAAAAAACAGAGGCCTGGCCATTATTGTAATAAATAACTTCTTGATTTACTTTTCTGGTTGAACAGTGGTAAAACAAATATGAAAAGTATGGTTTTAAGTTCTCCGTTATACACTTAGTGCAATTCAGTTCCGACACAATATATTAATGATAAGTTAGCTAACTCTACTATAGAGTCAAGGGGTCAAAGGTCAACAGGCTACTGCTATAAGTATGCAGATTAGAATGAGTTTGTGTAAATAAAGCAGTGACAGTCGTTGACTGCTGGCAGTATTTACAGTCTGGGAGAATGTGTTAATGCCGTAGAACAAAAGTGCTGTTCAGAAAATTGTTCACTTATCAGAAAACCAGTTGAGCCATAATACATGGAGCAGTGCCTCTGGCAGCTCACAGAAATCCACATGCATCGCGCTTGGTTCTGCAAGCTGATTGGTGCCCACATATTTCCTTCTGCAATCTGATTGGTGTCCACAGATTCCTCCCTGTAATCTGATTGGTGCCTGCAGCTTTCTGATGGTGGATTTCATTTGCTGTGGCAGTTCGGTGCCAGCCCTGAGATGGTGATTTGTCAGATGTTGAAACTGACCATCTTTGAAAGATGGTGGAATTTTCTGTGTCAGAGTGTGAAACTGGCTTGTAGCTCATAGCTCTGAACCTGGCAAGGTTTCTCATTTGCCCACCCAGGGTTCCTGTTCCATTCGCAAACCTGCGTGTGCATCTGTGTTTGTGTGAGTGTGTACATGTGTTGTGTGTTTTTGTATAAGTGTGTGTGTTTTTTATGTTTGTGGCATTTGTTTGTTCATGTTTTATGTTTGTGTCTGTTTATGCATGTGTTGTGTGTTTATGTGTAAGTATGTTTGTTCTATATGTTTGTGGCATGTGTTTGTGTGTGTTTTATGTGTATGTCTGTTTGTGCATGTGTATGTGTGTTTTATGTTTGTGTGCATGTGTGTGTGTGTTTTTTGTTTGTGTGCATGTGTGTGTGTGTTTTAAATGTGTGTGTGTGCACAGAGAAATGGGGGTATCATTTCTGTACCCTAAGGAACATTTGACAGAAAAATACCCTGTAAGGTTCAGAAATGGTCCTTAAGGTGATAGCTGTGGACTTTTCTTTAATTTTAAAGGTAAAACATCTAATTCACCAGTGTTCAAAGGTACATTACTCATAACCTGCTAGGATACAGCTGGAGTGACAAGCATTTGTGCACTTTTAAGTCCATTCCTGCACCTTGATTTCTTAGTATGTGTTCTATATGTGTGTGTATATGTCTGTGTGTCATGGGTTTGTGTGTGTGAGTGTGTTTTATATATGCATGTGTGTGTGTGTGTGTGTGCGCGCGTGTGTGTGTGTGCATGCAGACCCATAACAGCATGGGACACAGTTTGTCATTGTGGCCACCGAGCCGCGGGATGCGTTTGTGAAGGGGCCCTGAGGTGTCTTAAACAGGTGAGTGCAGGCACGGCGCTGTGGTCACGCTCAGAACGTTCGCAGCATCACGCAGCTGCTTCTGGACATATGGAGGGATGTCAGTGTTGACACGGCAACCATATGTGTGATGGCTGCTGGCGAAACTGCCACATTTCTGCCCTTTTATTCGCCTGATATTTTTCCAGATGTCACAGAACTGCTCATACACTCAACTGTGAACTCAAAAGACTGCCTCTGAGCCGTCACTTAACTTTTTTCCTCCCAGTTTACCCTTGAGAGACAACCATGTCAAGTGTTTAAAAAAATCCAGTTCATCTGCTTTTTTTCATGTAAAAAATGTGATTGTCCGTATCATAAATATACATACTGTAAAACAACAACAAAAACAATAATGACAGCCACAATGACAATAATAATAATAATAATAGAACTGAGTCTTGTAATTTAAAATCTGTTTTACTCGAACTGTGTAGGGGCCCTTAAAGAGATTAGGATTCAATCAAACAAACTGTCCTTATGAGACAATTCACTGAACTCATAATACCATCGGGTCCATGGTATCAAGGTCATGCTGTGATATACAGTCTCAATATGGCCTCATAATAAATCAGAAAACATTCTGAATAAAAAACTTTCAGGCCAGAGCCAAATCAAACAGGCTTCATATCTTCCAGGGCATTTTAAGGTCATATGCCTAAGAATATGATTGCTCTACTCCACAAAATAGAAAACACTCAAACAAACGTGTGTGGTAACATAATGTCTCTTCTGACCGAATCGCTAATGTCCTTCAAAAGATAAAGTGTGTTTGATTTAATGTAGTCCAAACTGTTTCCCGGTATGATTTATGAATATGGATTTTTCTGGAGAAATAAAAAAAACCCGATAAGGCACAGCAGTAGCCATCGTCTCACGTTGCGGATTTTACACTGTGAACGACGGCGCGGAGTATATTTTTCATAATGAAATGAGCTGCCCCTAATTGAGGCCGTTAATGATGACAGTCCGCCATCTAATGTCAACACGCTGAACGAACCCCATGACTCCCGCCTTTGTCTTCCACCTCCGCCAGCCCCAGTCTCCTACAGAGACATCCCTGCATTAATATTTACATTTAAAAGCCAGGGCCTTGCAATTAAATTGTCTAAATAACCCGGCTCTTTTCATATCAAGGAGTTGATTATTTCACAATGCATGTATGAGCTCGCAGCATGCCATCAATTACCTCAGGCATATGGTTTAAGAACGCCGAGACAAAACCGAACACTTCTCACACATATTTCATGGTCAGTTTTTGTGTACAATATTTTAACATTTAAAATGATAAAATTATATTTTTGTTGCAGAATGTGAGCTGGGTGAGTTGAATCAGAATACTTTTTATGATTCTACATCATGGTCTTTTTGAGCTGTAACTTAACTAAAATTGACAAACTATTGGAAAATAGTTAAAAGGGGGGTTTCAAATGTAAAATGAGAATTGTTGCCTGAAAATGAATAATGTAAAAAAAAATGAAAACAGCAAATTTGCTCAATTCAAATGTAATTAACCTCTTTCAGGGCGTATGAGTGTAATTAAATCAGACTTCAATCTCTTTTTGGGCACATTCTATTCTATGTTAAAATGAAAAGAGCACAATCCAAACAACATGTTCTCTTGTCTCTAACACAGCATACTTAAACACAGTTACGCGGTAATGGAATGTCTTAATCTAAATGCATATGGTTTTACAGAGACCGAGGCAGGGATTCAATCAAACAAAGACATCTGCAATTCAATCAACACAGACTTTACATTACAACGCAATCTTCTTTTGAGTATTTTCTGTTTCATTGTCGACAAGTCAGCAGGTTCTTTGGGATGTTACCATTGTAAAACAGAATAGCACTTAAAAAAACTGAGGCTAAAACTCAATCAACATTTTTCTTTAACTTGGCTCTCTTTTCGAGAGCTTCATGCTTTTTCTTTACAAGAAAAGTTTAGCGAGAAAAGTTTCACGATTGCTGTTGTGATTGAATCCTGGCCTAAAGTCTGTTCTGATTGAATTGCAGGTAGCTTTAAAAAGCCTAAAGCCTCTCCACAGCAGGGCCAAACGGCTACCATGCCCGCATCATGCTGTTCTGCCACAGCCAGACTCATAGGAACGATTACTGTGTCTTTTTCCATCTGTGGTGCTGTTAAACCATGACTAGGAAGTACTGAAGAAAAACTGGATTGACGACAGCAAGATGGCATCCTTTGCATGTAAAAAAATTGGTGGCAGTTGAATGACGATATAGAAGATTTTGAGTCATGTGTAGGACTTTTTTCATGGTTCACACCGTCTCTGGCATTTTTATTTTTCATTATTTTTTTATTGTCTCCAGGCCTTTGTCTTCAAGTAGCTCCACTGGCTCCACCTGCCCTGGTCTCTAAGAATCAGCTGTATGAAGTGCATCGCCCCCTCCAAACACCCATCTCTTCCATAATCTACACATAATCATAAACTAAATTATGATCCCGATGCAGACCGAGCTCAGCAACATTTCCTGTTGTCTATTTTCCCTTGTGTACTGGGGGAAAAAATCTTAGCAAGCACTTACCTTTGAAATTCAATTCTTTCTCTCTCTCTCACAAAAAAAAAAATCCATCTCTTTGCATTTCTGTACAGCGCTCAGCATGTATTGAATGTGTTTTAAGTTGCGCATAAGGAAAGGACACTCGTAGCCGTTATTCTCTGCTGTAATTGCCGTAACAGTTCCATAACACCCAAATTACAGGGCTGTCATAGGCCTAGGCCCGACCCCTTTGTGCGGCGCCGGATTACGGGAATAAGTCTCGGGTTGATTGGGCTGGAGTACTGGAGGCAATTACAATCAGTATAACTAATTTTCACGCTGGCCGAATTATGAGTGCGGGCCTGCAGGGCAGGCTTTGCGGAGAGGACGGGATGGCGCTTAGCCAATCACAGCCCACCATGGAGAAAGGGAAGAGGAAAGGGGGGGTGGGGCGCAGCCATGTCGAGTCCTCAATCACTCTGTGCTTGGCACGTCCTTCTCCATCTGGCTGAATGATCCCCAAAACCCCCTCCCGATCCACCACCCAACCAACCCGACCCCCAAAAAAAAAAAAAAAAAAATTTGCCCCACAGCTCCAACACTCTTAGGTCATTTCTCAAAGATGAGAATCTTCTCCAAGCCCTCCTCATTCCTCTGCAGCCCAGCCTCAGCTGGTCCACCCCTGAGCTTCCTTCCCCTTCTGCACAGGAGAGTGTGAAGTTGGGCATGCATTGATCCACTGTTAGCATGATATCATCCTCTCATGAGAGCCCAGTGATGGAGCTCACCCACAGGGACCAAGCTGCACCTTTGCAGCGTTGCCAGATTTAGCCAAAAATCCTCCTTCTCCTATAAATACAGGGTGTTTGGCTAAAAAAAAATGGGGGAAGCCTGAGTCAAAATATACAGGAGTCAATGATTTAATGGGGGGTTTGTAAAAGGTTGTATGGGGAGACTGTGTTGGAGGTGAGTATGGAAATCAATATAATATTGGGGTTTTTGAGGAGTGGTTTGAGGGGAAAAAACCATTCTGGCAATGCTGAAGCCGCATAGGGAGGCATACCTAACCTGAAGGATCACCGTTTTTATAAGAAGCCTCTCTCTCTCTCTCTCCGCTACCTTGCGCGCTGAACGACGTCTTATTGATTTTGCACGGCCTTGGTCGAGTATCAAGGGCACTCGTGTTTTTTTTCTTAACTTTCTTGACCAGAATATGGAGCCGGAGGATCTATTGATGCTATATTTATGAAGGTACAGCAGAATGATTGAAATGACAGACGCAAGGTCTCCTCATTGATGGAGCACCAGTTGATTTTTTTCTCTCTCTCTTAAAACCTTTGACAGGAATTGTATTGTTGCAATATTTATAAAAGCGCGGCAGAGTGGTGGGGGCACGGAGAGGTTGGAATATATAGTCTAAGAAGGTTGCTACGTGACGCTCAGCGCGCGGTAGTGTAGCGTAACCCTGCCCCCCTATGAAGTGGTTGTTTATTAGGGTCAACGAAGGCCTGGGGAATCCTGACAGCTCTGCGGGGAACCTGTCGTTTAATCATCCCCACATCCTGTACCAGCGCTGAAGGGCGTCATGGTGAACAAGCCTGCCCGGGTCTCCACCCCGGCGAACTCGGCTCCATCCAGCTCCCGGGCGCGCATGTTAAACCGCTGCGCTGTTCCTCTGGAGCGACAGACCACTAGAACGAGCGCGCTGCGCTACACGCAGTTCACGCACTTTGCATTTACTTTCGGGGGGAAAAGTGCAAGCGGGCACACAAATACAGAACCATGCCGCACTTTTGACGCTTTTAAAAGGAAAATATGTCAATTAAATAAGTAAGTACATAAAGAAATAACTAAATGTCAGCAAGGTCATTTTCCTTCAGATTCATGAATCAAACCGTGACCGTCACATTTTCATCACGACTGGCTTCAGATTCTCTGCGGAGCGCAGACTTTGACACTCCTCAATGCGCAGTTAACTCGCGGTCCTCAGAACCTGTCAAATAAGTCTTAATTTGCACTGATGTGCCGTTAACATTTGGTTCATGCTGTTTGGATCTGCTTCCCGCAAGGGCTGTATTTTATCACATTCATTTGCTAGGAGGGGGAAAAAGTCAACCATACTTGTCCACAGCAATAGTTTTTTCCGAGCCCAGGATTACTGTTGACAGCATACAGCAAGATAATGCTATTCGGGCTGTTTGTGGGCTAGCACCGAAGCTTTTGCAGAGCACGGCCTGCTAATTCACAGCGTTTGATAACTGCATACCGTATTCGGCAAGAGTACACTGCGGTTAAAACGATTTGGTTTCATATTCAATTCAAGATTTCCATTTCATTCTATTTAATGAATTCATTCCTTTAATACATTCATAGAGAGTTCTGATTAGTTGTTTAGCACTGCTTATCGAGCAGTGGGTTTAAGAAGGCCGTTGAGGTTTGTTTTCAGTGTGAAGTCAGATAAATAGAAGGGATTTGAGAGGCGGATCAATATCTACACTAATTTCCTACGGCAAATCCTATCCGGACAAGTAACAAAAGGAAGTCTCTTCAATGGGCTGAATAAAGTACGGTGGAGCGGAACTTCAATTATATTTCTTAAGGAAAAAAAAAAGTCTTGATTTTTTTCCCAATATCTTTTCACCAACTTCAATTTCCTGTCCTCTCTTATTTTGTAAAGTGTCTCGCACAGGTATCGCCGGTGTAGAAAATATTTAAAAGTAATGCGAGGCATTGCCAGCAAGCCAGTCTGCATAGAGCGCATCTCCGGCTTGGTTCTTTATTTCCATAAAGGGTGGTTTGTCTCGTGGGCAATAATCTGGAAACAGGTTCCTTCATTAAAATAATTAACTGGCATTTCTTTGTCAGTGTTGCTCATGCAAAACTAAACGTATTTCCATGCCAAAGAAAACAAATCTCTATCTGAAATGCCACAATCACAGCGGGGGCGAACCTTTAGCATTTCAGGGCTCGGAAACTTAATGATAAATAACGCGGTAACAAATGTCATTTCTTTCTTCCCCTCCCAGTTTTTTAATGAAGCCGGTGGAGAGAGTTGCGCTCCACGCAAAACCTTATTAAATAATAAAGGTGAGACTTTTGTGGCACAGACGCTAAATAAGGTTCATGTAGACTATCGCGCAGTGCTATACGTATTTTCTTAATAAATTACTGGTCAGCAGTCGTTAGTTTTTTTTTGTCCAAAAATTTGGGACAGATACATCTGTTGACGTGGTGTTGTTGTACTGCATCAGGTGGGTTACAGTAACGGAGAAAACTGGCCAGTGTGCGAAATTTGAATATGGGCCTGCGAGACTACTTGCACACCTCTGATTTTCTTTTCAGGACCAAAGACAAACTGTGGGTAATGTATTTTAACTAGTAATACATGATGGCTCGTGATTTCAAGGGCTTTCCCCCCAAGATCACTGCTTTATCAGTAAAACAACAATACACACCACGTTTTCCAGACAGCTAAATTCAAACAACGTAGAAGAAAGAGAAATGCGGTCTTATTTTACCCCGCAGTGAAAACAACAACCACAAAAAGATAATCACACAAGTGTTAACATCAGATTTCCACTGCTTGAATAAACGTTCCATTTGAAATCAAAATCAGACCCACTGAACAAACTATCAGGCTAGCACGGTGCAATGTGCGAGGCACCTTGCTAAGTAGCCTCCCACACGTACTCTAAGATACCGTTTCACAGTAAATGCTGTTACGCACCGTGTCAACTGTCAATTACTGCCTAACTGCAGCACTTGTCACCAGAAAAATAATAACAGCGGCAATAAAACAAACAGCAACAACGACAACATGATACTGACAATGATTATTATTGTTTAAAATACTACTACTAATACAATTATACCGCAAATGATAATAATTACGATTTCATCGCCATTAGATAGACATTAAGCATAAAATTGTTGAAACTGTGCACTTGAGCGGCCGGACCCTCATTCTCAGTTTTTCCACAGCCTACTGGTCTTCGGCAGGTCGGACACTCGTGAGCAAACCCACAGACCCGTTACGCTGCGTGAAATCGATGCGTTGCGCTGTAGTTCCTCTGAGGGTCTCTAGATGGCACTGTGGCGCTACTCTGGCACCTCATCGCTGGAGACTGCGGCCCGGGCGCCGCTGTGCTCCTGAATGTACATTTGAATGCCTCGTATCACTCCCGCTCTCTTCTATCTGGTGTTTTTGTACTTCTCTTGAACCAAGAGAAAGTTTACTTTTGAGCTTATGGGAGAAACCAGTGTATGCCGTTGGAAGTCAGTGGTGATATTTGGAAGCTATTGTAGCGCATCAATAATGGACTATGGAGTCCATATATCAAGGTGAGCCTCGTTATCGAAATGCAGCGATGTGCCCTCTGTTGAGACTTTACTCTCGCATGACCTGCAGAAGTAAAGCGAGTTTGGACTTGTGTTCTTCTTCTTCTACTTTTTAAACTGATATTTTATTTTCGCTGGAAGTCATCATCTACACACCGAAAACGAGAACAGTATTCTCCTCACCTCCATTTTGCCACCTACATCCCGAAAAAATAAAGGCGCAAAGGTCACACAAGGTGCCGTTTTATACCGAGAAAACTTCTCTCGCCATTAAAATTCAGACGTCCTTTTTTACCCTCTTTGGGTTCAGGAGCTGAGAAGCGACTCAGAAATGACCAAAAAAGCTCATCTTTTCACCTCTCTGAGCCTTTACCCATCTCCTCACACTCTTTTCAGAGGGGGTGAAAAGTTTGAGAGAGCAGTCAGAGCCGAATTTGCCCTCACGGAGGGGCTGCCGCAGTCTGCATGACTGCGCAGTCTTTAAATCTCACTTAGTTGTAAAGAACTGAAGTGTGCGCGTATAAAATACATATCTCAGCTTTACTAGCCTATAAAACACTTGTGCGAAGAAATTAAAGTAAATCTGGCTTTATTGCCTAAAATGGGTTATTGACTAGAGGTCTCATAAATAGATGGAACAAAAAAGCCTTTAATTTTTATTAATTTTATTTGAGTTTTTATTTATTTATTAATATAATGGGTTTTCTTTAGCTCCAGTGCAAGACCCCCCAAACATCTTTTAGTCAGCTATAAAGTCCTGCTAATTTTCCAGTGACTGGTTTGCCAGCATTGTGGATCAAGTGCCCAACTTGACTCCAGACTGCCATACGTGTATTAGGGCTTAATGGCTGGCCTCCCATATTTTTATGCTAGATTCTTCTCTGTTCTGTGGACACGACGAGGCATCGAGCCTGTATGGTTTGCAGATGGATATCTTGTGACTTTGGCTGCAGAAATTCATAAGCACTCCATACTATTAAAAATACTCCATCTTAATAATTTTCTTTAAATAAAATAGTACCTTTTGTCTGAATGGTTCTGTGCAGCTGTCCATGAATGGTCTTCTGGAGATGTCCGTGCCTGCAGTGCATATGTGTGAAAGATCACATAATGACCATACAGTCTTACACTTAAAAAACGAGAATCGTATTTCAGCCCCCCTTCCGCCTACCCATCATTTCACCATGTTTTCTATATTTGTGCTAGCATACGATTAGCTGAAGTCAGGTTCATGCTAAGAATGCCTACAGTACTTCTTTTTTTTTTTTTTGTGTGTGTGGCTGGTCGGTTGGTACAGTATTGTCAGGTCTTACCGGCGTTGTGGTAGCACTGAGCTGTAAAGGGTTGTGATAACAGTTGGAGCGAGGACTCACCTCCTTATCTCTCTCTAACACTCCTTGTTCGCCCGGGTTTTCACTAGTCATGTACTTTCGTGCGGCCGACTCTAAAAATTGATATCATCCATTTAATTAATATAATCTCCTTTTGATACAAAACCAGACAGTTTGCTAAATATTGGAAGGAGGGATGTGCTACTTCCAGGTGGCTCTCCATTAACATAACAAAGACGATTTTTCCATTTTTATTTATTTTTTTTTTTATGTTTGCGGTTTGCTGTGGATTTTCCAATATGAACACACTAAAATGTTAACGACTCAGGCTGCTTTTAAAGGTCTCTCCAGACTCATCAAGGGGTTTTTTTTCCCCCTATTTTTTAATATCCCTGCACATTTCAAAGGACTGTCTCTGAAGTTATCGTTAAGAGCTAAATATGGCTAAAACTACATTAAAAATGCATGCTCAAGCAATCTTAATACCTCATTAAAAGCTGTTTCAAAAGGGGGGGGGCGATATTCTGCACAACATTATTTGGAGAGACTAATGACTGTAATCCACACATTTTATAAGCTTGTGCGGTGGGCCATTAAGCGCGAAAACAATGGAGAACTCAGCGTGACAGATCACAGATGGATGCGAGACAGTGACAGAGGGTCCGCTCTGCGTAATAACGCCCATGCTGCCAGACTGGATCTGTGACGGGAGCCGGAGAGCCGGCCTGTACGCACATAAACGTCTGGATCTGTGTGGTACACCCGGCTACGGGCCCAATTCAGTCAGTTTTTTTTTGTTGCTATATATCGCACAGTGTAGTTTAAAATGGTGTCGCTCAATGATCTTAGATGTCAGTGAAAGAAGAACTGCCCTGCGCATGAATGCATGAACATGACCAGCCCTTGATATGAACACATGAACCTGACCAGCCCAGGATATCAACACATGAACCTGACCAGCCCAGGATATGAATGCATGAACCTGACCAGCCCAGGATATCAACACATGAACCTGACCAGCCCAGGATATGAACACATGAACCTGACCAGCCCAGGATATGAACACATGAACCTGACCAGCCCAGGATATTAACACATGAACCTGACCAGCCCAGGATATGAATGCATGAACCTGACCAGCCCATGATATTAACACATGAACCTGACCAGCCCAGGATATGAACGCATGAACCTGACCAGTCTTGCGTATGAGCACATGACTCTGACCAGCTGGAAGGCTGTGTTTTGGTTTAAGTCCTCTGACCTTTTATTATTAGACTTAGATTATGGTCATTTAGTTTGCTTATTTTTGTATTACTTAAATGATTATCACATAGTGAGATTACATTTCTTGTGATTCATCACCTGGATTGTTTTAACGTTTGGATCATCAGATTAGTTTAATTTGGACCAGTGATTATTTCCATTCAGATGAATGCAGTTTTAGATTATTATCTCTTAGATTAATATAACTCTAGTTAATTATCGCTTAGATTACTATTGCTTGGGCAATTTATTTTAGTCTTAGTTTATTAACATTTAGATTATTGTGGTCTCAGATTATTATCGCCAACTTTGATTAATTACTTTAATTTTTATCTTTTTTTCCTGTGTTGGTCATAATCATTGGGGAGCTAGCCCTGTTCAGTTCTCTGCACCAGGCCGGCTACCCCACAGGTAGCGGTCAGTTCATGCGTATGGAGTGGGATCAGCAGGCGGCTCTCACCAAATGGACCTCTGTGCCGTCAGCATGTTCTGGGTCGGATCTGCGTTTCTCCATCCCCTCAGTACTGCAGTACTGCAGCATGACGGTAGCTCATGACAAGAACGAAAATGAATGTGTTCAGTCACTCCTCCTGGAGTTTGTTAGCAAGGAGAGACATGATGTGTTTTTGGACGTGGGGGTAGGGCCATGATTACACCTGTCAGCTAATGCAGCCTCCGCTCACCACAGATGGTTCACATTCACTATGGTGAACCATCTCCTTGTGTGTATTTCATAGCAGTGTGGTGTTTTTATTGAGACACAGGAATGTTGATGTTTACTCCTTCTGAGCATTTACAAAGATATTAACATATTATTCTGGTCAGGAAATAGCTTTAGTGGGGACTCCAAGATGTGTCTGATAGGTAACATGACCTATCATCTTTATAAAGCTTTTTTAATATATTCATTAGTACATTAGTTAACATACATTTATAAATGCTTAATTAACCCCATTATTGTAAATCATGTCAGTTACTGTAATAGTTAATGTTATTAACAGCTCATTAATAACAGGAGTTAATACAGTAGTTAACATGGATAAGCAGATAATAAATGCTTAATAAACGCATTCATTAACAGTATGAATGGTGACTAAGATGTGAACAGCTATGGGCATACATACAGTATGTTTGTATTATCATTTATTATGAAGATGGTGGCGATCATGACTGTTTCATGACTGCAGTAACTCATGCTAACCTAATGTTAACAATGGTGTATACTTATGTTAATTCACATTTAATAACATGAGTAAATATAGTTAATTAACAGTTTATTAAGCATTGTTTAAAATTACTGCTGAGCCAAACCTGTTCCAGCTCGGGGGCCCGAGGAGGAAGCATTGGCGGTTGTTTGCCGTCGGTGCCGGTGCAAAGCTGGAGAATCCCCGCGCTGGGCCGCTACAGCAGATGTTACTGCTGATCAAGTGAGCGCGGTGCTGACAGAACGCCCCCAACTGCCATCAAATGACAGAGTGTTTACCATGACAACCTGTCATTCCCCCATCACCACCCCACTCCCCGTCACTCACACACACACACACAAACACACACACACGCACACACACACAAAATCCTCCCACATCTGGAAGCATTGATGGGGGACTACAAATGGACAGTTGCGCTAACATGATTTTGTTTTTTTTCACCATGAATATAAAATATATTGAACTGCAAAGTAAAAAAAACACTGAAATAACACCACGGTCTATTGTATGTATTGATATACAAAACATACTCAACAATACTCAACGATTTCACCTACTTATTTTGCTCTGCTTTGGAGAACGAAACATTTCGATTGGTTCAACCAAATAAATGATTGACAGGTGATTGCTGCTCACTAGTTCTGGGGTTGGCGACTCCTCACTCACCCCATCGATAGTTTCAGGGACCCGGCTGTGTAGTTCTCAGCCAGATGTGTGTGCGGCTCCACCCCCCCCCGGCCACCGAATTAATGGTGGACACCTCATGTGGAAAACGCACGGTCCATTGCCTTTGGTATGAAGCGCTAACCTTTCGGAGTGGTTAATTGACCGCTGGTCCCTGGCTGTCAGGGATAATTAAAAAAACCAGGTTAGCTCGAGCACGGGCCGAAGACACTCATTTACATTTATATGTAGTTCTGCTTGGCTGTGCCCTCCAACACCTTGCGCATTTGAAGGCTTTTGTCAGAGAAGGTGAGTTTGGCCCGTGGTCGGTAAGAAGCAATTAGGCCCAGTCACTCTTTCCTGTCGTGCGGTTTGGCTCTCCCGTGTATTGGCAGCGACGTATCCGTCCACGGTCGTGATTATATTTTTAAAAGCGGTGTTAATGGCATGTCGTCGAGTCACATTTACAGCCAGGTGACTGAAAAACCTGTGGCTGAGCCGTGCCACAGACAAGCGAAATGGGCGGTGGCGACATTGCTGGCTGAGAGGGAAAGTAGGCTCTCAGAGACTGAAGAGCCACAAAGTGGGCTGTCAGCGGATTCACCTCGACCACGGAGCGCAGAAAGTGGAAACTGAAAAGTAAGTTATATCACCACAGATAGAGTCACAAAAAAGTTCACTCGTTACTGTGTTTTCTGTTTATAAGCTGTAGCCAAACAGTTTGAAACAAACAGGTGTCCACTAGCTTTCTATGTTTTATGTGACCTGTATGTAACTAGTAAACTAGAACAGCCCAGATCTACCTAGCCAGCTAAGGTTAGCTATAGGCTCGTCCTTCTAAAGTTTGTTAAAATGCAACCTAATTCATCGCTGCTTCAAAACGAAATACAAACAAAAAAATTCTCACTACAACAGCTTATTGTTCAGCAAGCTAACTATTTTTAAGAATATAATGTCTTTAATCAAAACAGTCACATTGTTTTCACTATTCCTCTGTGTTTTCATGTCTTCCTCAGTCAAGAATGTTCCCATTCTGGGTTCCTATTTGCTGTTACCATGTGATCATAAACATTTGGGGTGAAGTCAGAGCTAACAAAATGAGGGGTTGCACCTGGATGACAGTGACAGAACATAGACCGACCATCTCCACAACAAAACAAAAAAATCTTGTTCTTATTTTGGCTTTATCACTTGGTACAGAGAAACAGAGAAAATGAAAGTCACCCCTGAACAGTTTTTTTCCCCTGTGTCCTCTGACCAATATTTCGACATGATGACATGAGCCGCGTTAGACCCCTCCCCGAGCCAGAAGGTGTGAGTCAGAGCACTTAGCTGCTTGTAGCTGCCAGCTGAAGGGTGCGAAGTTGGGGGGCGGGGGGGGGGATGACACATTTAACCATTATCTCACTGCCTCTTACTTAGTGTCTCCCGGTAACAGCTGGACGAAGAAGCATTAAAATCCATGGCGACAAGTATTCCCCCACCCCCTAAATCAAAGTGCATGCTGGGATATTTCCGGTGACCTGTCTTTCCGGCCACGATGGCTTAAGACTCAAACTGTAACCGTTACAAGCTGCATAGCAAACTTTCTTCCACCACCTTCACCCCACCATCCCCCCCCACAAAACCTGAACTGAACTGCATGCTGGGATATCAAAACTTTCTGGCCGTGATCAGCTGTAAATCAAACTAAAAATACAAACCCCCCCCACCCCACCACCCAACCACCAGCCAAGTCTTGCGTCTTGCTCAGAGGAACAATCTGGAACATGAGAGGGAACATCTAGGTCGAGCAGTGTGGGACGGTCAGTGCTCCTCCGTTGGGGATAAAAACAGGCCGTCTGGGCCTTGTTCCCGGCCTCTCGGACTCCCGTCAGCAAACATTTCAGCCCCATTTCAGCCCCATTCTGTCAGTCTATGTCGCGGCTCGGCGGGTTGGACGTTGGACAAGAGAGGAGGGGAGGCGAGAGGGGACGGGCTGTCGCCCCCGGCGCTGGCTGCTGTGTCTCTGCCGCGGCAGTGTAGCATAGCGGTACTGAAGCTGGCCTTGTAGGGGTTGCGGGTTCAATTCCCAGGTAGGGCAATGTTGTCGTACCGTCGAGCAAGGTTCTTCACCCGACTTTCTTCAGTTAGCATCCATCTGTATAAATGCATAGGGTTGCAACAATCTAAGCTGTGTAAGTATCTCTGCATGGGAGCACGTGTTGAAGGCCTATAATATTATGGGATGCAGGGCGTGAGCTTTGAAAAAGGCTAGAAATGCATTAAGCCGGTGCCAGCACCCTCTGGTGGATCCTGGATGGTTTTTTTGGTTTTGGGGAGGAATGATAAAGTTACATGTGATGGGATTAATGATGGGAAAATCTTATTCATTATGAGCTAAAAGGGAATGCTGCCTTCATCCATCAACAATGTTGGGGTAGGAGCACTGATCTGGGGTCAGCTTTCCTAATGTGCATATCCGAACCCTATCCATTATGAGCCAAAAGGTAAAACTGATACTAGATCAGGGCCTGTATCCATAAATCACGTCAGAGTAAGAGTGCTGATCTTGGATCAGGTTACCCCTGTTCATGTCCTAACCTTATCTCTTACAAGCTAAGAGGCTATACTGATCCCAGATCAGCACTGTTGGTTTGAGATATGGAATATAGGCCCAGGTAGACAGGCTGCATTTAGCAATTGGAAAAGCTGGACAGTAGCCAGCTGTTACCCCGATGAATTACCGTTCAGCACATAATAGATAAGGATATGGACAGGGGAAACTGATCCTGGATCAGTAGTCCTATTCTGAGACGCAAACACTAATTTTAACTGAAATTGAAATGAAAGCAGATTTTGGCCCATACTGCAGATGCAGTTTGATTTATTTATGTCCAGATCTAGGGCAGCCTATCAGGTACTTTGTCATGGCCGGTAGACAGAGAGTTTATTACCCAAATGGAATCCAAGGGACTCATTGTGTACTTTTTTTTATTATAGCCAATTGTTTGATCAGGTAAGGTTGTGGTAAATGTGTGTTGTAACTTCTGCCATGTTGTCTTCCATAGTCTCCGGTGACCTATTTGGAAATATAAAAGCCAAAAAAAATCTCAGTCTGTTGAGCGTTTTTTGTTCCTGTGGTTTCTCATCTCTTCCCCTCAGCTGACTGCCTTTTACATTTACGCTTGCCTATGTTGCCAGGAGAACAGAAGTTGGTAACTTTCCTTTAAAAAACACATCTCAAGTCACAGAGTGCTTCACAGGTAATGACATGCATAAATCATGACAAACTTACAGTTAAAGCGATTACTGACACAACATAGAACAGAACTAAACAAAGGCCAGATGGGGTCCTTAGACACTTCTGAAAGGTGTCAGCAGTGTCCACAAATCGTACGTTTATAAGAAGGTGGTTCCAGAGATTGAGGGCAGGTATTTCAAATGCTCGGTCACCTTTTGTTTTTCGAGTCTAGACAGAGGGACAGCCAACAGCCGTTGGTCAGGAGGCGTAAGAGACGTACTGGTGATGAAAGGATGAAGCAAATCACTCACATAAACTGATATGCGGTTCACAAAAATCCTAAATTCAAGTCCAAATTTGACAGGAAGCCAGTGTAAAAATCTGACCCCCATTGTTGTACCTGGTGAATATATGTTAGGTGCAGGTACCAGACTGGCCAGGAGGGGCCGCTAGAGAGCGATTAGATTGATGACTTCAACTGTCCTAACCCCTTATCTTTCTCTAGCGAGGCCTACCCGATGTCTACCCTGTCTGTGTGGGGCATGGCTCAGGGCTCATGGCTGGGCTGGGTGCTTCTCTAGCCCAGAACCCTCAGTCTGGGACATTCTACCCAGCATTTCCAACAGGTCATGTGACCCAAAGCGGTGAGTCACACTCTGTCAGCTTCTCAACTGTTCATTTTCTGCCTTGATCTCAGGCTGACCCCCCCCCCCCACCCCACACCCCCCAGCCCCCATCCTATTGATTACTCTCCAGTCTAATCAGGTTCCTTGTCAGGTTGTAACAAAGAGGGGAGGTGGGGGGAGGGAGGAGGGGACCCAAAGTAAAAGCAATTTGTCTCAGCGTGGGAGAGGATTGCGAGGCAATGTTTTGTTTGCTGGACAAAAAGCTAGACAGGCTGGTGAGGAAAGATTTTTTTTTCCCCTCAGCCAAAAGCCAAAGTCAAGATTTCATAATGTTTGATCTGGCAACCGTGAGCTTGACTCCCATAATGTATACCAGACAAGACCCATAGCTTTGGAGCTATATTTCCTTTAGTCCAGTGTTCCAGGATTAGAACTCTTCGCCATAAGTATGGTGAAAAGATATCCTTACTTCTGAAATCTCCTTAGGGCCCACCTGGAACAAACCCTCAGTGGCACAAGCAAATTGCCATATGTCACTACGTTGTGCAGCGAGGGGTGACACGTTTAAAATCATGCTCACCTTTGCCCAACTCAGACTGTGGTATCCCTGGACAACCAGTCACTGCTACAACAGGTGTTATTCCCAGGTGGTAAGGCCGACAATTTTCATAAAGTGTCTCAGAATAAGAGAGCTGACCCAGGATCAGTTTGGCCTTCTAAGTCATAATGGATACATTGACAATAGGGCAGTGAAACCTGATCTTAGATCAGCATAGATGCTTTATGAATACACATCCTGATGTAGGATCAGTTCATCATGTTTAATCATAATGGATGAGGTTAGCATGAGGTCAGCGGGAATCCTAATCCTAGATCAACACTCCTACTCTTTTTGAATATAGGCCCTGATCTAGGGTCAGCTTTTCCTTTCAGCTCCTCATGGATAAGATTATGGTATGTACATGTTAGACCAGCACTCCTACGCTGGGGTGTTTTATGAATACAGGCCCAAGTCTTTCAATGTCTGACCGTTTGGGCTCTGAGGCTGTTTTAATGTTAAACACTTAGATTTGCGCTGCTCGACCAAGCGGGCACATGTCACCGCAACTGATGTCATCACTACCAAAGTGCAGACGATGGTGGGACGTTTGGTGACAGCAGCCATTTTAAAGTCAACTGCACCCCAACCACCCGTCAGAATTAGACACGCTCCGTCTGTGCATGCAACCAGTCCGTAACCCGCCATTCTGCGGATCACAGTTATTCAGCGTCCACTACAGCAAGCGGGCACTTCTCAAACACTCATGATGAGGAAACAACAGCCAGCAGAAAACATCATGGCTGAACAGTTACCGTTTTTTTTTGTTAAGCAAACCAATGACTTCCATTTGCTTTTTTTTTTTTTTTTTTTTTAATGGCCCAAGAAAAAAACAAAGATGGAGCAAGGTTTTAAATGTGAGAAAGATGGGGAAAAAAAGAAAAGAAAACGAGAGAAAGAAGATTTAAATTGAGGGTTGTGCTATAGGCATGAGCACAGTTTACAGATTAGAGATGGTCTCTGGCCTTCGATGCAGAACATTCCGCCTTTGTGATGCAACAGGACGGAACACATGACTCTTCTGTTACCCATAATTCCTGTGACAGCAGTCACAGCACCATGAAGACATGAGCTCACAGCACACTGAGGAAGCTCTGTACCAGGACTCCATCATTGTGCCTGCCTGCTCACTTCTGCTTAAATTATGAAGTGTATCTCTGAGAGCCAAGCACCTCCTCATTTTATGAATTACATATTACCTTGGTGGACACATAAAAAAAAATATATTTCAACAGCTTAGCAAACTCAGCCAAACTTTCTTCCTGAGTTTGTTTGAAGAAACACAAAGGAAGCACAGAAAGGTGATGCAATGCAACTAGTTAGAAAAGTCGCACCCC
The DNA here is from genome assembly GCA_022829145.1 of Albula goreensis. NCBI lineage: Eukaryota > Metazoa > Chordata > Actinopteri > Albuliformes > Albulidae > Albula > Albula goreensis. The sequence goes on from CM040750.1 coordinate 35,516,690, forward strand.
TTCATTTATTTAGTAATGTTATAAGCTGGACTGCCAGCATCACATCAGTGAAATATGCAGGAGTGTGCATCGCAGCAAGTGGGAAATAGGTTTGGGGGAAGACAAAAATGTTACTTGATGAAAAAATGACATGTCAGTTATTGTTTGGATTATTGCGCAGCAGCATTTTTTAATAATGGGATGTGATACACGGATGAAGGGCTTCATGATGAGTCTGCTTTGCCTTAAAATCGGCTGTAGCATGATGGTCAGTTTCTGCAGGCATGAGTCCTTGTGCAAAGCATCATGGCCCAAACAGCTGTCCCACCCACTATAAAACATGTAACGATACCTGATCTAAGGTGTACAGGTAACACAGACCAGAGATTTTTTTTCATGGCAGCTTACAAGTGTTTATCTAAACCAAGCCTAACCTCTGCTGTGAACCTGGTGAAAGCAGTGAAGTACTTTTGGGAAGTGCTTTTGGGAAGGGATATTTTCTAAACAATAACATGAACTCAGTGAGGGCGGGGCCTACTGAGAAAGCGACAGTTCAAACCAGAGATTCAGACATAAGCCATTGGGAGAGTGGGTGTCTGTCATACATGTCATGCTCCCAGGACCCGCCCACTGAGAAAACTGACCAATGGCTGAGCCTGCCATGCTGGAACATGCAACTGTAAGCAATGTTCTCAGACGGCTAGATCTTTCTGGATCTGGACGTCTGGCCTCCAGGACTGCTACAAAGCCCTTTCCAAACGAATGGGAAAGACCGAATCATGAGCGTCACAATCATGCGTTTTCCCACAATTCAAACACAAAATTCACACAATTAAGCTACTGGAAATTACAGAGGAAGTGGTGGGAGTGGTTGGCTTTGGGGGTAGCAGGGGGGTGCCCACTGTAAGGGGAGGCATGCTAAACTCCCCTGTAGTTATAACCTGATTTAGAACTCATTATGTCTGCATTGCTTAGCTGATTTTTCTTCCCCCTTCCCCTCTCAGCGCGTCAGGGGTACGGAATTAGCGGCGCATTAAGTCAACAATTCCGCCAGGCGCGGTAATGAAGACGTGGCGGCGAGAGAGAGGCCATCTTGCGTGGTGGGCCGGCCAATCAGACGCCGGGAGCCAGATACACGGCAGAAAAGGCCTTCCATTACCATTTAGATTGTGTGCTCAACCCCCCAGGCGAGATATATGCACAAATAAATAATTGAGTCGCCCCCCTCCACCCCCCGCCCCCTCTTTTCCACCCCTACCCCCACCCCCCAGTCCTTCTCCACCTCCTCTCCCCCTCTCTCTACCCAGAAAGTGAGACCTGTCTGGAGACACGTATTCCTCCTGTTTTCCATTTTCATATTGGCCTGTCATCCTGCCGAGGCCTGTCTGCTTAGCTGCGAAAGGCGGCTTAAATAATAACCAGAGTCAACGGTCGGACTAAAGAGACCCCCTTCACTGGCCTCTCACTGTCTCTCTCTCTCTCTCCGTCTCTCTCTCCATTTTGCATTCAGATGAAGAGAACAGGGAAAAACAGAACCCAAACAGCTCTTACCCCTTGGCTGATAACTGAGGGTCAGCGAGCACAGAATGTGTGTGTGTGTGTGTGTGTGTGTGTGTGGGAGTATTTGTGTGTGTGTGTGTGTGTGAGAGTGTGTGTGCATTTGTGTGTGAGTGTGTGTGTATGTGCGTGTGTGAGTACTTGTGTGTGTGAGAGAGTGTGTGTGTATGTGCGTGTGTGTATAGGTATGTGTGTGTGTGCAGGTGTGTGTGCGTGTGTGTATGCATGTGTATATGTGGCGTGTGCGTATGACAGTGTGTGCATGTGTGCATGCACGTGTGTGTGTATGTGTGTGCATGTTAGTGCATGAGTGTGTGTGTGTGCGTGTGTGTGTGTGTCTTAATTGGCAGCGGTACCAGGTTCTCATACAGCTCTGTGTGCTCTGAGGGGGTGGAGTGGTAGGCTGGTGTCACAGGTCAGTCCATGTATATAGCTCCCAGCCAGGTATGAGAGAACTGGACCCAGGGTTGTCAATAAATCAATAAACAACAATGCGGGGATTAATACTGCATGTTGATTGGCCGCTGCTCTGTGGGTTAATACTGCATGTTGATTGGCTGCTGCTCTGTGGGTTAATACTGCATGTTGATTGGCCGCTGCTCTGTGGGTTAATACTGCATGTTGATTGGCCGCTGCTCTGTGGGTTAATATTGCATGTTGATTGGCCGCTGCTATGTGGGTTAATACTACATGTTGATTGGCTGCTGCACTTTGCTTCTCCTTTGCCTCTGCTATTGTCCATTTAGCCATGTTTATGCCTCTCTAAGTTTTACTCCATTGTATGTTCTGACTGAAAGTCCAACAATTATTCAGTAAAATCTCACAGATACGAACCTCTGAGGTACACACTGATAGCTCATGCAGCTACACCTTATACCTTCCACTGATTAAAAAAAAAACTGAAATCCAGTCAAAAGCAGACACAGAAGCCAGTGTTAGCGCTGGTGATTGCAATCAATAAAGGAGTTAAACCATGAAAACAGTAGTATTATGAAGTTACAATTCCAATACATTCGTATTTTAAGAGGTTCTACAGTACTTCAAAAAATAATATCTAATAAAGCTTGGATTTCAATGACACTCAAGGTCATAGATGGGTACAAAACAGTAACGCGAGTGACACTGAAGAACATCTCTTTCGGGGGAGAATTGTGGCATATCGTGTTTGACCTTTAGGATGATGTTGTAGGTTCTGGTACAGTAAGCAAAAAAAAAAATATAAAAACCCTTACTCTTCAGATAGCTGATGCCGCATCTTTTAAAAAAATAACACACGTACACAGGAGAGAGTCCCCACGGAGAGCTGGCCAAGTGTTTGCCTTGTTGCTTCTCTGGGTCTCTCACCGTCATTAATAATGTCCTGTGTGAAAATGTTCCACACACCCCATTCATCACCTACCCTTCCAATCACATGCACCTTCCTGCATTTCTCTCTCTCTCTCTCTCTCCCACTTTCTCTCTCTCTCTCTCTCTCTCTCGTGGGGTCTGTTTTAGGGCTTAATTTAGCAGGACTCTTCTCTGGCCCTGTCTGCCCCCGTACCCTTTACCGCGCCCCACCCCTGCAGAAAACACCCCCTCCTGGGGTCTGGCCCGCGCGAGCTGACGCAGGCAGTGATGACGATGATGAAGATGATGATGATAGTGATGATGATGAAGCGGAAAGGAAAAACCGCCGGGCAGGGTGAAAAATTTCTGCGGCGCAGAGAATCTGCAGCGGTCCCTGGGTCATGCACACGCTCGCGTGCGTTGCTCTGTGTGATGCGACCTGACAGAGGCAGAGAGAACGAGGTGGGGGGGGGTGCTTTGGGCTGTCTGGAGGACACCGTAGGGCCCCCCCCCACCCCCACCCCTGTATTGAAACATGCCTTGCTTCAATGTCACAAATTCTCCCAGGCAAAAAAAAAAAAGAAAACAAAAACAAATAAATGTAAAAAATAAAAAATTAAAAAAATCATGTCCAAGAGCTTGCGTGCTCACTGCAGAAGCTCGCTACATGATCACTACACACTACACAAGCTTTACACTTGAACACAACACTCTACATGAATACTTAATACTCTTAATACTGTATGTGAGTGGACTACGCATTATAGGAGTGCATTACAAACACAACATAAAAATATGAAGACACCTCATATAGTGCTGTTCATCAACACCCTACACACTACAAGACAGGGGTGGAAAGCTCTGTCTTCAGAGAGTATAAGTGTTAACATGCATTCGGTCTACCAGCACACTTACACAGGTGATTAACTGTAATTAGCGCATCTATCTGGCTGAAGAGTTTTGCTATGGATCAGCTGGTTTAGTGCATCGATAGAGAACATACAGGGCTGTACTTTTACTCTCTGAAGACAGGGATTTCCACCTCTGCTACATGAGTGAACTACAAGCCCGGAGTGCAAGCTGTAAACCACATTAGCACACTGCATGAGCTCGCAAGATTAGTGTTCTACGCAGTACAGAAGTGCACTACACACTACAGGAGTACACTACTCACTACACTACACACTATTTGAGCACACTGCATGAGCTTGCAACATTAGTGTTCTACGCAGTACAGAAGTGCACTTCACACTACAGGAGTACACTACTCCTGTAGACTACACACTATTTGAGCACACTGCATGAGCTTGCAACATTAGTGTTCTACGCAGTACAGAAGTGCACTTCACACTACAGGAGTACACTACTCCTGTAGACTACACACTATTTGAGCACACTGCATGAGCTTGCAACATTAGTGTTCTACGCGGTATGGAAGTGCACTTCACACTACAGGAGTACACTACTCCTGTAGACTACACACTATTTGAGCACACTGCATGAGCTTGCAACATTAGTGATCTACGCAGTACAGAAGTGCACTACACACTACAGGAGTACACTACTCACTACCTTACACACTATTTAAGCACACTGAATGAGCTTGCAACATTAGTGATCTACGCAGTACAGAAGTGCACTTCACGCTACAGGAGTACACTACTCACTACACTACACACTATATGAGCACACTGCATGAGCTTGCTACACAGTTCACTGCACAGTGTGTGAGCATTCTACATACTACACAACTGTACTGCGCACTAAATCAGAAGATTGCAAACCGTAGGAGCACGCGACGTGCAACAGAAGCAAGCTGCACGGCACAGCGCGCGAGCATGGACCCCAAACTCAGCCTCTCCATCTGGCATTCAAGGCGAGCTGTCAGGTCTGCAGGCTGGGCGGGTTTTTGAATTAACCCTCGTAAATACTCTGTGGATTTCAAAAGGGATGTAATCCCACAGACAAAGAAGCTAACAGGTCTGTGGGCTTTTATCTGCCGGCCCCCGCGAATGGGGAAAAACCTCCCGATGCTCCAGATTCGTCGATCGGGGTTATTAAAATCTGCGGTCCGTGCGCTTTAATGGAGAGATGGCAGGGGCCGATAGACACACCGGTTCCGCTCAGCCTGAACGCAGCTGCTTTATTTCCTGAAAGGAGCGCTGAACTCGGCGGAGGCGAATAGATTTCCGCAGAAGAAAAGCCTCACTCGTTCAACCGCCATTTGCTTATCAAGATTGTGTGTCAGCGACGCTTTTAGAAATCATGGTTGGATACCTTCAAGTTCTTTGCAGATTAAGAAAATGATATGCGCAATCAAAACTTTCCCCTCATCACCACATCCCCCACCACCCCCCGACACAACATAACCAAATGAAGTGCCTCCACGCTTCATTTTTATTTATGACTTTTGCTTAACTTGTCTTCCCTAGCCATATAATTTACTGACTGAATACACATAGATCTGCACAGCTCAATATATAATTTGGGCTGTAAACAACATTGTGTTTGACTAGCAGTTATTCACTGTGTGTCCCATACCTCTTACATGCCCAAAGTCCTACAAGAGGAAGCCATCTTCCTGTTCTCCATAATGAATAATTCAACATGACACAGTCACTCTATTGGCAGAAAACAGGAAGGTGATCAACCAATCAATGAGTACATTGGCAACTAGCAATTGAACATCACCAAACGGTGATTGGTGGGTAGTTCCATGCCACATGCCATATGGAAATATCCAGATAGAGCCCGTCAGAATAGCTTGAAATAATCCACCAATCATTGTCAGTATTGTTGCATCGGTCATTACCAACATACTCTGTGATTGGTGGCAGTCCTACCTGTTACCTCCTAACTGGTACTCCTACTACTACCCCTGGTTTCCACGGGAATGGATGTGGGCCCCGGGCACATCCTGCCCTTGAATTGGTTTACGCGCCAGAGTCAATGTCATACGGCAGAGCCGGAGACGGGTCACATGCCAGCACAGGCGAATGGGGCTCGTCGCACTGTCAGGTGGACAGGATTAGCACAGGATGTCATCGCCGGCCCGAGGATTGAGGTCTCCTTCACCACAGGCGAGCTCAGACTTTAAAAAAAGGGCTGATAAAGAGAAGAGAGGGGAGGGGAGGAGAGAGAAAGAGAGAGACAGAGAGAGAGAAGATAAAATCAGTAGGGAGTGTGATGGCAAAGAAAGGGAAAGGGAAAGGGAAAGAGAGAGAGGTGGAGAGAGGGAGGAAGTACATAGGGAAAAGGAAAGTGTAAGGGAGAAAAAGAGAGAAAGATTTAGATTGTACATGCAGTCACCTGATACTGCCCTTCCACGAACTTGCTGTTACAAACAGAAAAACACCGTGTGCCCATACAAAAGGGCACCAGTGTAGGTTAATCTTTAGTTAGCTGGGCTTGTAACCCCAAGGTTGCAGGTTCAACTGCTGGGTAGGGCACTGCTGTAGTACCCTTGAGCAAAGGTACGTCAGTAAATATCCAGATCTATGAAACAGTGTGAAGAAATGCAAAAACTGCGTAAGTGATTCTGGATCAGGAGCGTCAGCTTAATGCCCAGATGTAAACGTAAATTGCAAGGGGCCAGCTGCCACGGCAACATAGATGTTTGTCCCCATTTTTTCTGGGTCTCCAGGAGCTACTCATGCCCCTCCCCGAAGGAGACTGACACATCTGGGGGTGTCCTTATGCTAACCATGAGGCATCGTGGCCTGGGATGGGTCACACGGGGAGACATGGTGAACAGAGCGACTAACTTAACGGCGTTTATGAGATGAACTGCGGTAGAGTCTGCTCTTCGTCTCTCTCTCTCTCTGTCTCTCTCTCTCTCTATTCCCACATCTGTTGTTGTGAGGCTTTGGCAAAGCTTGGGGAAGTTAATGAGCCGGTTGCTAATCTGCCTTTAGGTTGCACTGCGTTGCACTATCAGGACCTCACATTAACGAGGCCCCGTCCCGTCGCTCACATTTCCCCCCTGACAAAACCACACGATTACCCTCTGTGACAGTAACCCTGAGACCCCACACAGAGGTGTATCACAAAAACCCAGGATTCTGTTGTGTTTTTTTGGGTCTCTTTTTTTCTGAGGAGGGTCTGTCGCAGTACGCTCCTTTCCTTTTCGCGTGTGTTAATATGGACCTGCTTGCTCCAAGAACTCTCCGCCTCACTGAATCTTTGATGGGTGTAAAAGATAATCATTCCTTTGGCGTAACCTCTGGAATGATAAATACCTGATTTGAAACAAACCGAGCCCTTCTCTCCGAGCACGGAAAATCCCAGGTGAAATTGCGGGCACTGGAGTGTGAACGATTTTTAAAAAATTGTTTGTAATGGAACGCAGAGCATGGCAGCGGGGGTGGTGGGGAGGAGGTTGGGGGGCAGACTCCAACAGGCTGAAAGATTTGGACAAAATGACAGATTTGAGAGTCGATGTCCCTGACGTTTGGGAGCCGAAGCGAGCCGGAGAATCTCCCGTGATCACGGTAATGTAGTCTGATTACATACAGTGGCTCTGACAACGCAAACATCCTGTTTGTCTGCAATAATTGCATCTTTCAGTATAACGTATTGGCATGGATGGCTGACAGTAAGTCAGCGGAATATTGAGTTATGGAGAGGCCGGTCTGCGGCCAGCTTGACTGCACGTCATGTTTCTTAGCTGATATATCACATCCTGCACTTTGGCAATGGTATTGCTCAACAATCCAAATCCAAAATTGACATTTCTATGAAAGTCTCACGGTTTCGGGAAGCGAATTCTGGTTTCACTTCACCAGAAAAACAATTTTCCACTTGCCGTAACATCTTGTCATTATATATTTTATGGATTACCTGTCCCATGTTTGTAAACTTACACTACCACTAAAGCACTATTGCTATGATAGTCAATACTTACTTGTCTTCTTTTTCCCCCCATACACCCACACACACACACACACACACACACACCCTCTCACATACATATACTGTACATGCACGCACATACGCACACACACACTCATGCACACGCACACACATTCACAACACATTCACACACACATGCACAAACATGTACAGCCTCTTTCTCTCTCACACACACACACACACACACACACGAATGCATACACACACACGTCAAAATTAACCTACATTAACTGCAAGCCAGCCCCCATAATGATATAATAAATAAAGATAAAAGAGGAGGTTTCCGAAGGGAAGAGGAAATGAGCAGGAGGGACCGATTGGCCTTCCTCCGTGATATTAATGAGGAGCCAAGCGCGGTGCGCGGGCCGACCTCTCCCATGGAGGGTCTTTATCTTTATTAAAGACAGTAACGAGCAGGCGAGCCTTATAACATGGCGGGTCAGGAACGGGGAGCTCCTCCGTCTCATTTCGTTTCATTATGGTGCAGTCCTCCGACCCGTGTCAGACGGGCCATCATTATTCGCCATGTGGCACGGAGAATGTTCCGGAGCCCTGTGCTCCACAGGTTAATGTGCGGCCCTTATCGCCGCGTTAAAAAGGCGGGCCAGCGGTCGGGAAGTGGCTTTTTTTTTTAATTTAATGCCGATTTCCATGGGGTCCAGTCTGACTGTGATCAGCAGGAAATGAGGTCGCGATGGAGGAGGTATGCCGCTTACAGTTCTGCCGTGGAGGGGCCTTACAGTAACCGACTGTGTCTCAGAAATGGACAATGGCTGTTTATGCTAATCATAGTTTTACAAAAAGAATTGGGAAAGATCCATGTTTTCAAACACAGTATTGACCACTATCAAGTTAGTGGGGGGGTTGGGGGTCACTGCAGTTCTGAATATTGGGGAAAGTGGGGGTTACCCCCTCATTATTCCCCTCGCAGATTATGTCCCTCATATTTCTCATGGAAAATCTCATCTATTTCTCAGCTGTCACACAGACATCTCATTTTCCCTGCTCAGCTATGACTCATTACTGAGATAACCAGGATGTCCTTCCGAGGAAAAAATAACGTAACACTGAAAGAGTTCAGCCAGGAACAAATCAAACGAATTTAGTCTGTTCAAGAGCATATGCTTTTCTATTTTAGAACGGAAAGAACACTTTTCAAAGGACATGTTTGCTTGTAGAAAATATTCAAAGAAACATGTTGTCAAAATCTGTTTTGAATTGCAGATATCCTTCAAAAGGCTAAGTGTGCTTAACAGGGTCACAGCCAAACCTTCCTATTGGCTGAGACAGCCATATTGACTCCCAATAAAATTTGAACATGCCAGACATTAATTGCTTAGTGAATGTTATCGCGTAGTTACAAATTAATTTAGAATTTTTGACAGACGGCCTAGTGAAAAGGGACATGGAACAGGCCTTTGGGATGGGTGGAGGAGGGGGTATGGATGTTTTTTTGTTTTTTTTTAACCAGCACCCCACCCCCCACCCCAAACACATAAGTGTTCAGCAGGGTGTCGCTTGCGTCTCTCCTGCCAGAAAAGAGCCGGACCTCAGCGATGTAATCAGCACTAGCCCCATAGTTCTCTACCAAGTCTCTTTTTAATGAAAACCCGAACGCGTTTCGGAAGAAAATGCCAAAAGGCCCGAGGCTTAGGAGCTGCTGTTTGCTCTGCACTCTGCAGAAGCAAAAAAAAAAAAAAAAAGTTAATGACGGTATTCATTCCCCCGCCCGCTCCGGCCAAACCTCCGACAGGCTCAGCCATCGGAGGAGGGCGATGCCTTTTCACTCACAAACTATTGTTATTTCTCTGAGCCGAAGCAGAAGCCTGGGCACAGCGGATCCGTTTTGGGCGAAAAGCTGAGAACAATTGCCTTTGCTTTTGTCCTTCCGAGGCTCAGCGAGCAGGTACAGATAATAAGCTCTCGCCCGCTAAACCTCAGCCTGACAGCCAAGATATGCCTGTTTTATTGTCCCGAGATCACATGAATAACCTACACACAGTTCTAATAAACTCATATAATATTCCCACTTTGCACTGATTTCTTTTTAATAAAGGTTAAAGTAAACTGTAGATATAGGTTGAATAGGGAGATGTACTGTTTTTAAAATGTGTGGGTTATTCGCAAAAATAAACAAATTTCTGTTGTCTACTGTAAAGTGATGTTAACTGTATAATACAATGAACACTTTTTCTACACAGCTCGAACAAACATCTACAATAGGTCTGTTCTTTCATTTAATAAAGTCAGATTTTTACGCCATGAAAACAATTGTAGCTATTGGCAAACCATTCATTAAGTTGTTATTAACTTAAGTTCTACTCATATGCATTAAATTATATATCACCTCTCAGGCTGGTAAGCAAAGTGGTTCTACACACAATCAAAGCTGTCTAATCACTTAATTAGCCATTGCCCTCATGTGGTATTGGCTTTAATTTAGCTATAACTTCAAGGCCTCAAAAAAAAAAAAACCTGCTGCACAGGCTGAATGCAAAGAAAACAGGAGTGCAGGCTGGACTGACGACCGTTAATAAAGAGAATACACCAGCCCTGTTTGAAAACCAGAGGAGAAGACAATGCCTTGCAAGAAAAAAGAAAGAGAAATGGAACATTTTTTTCTATAAGCCCGTCGGATGTCTGAAGTCATTTTGGTTTGATAATGGGAGACCTGTGGAATTATTCTCACACAGATATATTTTCCAATTTGACATTCACGGCACTTCTCATTTTACCTTCATTTATACTTGTCACTTCAGTTAAAAAAAAGAAATGTTGGAAATAATTTGAAACCTGCGGTATTATTAAAACATATTCTTAAAAGAAAAAAAGTCTGGAAGGCCCTTCTGCAGGTTTGCCTCATTGTCAACATGGATGAGCACCTCACTTTGTCAATCCATAACCAAATAATTGAACTGTGATGTTGTTGTTGCTATTATCCTGTGGGCCCAGGGGAAACTGTAAAATCTAACATTTCTGAAGAGGAAAAAGTTTGATAATGATATAATTTTAGTTGTTGATTTAAATATTGGCCTAAAAAAAGTCAATAACATGAATTATGTTTATTTAACAGACTTTGTGTTAAACGGTGCCTGAAGCCATCTCTGTGTTTGACCCTGAGGCCAGAGAGTTATGAGAGCTACTCATCAACAACAAGATCTGTGATTGGGTGAAAGGGGGAGCTTGATACCCCAATCAGGTTGTGAGACACAGGCAGGATTACCAGCTGTGGTTTTGGGCAAAGATTGCTATGCAATCCCATTGGCTGGAATGACTCCCAGTCGTGCAATTGGCTGTGGTAACAATTGGCTCTCCACTGAAGTAGTGGGTAAATTGGTTAAACTCACTGGCCTCTCTAGAGCCCTCCCCTGGCTGGTCCAGGTACCTTCAGGTATGAACATATGGTGTACTCTCTGTGCCTGCAACTGCATACGTTGTGTGAGATTGGTGTTACATTTGTGTGTCACATCCCATAGTGAAGGTGTTACCATGGAGGCATTTCCATCTTAGGGAACATGGATGTAGCATTTGGACAGAAAATGAATTGTAGTATAATAAATATAATAAATTAATATATTTACATGCAAAAAATAAAAGCTTTGGTCTAATGAAAACCATTTGTATACTGTGCAGTTGTGTTGGGACTGTCATAGGGCTATAGAGGAAGTATGCTGAAAAACAGCAGGTTGAAGGTTTGAACCCTCAGCAACCCCAGAATGTCCCCAGTCTTACCATAGACAAGGTTTACCATAGACAACTGAGTTACAATGACTGTCTCTGCATGAATTAATAAATCACTCTGTCATTCATTAATTCGTTCAGAATTACTTCATTCATATATGAATGATATTTTCTGATATACAATTAGGTTAATTACAGTAGTTATTCTCTTACTTTATGATCGTGTGTTCTGGCTGTAAATGTATTTGTGTGTGCCAATGAGACTAATAAAGATGTTTAAAGTTGACAGAGAGACAAGATGGAAAGATGTCAGGTAAGAGAGAGAGAGACAAACAAAAAAGAGAGCGAGAATGTGAGATTGGAAGAAAGAGGTGGAGAAAGACAACAACAAGAGAGAGGGAGGAGGAGAGAGAAGGGGGATCCCCACAGGTGATGGGGAATTTTGCAAGGCCATCGTAGAGCGAATGCGCGCGCGCCATCTCCTTCAACGGCGAGAGGCTCTGCTGAATCAGCCAGGGGCGGCACTTTGAAAACGTAGCGCGTGGGGCGCTAAGCCCGCCGCCCCTTAATGAGATTAATGAAAGGGATCACTCAGTCTTTATGGACTTTAACAAGGCTTAAGAATAACGAGCTGGAGATCAGCGCAAACGGTGTTCTGTGCCCCCAAGACAACCGCGTGCGCCGTTTGCATTCCGCATTCCGCGCGCGTCCGCCCCTCAGCTCATAATGTTTATGTAAGCTTCATGGACTGCTGAATATCTAATTAGTGCCTGTCAATTATTTCCCAACGTGCTCGGAATTAAGCAAGCTCAGAGAGAGCATCAATGAGACGGGTGGAATTACATTCAGAGCATGAGCTCTCTGCGCTAGCTGTGGAATGAGAATGTGTGTGCATGTGTGGATGTGTGGATGTGTATTGGCTGCGTGTGGATGTGTGCCTGCATATGAGTGCATGTGTATGTGTGAGTGTGTGTATGACCAATCCGTTCTTCTCCCTGACCCACTCGCCATTTAACGCTCTCTGAAGGCAGCAGATGCATAACAGCACTTGTTGCCCACCTGTAGATTACAGTGTACAGGTATGTGTCGCATAACGTCTGTTTGGGCAATGTCTGACCGTGGTCCCATAAGGTTATAATAGAGTTCAAAATTCTGATCGGAGAATGGGTCATAGCAGATGTAACCTATTTAACCCATATATTACCTTGCCATATACATTAGCTGAAATACAGTACTGTATGTGTACTGGCTATTTAGCCAATACAGGTACACTACAGTATCCCATTAGCTTTGTTAACATTCTCACCAACAAGATAATCCACCAAAATGGCTTCACAGAGCATATCGGGTGTGGACCAGAACCTGTTTACTGGTAAAGAGTAGACAGCTGGACTTCAGAGGTTAATAATTTAATTTGTACCCCAGTAAATGATCATGAAAAATAAGTACTCAAAAAAATGGCATCATTAATTGCAGAGTGATGAGGACTGGGGTCCTGCCCCAGTAGCGCTAAAAGTCTCATGACCCTGGCGTACCTGGCTTCAAGTGAATATTGAGCTGTGTAAAAATGGATACTGGATAACAAAACAAATTAGTCTGTATAAGTTGCTCTGGATAAAGTCTGCTAAATATCTGAGGCGAAATGTAAAAAAATGCTAATGTACATTTGGTAAACATTACATGTGATTTTTTCCTGCTCAGCATCGTGGTTGAAATCCAGATTTTTACTGGTAAAATCTCCTCCATCTGTGCCGGGTTGGAGGTACAGATTGCCCGGCAAAGCTGGGGCTGGTATTTTGCAATAAAAATGGTAATTCTTTCAAGCAGATTTTCTTTTATTTTTTTATTTATTCTTTTTTTTTTCTTGTAGCGTGTTGGAAGTGACAGCAGCCTGATTGGCGGATGTCTAATTTTACACATCAGAAAGACCAGATGCTTTGAGACAGATGCTCATGAGCAAATTAGATATGATTATAAAAAGAGGGAAGGGGAAAGTGCAGCAAGTTTGTTTTTTTCCCAAACACAGACGTTATCTGCGAGGGAGAGCGTAACAACCCCCAGTGAGAGCCCCCCAGTGCTAGCCATGTAAACTTTACTGACTATCGTCATGTTGAGTCGGCCATGTAAACTTTACTGACTATCGTCATGTTGAGTCAGCCATGTAAACTTTACTGACTATCGTCATGTTGAGTCGGCCGTGTAAACTTTACTGACTATCGCCATGTTGAGTCGTGAGTGTAAACTTTACTGACTATCGTCATGTTGAGTCGGCCGTGTAAACTTTACTGACTATCTTCATGTTGAGTCGGCCGTGTAAACTTTACTCACTATCGTCATGTTGAGTTGGCCGTGCATCATGACCCTTCTCATACAGCAGCCTTTCAAAAGCCTCCCTCTACACAGTGGAGCTGTCAAAATGTTGGGTGACCTAAAACAGTCATTCCCCCATCTCACCTGTGGTGCACTGGGGTTGCTGTAGCCGAGCGTTTGGGAGAAAGTCCTGCTTCAAACCAGGGCCGATATTCAACAGAAGGGCCGAACTCAGATCAGTTTTCCCTTTAAGCTCACAATGGATACTGGTTGAATATGGACAGTAGGAAAGCTGATCCTGGATCAGCATTATTAAAATGACCCCAGGTCACTGAGAAGGCGCTGAAACCTCCTGTGGGAAGTACATTAAAAAAGAGCAGGAGTTGCCACAGGCTGAGAACATTAAGCATGAAGAGCTCCGCAAATAACGGTGTTTGACATTTAAAGGTTTTACTGCATTTCATTATAAACCTCTGGACTGGATCTCCCCCAACCAAACTGGTGCTGCCTACGAAACAAGATATGCAAAAAGCAGAACTCCTCAGAGGTTTGGAGAACAGCTCTCAGCCACAAGCGTTTATAAACATTTAACAACTTGAAAGGATTATTAACTAAATTCAATAAAAAGGGAACAATGTGTAGTGAACAAATTATTACAACAGCAAAAATGGGTGGAGATGCAATTGGCTGTGAATCACTGACTTCTACCCACTAATAAATAGATTGTACTCCTCACAGCAAAACACAATAATTGGATCAAAATCAGCGAACTTCCGTATGGTAACTTTATCCATTTTGGGGATTCATGATTCCTTATTTTCCCATGACCTACATAAGCACACCGGGTGACTTTCCTGTTTTGACTCTTGGCTCCATTCTAACAGGGATTCATTACATTTCAATATAAACATCACTATGCAGGGACACACATAAATCTCACTGGCCTCACTGTCTGGACTGTCTGGACTCTGCCACCACGATCCCAGTTTTATCTCTTTTCTCTGGATTTTTTTCCCACATTTATTTGTTTGTTTAAATTTTTGGCATTTTAGCCATTAAACTTCATATCTTCATCATGGCAGAGTCCCACAGATGGCTGCTCTTCCATGAGACAGTCTGCCCTCACTGTGAGTGTGAGGCCTATAATCTTCACTACTCACATCATGGATAAAAAAATGGTATTTTACTCGGCCGAATATCTTTTTATCTGAAACGGAAAATACCACATTTTGGCCTTCAGGAAAAGGCTTTCTTCATTATCTTGGAGGATGTAAAGCACATATTTGTGGAGACTTTTTACCTTCAAAAGAAAGAGAGGGATATGACAGAGCATTTCGTTTCCCTCCTTTCGGCTGGTCAGGGACTTTTTCGGCTCAGCTGAACAAAGGAACGATTAAAAGAAAGAAACCCTCTTCATCCCTGCATCCAGTGGATATTATGTTTCATGCCTGAGAAACGGAAAAACGAGCAGGCCAAACAGACGCTGGTGGATTGGTCCAGATGGACAAGATGTGCTACCTTGCTAATGTGCTAACCATGCAGGTGTGATGTGATGGTGTATGTCACACATGGTTGTTACATGTGTCATGCTAATTAAAATGTAATTAGTTGTAGTTGGAGGTGATTAAAAAGGTGAAAGATTTTTCAAAAATTCAGGGGATGGTCCACACATGTACCTTACTCAAACCCATTCCTGCACACATACACTCTCATATGCTTATATAAACACAAACACACACACGTGCACAAATACACACAACCATACACACACCTCACACAAACTTACATATCTTTGCAAACACACAGATATAAACAAATGCTCATGCACACATGCATGCACACACACAAACATGGATTCTCACATACATACATACAAGCACACATTTGCATACACACACGTATAAACCCACAAATGCATTCACACACAAACATGCAGGTGCGCGCGCGCACGCACACACATACACACACAAACACACACACACACACACACGTTTGGCATTGACTGCCTTTGACCTGACTATAACCCATCCATAAAAACAGAGGGAGTCTCATTTTTAACATGCTGCTCTGGTCACAAGCCTGCTCTCCGTCTGCCTGCCCCAGCCCAGCCCATCCACCTCCCCTCCCCTCCCTCCCCTCCCCTCCCCTCCAGCACCCTCCTCCCATCTCTGGCTGCCTCTCTCTGCATGACGAGCAGCCGTTCTCACCTTGTACCTTTCAGTTTCCCTCCATCTCCACTCCGCAGTCCGTCTGTCTTTAGCTCAGCGTTTTTGTGATTGGAGCATGTGGCCGTTGAGGGCCCCCTGGTTCCCGACCCGAGGCAGGCCTGTCTCTGAAACACAAATACGCTAAATAACACAATCTGCTGTTCTCCTCCTTAAAGCAGAGAATCCAGCAGAGTAATAAACTAAATCTTTGTTTATGGGTTTGTCACATTTTGATTTTTTGACAATGGGCAGTAAATGTTTTTTTTGATGATTAGATTAGTTTAGTTGATTAGTACATTTACGGGAGCATATATAAATAAGCTGCTTGTTGTGTGTGTGTGTGTGTGTGTGTGTGTGTGTGTGTGTGAGTGTGTGTGTGTGTGTGTGTGTGTATGTGTGTGTGTGTATTTGTGTATTTGTCTGTGTGTTTTTTATGTGTGTGTGTGTTGATTACGCATGTGTTTTTGTGGTTTTTGTGTATTTGTCTGTGTGTTTTTTATGTGTGTGTGTGTTGACACTCAAATTTTTATAAAAATTTTTATAAAAATTTTATACTAAATTTTATATCAAAATTATTGAAATGACACTTTTACATGTTAATACACACTGAAACCAAAAGCGAGATTTCCCTGTCAGAAGTGTATTTCATGGTCATTTCGCCCATGTTCTGGCTTGGCAGGAGTCTCTCCTCAAACATACACAGGAGAATTCTCATATTTCACAGCTGGTTTGTGTTCTCATGTTTGCATCCTCATTGGACTCCTCCCATGTGGTGTTTATCTGTTCGTCTGAAAAAGAAAAAGAATTGAAATGTCATCTAGCGCAACACGCTACCATGGTTTTATGTCACTAAGTTCAAATTAAAGTTGACACTTTCAGATTGCTTCGAGTGTGGAACCAGTCACTGACTTTTCTTCCTTTGAAAAGTTTGTCGCGGCGTATGCTTACTGAGCACTTTTATGTGACACTGCTTATGGTACAGGAAGATTGGCAAATGATAAACAGGAAACGACTGGCAGTGCTGATAAAGATTTTGATTAATATATTGCTATTATGAGGAATATCTTCTGCATAGTATAGAGTACAGATAATGGTCAAAACCAGGAAAACCTGGAAGTGGTACAAAATCACAGTCCAAAGTATGAAATAGGAAAAACAGGCAAAAAGTCAAAACTAAGAAGACACAGCAGTCAGATGAAAACACAATCCAAAAATCGGGAAAGTTGTAACAGACTGGTGGACAGGAACATAAAGGCTAACAGGGTAGCAGAAAAACACACAGAATCACAGACTGACATTACTGACATGGGCAGCATATGCAATTCAATAAAAACAGAGTTCACATAACAGCATGTTTTTTGTGCTTTATCTCTTAATGGACACAAGCAAACACGTCATTTGGACATAAACATTTTAACAAAAATTATATATGGTTACATTTCCTAAGATGAACACTAGGAATGTAACATAAAATTCTCCAGTAACACCAATACTTAAACTTATTCGGATTTGCCATCTGCGTGTTTTAACGGGTGGAACTGAGTTTGTGGGTCCTCTATCGACCCTCTGTGTGGGGGTCATGACCTTTCACTGTGGACATCTATGCCAGATCAAGGTCTTATGTGTGCCCAGTCAGGAATCAAATGAGCCTTCTCTAGTTTTATCTAATTAAAAAAAAAAAAGAAAGAAAGCAAGAAAAAAAAACACTTTATCAAGCAACACTTTACTTCAACATCTACTTTCAATTTAATTAGGGGTTTTCTTATCGACGCACGTTTCCATGGCAACGTCACAACAAAGTCGCTCCGCAAAGTTTTCCATCAAATTATGCTTTTAAAACTTTTGTTCATAATGGATAAGTCCTTCTTGCCTCATTAAATTCCTTTAATCACTTATCCCCCTCTCCCATCAGGCATCTGCTCCACTTAAAAGCCAGCTTTACTGTTGTTCGGCGTAGACCAACTGATCGTGCTTCCCAGCAAACATTAGCGTTCTGAGGAAGCTCCAGTCACTCACATGTTTGTTTATCGTCGTCTTTCTGGGCCTTGAAGGAAGTCTCAGATTCTGCTTTGTGGAAAGAAAAAAAAATGTATTAGTATTAATTTCATTGTAACAGATATTATGATGCCGGTTATTTGTAATAGCTGTAGAATGTGGCTGCAGATTGAGCTGCACTTGTGTACAGGAGAGAGGGAATGCCAAAGAGTGTAATGAAGAAGCCACAAACAGAGTGGAGGGAGAGAGAGAGGGATGGAGAGAGAGGAGACAGAGAGAGGGAGAGGGGAGAGAAAGTGAGAGGGATGGAGAGAGAGAGAGAGAGGGATGGAGAGAGGAAAGAGGGAGAGGGGAGAGAAAGTGAGAGAGAGGAGGGAGACGGAGGGAGAAAGAGGAGGGAGAGAGAGGAGAGAGTGGGGGGGGAGAGAACATTGACAAAATGTAAGTCAAAGGGTCTCATTGCTGGAATCGCAGTGATCTAATTTTTAAAATCAATATACATTCCCAAAGCCAACAGCAATTTGTTGCAGGGCCTCTGCTGTAGCAGGCTGGTGGTGTAGTGTAAGGTCTTTGTGCCGAGCAATAATAAACTATATATTTATTGTTTATTTGTTCGTGTAGCCTCTTTCTCCAGGGAGAACAAAAAATGCTTAAATTTAGTTTTACATAATGACCTTGAGCATGTTCCGCTGTGCTCCTCCGGTCAAGGGTTCAGAGCCCCGAGCCGCTGTACTGTACCCCCAGATAATCAGAGCGGTGAAATAAATCCATATTACAGCGCGGGGTGCATTTTCCCATGGCCAAAAGGGGAGGAGAGAAAATATAAAAATGAAAATAAAAGGTCATAAAAAATAACGCGCGATAGGCTAGCCCTCCCGCTGCTCTGCGCTGAGTGGTTTTTTTTTTTGTGGAGGTGGGAAATGTCATCGTTATTCGGCTGATATCAATAACTTCCTCCTTAGGCGCAAACATTTCGTCTTTCACTGGCTGACCTGAAACAAATGCTCATTAAGGGAGCCCTCCAACACCCCTCTCTCTCTCTCTCTCTCTCTCCAGTTACGGCCGAGGCGCTCCAGTAAACTGAAGTGTGGGTTTTTTCTCTTTTCTTTTTTTTTTAAACTAAAGTTATAGTGTGGCACGCAGCCAAAGGAGCTGTGAGTCTCTCCATCTTCCTGGGCAGCGCAAATCATGAGCTCGGCCCCGGAGTCTCTGCTGCCGCTCGAAGGAGCCCAAACAAATAGAACCTGTCAGTCAGGGTGAAACAGCTCAGCTTTTCACATCGCGCTGTATTTCCCTCTTCTCTTTCATTTATACAGGTTAGGGCTGAGATGGAGTGTGTGTGCGTGTGTGTGTGTGTGTGTATGTGTGTGTAAGTGTGTGTGTATGTCTGTGTGTTTTGTGTGTGTGTGCGTGTGTGTGAGAGAGAGTGAGAGCGTGTGTGTGTGTGTATATGCGTGTGTGTGTGTGTGAGAGAGAGAGTGAGAGTGTGTGTGTGTATGTCTGTGTGTGTGTGTGTGCATATGTGTATGTGTGCGTGTGAGAGACAGTGAGAGAGTGTGTGTGTGTGTGTGCGCATTCCCAAATCTGTACATGTATGTGAGCATGCCTATATCTGTGTATTTTAATGATTCCATGTGTATGGATGTGTATCCACATCTCTGTGTTTGTGTGAGCCCCTATCTGTGTATGTGTGTATGTGCCCATGTGTTGTCGTGTGTGTGTGCGCCTCTGTGTGTGGGTGTGTGTGCTATTGTGTTAATATGTATTCCAGACTGTCTGTGCATGCATATGTGTGTCTGCATGTGGATAAACATGCATGTGTATGTGTGCATCTGTGCATATGCACACCTGTGTGTATGGACACACTCAGGAATGTGTGGGTATGTATATGTGTAAAGGCATGTACATGCACGTGTGTGTGTGTGTGTGTGTGTGTGTGTGTGTGTGTGTGTGTAGAATTCTGTATGTATATCTGTGTATCTGCACATGTATGTGTGTTGCGCATACGTGAGCATGTGCGCATTTCTTTTACTCACTCCTGTGCGAGCATGTGTGTGCATGTGTGTTGGAGAAACTATCGTGTCCCATGAGAAGCACGTAGTCAGAAGGCACTTAACCTCAGACATGACGTAAGGGTATCGGATAGGGCGCTGAGGCCTGAGGGGAGCCCCAGAGCCCACAGCACATTCTTCTGCAGATATCTGTACTGATATGGCTGCCCAGCACTGATATGTTGTGGACTTTCTTTCAATTTCCCCTTAGCTGTGCAAAAAAAAAAAAACAAAAAAATGAATAAACATGGGGAACGTGTGGCTCTCCAACTCTAACTTACAGAGATGGAGATAGACAATAGAATCGTATCTTCTGTTTTTGAGCAGCAGGAATAAATTTCATCTTATACCGTGTAACTTAAATCACAGGGATTAATTTATAGGTAGACACTGTGGGGATTGGGTTGAGGGGGGAAGGTGGTGGGGGCAGATGCATCAAAGTGAGCAGTCTTTGGGCTCCATTGCACATGCATGAATAACAGCGTTCGGTGTTGTGTTCTCCGTCAGCTCAAAACGGAAAATTTTGCCTCTGAAACTGATTGTACAAAGCAGATAAAGGGAATACATCATGTGAGGCACTGCCTGTATGAGGAGACCCATTTCCTAACACCCAGGAAAAAAAAAATATACATATAATATTTCAATTTGTTAAAATATTAAGATGAGCTGGGTGTAGCGCGCTGAATTCAGAGCAGTAACGCAGTCCGGGAAAGAATTCTACTTTTAACAAAAAAAAAAAAAAGGGGGGAATATCTCCAGCAAAATGGACCAGCTTGACATTCATAAATGAAAATACATTTTTAATAAAATGATGAATAAGTAACGGTGGGTTTCTGCACAGTTTCCGTGACAACTGGAAATAGCAGGGGAGTTTTTTTTTTTTTGGGGGGCACGGGCAGGGCTGGCGGCTGCGAAGGAGAGAACTCAACTCACCGCCGGGGGCATGAGAAGAACAGGCCGCCTAATCCACTCCTATCTAGTTACCGTGACACCCGCACCCATTAAACAGAATAGATTATTGATTTTGCTCTCCGCGCAAACGGTGAGATTTTCCATCAGGGACTCGAGTGCCAAGCACGGGGGGGGGGGGGGCAGGAGGGGAGAGCTAGTGATTAGGCACGCTACTGTTTAGTGATCGCCGTGTTTCTGCTCTGGGTGTGCGCACCGCGGGGTAAGAAAAGGTCGTACCTGCAGAGATTTCTCTGTATTTCTGTGCAAGGGAATGATTTAGGGAGATCTGGACTGCGTTTGCTTCAAATGCATTTGCCAGTCGATTCATAGATGATGAGGATACGGACATTTTGAAAACATGACAATGCGGAATATTTTGTCGTGTGCTGTGATTCGTAAATGTCCAGGAGACATTGAGACATATGAAATCGCAGTGTATGACAGCCAGCAGACTCTAATGATAACACCTGTCTGAACGATACAACTGCATTTAATATTTATCTGGTTATGGTGCAACAGACGTGCTTCAGATTGTTTTGCATTTTGTTGTACATTAGGTACATGAGACTGAGAAAAAAGGCTGGATATTGAGCACTTTAGTGTTCATCCTGTGTGTGTGTCTGTGTGTGTATGTGAAAGTGTGTGTGAGTGTGTGTGTGTGTGAGAGAGAGTGTGTGTGTGTGTGCATGTGTGCTTGTATGTGCATGTGTGCTTGTGTGTTTGTATTTTAGTGTCTGTGTGTGTGAATGTGTGTTTGTATTTGAGAGTGTGTGTGTGTGTGTGTGTGTGTGTGTGAGTGTGTGTGTGTGTGTGCATGTGTGTTTGTATTTGAGAGAGTGTGTGTGTGTGTGTGTGTGTGTGTGTGTGTGTGTGTTTGTATTTGAGTGTGTGTGTGTGTGTGTGTGTGTATGTGTGCATGTGTGTTTGTATTTGAGAGAGTGTGTGTGAGTGTGTGTGTGTGTGTGTGAGTGTGCATGTGTGTTTGTATTTGTGAGAGTGTGTGTATGTGTGTGTGAGTGTGCATGTGTGTTTGTATTTGAGAGTGTGTGTGTGAGTGTGTGTGTGTGTGCGGGAGTGTGTTTGTATTTGAGTGTGTGTTTGTATTTGAGAGAGCGTGTGCGTGGGGGTGTGTGTGTGTATTTGAGAGAGCGTGTGCGTGGGGGTGTAGGGGGGCAGTGTGTTTGTATTTGAGTGTGTGAGTGTGTGTGTTTGTATTTGAGAGAGTGTGTGCGTGGGGGTGTGCATGTGTGTGTTTGTATTTGAGTGTGTGTGTGTGTGTGTGTGTGTGTGTGTGTGTGTGTGTGTGTGTTTGTATTTGAGTGTGTGTGTGTGTGTGTGTCTGTGTGTGTGTGTGTGTGTGTGTGAGTCTGTGTGTGTGTGTGTGTGTGTGTGTGTTTGAGAGTGTGTGTGTGTGTGAGTCCGTGTGTGTGTGTGTGTGTGTGTGTGTGAGAATG
Source organism: Albula goreensis (assembly GCA_022829145.1). Lineage (NCBI taxonomy): Eukaryota > Metazoa > Chordata > Actinopteri > Albuliformes > Albulidae > Albula > Albula goreensis. The sequence continues at coordinate 35,539,112 of CM040750.1, forward strand.
TTTAGCTTGTCTTGTAACATCATAATTTTCAAATGATGCATCTTTTTTTGATGTATTGAAAGGGTACATATCTGGTTACCATGACACCTGCACCCATGAAACAGAATAGATTATTGATTTTGCTCTCGGTGCAAACGGTGAGATTTTCCATCAGGGATTCGAGTGCCAAGCACGAGGGGGGTGAGGGGTGCGGGGTGGGGGTGGGGGCAGGAGGGGAGAAAAGGTCGTATCTGCAGAGAGATTTCTCTGTATTTCCGGGCAGGGGAATGATCTAGGGAGATATCTGGACTGCGTTTGCTTCAAATGCATTTGCCAGTCGATTCATAGATGATGAGGATACGGACATTTTGAAAACATGACAATGCGGAACATTTTGTCGTGAGCTGTGATCCGTATATGTCCAGGAGACATTGAGACATATGAAATCGCAGTGTATGACAGCCAGCAGACTCTAATGATAATACCTGTCCGATAGACACATCTGCATTTAATAGTAGACTATTACAGACATGATTGCCTCTGGATCAATGTTGTCAGTCCTGGGCCCTGAACATCCACTAACCTGATGGTAATAGCTATGGCCTCCAACTGACAGCTAACTGACAACTGTGGGGCAAAAACAAACAGGTAATATCCAATCAAATGATGCATTCATGTACTATGTGCTTTCAAAGCTGATGGCTTCTACATTTTGTGCATGATGCAGCAATTTGTCTTTTTTTTTGTTTAGTTGCATCTTATGCCCTTAAACATGCAAAATGTGTTTGATTAAATCTCGCCAAATGTCTGTAGTTGACTAAACACTACAGGATACTTTTCAGTTACTCCAGCCCTGCGTACGCCCATGTCTGTTTCGCCAGGCAGAGGGGAGCACGCACATGGGAGACCTACGGGATCAACCGCCTGCGCTGGAGGAGTTCTTCATCATTAGACGACTGCACTGACAGCATCGACATTCCATATTCCCCTCTTCATGAGGGCAATGCCGATACCGCCATGTTTTATTGAGGAACGGACCGGCATCATTCTGATATCATTCTGATCAGGGGAGACCGCCTGCCCCAGCCGAAATTCAGATCAATGGCAGCCCTGATCACACGGCCCTCTGCATATCCGCAGGGCCGCAGCCTCTAATAAGAGCTAAAAAAAAACACGCTGCGCTAAAACAATTCCTACAGCATCGTTGAAGAGCAGGGTTTTGTTTTGAATAAAACATATTTAAAACGCTGGAGGCTGCGTTCAGTTCAAGAAGGGATGGTAATCGCATGAGTGAATGTGAGCAAAAGATTTGTGAGTGGGATGACGAGCACCCCAGAACCGCAAGTATCCCATGAGGCCATGGGGCTGTGGCTTTCAGGAGTTAGCCTTCAGCGGCAGGCCCATCGTGTTGATGCCCACAGAGACTGGGCTTCGGTAACGGAGGAAAGGAATGCAGCAGATTAAGCTCAGTGTGCTCTACGGTGAACCAATCAACATCCATTTGACCATAATCGAGCACTCGATCAAGCCCCATTGAGAATTAATGGAGAGTTATTGAGCAGGTTGTCTGTGGCGTTATGTGTATGAAAGCAGAAACCACCACAGGCTGTGCGGCTTTATTAAATAAATCACAACAGCCTGCTTTGATGTGGACCCAAGGCTAAACAGTAAAAACAGAGCTACCTCAGACAAGAGTATTTTACTGCTGTGGTGTTGTTGTTGTTGCTGTCTTTTTTTTTGCTATTAATTTTCATCTTTAATAAAATATGAAACTTAAAGAGAACTTTGATCTGCTTGTGTGTTTAATTAAGACACTTGATAATACCATTCAGAGGGATTTATTTTGCATATTATTTTTATCAGCCATTTCCTTTTGAAAAACGAGTTTCACGAAGTTCCCCTCTTTATGCAGGTGTAGCATTTGATCAGCTGACCTTGAGTCAGTACACGTTCTCCCTGACTGCACAAATATGAACACAAAGGCAATTGCCAGGACATGGAGGACCCTTCTAACAATTTTTTTGTTCCCAGAAAACTTTCCCAAACATAAACATTCATTAACACTCACAACGTGAAAAACTGCCTCGTTTCCTGGATGAACTGTTACACTGTTTTGCATATGGATTTTCCATTTTGATTTTCATCACAAAATGATGAACACCAGGGAACTTTCATGTGAGTTTGTATGTGATATACCTGGAAAGTTTTTCAGTGACTTTGACAAAACTTTTTTTTAAGAAGGATATATCTTCTCATACTGTCTGGTGAAATTTAATATTATTACAATATTTCACAATCATAGGGGAAATGAATATTCACCACTGTTACATTTTTTTAAAAATGGTTTGTGTAGCTGGGAGGGTGGTAGAAAGTGAGCTATCAATAGCTAATCAAACACATTCATGTTAAAAATTAATGTCAAGAAAATTTTGCAATATTTCCTGAATATGTTACGTGCAAAAAAGTAACACAAGCCATCAGTGCATCAACTTTTAAAGCACCCCTGTTCAGGGAAACAACCTGAAGCACAGCGTGGGGTTCCTCCAAGCTGAAGCCCAAGAATGGAATCACAAAGGCAAAGGATTCTGGGAATTCCCCCCCCCCAACCCCCAAAAAGTGCCTTCTCTTGTAGAGGGTACAAAGTGTTTCTCCCTATCATTTTAACATTTCAAAAGCACATTGTACTATCATATTTTAGACATTGTTTCAGTTCACTTTCAATGCTGTGCTGACCGAACTGTGAGGATTGTGTGAGGCTTGGACTGAAAGTACATGTCTGCTTAGTAAAAGTTGTGATTAAACAGTAGTATGCATCCTTTCCTTATTACATACAATAAATACATTGATAGGGCATTGAGGTATATGCAGAGCACAGTACACACTCATACTTTATACCCTAATACCCATATATACATACAGGGGGTCCTCGACTTACGAACGAGTTCCGTTCCTACGACTTGCCGTAAGCCGATTTCTGATGTAAGTCGGAATTTATACCTAAATTATACCTAAGTTAACACCTTAAGTCACTCACTCTGCACACACAACACATGAAGGGCATATAAAAAAAAAGAGAGAACAATTTCCTTATCTTTATTGCTGTGTTCGTATTTACGAAACAAACCGCGTAGGTCGAATCTAGGCTTTTTAAATAATTTATGAAAGTGTGTTGTAACCACGAAACGTGGTAACTCAATACCGTCGTAACCCGAGGACTCCCTGTGTGTGTGTATATATATATATATATATATATATATATATATATATATATATATATATATATATATAAGACTGGTTGATGCTTTAAACAAGAAGCTTTAAAAAAGTCAGTTGGTGAACCACCATTTTAAGATTAGCCTTGTAGTTTGTAAGGTCAGATCTCGAGCCATCTCCAGACATCAGATACTGTGGCAGAGATTGCCAGGCTGGGATTGTGGCTTACACACTGCTCAGACACTAAGAGGACACCAAGAGGACAGAAGGTTCATGGCTGCCGTGTCTCTCTGTTTATGTTTGAATCGCTGCTCTCAATCAATCTTCCTTCACCGAGTTGATGCTGGTCGGTTAGACGACGTTGATGTAATGTTTCACGTTAAGGTGAACCTATACCTGTGTAATTACACTATAAGTACATTGTTATCAACAGGATATTACAGTATAACTGTAATTTGAGTAGTATTAAACAAGAGAGAAGATGCTAATTACTTAACAAATGCGAAACAAGGCCACCTGTCTTGCATGCATTTTATATAGTTTTAGCTAACATGTAGCAATGCAGGCACACATCACAATTATTAATTAACAATATTTAAGAACAATTAATTGGGAAGGCTACTTGAGGCTAATGTTGAATATCTGGAGCAGTGACTCATCACTGAGGATCTTTGGCATGTGAGATTACCATAAGGCTAATGGTGAATATCTGGAGAGGAACTCAGCTCTGGCATGTGAGGTTACTGTAAGGCTAATGGTGAATATCTGGAGAGGAACTCAGCTCTGGCATGTGAGGTTACTGTAAGGCTAATGCTGAATATCTGGAGAGGAACTCAGCTCTGGCATGTGAGGTTACTGTAAGGCTAATGCTGAATATCTGGAGAGGAACTCAGCTCTGGCATGTGAGGTTACTGTAAGGCCAATGCTGAATATCTGGAGAGGAACTCAGCTCTGGCACGTGAGGTTACTGTAAGGCTCATGTTGAATATCTGGACCAGTGACTCATCACTGAGGATCTTTGGCATGATTCAGGGCTGCTAATTTGGGTCAGGCTTCATTCAGAGCTCACATCCGTAAGGCCGTGCTGAGAAACATTTAATGCCTTCATCGGCAAAGCATGAACGCATGAATGAAATGTGAACATATTTGTAGGTGCTGCGGTCCGGGGGGGCCGACCTTACGTCAGGTGACATCACGCGTTGTCCATGTCACAGCTGAGAAATGCATTTTACAGAGTGCCTGTGGTGCCTGTGGTGCCTGGCTAACTGCTAACGGGTGCGTTCCAAAACAATTCAAATATCTCATCTTTACAATATCACACAAACCTTCACTGTTATCTGTGGGCTGCCTTTTAAACAATGATTCATTTAGTTTCAGAAATTATGAATATGTGCTCGGCCTTCAGGTTGCTCACAGACCGGAGGCACCTGTTCTTGGTGCAGCTGTGAGTCCTGTGACTGGGTGTTTGATTCACAGGTGTGAGTCCTGTGACTGGGTGTTTGAATCTTGTGACTGGGTGTTTGAATCTCAGCTGTGAGTCCCGTGATTGGGTGTTTGAGTCATAGGTGTGAGTCCTGTAACTGGGTGTTTGAGTCACAGGTGTGAGTCTGGTGACTGGGTGTTTGAATCTCACCTGTGAGTCCTGTAACTGGGTTTTTTGAGTCCCAGCTGTGAGTCCTATGACTGGGTGTTTGAGTCCCAGCTGTGAGTCCTATGACTGGGTGTTTGAGTCCCAGCTGTGAGTCCTATGACTGGGTGTTTGAATCCCAGCTGTGAGTCCTATGACTGGGTGTTTGAGTCCCAGCTGTGAGTCCTATGACTAGGTTTTTTGAGTCCCAGCTGTGCCATTTCTGAAAATTTTCCACATTGGATTGGCAACAGTTGGTTCAGATTCAACAAGGAAGGACAGGGGTTACGCTGGACAGAAATGCCATTGCCATTGCTCTCTCCTGGTCACTCCTGAACTCATCACATGTACCTGAGCCTCACATATGTTCATTCTGTGATCCTCCAATGGCCTGGGCAGTATGTAATAGGTGACATATCAACAGTGCAAAAAGTAATAAAAGTACTCACACTTGAATTGGAGGAAATCGTGAGGCCGGTCTCTACTTCTTGAGTCTGTGGAAGAAGGTCAGTGTGGTGATTGAGCTAGAGCTGATAACTTTGGTTCCGGTGGGAAGAAAAAAAGAGGAAATATTAGGAGGAAAGAGGGAAATTAAGGGGAAATATAAATAAATAAATACATAAATATATGCTAAGACAGTTTTCCTGACATTTGGTCCTGCAAAAGGTTGATGCAAGAGAAAAATCCTCAGACTGTGTGCAGGTTCATTAGAGGACCGTGTTAATCTCTGCACACAAAGGCACAGCTGAAACAAACACACCAAAAGCAGAGGATACACGAGCGGCAGCAGGCGAGCTGGCACGGCCTCTACGCCAGCCATACAACGCCGCGCCACGGAGATGATCGCCAGTAATTAACACATACAATCCAGAATGGGCTCCCCGCTGAATCGGCATGAATGGTGCCTACCCAAAACCGGAGAGCGGATGTAGAGGATATTAACCACAGAGATAATGGAGGGAGCCCTCCCAAACCAGGGCGGATGTAACAGATATTACCCACAGAGATAATGGAAGTCCGGGTGGCGAGCCACTCGATAAGGAAAGTCCCTGACAATATGGGCCTCTTCTGCTCCAGCATTGTCTCCAAAATGCTGGCACAATTTCGTGTTGACATGCCAAACAAAGTGAAATAAGGACAGCATATACACAGCACATACATATGTTATATATAATTCTGTGTTTGTGTATAACATATCTGTTATGTAAATTTTATTAATTCTATTTTGTATGTAAAATATGCATTTTATATGTTTATACACACATATTTGTATATATATATATATATGTATATATGTGTATTAAGTGGTATATCAAAAATAGTAATAACAATAGTTACACCTTATTACAGCAACAGTTGTCATACTGAAGACTGTTCTCATTTTATTATTTTTCTAATGAGGAAGTCATACAGCTAGGTGTGCATACCTAGCAGGTCTCCAGAAGCACAGGTAAAGCACAGGTAAGCAAAGGGAAAGCTGGGCTCAGAGGGATCAGGCCGGCCACTGTCTCCGATGAGGCCAGCCTGTCAATGAGCAGGCTGGCGGACTGAATTGAATTGTGAAACGAGGCATGAATCCTGACCAGGTCCAAGTCCATTCTCCCGGCCCTGTTTTGTAGTTCAGGGAAGGATCATGAGCAGCCAGTTTCAGAGATGAGCCAGGCTGGCCTCTCGCTCCCAGGTGCTTTCACCTGTCCCGGGCAAGAGCCGATAATGACAAACCAACCAGCAGTCCCTTACTATCTGCGACCATCCCTACCTGTGCCCATCGCCACCTATGACCATCCCTACCTGTGACCATGACTACCTGCGACCATCGCTACCTGTGACCATGACTACCTGTGACCATCGCTACCTGCGACCAACCCTACCTGCGACCATCGCTACCTGTGACCATCGCTACCTGTGACCATCCCTACCTGTGACCATGACTACCTGTGACCATCCCTACCTGTGACTATGACTACCTGTGACCATCCCTACCTGTGACCATGACTACCTGTGACCATCCCTACCTGTGACCATGACTACCTGCGAACATCGCTACCTGCAACCATCCCTACCTGTGACCATAACTACCTGTGACCATCGCTACCTGTGACCATGACTACCTGTGACCATCCCTACCTGCGACCATCGCTACCTGCGACCATCGCTACCTGCAACCATCCCTACCTGCGATTCCCATTTCCATCTAGAGACTAACTCATTTCTTTCTCTGTCTGCCTAACTTTTGGGGATATTCATTGATAAAAAAAAAAACCCTTTATACTTTTTATATAAAAATAGTTTATACTTCTGACAAATCACAGTTCTTTTGGATTGGCATGTGTGACATGACGAACTGGTCCAACCAACCAAATTCATGCTCAGAATTCTATTCAGAATGCACCAATCAGGTTGCAGCTATCCAAGGTCAGAAAAGTTAATGAAGCTGGTATGCAGCTGCTGAATAAAAGACGGCCGCATCTGGAGTCGAGGTGAGTTACCCCGCCGTATTGGCCACGCGATCCAAAGCATCAAAAATCACACACTTATCATTCTCATGATGCCAAATAAGGAAAGGGCGGGTCACACACAATGGCCAAGCAGGAGAAAGTTTTCCACGTTTCAGTGATATTGTTCAAGTAAAGAAAGCCTGTGAACTCAGGAGTACATGTACACACACAGACACATATCCAGGGGCGTAGCTAGAAATTCTGGGCCCTGTACACAGGCAGGCCTGAGGGCCCCTCCGCTCTTTATAAAAAAAAAAATTCCCAGATTTTCATGGGCCCCTTCAAACCCTTGGGCCTTGTATACTTAGTACCCTTAAACCCCCTGGTGCTATGCCCCTGCGCACACACACACACACACACACACACACACACACGCCCTCTCTCCCTCTCCTCTCTCTGTGTTAGATGGCCTCTGTGTTTCCCTCGGAATCCTGCTCATTAACTTTCATTCTCTGTCTGCAGAGAGTCAGGCTGCAGAATCTTCTCCCTCCACTGGCTTGTCTGATAGGATTTCGCTCTCTCCTGCCTGATGCAATCTCGGCAACTCAACAGCTGTGATCCGGACTCGTCCCCCAGTGAACCCCCACCCCTCCCCACTCTTGCCACTCCCCCATAAGCATTCAGCTGGTAGCACATGCACTTTCATTAAAACTAGATTAAATATTAAATCTACACCAGGCCTGCCACATGTACAAAAGGCTGAAAAATGCGGGCAAAAACAAACACATGATGTGCGAAGTGACAAAATAAAAATGGTGCTGTACCACAGCCCTGTGTGACGAATTGTAGTTTTGGGGAGCAAACCACAAATCACAATGGAGTGTACCTGAGCATGTGTGTGTGTGAGTGTGTGTGTGTGTGTATCATATGTGTGCATTTGCATGCACAGGTGGACAATGTGCAAGTGTGCAAATATACATAAGTGTGATTGTGTGTTTTTGCACATGTGTGTGCTTGTATTTTTGTGTGTGTAGATGAGGGTATACACGTGTGAGCATTTGTGTGTGTTTGCACGTGTGAACATGCTTGTTGTTCTCTTGTGCCCATATATATTTGTGTGTAGAAATTTGTGTGTGTATTTTGTACATGCGTGTATGCATGCATGTGTGTATTTGTATGTTAATGTTTTAGGTCACAGACGTGCTTGAACCACTTCCAATTCATTATGTTGTTCTTTCCAATTATGTTAGAAAACCGATTCTTTGTGTGTATGTATATAAATATATATTTATATTGCATGCAAATACTTATATATATGTGCTTCTATTTACCCATTATATGGGGAAAATGGAATGTTTTTATAACGCAGTCAGTTTCAGTGCTGTGACTCTAATCCAATCCAAGGTACCTCTGATTACATGTCACAGCAATAACACATTCATATTATGTTTATTCAAAAAGAAAAATAAAAAAATGGAGAGCAACTCTGGATTCTGTTCAGCGGTAGTAATCTAGCGTATTAGCGGCGGTACGCATTCAGCACAAACCAATTAGAATTCAGGCTACGACGCGCCTGCTGCACCACAGACATACAGAGCCATTTCTGAGCTGAAGAATCATTGATTTACCTTTAAATAGGAATCCTGATTAGATTTTATTTCACTTCTTATCTTTGTCAATTTTGGACCCTTGGGAAACCATCCCTCTGTCCTCCATGAGAGCTCGTTCATAACGCGGTGTATGTTTGCAGGAAAGCTGCCATGCTGATTATGAAACAGCGAACAGAGGAAATATCGGAGATAGATCTGCAGTAGCTTAAACTAGCCCATATGCAGACCTAATGTTTATTCACTACAAACAATTGGGAGCAAAATAAGGAACAGGCAGTATTTCAAATACATTTTGAAATACGATTTAAATGTGTATTCTTTATTTTCATACATATGAGCTGTGCACCAATGGAAAAAACACCCTCCACATGATATTTTTGGTTGTAGTGTAGATGCTTTTATTTCAGAGATAAACTATTTTACACTGTTCTAACAAGATACATTTCAGTTCATTTTTACCATCTTCAAAGTGAAAACAGAGAAGGAGTAAGTTGCTTTACAAATGGAACAGAGATGTAAACCACATCAAAAACAGATGGGCAACTCATATTGCATATAAAATATACACAGGCAAATTAATATTTCAAATACGTGTACAGTATTTGAAATACATAGCCACTCTTGTGCACAAATGTGTGTGATCCCTTGACTGTTTAGATTACAGACTTGGATCACGGCCATTTTAGATCTGTTCTTTAGTTTGCCATGGCCCTCAATGTATGAGGTCCTTTCTGTTTTAATTAGGACATCACATGGTAAAGAAACGAGCGAAAGGGCCAGATTGGATGAGAGGTGCGTACACTCCCACAGGGAGGCCAAAGTGTTTGAACCTGGAGCCAACGACGGGCTGTAATTAGTGATTGATGAGATCGTCTGCGTTTTCTGAAAAGCGGCTCCAGCCGTCTCCGACGCCGGGCTCGGAAAACGGCGGCGGCGGAGAGGCGGCAGGCTTGGGACACCACTCCCGACGGCGCTGTCCGTCCATGGAGCGCCACGTCAATCCACATTAGGGTGACAATTTATTCAATGTGCAGAATCAGACAGGCATAATTCCCATGAGCCTGTTCTTCAGCTGCCACTGCTGCGCGGAGAACCACTCAGCTAAGCTGCCGTCGTGTTCCCTTCTCTGGGAGCAAACATTTTTTAATGTACCCCTCCCCTGTTTACCTGTTTCCTTTTGCCTTGACACTGCCCCCTCCTTCCAAGCCCCAACCCCACCCCCCAACCCCTCCCTCCCTCCCTGCTATGATGGGAAGTGGGGACAGGAAGAAGCGAAAGTGTATTTTACTGGCACGTAAACACATGGGAGAAAGTTTACTGGGGGCGACGGCCGTCTCCAGGGTTACGGATGTCAGAGCGGCTTTATGGAATGGGATATGCCACTCTGATGGCAATCACACCCCCCACCACCGCACCCTGCCGGGACGTTTTATAACATCATCCGACGCGCGGCGCACGCTCGACAGAGCGTCCAAAGTAATTTCGGGCCGATGTGTCACTGTCACCGGTGTTTGCTGCAGGTGTCTGTCGCTTGCCAAGCCACGTCTCCGTGACGATGCCACGGGATGGCCCCGCTTGTCTTTTGGGCCGAGCCGATGCCAATCACAATAGAGGACAGAGCTACATGTGGATAATGAATATGAATATGTATATTTCGGCAGGTTTTGTGACACTCACATCATGTACATTTTTCATTGAGGATACAGTCTCAATGCAAACAGGTTATCTGTAAGAAGTATATGGAGGGGACCTATCTAAACTTCTGGGTTTGGGCATTATACCCAGCTATCAGCCCTACATATTCTATAACCACCTCATCAGACAGTATGCTCACCTTTCAGTCTTACTACCAATAATAAAATTTGACACTTTGGAGTTACAGTATGCCCACCTCCTCAGACAGTATACCCACCTATTAGCCTTATTACCATTAATACATATGGGCTTTGGGGTTACAGTATGTCCACCTCCTCAGACAGTATACCCACCTATTAGCCTTATTACCATTAATACATATGGGCTTTGGAGTTGCAGTATGCCCACCTCCTCAGACAGTATACTCACCTATTAGCCTTATTACCATTAATACATATGGGCTTTGGTGTTACAGTATGCCCACCTCCTCAGACAGTATACTCACCTATTAGCCTTATTACCATTAATACATATGGGCTTTGGTGTTACAGTATGCCCACCTCCTCAGACAGTATACACACCTATTAGCCTTATTACCATTAATACATATGGGCTTTGGGGTTACAGTATGCCCACCTCCTCAGACAGTATACACACCTATTAGCCTTATTACCATTAATGCATATGGGCTTTGGGGTTACAGTATGCCCACCTCCTCAGACAGTATACACACCTATTAGCCTTATTACCATTAATACATATGGGCTTTGGGGTTACAGTATGCCCACCTCCTCAGACAGTATACTCACCTATTAGCCTTATTACCATTAATACATATGGGCTTTGGAATTACAGTATGCCCACCTCCTCAGACAGTATACCCACCTATTAGCCTTATTACCATTAATACATATGGGCTTTGAAGTTACAGTATGCCCACCTCTTCAGACAGTATACCCACCTATTAGCCTTACTACCATGAATACATATGGGCTTTGAAGTTACAGTATGCCCACCTCCTCAGACAGTATACTCACCTATTAGCCTTATTACCATTAATACATATGGGCTTTGGTATTACAGTTACAGTATACTCACCTATTAGCCTTATTACCATTAATACATATGGGCTTTGTAGTTACAGTATGCCCACCTCCTCAGACAGTATACTCACCTATTAGCCTTATTACCATTAATACATATGGGCTTTGGGGTTACAGTATGCCCACCTCCTCAGACAGTATACTCACCTATTAGCCTTATTACCATTAATACATATGGGCTTTGGAGTTACAGTATGCCCACCTCCTCAGACAGTATACTCACCTATTAGCCTTATTACCATTAATACATATGGGCTTTGGAGTTACAGTATGCCCACCTCCTCAGACAGTATACCCACCTATTAGCCTTATTACCATTAATATATATGGGCTTTGGAGTTACAGTATGCCCACCTCCTCAGACAGTATACCCACCTATTAGCCTTATTACCATTAATACATATGGGCTTTGGAGTTACAGTATGCCCACCTCCTCAGACATTATACTCACCTATTAGCCTTATTACCATTAATACATATGGGCTTTGGGGTTACAGTATGCCCACCTCCTCAGACAGTATACTCACCTATTAGCCTTATTACCATTAATACATATGGGCTTTGGAGTTACAGTATGCCCACTTCCTCAGACAGTATACCCACCTATTAGCCTTATTACCATTAATACATATGGGCTTTGGAGTTACAGTATGCCCACCTCCTCAGACAGTATACTCACCTATTAGCCTTATTACCATTAATACATATGGGCTTTGGAGTTACAGTATGCCCACCTCCTCAGACAGTATACCCACCTATTAGCCTTATTACCATTAATACATATGGGCTTTGGGGTTACAGCATGCCCACCTCCTCAGACAGTATACCCACCTACTAGCCTTATTACCATTTATACATATGGGCTTTGGAGTTACAGTGTGCCCACTTCCTCAGACAGTATACCCACCTCCTCAGTTAACAGTACACCCCTGAAGAAAGCTAAAAGCATTCTTCATTTATTTCACTAATTATGCCAACCAAAATGAGTCCAGAAATATACACTGAATAACTGAAATAAAAACATTAAAAAAACAAAATTATAGAAAAAGTAGACTCTCAACAGTGGTTTTGATCAAAATGATATGGTTCATCTTAAAAGGAACATGTTTTTCCTTGATAGTCCCATGAATACGTTAATCAGCTAAAGACTTTCTTTTGACTTTCCTGCCCGGCAACATGGCTGGAATTTCTAATTGGATGCAGTTCTAAACCATCACTGTCAATCAAGTTCTTTTTGTCTCCCCCGCCCAGCGGTTCCTTTGATGTGCCACCTCAAAGAACCCTGAATGTCCTATGCATGTCTTTGAGAGAGGGGTTTTGCCCAATGCAGAGTTCACAGAAAAACAACGCCAACAACGTTTGGTAGAAAATATTTCTGATTTTTCAAACATGTTTTTTAATTGATTTAAAGGGGTATTCTGGCATTTTGGCAGTTGAGTGCTCAGTCTACTTAACTAGAGAGCAACCCACCAGTATCATTTCCATTTCTGCGTGCGCAGTATGGAGCCATCCAGTCGTTTCTAACATAATGACTGAAAGTCCAGAGGATTGTATGAAGGTACAGAGCGTAGCTCCTCTCAAAAGCGAGGACGTGCACCCTCTAGCAACTCCAAGCCTGGGTAAGCACACGAAAAGGGCGTAATTGCCAAATGGTTGGAGTATCCCTTCAAAGATTTGACATAATAATGGAATTCTAAAATGACTCATAGCTGCAATAAATCTGATGCTTGCCAGCTGTGTTCTGAACCCTGTAGAGTTCCTTGGTTGAATGAAAAGTTCACTTCGAGGGGCCTCCTGGTTCACGTATGCAGCAAAATGCAGCAGTGGTCTGTTCCACTCCTAGAGGGCCAGTAATTTATGTAGGTCCACTTTACATCAACCTCACCTGGTTGGCTAATTACCTGTATACACTGGCATCTTTTCACTAATTGAATGTGGCGGAGTCAAAGGTTATAATAAGGTTGATATAGTGTTAGGGTGACTGGTCAGTCAGCACCTGTGGATTGCATTTTTGGGGCTCAGGTCTACCTGTAACTGCTCCACAGACCCTACCAGTAGTGACTGCAATACAGTACTGTGTACAGACTCTCTCAGGGGAAAAGGGCAAAAAGAATACACACCCAAAAGGAACCCCCCCCCAAAAAATGTCACATTTCTGACTGAGGTTCACTTGCATGCTCAGAACAGAAAGGTCAGGAGTGGTTGCAGATGGGGGGGATACGTCCCCTCCAGTTTCATAGGGACCCCAATCCTTCCCCCCACTTTTGAGAAAAACAAATATTGTATAAGCTTAAAAGTTGTGACCTTTTGCTCACAATTTGGTCCTCCCAACTTCAAAAATCTCTGGGTGGATGCCTCCTTTGCCGCCCAACCCCCCCCGCACTAACGACTCATTACCAACACAGATAAGGATATGTATTTTATGCTGAAAATCGGAATTATACAGGAAAATTTTATCATTTTACTCTGATACTGATGGCCTAATAAAAAAGGTAAGCATGTACTAATTTGTTTTCCTTTGCTCAAAAACGTGTGAAAATTATTGACTTCCCTGTTTTTAGTTGCTGGTGCAACCGCAACTGGTAAAACACAACCTCACTGAACCCTCTCCCGCGAGGGCTAAAAAAACTGAAGAACACTCAGCACCTGTGCGTTTTCATCCAACCTTTTTCCCCGTCTCCATCGAGACCATTTTATATGAAATATACATGCATACACATACATATACCATCACCACGTACAGTATGCAGAGTATAGTACATGCATGTATTTGCTAAACTGAGAACAGCGCATCAGGATATGAGAGTAAATGACATGATGGATACTCCCAGGTGCGAGTCTTGTTTTCTGTATTCTAAATGCAGAGCAGAGCCCCCAAGAACTCATTGATTTCAGTTCAACTGTCTCTTCTCCCCTCTCCAAACATTTGTAAAAAGCTTCGGCGGAGCTTGGTGTGGTCTGACAGGTTGATGAATCATTGGAAACATGTAAATTTAATAAAGTTTTGCTGTATCTAATTATTGTTAAGCATCGGGGATGGTGGGGCTTACACAGTGGGGGTGGGGGCAGGGGGGATGGGGGGATTGGGGGGGTGTGTCAGCCTAGCGGTGTCGACAGGCCTCATAACTCAGATTGTGAGTTTGCATTAAAAAACAGAGAGAAACAAATTAATCTGTGCACATTTAAATATTGATAGTTATTACAATACATCTGGCCCCCGGCTTAAGATGTGTTCTATAAAATTACCCTCCGAATAAATGCATATTAATATACAACCTCCACCTAGAGAGTGTTATGGTGATGCCGAACCTGCTGCGCAAACTCAGTTTGATGGTTCAAAATAGGCGCTATCTCGTTCCATATCAGCTGTTTTAAGGTGCTTGTTGCTAGTTAGACTGCAGTGAATATAACAATTGAATGATAACCGAAGAAAGTTATAGAAAGTGACTCTTGTCTTTTGACAAGCAGGAAAGGGAGATGTGTTGTTTTTTTTTTGTGTCTCGTTGTAAGAAATTTCCAGAAGGCTTTTCGGATTTCGCTCTTTTACTTTGTCAAACGATCATTCCGTTCTCCACACCCCCTCTGTCTCTTCCCACCCACACGTCTCTGTGCCCTGTTTCTCACGGCGTTTTTAAGCACATTTTATTCTGCTCCATTAGTCAAATGTTGAAATATATATAAATATTATTTAAAAAAAATATATTCCAACAGTCTTTTGACCTGAAGGAAAGAGCTCCTGGGAAGTTTGGAGCAGTGCGGTAATAGAGGAATAGGGCAGATCAGTTAGCACTGATGAATGACCCGACTCAGGGGGCCAGTCAGTCTGACTGCCGGGGTGCTCTGCCCTTAAATCTGAGCAATGAATTTAAATTACCATTTAAATTTTAACAAAAAAAAAACTTACACACCATTTGTATATATTTTAAAATAATAATAATATTCTTTCTTCAGTGTGACCGGCTCCTGCTATGGCCTCTTCTGTCATTGTCTTCTTAATTGTCTTCCACAGTCTTCAGAACTTGATAGATAAGAACAGTGTTGGCTTTTTTTTTTTTTTTTAACTAACTTTAACCCTTCATACTCCACACACACTGTAACATCTCCTGGTCTGCAGCTCTTATTTGCTATCCATATGGTAATTCACTCGTAACACAACATAATAGCTTTCCACTGTGGCCAACCTCCTGGAGGAAGTGGCTGTGATCATGTGACTCCTCTGAGTCATGTGACGATGAGCCCTTGCGCTTTGCTTCCTTCCCACCCCGCAGATGCACCACCAATCACATGCTGTCCATTTCATCAGAGGAATACGAGGCCCAGCGTATTTGTTTTCACATGGCGAGTTTGTGCATCTACAGGCACCTCACCTGACCGAGTGTGGCCGCAAAAGAGAGACCGAGGGAACCATCCAGCTTAGGCGCTGCTATTCCCTGGTGCGGCTGAGCCAATTTCTGCCTTGGCAATGCAGACCTCAGGCTATGGCTGGCTATTGATGGTGCGACCTCAACTTAAATTGCAGGGCTCATACTTTGCTTTCCAAATAAGTATCTTTACCAGAAGACCCCATTTGTACTTTTTAAATCAAATTTCTTGTTAACAACCACTCTGCGATGTTCTGAATCAAATGCAGTGCACGGCCTCTCTCTCTCTTTCCTTCCTCTCACCCTCAGTTTCAGAAGCACAGCTGCTCAGAGAAAGAAAATTCTCTCATTTTTTTTGAAAAAAAAAAAAACAGCAAAAATTTTAATTGCGTTGGATTATGCCCAGTTTTGTGTTTCTCAAAGATGAATCCAGCTGCTTCACAGGAAGGAAAGAAAGGATGCGAAAGGTTGTGAAGTTGTGAGGAATCAGCGGAGAGTGCAAGCCTGACTAAACACAGTGAACGATCTGCAGCGCGGGACTTGGGTTCGAGCAGCTAAACACCTTCGCTCCATGAATATTTTTTTTGTTTTCACGGACTGTTCTCAAAGACTAATTGAAAACCGCAAAGCACTCATACACATCTGTTATTGTTTATTTCTTCCAGGGACAAAAAAAAAAAAAAATCCAATTTAAATTGCACAGCCAAATTGATATCAAAGGTCAATAAAAAAAAAATAACACAAATGAATTCATAAAAATGTCCAGCAAATGAGGGGAGGGAAGAATTGCTGCTTTGCTGTTGTATTAGCGAGAGCAGCAGCATGTAAATGCATGTCATAAGTTATCGCTTTCTCGCAAAATGAAACGAGGAGGTAAAAATTACTCCTATTACCTATATAACTGGGCATAATTGCCAGGAGGTAAATCATGTCAGTCCTGCGTCGGCTTTGTCTGGCTGAAAGGAAGCGGAGAAGTGACACGTTTCCCTGGATCCGCCGGAGCTCGATTACCAGCCATGTGTCCCATTATGGACGGCGATAAGCGCTTCATGAGGAATGCATTTTAACCACACCACTCCACCACTCAAAGGTAAATACAAACAGTTGTTTTCAGCGACAAGACAAAATGCTATCCATTAGGATGCTGGAAGAGGAAGACAGAAAAAAAAACCAAACAAACAAACAAAACAAAGTGACAACAACAGACTGTCAAACAATTTAGTGAGCAGATGAATATTAAATGCGACTGTCCACTGGGTGGCGCTTTCACATGGCCTGTCTTTGACATCCTGCCCACAAAGTGAAAACTGGGCTGAGCATCCATACGAATACATAATGATGAGAACACGGCCAGTCTTCCCAAATGCACTCACTACTTACCTATAGTCTACAGAGTATCCAGCACTGCATCAAGCCCATTCACCTACAGTCTACAGAGTATCCAGCACTGCACCAAGCTCATTCACCTACAGTCTACAGAGTATCCAGCACTGCACCAAGCTCATTCACCTACAGTCTACAGAGTATCCAGCACTGCACCAAGCTCATTCACCTACAGTCTACAGAGTATCCAGCACTGCACCAAGCCCATTCACCTACAGTCTACAGAGTTGTCAGGAATGCTGTCTGATGCTGTGTTTTTGTTTTTGTTTTCCCTATCCATGTGCTTTTGTTTTCATTCCCCCTTGTGTCTGCCCCGCCCTCCTTGTTACCTTCCCAGTTGATTACCCATTTGTTTCACCTGCCCTATTGTGCACCTGTGTCTCGTTGGCTCGTTAGTCTGTGCATTTAAACCCTGTCTTGTGTTTGTTCTGTGCGAGTTCGTCTCTGTATTCTCTGTGATCAGTTGCGCTACGAGCCTTTTCCTGTTCTGACCTGCCTGTTTGTGATTCTTGCCTGTTTTCCCGATTTCTGATTTTGGATTGTGTCTCTGCCTGATTGCTGTGTTTACCTGGTTCGGACTTTGCCTGTTTTTGACCTCTTCTTTGGATTCTGTTTTGGCCCTGACACCGTGCTCTTCTGGTTTGACCCTGTGCCTGTTTTCGACTCTGTTTTTGGATTTGCCCTTTTTAATAAACTCTGGTTGATCTCATTCCTGTCTGCTCTTGAGTTCATACTGCGCCCTGACAGTACGAACTCGCCAGACATGGACTCAGCAGACAGCGATCAGATGAGATCCTTGGCGGACCGGCATGGAGTACTTTTGGAGTGGCATCAGTCTCAACTGGACTCTGTCAGCAAGGCATTGAAATCGTTCGCTGTGAACATGAACCACCTGTCCGCCCAGTTCCAGCAACTGCAACTCCAGCGAGAAGTCTCCGCCCCTGCTCCAGTGACACCCTCTCCGATCCCCGCAGCTGCTCCTACCAGAGAACCCTGCCTGCCTCCGCCCGAGCCCTACGCTGGTGAGCCAGGCACCTGTCGCTCCTTCCTGTCCCAGTGCTCATTGGCAATTGAACTCCAACCCTCCATGTTCCCCACCGACCGTGCCAAGATTGCGTACATCATCACCCTACTTACCGGCAGAGCCAGAGAGTGGGGGACAGCAGTCTGGGAGGCTCAGGCACCTGCGTGCACCTCACTCACCTCGTTTATGGAGGAGATGCAACGGGTCTTTGACCGCTCACGTCACGGTCGGGAAGCTGCCCGGGAGATGCTCCAGAGCCGGCAGGGTAGTAGAACAGTCTCCAATTATGCCATTGACTTCCGCACCCTGGCGGTCACCAGTGGCTGGAATCATGATGCCCAGTATGATGCCTTCCTCCATGGCCTCTCTGATGACATCAAGGACAAGCTCCTCCTGAGGGACTTACCAGACGAGTTTGATGCCCTGGTAGAGATGGCCATCCGCATCGACCACCGCCTCGCCTGCCGTCATCAAGAGAGACTGGAGATGTCCCGAGCTCACCGCAGATCCACTGATCCAGTTCTAGGAGCTACCCCTCCGCCTGCCCTGCCTCCGGACTCCCGGCTCCATCCCAGTTCCCCACGGCCCATGAAGGTTGACCGCACCCACCTCACACCTGCAGAGCGGCAGAACCGCATCAGAGCCCGTGCCTGTCTCTACTGCGGCACCCCTGGCTCTCAAAGCACAACCCCTGGATTGACTGGGCCAATAATCTGATCTTGGAGTGGAGTCCCTTTTGTTTGGCAAATTGTCTCCGCAATGCTCAGATTCCTGCCGTCCCAGCGACCGCGCCGGATGTGGGAACCACTGACCTGTCTGCCGTGCCTGCTGAGTACCTGGACCTCAAGGAGGTTTTCAGCCAGTCCCGTGCCACATCACTTCCTCCACATCGGCCCTATGACTGCGCCATCGAGCTGCTGCCGGGCACATCACCTCCCAGGGGCCGACTCTTCTCCCTCTCTCGTCCTGAGATGGAAGCCATGGAGAAGTACATCCGAGAGTCACTGGCAGCGGGCATCATCCGACCCTCCTCCTCCCCTGCCGGGGCTGGGTTCTTCTTCGTTGGCAAGAAGGATGGGGGATTGCGACCATGCATTGACTACAGAGGGCTCAATGCTATAACGGTGAAGAATCGGTATCCTTTACCTCTGATGTCCACTGCCTTTGAATCTCTTCAGGGGGGCGACCATCTTCTCGAAGCTGGATCTCCGCAATGCTTACCACCTGGTTCGCATACGGGAGGGAGATGAGTGGAAGACAGCCTTTAACACACCTACTGGACACTATGAATATTTAGTTATGCCATTTGGTCTTACCAATTCTCCAGCGGTGTTCCAGGCCCTAGTTAATGATGTCCTGCGGGACATGATTGGTCAGTTTGTGTATGTCTACCTTGATGATATTCTGATCTTCTCCCAATCCAGTGCTGACCATATTCGCCACGTCCGCCGCGTGCTGCAGAGGCTGCTGGAGAATCGACTTTTCGTCAAGGCAGAGAAATGTGAGTTCAGTCAGACCTCTGTTTCGTTTCTGGGCTTTGTCATTTCCGCAGGGGGCATCCAGATGGACCAGAGGAAGGTCCAGGCGGTTATGGACTGGCCCCGACCTGACTCCCCGCAAGGATCTGCAACGCTTCCTGGGCTTTGCCAACTTCTATCGCCGTTTCATCCGGAACTATGGCTCAGTGGCGGCTCCACTCACTGCTCTCACGGCCACCACCAGGAGATTCGTCTGGACCCCCTCGGCTGAAGCTGCCTTCCGGGACCTAAAGGTACGATTCACCACTGCCCCCATCCTGGTCCAGCCAGACCCCTCGCGGCAGTTTGTGGTAGAGGTGGATGCCTCGGATGTGGGGGTGGGAGCTGTATTGTCCCAAGTCTCTCCTACAGATGGCAAGCTGCACCCATGTGCCTTCTTCTCGCACCGCCTGACCCCTGCGGAGAGGAACTATGACATCGGGGACCGAGAGTTGCTGGCAGTCAAGCAGGCTCTGGAGGAGTGGAGGCACTGGCTGGAAGGTGCGGATGTTCCATTCTTGGTCTGGACTGACCACAAGAATCTAGAGTACCTGCGGTCAGCCAAACGCCTCAATCCTCGCCAGGCGCGCTGGTCGTTGTTCTTCGCCCGCTTCGACTTTACCCTCTCTTACCGACCCGGCTCCAAGAACGGCAAACCTGATGCCCTGTCCAGACAATCCACAGCCGCAGAAGGGCCCGCTGAGGGCAACACCATCCTGCCCCTCGCTGCTGGGTGTCGGCGGCTCTGTGGGACATTGAGACGGTGGTTCGCTCAGCGCGGAGGGTAAGTGC
The DNA here is from genome assembly GCA_022829145.1 of Albula goreensis. Classification (NCBI taxonomy): domain Eukaryota; kingdom Metazoa; phylum Chordata; class Actinopteri; order Albuliformes; family Albulidae; genus Albula; species Albula goreensis. Next base: position 35,559,794 of record CM040750.1, read on the forward strand.
TGCTCCCAGTGCTTGTCCTGTTAACCGTCTCTTTGTTCCGCAGTCTGTCCGCTCCCAGGTCTTGCAGTGGGGCATTCCTCTCGGCTGGCAGGTCATCCGGGAGTCCGCCGCACTAAGGCCCTCATCTCCCAGCGCTTCTGGTGGCCATCAATGGATACTGACATCCGCAACTTTGTATCTGCCTGCCCTGTCTGCGCCCAAAATAAGCCCTCCACTGCTCCTCCCTGCGGGTCTGTTGCACCCTTGCCCATTCCAAGGAGGCCCTGGTCACACATCGCCTTGGACTTTGTGACTGGTCTGCCCCCATCTGACGGTAACACTGCTATCATGACTGTGGTTGACCGTTTTTCCAAAGCGGTTCACCTCCTAGCTCTCCCTAAATTGCCGTCAGCTAAGGAGACCGCTGAACTTATGGTCTCGCATGTGTTTAAGTTACATGGACTGCCTCTTGATGTGGTTTCTGATAGGGGGCCCCAATTCACCTCTCATTTCTGGAAAGCGTTTTGCAATTTGTTGGGTGCGTCTGTTAGTCTTTCCTCAGGCTTCCACCCCCAGTCTAACGGACAGACGGAGAGGGCCAACCAGCAGATGGAGACGGTCCTGCGATGCCTCACATCACGGGAACCGGGGTCCTGGAGTCGGCAGCTCCCCTGGGTGGAGTATTCCATCAACTCCCTTCCCTCCTCATCCTCTGGGCTGTCACCCTTCCAATGCTGCTTGGGATACCAACCCCCTTTGTTCCCCTCTCAGGAGGGGGAGGTGGGGGTGCCATCAGCAGAGGCGTTTGTGCGTCGCTGTCGGCGGACCTGGAGGCGCGCGCGGACAGCTCTGCTACGGGCCTCCCACCGGACCAAGCAGGCGGCTGACCGCCATCGCTCCCGAGCTCCGCGTTACCTGCAGGGACAGCGGGTGTGGCTGTCCACCCGAGACCTTCCCCTCAGAGTGGAGTCTCGCAAGCTGGCCCCACGGTTCATTGGCCCCTTTCCCATTACAAAGGTTATCAGTCCTGCTGCTGTCCGTCTCCAGTTACCCCGCACACTCCGCCGCATCCACCCAACATTCCACGTGTCTCGGATCAAGCCTGTCCGCCACAGCCCCTGTGCCCAGCTCCCAGAGCCCCTCCTCCCCGCGCCTCATCGACGGTACTGAGGCATACACTGTCCGCCGCCTGCTGGAGGCTCGGCGCGAGGCCGCGGGCTGCAGTACCTCGTTGACTGGGAGGGGTATGGACCTGAGGAACGCTGCTGGGTCCCAGCTCGGGACATTCTCGACCCCTCCTCATTACTGACTTTCACCAGCGTCATCCTGAAGCGCCTGCTGGACCGCCAAGAGGCGGTCGTAGGGGGTACTGTCAGGAATGCTGTCTGATGCTGTGTTTTTGTTTTTGTTTTCCCTATCCATGTGCTTTTGTTTTCATTCCCCTTGTGTCTGCCCCGCCCTCCTTGTTACCTTCCCAGTTGATTACCCATTTGTTTCACCTGCCCTATTGTGCACCTGTGTCTCGTTGGCTCGTTAGTCTGTGCATTTAAACCCTGTCTTGTGTTTGTTCTGTGCGAGTTCGTCTCTGTATTCTCTGTGATCAGTTGCGCTACGAGCCTTTTCCTGTTCTGACCTGCCTGTTTGTGATTCTTGCCTGTTTTCCCCGATTTCTGATTTTGGATTGTGTCTCTGCCTGATTGCTGTGTTTACCTGGTTCGGACTTTGCCTGTTTTTGACCTCTTCTTTGGATTCTGTTTTGGCCCTGACACCGTGCTCTTCTGGTTTGACCCTGTGCCTGTTTTCGACTCTGTTTTTGGATTTGCCCTTTTTAATAAACTCTGGTTGATCTCATTCCTGTCTGCTCTTGAGTTCATACTGCGCCCTGACAAGAGTATCCAGCACTGCACCAAGCTCATTCACCTACAGTCTACAGAGTATCCAGCACTGCACCAAGCTCATTCACCTACAGTCTACAGAGTATCCAGCACTGCACCAAGCTCATTCACCTACAGTCTACAGAGTATCCAGCACTGCACCAAGCTCATTCACCTACAGTCTACAGAGTATCCAGCACTGCATCAAGCCCATTCACCTACAGTCTACAGAGCATCCAGCACTGCATCAAGCCCATTTACCTACAGTCTACAGAGTATCCAGCACTGCATCAAGCCCATTTACCTACAGTCTACAGAATATCCAGCACTGTATCAAGCCCATTTACCTACAGTCTACAGAGTATCCAGCACTGCATCAAGCCCATTTACCTACAGTCTACAGAGTATCCAGTACTGCATCAAGCCCATTTACCTACAGTCTACAGAGTATCCAGCATTGCATCAAGCCCATTTACCTACAGTCTACAGAGTATCCAGCACTGCATCAAGCCCATTTACCTACAGTCTACAGAGTATCCAGCACTGCATCAAGCCCATTTACCTACAGTCTACAGAGTATCCAGCACTGCATCAAGCCCATTCACCTACACTATACAGGGTATCCAGCACTGCATCAAGCCAATTCACCTACAGTCTACAGAGTATCCAGCACTGCATCAAGCCCATTTACCTACAGTCTACAGAGTATCCAGCACTGCATCAAGCCCATTTACCTACAGTCTACAGAGTATCCAGCACTGCATCAAGCCCATTCACCTACAGTCTACAGAGCATCCAGCACTGCATCAAGCCCATTTACCTACAGTCTCATCGCCATCATTATCAGGAGATATGCTATTTCAATAGATTTTTTATGTGTGAAGGTTCCCCTCATAAGTTGGGTTATTGGCCTGTGCATAGACGGAGGGGTAATTTGCCTGTTTGACATCATTGTGCCCAGGAATAAAAGACCATCCCACAGACGATTTTGATTGGCTGAGGTATTCTCGGAATCAGTTGAAGTTCTCGACTTCACCAATAGCCTTTCATAAAGGGCTTATCCGATCAGCCGTTCTAATTTTTGCTTCATCTCTCAGTTTCCTCCTTTCCTGCACTCATTTCATCCCCTCCTTTACTCCACATATTTCCAGGGTAGGTTAGGAAGGGAGGAAATGAGTGGGTGAAATAAGGAGACGAGAAAAAGTATTGGAACGCACCCTGTGAGTGGTCCCTATGTCATGACTCGATGGAACCCCAAACGACAGACAAATGACCTCTCTCGCGAAATGTTTTACAGCCATGTCCCTCATTCCATTAACCGTTTCCTGTGACCTTGGATGGGGTCACAGGTCAGTCAGGTGACAAACGCCTCCATCTGCTCCCAGCCACCTGGAGCCAGCACAAAAGACAATATGCAGTGTACTGGGAAAAATGCATTTGATACGACAGTATACCAACAATTCACTGGTTCAAATTAATGGGCGCAGGACAAAAGACTTCCTATTTATGCTTAAAAACTGAAGGATAATTACTGTCTAAAAACAGGAGAAAAGCATATGTACAGACACACATGCATACATACGCACACACACACACACACACACACACACACACACACACACACACACACACACACACACACACACACACACACACACACACACACACACACACACACACACACACTCCCTAGTTCTGGGCAGTGTGCCAGGCAGTACCCAATAATACACTGGTAATTGCAGTGGCAGTCTCCATTTCCTTTTCACAATTACATTGTACTGAGTCTGCCATTTCTGTCCACAGGGTCCAATCCCAAAATAGGTCTGTACGTCCATTAAACTTTAATGCAAACCTGCGTTTAATTAAGACTGTCAAAGCAAACAAAGCTTTGGGGTATTGTCAGAGTGTAGCATCGGGAAAATCTCTATCCTAAATAATTACCCAGCTTCATGTAGCTTCTCCAGGCAGCCCACGCAATGTCATGAGAAAGTGAGAAAGACACGTCCACACATACACACACACACACACACACACACACACGCACACACACAGACACACACAGACACACACACACATACACACACACACACACACACACACACACACACACACACACACACACACATACACATACACACGCACACACGCACACACACGCACGCACGCACGCACACACACACGCAAGCACACATTTGCTCACACAAAGAGCTTTGACTTTTAGGATGAAACAGGAACTGGTAGCAAAGTACAAGGCCTGTCAGAACTCTGTGAAAAATTGCCTCCGTTAACATTTCTAATTACCGCTACTTAACGTTCTGGCCGGGAGTTGGAGTTTTCACTTTGGATGTTACCTAGCCAATTATGCGAATCACCTTTTCAAGGTGTGAGAAGACGTTTTAAATAAAACAGACTCTATTTAATTTTTGGGTAATTGTCTTGAGGCTCTCAACATTGGCTAGGTAAAAGCAAAATAACATTGACAGGCACCAACTCCACTGAAGTTTTTTAGTTTTTATTTTGGCTCAAAACGCATACAGCCCATGCCCAGAAAAAGGATCTGGGTTATTCCACAGTTCGAAAAGAGTTTGTGTAAGACCAAAATACAAACAGAGAGAAAAGTTACTCTGTCAGGGCAAAAATTATTGCTACCAAAGTGGATTTAATAATTGACATGTTGCAGTGTGACATTTGGCGCTTCTGCCATTGGTTCCTCACAGGGGCGTCACCAGACACTACTTGCTGGGGCACGTGCCCCAGTGATAATTAGTTGTGCCCCAGTGAATGATCATTAAAATAACTAACTTTTTGCAGATTATCATTTAATTGCAAGTGTGAGGATGTGAGCGCAGGGGGCTCGTGCCCCAGTCATGCCTCAAGTCTAGCAACACCCCTGGTTTCTCCACTGGCTTCCAATAGCAACCTGCATAAAATACAAATGCCTGGTCAATAAGAGGACCTGCACCCTCCCACCTGCAATCCGTCATCAAGCTTCACGCACCTGCAAGACCCCTGCGCCCTGCATCCTCTGTTCACCTGCCGCCCCCCTTCCCAAAAGGGTGCCTCTTCCCCGCTGCTTGCTCACGTCTCTTTTCTGCTCTGGTCTCCACATTCTAAACACAATACGTTTAAACTGCCTTATCGTCCCATCTGTCCCTGAACTTTGAACATCTACATCTATCCACATGCCACTACACGCTCAAACTAATGTGTCTAAACTTCTACCAGCACTTACCAGATATTCTCTAGAGTCTAGGTGAGATAGGTACTGGTATTATGGCAGTTTGTAGCAATTGTGTCTGACATTTTGGTATCGTTTTGGTTTGTTGGCCCGGCCTATTGTACACATCCTTGTAAGTCACTCTGGAAACAAGCTTCCGCTAAATTCTTAAATGCAAATCCAACCATTAGTGTAATTTTCAGCAATGCTATGCGCTACAATCCTGTGGTTTGATGAAAGTCCTAAAATTAACGTCAGCGAAAATATGAGCATCATAGAAAGTATGACCTCCAATGAAGTCGATTCTAAGTCAATATGAGATTTCTCACATGCATATATTACAGGAGTGACGTAGCCGCCCTACCCCTGTAGTTACAGAGACAGCGGCATACTAACTTAATGCAAACAGAAAAAAGCCCTTCCAGGTTTGTAGTTCTTGGGGAACCTCCCCAGTGGATAATTCCCGTCAAAAAAGTCCCCAGAACTGTTCAGTCCAGAAGCACCTAATGACCTAGGTATTAGCTTTTTGGCTAGTTCAGTCGGCTGTGTTCCCTCGCTCTGCTTGTCTTTTGTAGGTGTTTCCTGTAATAAAGTCGGATTTGACTGGAGTGGCCCTTTAAGGACTGTGCTGCCCTTTCCTCTCTTCGTGGTATTGCTGCTAAATTAAATTTGTATACATGTTGTTAGTGGAGATGAGGAGTATACATTATATTTTAAAATGCCCCCAGGCCGAGGACTTTAAAATATAAAAAACCGAGAACTAAGACGATATTCAACCCACCCCTGAGACAGTAGGCCCAGTGTTTTTATTGCTAATTTTACACTTTCTTTCCTTTCTGTTGCATGATGTGGTATTGATCCCCTGCTACCAACAGATAATTTGCTACCATGGATATGGAAAATGAGGCAAATAATGTCGTCACGGTGAATGACTGTAAGAAAAAAAGAGAGGGAGAGAGAGAGAGAAACACATTAGCTGTTTCAGAATCGGCTGAGCCCCAGAGGACCTGCTGGTGTTTGCGTGTGCAGCCAAGCTGACACTTAGATTGTGAAAAGGCTTGAGCGTTCTAAACAGGCCAAAGTACCGGCATGAATTTAATCTGCATTCGTATCATTTATATTTATGTTCACATCAATCCGAGGGAACAGGTGAACCAAGACTTTTATTGAGGTATGCATGCTGAGGTCACTGGCTCTGGTTACCACAGTGGGGTAAAATAAAATCAAATAAAATACAAAAAATATTCATAATAATAATAATAATATGAATATGACAGTGGAGATTGTGGCAATGAATGTGTCTGACATTTATATTGTATGTGTTGGAAATTTACAAAGGATAATAAGTAGGGATAAACAGTAGTAACATGTAATGCTAAAATATATTTTTTATAGCTTATAGAGAAACAAAACAAACGGAATAGAAATAGTCCCTAGAGATGGACAAAAGCAAGAAAAGTTATTGGGTGTGGCCACTGTGCCAGATGGTGTTTGGGCTAATGCCCATACTGTCAGAATTGTAGCATATCATTACAAATGGAAGTGATTTGAATTAAAGTGAATGTAGGTGAACAGATGCTAGCTGGAAGTTTGTTTTCCTCAGTGGGTGGAACTACAGCAAGCAGAGGTAGTGCTTGATGTTACACTCTACAGGTGTCACCAGGCCTGGGCAAAACAACCAAGCAATCCACTAGAGAAACCCAAAGACATAGCTTTGCATGATTCAGCACAAGCAAAATAATGTAGAGAGTAAGTGATTATATGGGGAATAGCTACAGTTGTAATTTCATAGATATTATACAGAAAACAGATCACTAATGGAGTTTGAACCTCTGCCCTGTCAAAATGCAGTTCTTGCAGGGGTGGGGTGGGGCGGGTGGGGCTGGGTGTTTTATTTAAGGGGGAGGAGGGGGGTAGGGTTCTGCTTGTTATTTTATTATTTATAAAAAAAAAACTATGTACACATTGATCAATCAAATTCCGGAACTTTGCTATGATTATTTATTAAAAAAAAAAACTATGTACACATTGATCAATCAAATTCCGGAACTCAGCTATTATTATTTATATAAAAATAAACTATGTACACATTGATCAATCAAATTCCGGAACTTTGCTATTATTATTTATAAAAAAAAAACTATGTACACATTGATCAATCAAATTCCGAACTCAGCTATTATTATTTATATAAAAATAAACTATGTACACATTGATCAATCAAATTCCGGAACTTTGCTATGATTATTTATATAAAAATAAACTATGTACACATTGATCAATCAAATTCCGGAACTTTGCTATGATTATTTGTATAAAAATAAACTATGTACACATTGATCAATCAAATTCCGGAACTTTGCTATGATTATTTATATAAAAATAAACTATGTACACATTGATCAATCAAATTCCGGAACTTTGCTATGATTATTTGTATAAAAATAAACTATGTACACATTGATCAATCAAATTCCGGAACTTTGCTATGATTATTTATATAAAAATAAACTATGTACACATTGATCAATCAAATTCCGGAACTTTGCTATTATTATTTATATAAAAATAAACTATGTACACATTGATCAATCAAATTCCGGAACTTTGCTATGATTTCCTGGACAAAGGAAACTATTCTGGAACAATTCCTGGAAGTTTTGTGATGGATGGCGGCTCTACTAACTAAACCAGGGGGACTAAGCAAGCACAGCCATGGCAGTCTCAAACGGGATGGTGAAAATGGCCGCTGGGTTTTCAATCTCGGAAGAGAAAAGCGTGGGCTGGTACAGTCAATCTGGCAGAGAGAGTCAGCGCTGGCTGGGCCTCGGGTCTGCCGCTTATCTTTGTTTTTAGTATGACTTTAATAGAGCTGTGTGCAGTATGCTCAAACTCAGGAGCATATGAGATGATTATTACTGGATGGATGCATCATTTTTTGTTTCCATGACATCTGCTCCATAACTGCATCCGTCATATCTTAGATGCATTTATCTGCTTGAACACTGAAAAATGTTTAATTTTTAATTTTTTTATTGGGTATGAATGAGTTGTTTTGCACGTTCATCTTCTGTCTGACCAGTAAACTTTTCCCTAAAACAAATTCCCTCACTGCTGACATCTGATGCATTGTGGGATTTTATAACTGCACAGCATCTGCTGGATTTGTGGGAGTGTAAAAAAAAGTTTGAGGAGAAGTGTATGATGTTGGGCTGACAGCAAAACACAAAAACGCTGGAGGAAGATAAGCAGAAAGGAGCAAATAACAGGGCGATACTTTTCCAAACATTAACCTGAATTAATATGTCCCCATTCTTTAGAAGAGTAAAATGGGGAAGCAGAGGGCTTTAGCCTTTAGCAGAACATCACACTCTCATCACCATCCTGAAGTCCTCTTAGGCTTCAGGCTGAGAACAGCTCCTTTTTGCTTCTACTCTCCCTCTCTCTCTCCCTCTCTCCCTCTGCCTCTCTTTCTCTCTCTCTCCCTCTCTCTCTCTCTCTTTCTCTCATCAGGGAAGCCATAAGAAAAACAATTAATTACAGACTTCACACTTAGAAATAAAAAATGAAAATATTTATTAATATTTTATCAAAGGGTATTCTGATAGTGTTACAGAATTTTTTAAATAGGCTTGTGAAAAATGAGCATTTGGTTTTTCGTCATGGTAACCTCAGCAGGGATTTTTGATAAGGTAGGACACATTCTGACTGACTGGGAGGAAATGTGATCCAAATAGAAAAATTGCTTAAAGGAACATAAGAACTATTTCATATGAAAGTGGCAATTATGCTAATTTTTTGTTTATTTTACCCTTTGGCTGGCAGTAACCCTCTGTCTTCCTGTGGCTGGAATGAGATTGGGGTCATTCGTGACTCAACATGGGCAAAATGCACGAGCACAAAATATAATTCAAGAATAATCAATCAATTTCAACATGTAAAGCCCAGCAGAACCTTGTTTCAGCTTGGGTGTTAACTGGTTGTGGAATTTCAGGTGAGAATTGACTGTGGGCCTTCTGAACCAGAGGTGAATATGATTGGCTACAGCTCACTAACTAACCCAACCCACTTCTCCAAACACCCAATTGCCACGGTTTGGGGGCCAAACCTGAACTGTTTTCCCCTTTCCACCTTTTAACTCCCCTCCACAATTTCAGGCCCAAATACAGCAACACTTATGTAGTATAATTGTTTGTGTGTGTGTGTGTGTGTGTGTGTGAATGAGCATCTGTGTGTGTGTGTCTACAGGGACAAAGATGTGCGAGACTGTGGACCTGCTGAAAATTATATTTCATTGGAAAATCGTAAGTGTTTACATAGCTCAAAAGATCTGGATAATGAAATGTTTACGGAAGGCTTTGAAGCTCGACAGGGCTGATGGGATATTTTAGCACATGAAAGAGGAGCCCGCATTGTGGGAGGCCAGACAGAGGAGCTGAAGCAGTGCTTAATAGGTGTCCTATGGCGACCTGCTGACAACAATTCAAACAAGTATGACTTCAACCCAGGTTACCACGGAGAGCCTCGGAATTAATAATGTAAACCATCTCTCCATCGTCACGGGCAACCGGAGGGCTGCGTGAGCCAAGAGTATCCAGTCTCAAGGTTAGAGGGCCTCCTTTTCCGGCCATGATTGCGAACGCTGGAGTGCCATAGGGTAACACTGTCCACAGGCTCCAGCGGACATACTGCTGGCTCTTTGGGAGAACGAATTACACAGATTATATCTCCAGTTTGTGTGTGTGTGTGTGTGTGTGTGTGTGTGTGTGTGTGTGTGTGTGTTTGCTTGTCCAAGGCTTATATCCATGGCACGGCTCAGCCACTATATCTGCCTCTGTGGAAAGAAATGAGTTTTTGCAAAAATGACATTCCCCTCTGTGCTGTAAGGGTCTGCATTCCATGCAAGCTTGGGCCCTTGGTGTGACCCCTGTGCTGTATACATGACTCCAAACATTCTCACTCTGGTGGGGAATCTGAAAAACAGGGAATGGATTTCCCCATTGGCTGCCAGCAGGCTTACTGGCGCCCTAAGATTTCTTCCAGTGGATTTGATTGGCCTAGAAAAATTTTAACATTATTATGCATAAGAACCAGAAGATCATTTTTTGGCTCTGATTAGCTACTTCAGATTTAAGTCCCACCCATGTGAGATTTTGATTCCTTGTAAGTAGTAACTGACCATGCCACAATGAAGTTTTTCAGGATAACAGGTACCATGGCTACCTACCTTCAAAGTATTTCATTCATCATACATTTTAGGTTTGTAGAGTTGTGCTCTGACAGATACAGGCCTGGTTACCCAATGATCTCTTAGAGCTGAGATCACTACAACCAATGAGAATCAAGAGCACCAAGATGATCTTTGTGCCAAGAAGGTTTTAGGAAACTGGACTTCATGTGTTGCATATTAAACTGTAACAGAAGGCACTGTTTACATATTTTCAGTTTGGTCTACACTGTTACCTGGATCACTTTCCACTGGGCAAGAGTCAACCATGCAGTGAAACGTTCAAAAGCCACACACATATACAGCGTGCTTCATATGTTTTCTCTCTGGGCTGAGTAAAAATTACACTGTACTTGAGTCTGTTTATTTGTTTAATCGCCTGTGATCAGAAGTCAAATCCCACAAAGCATCAATTCAGAGTATTTGTAAAGCGCAGGTGATTAGAAAACAATTCCTCTTCCCAGCTGAGTGTGATAATAAGCTTTTCTCACACAAATACTGCCACACTGCCAAAAGTTTGCAGGGACTTCTTTTTCCCCACAGCTAATTATTTTAATGTGCCAGCACCTCTCCCCCATTCTGGCTCCAATCTGGAAAACAGTTAATGAAAAGTTAGCAAGCAAGCCAGGGATCAGATAATTATATTTGTCTTAGCTAGCTGAAATGCGCATGCACAACACACCTTTAGGCGGCTTGAATGCAATCCTGCCACTATCTTTGGTGTTTGTGAACTGAAAGCAGTAAACAAATGCACTAACTTCATAAAGTTTGTTTCATCAATTTGATGATCACAAGCAAGAAACAGACAATGAAATTCTTAACTTTGAACTTTGACTGGCTAACAGTAACTGGTGTAAATGGCATGTTTGTCTAGCTAGCACCTCCGTTTCCCCAGTGCACTTAAGCAGCTTGTCACTGGACCCAACCAAACAGATAACGGGAGCCATAAAAATGCTTATGGCCAAGGGTACGAACCCAAACACAATAGTTTAGAATCGGGGATGACAGTATCTTGTGAAAATAATTCTGTTCTGCTGTGTCTATTACGATTTATGGTTTTGTTTGTGACACACAACGTTTAATGCTGATGTAGAGATGACTCATTTTAGAGGAACTCGCAGATTCCTGACAGAGGCACACCATGTCTGAACATCTTTTCCACATTGATTTCACGCTGGCTCACATATTGCTCTTTTCTGACTGGTGCGTAATCACTGCCGCGGGCGAGAATTCATATTCCCGTTAAGGCTTACAGTGGGAGATGCTAGCAGCCCATGAACCAGCCCCTGTTAGCTTGCATGTTTTGCCAAATTTATTGCTGGCATTTGGTTTTCCCTCTGTGCCAAAAATAAAGTTGAACTGTAACCTCCATAACCAAGACTTATACAGAAAACGGGGCTCGGTAACCCGTTACACCACCGCTGGATACTTTGTAAGGATTTTTTTTTGAAAGTTGATATTTTTCAAAGTGTACACTGAGAAAACTAGGGAATTATTACCAGACTGAAAATGATATCTAATCCATGATCACAATCTGAATTGGGTGTTTGGAATGAAATATGTTTTATTTCCTTGTGTTGTTTTTAATTTTCGGTCTCTGCTGGAACAGTACAGCTCACATGCTGTAAGGCTGCGTGTGACACCAGATGGAATTACCTGAGCAAACAGTTTTGGGTAATTCCAGATGGATTTTTGGGTGATTTTATAGGTTGTTGTTTTATTGAGTAGGCTCAAGGTTCATTGCTTATGTTTTTTTTTTCTCTCTAAATCCATTGTCATTTCAGCCAGTGTAAATTTCCTCCCTTCTCCTCATCACTTCCTGTCATCTTATTGAGACTTCTTCTCCTTCACACCTCCATCCATTGCCCTGTCCATTCCCTCTCTTCCCACACCTCTTTCCATCATCTTACCAATTCCCTCTTTTTGACACACATTCCTCTCTCCTTTCTCACACCTTTTTCATTTCCTCTCTTCTCCACACCTTCCTCTCTTACCTTATTCATTCCCTCTCTTCTGCACGCCTCCCTCGCTCACGTTTTTCATTCCTTCTCTCCACACCTCCCTCTCTTCTCCATGCCTTCCTCTCTCACCTTATTCATTATCCTCTTCTCCATACCTCTTTCCATCACCTTTTTCATTTGCTCTCTCCTCCATGCCTCCCTCCATCAGCTTTTCTGCAGTCAGGCGGCACACTGGAAACAATCCTCAGGCCATACTCACTATAAGCACAAAAAATAAGAACTGTTTATCTGGGCTGAACAGAAATTTCAATGAATAAGCCTCCCCAACTGGGAAACAAATAAGAATAAAACCTTGATATTCATATAAAGAATGAAATCAATTTAAACCAAATGTAAATCTTTTTTTGTTTATTTTATTTGTCTCTCTCACTGTTAAGTCTTTTTTTTTTAAATTCTAAGGTAGAAATGTTTTTGTATTTTGGAGTATTTGTGTTGTTGGCGAGGGCCAGCTTGAGGTAAATGTAGATTAGTTCTGTGTGGTTGTTATCTTCCTCCTGTGTAACTGTTTATTGATCGCCAGGAGAGGCCTCCCATAACAATTGGTTGTGGGGTGCGTGCTGTAACCCATTTCATCTCATTCCATTGTGAACGTCTGAGCCAGGGGTGCATGGGGGTGCCTCCTGTTCCTGTGTAATTATAGAGTAACTGTGGCAGAAAGGCAGTAGGAATGTGTGTGTGTTTGTGTGTGTGCATGATTGCATGAGGGTGTGTGTGTGAGTGTGTGTGTGTGTATGCGTGCAAGTCTGCTTGTGTGTGGGTGTGTGTGTGTGTATGTGTGCATGCGGGTGTTTGTGTGTGTGTATTTGTGCATACAGGTGTGTGTGTGTGTGTGTTTGTGTGCGTGTGTGCATGAGGGTGTGTGTGCGTGTGTGCATGCAGGTGTGTGTGTGTGTGTGCGTGTGTGTGTGTGTGTGTTGGGGGAAGAATCCCTTGGCATGGCTAACCGTAAAAATCACTGAGACACGTTTTTGACTCTAACCACACTTATGCAAAGCCATCATGAGCCGCCATGACAACTTAAGGAACAGAGAAAAAAAATGGGGGAGAAACAAAAGGGAAAACATTTAAAATACAGGAAGGCAGTGCATGTATGAAGACTGACAGGGATTGTCAAGTGTGCATTGTGAACTATATAAGGGAAGCAATGAAGTATGGTGGTTTGGGAGCAGAGCAACCAAGAGGTTGGAGATGGCGGTTTTGATTCTCAGGTAAGGGCAGTATTGTTGAGCAAGGTATCTAACCTACACAGAAGACATGGATAGTGTGTAGCACGGTGTTAGCTGCTCTGGGTAAGAGCATGTGATTAATGCTTACATTAAATATATTCAGGGATAGAATTACTTACCAATACAAGCAGAAACATCTATAGGGTCACTCCCCCCCTCCCGCTCACCCTTTGTTGTTGGACCCTAAAAATACAGGGCTGGATTCTTTCAAATGCACTGAGCCTCTTCCAGGCCACATGGTATTCAATCAAAACCAGGTTTATATTACAACATAAGTAGCTCTGAGTATCTCTATCTATTTTATTGGGAAAAGGAAAACATGTCTTTTGGAATATGTTCTTTTCACTAGGAAATGGAAATGCTATATTGTACAAAAGACTAAAGGCCATTTTGATTGAATTGCAGTTGCATTTAAATAGACTAGGTTTAATTGGGACCTGGCCATGGTCATCTTAGAAAATCTCATTGTTTTCAACATTTAACATTTCACTTTTAACTACCTTAGGCTTGAAAGCCAGGCCTTTTTTGTATCCATTCAGATGTAACACCTGGCCATAAAAACTCTTTTTATGGCGATACGCCCACCCAGCCTGCAGGCAGGAGCCCTGGTCTTCCCCGTGTTGATTTCATTTTTCCCCTAGTCTTTCCTGGTGAGGCTGAGCACATCATAGCCTTAATAAAGTGGATCTCCAGCCAGAGCCGATGATGTCACAGCTGGGACTCTATCTGATAGGACAATGCTGGAATAGCCAGCCGATGGAAAGCACTTCAGAAATCCTGAAGTGGAAATTTAAAGCTATTACCATTTTTTTCAAACATAATTTCATTAAATGGTGGCCCAACAGAACTGGATTACCATAACATTGTGAAGGTTTCCTGTTATTCATATTCAGATTTAATGTAATATCCAATATGATGCTGTACAAAAGAAATGAATATTGAGATACAAATGCCGGTGCTGGTTGCGGAAGGGGCTCTTTGGTTTGAACAGACTGGTGTTTTTTGTTTCTGCTGAACTGACAGGCAGCATGAAAGGAGATACAGATTGGTGTGAAGGACGCTGAACGTGGAGCGGGAACGCGGGAGAGGAAGCCGAAGCCGGAGCACGACCAAACCTTTGATCCACCTGCCAGCGGTAAGACGCTGAACCGACTCAGAGACCAGCAGGAGGTGTTTCTTGGGGTTTATGGCGGTATTTCGCTGAGAGACGGCACCCGTAAAATGATTTGGACTGGTTGGTTGGAGCGAGCGGGCTCAATCAAAGAGTCCACAGAATCAAAAGGTTGCCTTTGGAGCGAGAGATTTGGCACAAACAGTTTTATAAATGGGAAAAGGCGCTGTACTGACGCCGTCACATTGCAGATCAATGTAACTGTTGCAGTTTGACAGGGAAATTTTGTTTGTGTATCAATTCATTCATAATAATTTCATCCCTAACATGGTTTTGGAAATTTTCAGCTCACTTAAACATGAAGACCACAGTCAATGGTAAAAAATCTAAAACACAAAAAAATGAAACCCTGGTTATGGTTAACCTGCTATTCTATTCAAATTTGTGTCAATCAAGCTCAAAACGTGTCATGTACCTCATTAACTGGTTCTGGATATATATGCTAATAGCTACATCATAGTAACCCCAGCATGGATACCTGAAAAGCTGATGCATTTATATTAACATGTTAGCCTTTACACCACTGAGGAATCCCTAAAGTAACATGGGCTGGGTACCTTTGGAGGCATGGAGACACGGCACCGTGTGAAGCTGTGAAGCCTGTGAGAGTGAATCTGCTGTCATGGTTACATCGCAGTAACCCCATAATAGCTACCCTACTGAAGCAAATGCATTACGCTGCATGACATCACGCCGGAAGTTATGGCGTGCACGCGAGAGCATCATAAACACATTGAGTTACCTCAGGTTATTTTAGCGGAGTACTGCACACTGTTTGGGGTGAATGTGGAGTATCAGGCAAACTCGAGCGTTTCTGCTTCTTTAACGCTTCCCCGCTGCTCAGGCAGTCCCCCTTTCATCTGGATGCACCCCCCTCTCTCCCCAAAAATTTGGGCTGGACCCACAGGGCTCACTGTACCCCAGAACCCCTGGGTGGTCGTGGTTCTGACACTGATGAATTCGCTTAAAAAATACCCATTGGCAGCCCACCGACTGCACAAAAAATAAAAAAAAAAAATCCACCGTGGGCGCGCAACTCACGAATACGCTCGCTTTCTGATTCTCTCTTTTCACCCAGGGAAACTTTGCTGAAGGAAATAAACTCCTTGCTGTTTTCAGCTTTTCTGAAAGTCTGAAGTTTAAGTTATAACTTAAAATCCTGCTTTAGGCTGTTTAAATTAAACTCACAATAATGTTTAAATCTTGAGCAAACTGTTTGGGTTTTTGCCTATTCATAGCAACTCTGCATATTTAAGCGCACTTGTTAACAAAGTCAATAGTTAGCTGGGTTTATTATTTAGTATGATGGTATAATTTACACTAGTGATGGAAGAGTAAAATTTCACAAACCCAATTAGGGTGGAAACACACTCGGCTGTCAATCATATCTCAAACACATAAGAATGGTCCTTTCACCACAGCGGTCATTGTTACTCTATTCTAGCTCCTCCCATTTTTAATTAAACAAAATAAAACAACATTAAACAACATGGATACCTGTGTTTCATCACTCAACAGTGACTCCTGCTGGTTGGACAGGTGACCACAGTTTGCCTGTATGAAGCTGCACGTGACGTAGTCTCACCCAGACTCTTGTTCATCTAAGGCAAAGGTGGGCAACCCTGGTCCTTGAGTGCCAGAGCGGGATTCGGGATTTCGTTCTGCCCGAGTTTTGAGTACAGTTTGAGTAATTATGAAGTGCCTAATCCTGAATGGTGAAGCTCCTCTTCCAGCTCCAGCACATGGTCATCTGCAGTCATTAAAGCTTGATAATTAACTCTGTCTGTTAATTAACCCCTGTCTGATTACACTGTCAGGGGTTTGGCTGGAGTGAAAACCAGAAATGTCTCTGGCACTCAAGGACCTGGGTTGCCCACCCTTGATCTAAGGTCAACTTTTGATGTCTGTAATGTGGAAAAGAGGTTGGGGGGGTGAGGGTGTCAAGTAATAAACAACCTATCTCACTATCCACTGAGCTAGTTTAGCTATCAAATTCACTTGGAAGCAAATGTTGCAAAAACATTAACCCTTTTTTCCCCAAAACAGCCAAGATGCCTGAAAAACGGGATGAAAAACGGGAAAAACGGCCATCTGTTCACCTTACTTTTGGTGCTATGATACCTTTTTTAAGGAGTGTTGGCCAAAAGCAAATATAAATCAACTATTGCAGAGTATCCGCATGCTCCTCTTTGCTTTCATTTTTCTTTATCGCACGCGGTTTTGCCTTTATCTGGTGATGCATTATTCTGCCTGTCATGTTGAAGTACGTGCGGTGATAGCTGAAGACAGAGCAACAGTCATTATGTGGAAATGTGCTTGACACTAGATCACATCGCTCGACTGTATTATAACTAACAACTACGGCTCGGCACACCAGGAGTTCATCATAAATATATATGAATCAGTGTGTGCAGGGGAACAGGTGGGCACGAGGCCTGTGGAATCATGGGAAATCTGCATGGCAATGAGTCTGACACACAAATCACACTGGGGAGAGGGGGCAAAGGATTCCGGTACTTCTAAGCCTACAGAAAACTCTCGGCTATTCCAGTTCCGGCGCTCGGAACAGTTCTAGAACATTAGGAAGAGTTAGGGTCATCGCAGTCAACCAGTTATCAGCTGCACGTCACATGCTTTGGTCTGAAAACGCTGTTGCACAATGGCTTAAACCTGAAAACCATAGTCAATGAAGGTACGGGTATTGTGGCCAATTTGATATCGCTATGCCTTTTAAAGTCATGTTCCTCGTGCGGTGACGTATGTCCTCGATAAATTATTGAGATGACATAGCTGTCCTGTTTGTGATCTAATAGTACTAAATGCATGATTCTGCTTCAGGAATATTTCTTGAGTAAAATCAGGAGGTAAGTATCGCTGGCGTAGACTTTTAAGTCTAAATGAACTGCCCTATAACTGCCTCATTAATTATTCTAGTTTAAATTAATAAATAAAACCCTCTAGAATTTTGGAATGTCAGTCATAGTAATTCTGTCATGTTAGCAATATCAAACAAAGATTCATTTTGAGTGTTTTCATTTGGAACATTCATAAGATGAACTTCTCACCATCCTCCATGATGTTTCTTCATGAGTAAATGAGAGAGATTGGAGGCTTTTTCTGCTGAATTACTTCCCAGAGAGATTTTTTCTGTGACTTGTTCAAGAAAAAAATCAGTATGTTCTAAGACTGTTTGGGGAATAAACAGTTATAGAACATTATTAGTGTTCCAAATAAATCACTGTGTCTCACAAGTGAATTAAAATGTAATGGGAGTATTATCAAATGTCCTGGAAACATTTCCGTCTGCAGGGCTTACCATACAGGAAGACCAGCTGTGGCAACTGAAAAACTGACCAACTGTTAAACCACAATATCACACACACATCTTGTTGAATTTTCCTTGACGAGTTAAAAAAGACAGAGCCAAAATGTGCAAAGGCAAGTCTGAGTTCATTTTCTTCTCAGCAGGGGCTGGCAGACTGATGGCAAAACAGAAAAGACTCCTCTTTTTTCTGCTTTTTTTGCTTTCATGAAAAACCCCCCATTATTTTTGCGATACAATTCAGCGCAACAAAATGCTAATTACAACAGGACAATAACCCCAATTATTGGGAAATAACAAATACGCAATTAGAGCTGTTTTTGTTCCTCAAAATATACTGCTTCTTTTCCAGTTTCCAGAAGTATTATGCTTCTTCATTATTCAGCCACAAAACGGCTGTCATTTATTTATTTATGTAATTATTTATTTATTTATGTAATTATTTATTTATTTTTAAACACTGCATGATCTGATTTGCATTCCAGAAAAAGGATTTGTTGATATTTGATAAATTAATAAAACATCTCCTGAACTATATCAGTTGCAAACACCTACGTTTTTTACAATAAACTTTACTTTCCAAATTATGTATGTCTTGAGTATGCAAATTCTATTTAATTAAACACAGCCAAAAGCTAAATAGATTTTTCACTTTCTCTCATAATATGGTATGGAGAAAACAATCACAAAAAGTTTTGTTTCTTTTTCTTCCATCTCCCTGAATTGAAAGTGATTAGTTCATTGATAATGGAAGATAGACAATTAGTTTTAGAATCATATAAGCGTGTAGCACTGGCAGAAAATGAATTATTCAGAGGGATAAAATGACGATGCAAAGCAGACTATTTCCTGCTGCAAAAATGAACAATAGCTAACTGCACCAAGTCAGGTGACTGCCCCTCCATTACAGAGCCAATGGTTCGAGGGATGCCCTTTTCAAACCGTCTGCTGACATTGTTTTACCCTTGCCGCGAATAGCGACCTTTAACCCTTTGGTTCACACGTCTGTGCGTTGTCAATGTGTAACGATTAGTGGAAATATGATCGTAAAAGGTGCTATAGAGGAATACAGATAGCTTGATGGACTAATTCATCACCGTCTCTCTGACAGTTCATTAATCAATCAGCCTTAATTGATGCCTAATTGATATTTAAGTCAGTAACTGAATAAATAAATTATAAAAGTTGAATTATATGAAGGTCGCTAGGCCTTCTCTCATATAATTGCGCTGTATGTCATTTTAAGCCCCTTGAATATGGTGATAAATTGTTTTTATATATATATATATATATATATATATATATATATATATATATATATATATATAAGCTACTTTAAAATATTAGGCCATCTGGACAAGGCTCACATCTAGCACTAATGCTATCTTTGTCGTCATTCTCGTACCCTTGCTGTCGGGGCCGACCTTTGACCCCTTGTTACAGTTTCCATGGTTTCAGGCACATGTCTGTCCGTTCCCGCTGAATTTGCGAATTGCCCCGCCGCTTGGCCCCCTCCCGAAGCACCCGTCGGATGTCAGCTGCCTTTGTGTATGACCCCATTTTGTGTTGGACTTCACTGTTCACACAATCGACACCGCCTGCTGAGGAAGAGAGAGCGCGTGTTCTGGTTTATCCGGCCCGTCTATCCCTGCGCAACCTTCAAGAGTCCGCTTGCTCTACATTCCCAGACTACAGCGCATCAAATGGGAGAGAGAGAGAGAGAGAGAGAAAGTGAGAAACAGATAGAGAGACAGAGAAAGTGAGAGACAGAGAGACAGAGTATCTGTGTGTGAGACATAGAGAGAGACAGAGAGACAGAGTATCTGTGTGTGAGACTGAGAGAGAGAGAGTGAATGAGTGAGTATCTGCGTGTGAGACAGAGTGAGTGAGTATCTGTGTGTGAGACAGAGAGTGAACAGAGTATCTGTGTGTGAGACAGAGAGAGAGACAGAGAGACAGAGTATCTGTGTGTGAGACAGGGAGAGACAGAGAGAGTGAGTGAGTGAGTGAGTGAGTGAGTGAGTGAGTATCTGTGTGTGAGACAGTGAGACAGAGTGAGTGAGTGAGTATCTGTGTGTGAGACAGAGAGAGAGAGTGAATGAGTGAGTATCTGTGTGTGAGACAGAGTGAGTGAGTATCTGTGTGTGAGACAGAGAGTGAGTGAGTATCTGTGTGTGAGACAGAGTGAGTGAGTGAGTATCTGTGTGTGAGACAGAGAGACTGAGTGAGTATCTGTGTGTGAGAGAGAGACAGAGTATCTGTGTGTGAGACAGAGAGAGAGTGAGTGAGTGAGAGTGAATGAGTGAGTATCTGTGTGTGAGACAGAGAGAGAGACAGAGAGACAGAGTATCTGTGTGTGAGACATAGAGAGAGACAGAGAGACAGAGTATCTGTGTGTGAGACAGAGAGAGACAGAGAGAGAGACAGAGAGAGTGAGTGAGTGAGTGAGTATCTGTGTGTGAGTGAGTATAGAGACAGAGACAGAGAGAGAGACAGAGAGACAGAGTATGGTGAGTATCTGTGTGAGACAGAGAGAGAGTGAGTGAGTGAGTGAGTGAGTGAGTATGAGACTGTGGTGAGATCTGTGTGTGAGACAGAGTGAGTGAGTGAGTATCTGTGTGTGAGACAGAGAGTGAATGAGTGAGTATCTGTGTGTGAGACAGAGTGAGTGAGTGAGTATCTGTGTGTGAGACAGAGAGAGTGAATGAGTGAGTATCTGTGTGTGAGACAGAGTGAGTGAGTGAGTATCTGTGTGTGAGACAGAGTGAGTGAGTGAGTATCTGTGTGAGAGACAGAGAGAGAGAGAGTGAATGAGTGAGTATCTGTGTGTGAGACAGAGTGAGTGAGTGAGTATCTGTGTGTGAGACAGAGAGAGAGACAGAGACAGAGTATCAGTGTGTGAGACAGAGAGAGACTGAGAGAGAAAGTGAGAGACAGACAGAGAGAGAGAGAGAGAGAGAGAGAGATGGAGAAAGTGAGAGACAGAGAGACAGAGACTCTGAAAGACAGACTGGAGCTACCCTGAGCATATTAAAACTCTGAATGCTTCAGCCACCCCTGTGACTGCTGCAGTGTGAGACAGTGGGTTGAGCCGAGTTAGATTTAAGCAGCAAAATCATTTTTATTTCATCTCGTAACTGTGCGGTCTCCTAAATTTAGAACAGTTTCTTATTTATCGCGTCTCATTAAATCAGAACCATTGTTGTTCCCCAAGTGCATGGCATGAAAAATTCTATTTGTTTATTCATATTTATATTTTATTTAGAAGAGACCACAGAAATGTAATTCTCGCCAATGTAATGTTATTATAGAGGATTGCAAATGCTTATAAGTGAGATTAATGAATAAATCCTGCCATTTGGGGCCCTACCACCCCTACAGACCTGGGTACATCTGGTCCCAAACACCCCCACCCCTATAGACCTGGGTACAGCTGGTCCCAAACACCCCCTACCCCCCAATCTGGTCCCAAACCCCCCACCCCTATAGACCTGGGTACAGCTGGTCCCAAACACACTCTCCCCCCACCCCTATAGACCTGGGTACAGCTGGTCCCAAACACACTCTCCCCACCCCTATAGACCTGGGTACAGCTGGTCCCAAACACCCCCCACCCCTATAGACCTGGGTACAGCTGGTCCCAAACACACTCTCCCCACCCCTACAGACCTGGGTACAGCTGGTCCCAAACACCCCCACCCCTATAGACCTGGGTACAGCTGGTCCCAAACACCCCCACCCCTATAGACCTGGGTACAGCTGGTCCCAAACACCCCCCACCCCTATAGACCTGGGTACAGCTGGTCCCAAACACCCCCCACCCCTATAGACCTGGGTACAGCTGGTCCCAAACACCCCCACCCCTATAGACCTGAGTACAGCTGGTCCCAAACACCCCCACCCCTATAGACCTGGGTACAGCTGGTCCCAAACACCCCCACCCCTATAGACCTGGGTACAGCTGGTCCCAAACACCCCCCACCCCTATAGACCTGGGTACAGCTGGTCCCAAACACCCCCCACCCCTATAGACCTGGGTACAGCTGGTCCCAAACACCCCACACCCCTATAGACCTGGTTACAGCTGGTCCCAAACACCCCCACCCCTATAGACCTGGGTACAGCTGGTCCCAAACACCCCCACCCCTATAGACCTGAGTACAGCTGGTCCCAAACACCCCCCACCCCTATAGACCTGAGTACAGCTGGTCCCAAACACCCCCACCCCTACAGACCTGGGTACAGCTGGTCCCAAACACCCCCACCCCTATACACCTGGGTACAGCTGGTCCCAAACACATCCCCCCCCACCAAGCCACACACCTCTGCCCCTACAGGTAGTTACACTTTACACCTGCCAGAGGCCATCTGCTCCTCTCTTTGCCAGGTGTAAATACGACCCTTCCAGGCTACAGGGAGCACCGGGGCTCAGTATTTCACTCTGTGGAATCCCGTCAGGTCCCTGCATCCCAAACATCGTTTCCATGGAATTACCTTCTCTGTATTCTGTGAGTACTCATCCTGTTACTCCAGCTTTGAGAAATCCGTCTCAGTGTTAAGGGTCATAGAATACATTTCCATTTTTCTCGCAAAAAGGTTTTTTTTTCTTCAAAATTTAAATTCTCTTTGAAAAAACGTACTGTGCGAGCAAAGCATTGCATATGGAACTATACAGAATTAATGATCAATCTTTCAATGAATGAATGAATCAAATTTATGCCCAAAATATGTAAGCCAATAACTAAAGAGATAGTTATTAAGACTCAGCAGTTTACATGGGCACTGCTGAGATCTCAGTCTTTCATTTTACGTCCCCTGAATGCAGTCACAAGCAGAAGACATTTTTTTTTTTTTTTTTTTTTATGTGACACTTAAATTTTAGGGTGCCTGGACATTCTGCAGTAAATGTATCTTTATGTTTTCCTGTCCCGCTGAAGTGTTTGCTGGAAGGCAGGCTGGCGGTGGCCACCACGCTGAGCGAGATGGAGACTGGGGGTGGTTCATTTGCAATAAAGTTTGTGGAGTGCATGATGGGGCTGGGAGACTGATCACCTGACCCCTGGGGGCCCGCCCCCACCTCACTAACAGCTGCACGGAGCGCGGGGGGACTTTTCCCAGCGTCGTTTGCCAGAGGAACGGCCCGTTTCCCTCACTGTGGGCCACCACTTAATGGCTCTTCCGCCACACTCCCCCTGCTGCTCAAGTTAAATGGCAATTTAGCAAAATGGCAGGGATTGTTACATTATGTTTCTGCAAGTTTTTTAATTTTTTTTTCAAAGCATCATCAGTATTGTTATTTCATTTATTGTTACAATTATTCATTTTGGTATGTCATGTGACTAGGAAATGATACATGCAGTTCCATTTTAAAAAATCTCTTTGGTCATCATGTAGTTTCACAACAGCTTTTGTTTTGAGAGCACATTTCTGTTCAGCCCAAATGGAACACCACTGATACCCTACTACAATACCCACAATGCACTGTGGTTGTTGAGAAGCTCCATGATCTCATAATTGGTCACATTCCTCTTGATACATTGCATTCCTTTAGCTCAGTCATATGGGATCAAAAACATCCAATAAATAAACCCCTGGCATAAAAGATTGCTATCTGGGAAAAAAATAATTCATTGACAATCATGACATTTTGTGAGAGTAATTAAACTGTAATTCCAATTCTGTGGCTGACAGATGCTGGGTTTTTCCAGGGCTCTTATGAGAGATTCAGATGAGTGATGCGTGTTTACTCCTACACAATAGCATAAAAACCCTAGCACAATAACAGCAGCAACACCAAGCAACAAATACAAACTCTCGCCTCTCCAAACTACACTCATCACTCTCCTTTTTATGACTGACACATGCAAGAGGATCCCTGGGTGCTGCTGAACAATGCTGTTCAATGAGTCAACTCCACAAAATGGCGGTATTTCACAACATGGGGTTAAGGAGAAAGCCAGCTAACTTTCAGAAATTGTTAACTTAATGACACTCAGCTGGTTATTCCCTTTATCCTGCTTGTTGATAATCAACAATTAATACAAATAAGAGACAATCGGTTAAACACAACCCGTTTCCCTCCCAGACTTTCATTTAATGCTTCTGATCCTTTGAAGGCAGGAACACATTTCCTGGCTGTTGTCAAACGATGACGGTGGTACTTGACAGTGAATTTATGGCACAAAGTAGTTTCTGAAAGGAGACCAGAAGACCCACAAGGCTGGTAGTTTTCAGGGTCAAGCTCTGAGTGGACTCTCTGAGACTGATTGGTTAGCAGATCCTGTGATGTTACTGAAGATGTTTCAGTTATTTAATATTTTATGCTGCATAATTCAGCAGGGTCTCTCACCTTATTGGCTTTTAAAGCCATCCTTAAATCTTACAGCTCTTCTGCTTATTTTGTAACTCTCTATATCGCATGTGCCTCATTCTCTTGATATCTCAAGTCATCTGGAAGTGTTTATAAACTCCAAGTGTTTCTGCTTATCTGCTTCATTTTGTGATGCACTTTTTGGATGATACTGTTTATGAAATGTGCAACAACAACAACAAAAACCACCATAATTTATTTGCAGTAGTGGTAGTAAGAGCTAGTTAAAATGGTAACAAAATGACAGGGTGAGTATCTGAGAGTACAGATCTGAAAGAATTGCCTCCTAAAATCAATTATTAAAATATCATTTTGAAAAGCGCATCAAAGGAAGTGTACTGTCACTGATGTACCCAACAGTGAGAGGAGAGAGAACTCACATCCACTTGAGTCAAAATGGTCAAAGGTCAAACAAAATCCTGGAGAGTAGTTGAAAATTCTGCATTTAGTATTTGGTTTAAAAGTGCACTGCTCCAGAGGGGCTGAACATGTTGTTGACTTTTAACATGCTTTGGGACATCTACATACTTGAAGGAGAAGTCCTTACAGGTATGCCCTACAGATCCAAAACTCACCTCAAGCTCAATAAAACATCATGAAGCAACTTCAGGTTTAGAAGAAATCTCTGACTAATTCCTACAAAGATCAGAGATTGTAATAAGAGTTTGACTTCAGCCATGAAGCCTTGTCATGGCTGCCATTTGGATCAAAATGATCACTAGGGTTGCAAGCAGCTGGCCCTTCAAAACCCAAGAGGAAGGGTGTGGTCACACCCTGATTGGCTGAAGGGAGAATGCACTGACAACTGCTCCCAATTACTAATTAGGAGCCAGTCACCACGCTGCAGACCACAGGTGATTCAAATAATCCTCCAATCACCAGACTGACCCAAAGGAATTTGAACAAACTGAAACTGAGGAAAAACCCTTGAAATAAAGGAAAACAAAAAAGAGCTCACTAAAAGAATTTACCAGCCCGCACCATAGAAAGTGTGTCTGCTACAATCTCCAGATAACCGTTGCTTCCACTTGAGAACGTTATACGTACCGTTAGGCAGCTTCAATGCAATGTTCTCCATTGTTCGGGAGACAGCCCATCCCACCCCTCCACCTGTGGTGGTGCTTGAAATTTACACCACAATTACTGTTTGGCTGATGATTTTCAAAGTAGGCCCAAATTTGGTTTTAATTTAGCACGAAATGACTGTTTTCCCTCATAGCGAAGGTGACTCAAGCTTAATGCTCACCCACCTGAAAGCCGCGGTTTAAACGCAGCGCAGCAGTCTCATTGTCAGCTCCTTCCATTTACCATCTCAGCTGTACCTTACCCTCATTGTGTGGCCATTTAGAAACTGCCGAAAAGCACTTTTCCTTATTTATTTATTTATTTATTTATTTATTTGGCATGGCTAATTATATTCCAGGAATTAGAGGACAAATTCCGGGAAAAGCATTAGCAATTACACTCTCGTGGCCGTCAAGGTATGTAATTATAGGCAATGTGCGTGATTAAGGAAAGAAGTCCAATAAATTACATTAACATACTTTTAAAGGCAGAGAGGACACCCTGGAAAGAGCAGCGGAGAGGGGGAGGCCGCACTGCAGCTATCGATTTCTGCGTCCCAGAAGGAAATTTACGCAGAGGATACTGAGGGACGAAGAGGCCCCGTTCCTCGGCGAAAACACGGACCCTCTGTTCAGGGATGGCAGCTTTTGCTCATGAAAGCGGTTTTGGCACTTGATATGTAACTTAGGGGCTACAGGTTTGATTCCCAGGCGTTACACTTCCAATGTACCTAAACTCATTAGTCTGAGCCACAAAAAGTAGATATTCAGAACAAAGAGGAAATAATGGACAATTAAATGCTGTGTAAGGGACTGTGGAAAGAGGAGTCTGATAAATACCGAAATGTAAATGCTTCCTTTTTCTTAGTGAAATGCCGAGCAGAATTATAAAAACAAAAAAAACCCATATTTTTATCCGTCTATGTTCTCCAAGGTGTTGTGCTTGTTTTGACTATGCAGCTGTTACATGATCAGCCAGATTAGTTTATCTTAGGATATGTAACAGAAAACAACATCCCTGCTGGCAAGCCTAAAATATTTATATCATTACAAACATTTACAAAGTACAACAAACTATTACAAAGCAGCAGCAAATAACCTACTTTTAGCTGCATCACTACACATCCAACTACAGTGTAATTACACAGGTAAATGTAACATAACTGTAAAATATAGCCAATGGCTTTTTAATATTGAACATTATGTGATAAGGTAACTCAGCTACACTTCCTAATGCATTACGATCAAATGAAAACATTGTTTGGAACACAGCTGAGTGTTCTATAATTAAACTGTAAGGCCTGTCAATCAAGCTATAAGGGGTTATCAAGCTACAGGTTAGCAGATACTTAGGAGCATTTAGCAGTTTGAAACAGGGGTGTGTCTGTAGTCTAGAGGCTAAGGTACGTGACTGGGACCCCTGAGGTTGGTGGTCCAAGCCCCAGTAGAGCCACAGAACACGGAAGGCCCCTAACCCCACACTGCTCCCAGGGGGATTGGCTCTTGGTTAGCCAAATCAATTCAGCTAAATGAGTGTAATGTAACGAAACGGTACCTATGTTATTTTTTTGTTTTCATTCATTGCTGTTTGGCCCCCCTCAGGCCTTAACGGGCATAGCGTCAGCCTGTGCACAGTGCTGACCTGTATGAAACGTTCAGCTCTTGCAGGAAGCTCAGGTAGACCTTTTTCTAATGAGCCGTTTAGCTTGTCAAAACGGCGCGGGTGCCGGAGGACCGCTCTGTCCTGCCGAATTGTGTGTGGGCCACCAAGGCCCCATCAAGGCTGAGTTTGAAGGGGGTACGATTAACATGAATTTTCCCTACAACTGCCTGCTCCCTGTCTCTGTGTCTGTCTCTGCCTTGCCTCTGGGGGGGGGGGGGTGGGTGGAGAGGAGGAGGGTTTTTGTGGGGGGTGTACAAGGAAGCTCAGAGACCAAGAGATGCCAGCTGCCAGGTTTAATCGACTTTTTCAGGGAAGATTTCCTCTAACGCCCCCTTCCCCAGCCTCACCCCCTCTTCCTCCTGCCGGCCTGGTTTCCTCCAAATCCTCCCAGCTCTCCTGGCAGAGGAGGAAGGGAAATGCACTAGGCCCCATCTCTTGTGGTCAGATGCCACCTTTCAACCTCTGCGTAGATCTGGCTGGCACTGTGCTGGGATCAGAGGGGGTTGGCAGCAACCCCACAACGCATCCCCCCCCCCCCAGCCCCAATACGGTGGAAGAGCCTAATTGCTTGAGGCACCTCCAAAACTCCACAGGAACTGGCTTCTGTCCACACCCACCCCCAACCCCCACCGCCCTGCACCTCCAGACTCAGGACTTTTCAGCTCATATGCAAATCACTTTGGAGAAGTCCACCAAAGGATTTCACCTCTCCTTTTCTTCTCTTCTCCCTCTCTCCTCTCTTCCTCCCTCCCTCCCTCACTCCGACACTGAAAACTTTCCTTCCCAAAGAGTTCTTTCCAAAGCCTTCTTCGTTTTCTGTAAGCAACTTTGTTTTCCAAGTAACTTCCATCGCCGTTTCTTTTTTTTGTTGTTGTTTTTAATCTGCGCACCTTGAGGCCGGGCCAGGCTCTGTTGTTTGCCAAAGCAAGCCAACGCTGCTTCTGTGTGATAATGTAAGAGCTACAGAGGGAACTGCTTCTCAAAAACAACACACAAAAAAAAATTGATGGGCGGACAGAGAGATATGAAATAACACAGCGATTAGTTATTGTGTGCTTGATTTTTCATATAACAAAAAGAATCTTTACAATCCTTCAGAAGCTTTTGAAAATGGGACAATTTCGCATCTCAGACATGACACATGGGAATCAGACCAGATAATAATGACAAAACCTAAAAATATTTTAAAAATCTCATAAAGGAGCAAGAATCTGTTTTGAGTTGTTACTATTTAACACTGAATGGAATATGAGTTTTCATGTTGTGTTTAACGCAGTGTTCAGTATCGCAGAACACAGGGAAAGAACTGACCAATGACAGAACAGAACTGAAACCCTACTCCCATGTGAACAAGTTTTGATTTGCAGATGCAGCTTACAAACATATTTCACTTATCCCAAATATCTAATTTGATAGTGGTTTCTTGGCAAGTTGCCAGTCTGTGCTGAGCTTTATAACACTTTACATTGTTGTTGACTGTGTCCAGGGGTAATAACAAGGTAACAAGCAGGTTTTAATAGCTGAAATTATAGTTGCTACATAGCAGGGCCATGCTAATAAATGTGTAATAGATGTTTAGTTGCTTGTAATTATATAGGTTATAACTCTTACCCTCAGCCTTACTTGGGCCCTAAATCAAACTCAAACCGATATCAAAAAGTGATCCCTCTGTTTGAGACTTCAGCCAAACCTATATTTATATTCACAAAATGAGCTCAAACTGTTACTCCACATTGGCCTTCAGCTACAATGTAATTACACAGTATGTGTAACAGGGAGACTGTTATGCAGCAACTGTAGGTTTATTACAGTGTAATTACATGTCAACTAACAATTCAGTCTGAATAATCACACAATTAGATGCTTCCACACAGTTTAAAGTTCTCCAGTATGTAATTAATAAAGCTTATATTCTACAACCATTTGCACCTAAAGTCCTCCTATTTCACAGAAAGATTTATGTGCAGTGGATAAAATATTACACTAATTCCACAGCTTGCTTTCAAGGCCACACCTCCTATGTTTGCGGGATGATGGTGTGTGTTTACAAAGAGCTATAGTCATACACCGAGACAGTGAGAACGAACCCAAGAGGTTGTGTCTTTGTTGCATTTATCTTATATCTGGATGTTATATCATCATTTTATTATCTTATTTCATGTGTGTTTCTGTCCTCTGTTATCCTCAGTCACTGCACTGTGACCTTGCTCTCACACACCTACATTCATAATAATATATGCTTCATAAAATATGTCGAGGGTCAAACTCCTTATCTGTGTCAGGAGAGAAAGTGGCACTTCATGTCACCTGTTATTTTCATGCCATCTTTAGCCACAAAGGCTGTGCAGTCTTTTTCAATCTCTTTTTTTTACGAAGGATCCATGAAGTGGAGGTGCTAAGCTTCGCCTTTGACAGGATAATAAAGGCATTTTCGCTGGCCTTGTCGTTTCGAGAGCGTGTGATGGCTGGCTCCTCTTTTTTCGCCCTTTCCTTTTTTTTCTCCTTTATTTCCCCCCCACCCGTCATCGCTCTGTCCCGCCGTCGCGCCCCCGGTCGACGGGAGCTAACAGCATTGTTAACCACTTGGAATAGCAGTTTAAGTGAGGTGTCAGAGCCCGTTGCGAAATGGCCGCCATTTTTCACCGGGGGAATGTGCGAGACGCATGACATCATTAAGCGGAATGGACCTTCAAGGTGAGGCCAGCAGTCTCTGCCCCACTCCTGGAACAATCAATCCTTCTGAGAGTACCACTTACCACCCCTGCAGCGCTCTAATCTATTTTTAATATTTCCCACATAAGTGCACTCACAGACTGTCTTAAAGACACTGTCCTTTATTTATGGGCGTGTTTAAATGATAGCTCCTCCCCATCACATGTATAAAGAGGGTCTGGCTCTCTTCGCTGACTCCACCATGTTTTTTTTTTATATTATTTTTTCTTCCCAGCGCTGACTGGAAAGCCACAGGCCTACATTCAATCAAGTACGATTTGGGGCTGATTTACTAAGCATGCAGTATGTGGGAAAACTTACGTACTGGTGCAAAAACACTAAGAGAGAATGTAATTGGTTGAGGTAGATCATTTGCTCCACAAGACATGTGAATGAAACTGCAAGTGCAGAAAGTGTTAGCATTTGCTAAAGGCTTTGATAAATCTTGCCTTTAGTCTCTTTAAGGCAATATTCTGTTCTGTTTCAGAATGAGAGGAACACACACCAAATGATGTTTTGGTGATCTCCAAGTAAATCTAACGTACTAAATAAAAAGTGAACTCTTTTTCTGACTGACATGGATGTGCCCTTAAGGGGACAAAGTGCATTTGACTGAATGTTACCCTTGCTGCTATGAAAACCGCAAATCAAAAACAATTGATGAGAATATGGAGTATTAAGGAATCATGCAGAAAGCAGATAAGAGTGGTGGTTTGCATTCGTGCTCTGCCAAATGGGGCTCTGAAGGCTTTTTAAAGTTACAGACCGCTGAGCTGGTATTTGCTGAACTGATCTCAAGTCATTTATGTTATTTGTACACTTATGGTACTTTCCAGGCTTCTGCTAGTCTTTGTTTGCTAAAATCACATGATCCTAAACCCTGTTGGGCAATTAGCAGGTGTAAAACAGGTAGCTCATTTTCCACTGATTTGGTAGAAAAGTGACCCAGAAAAGTCAAGCATTGTTTTGTCCGAGGCCTGGAAATCTCTTGCCCCCCAAAAACTTTACAGCGCAGAGAATGTTTGGCATCTCACCGCACAGGAACCAACACCTAACGTTTGCATCCCTACCCCACCTCCCCGCTTTTAATCAACAAGCCCGAGCGCGTGCAGATGGCGCCGTTATTAGCCACATTCAAATGAGCCTTAATGATTGATGAGGAGCACGTTCCAATCAATGCAAGTCGCATGATAATTGTTTGCCGCGCGGACCCCGCGACGGCTCGGCTCGGCTCGGCTCTGTGAAGTGGCTCTCATCGCCTCTGATACAATCAGCATCGCACCGCGCGAGCAGATGTCCCAGCGTCCCCACCCCCTTCCCCACCCCCCACCCCCCACTCTCCGAGCGGGTTCTGCTCGTAAAGTTCGTCCTAATTATCAATTACTTCTAAGGCTGGAATTTTTTTTAACGAAGGTGCCGATTCCTGGCCCTTTTTTTGTGCACGCTTTATTTCTCGCTGGCTGCCGAGAGCGTGATGCTCAAGAACAAAGGATGAAGTTTCCCTGAGCACGCTCAGAACAATCGTCTGCATTAAGATGGAGGGTCATTAAGTACTCAACCTTTCCCAAAGCCAGACAAATGCTATGAGACTCAAAATTATTTCTTTAAACAAAGGAAAACAAGAAAAAAAAGAAAACTGTACATTAAAATGAATTTACATTTTATGTATGGAATAATTTATTCAATCTGACTCTCAAATTAGGTTGCAGATTCAAGTTTTGGCTTTTTTTTTCCCCACCATTTGTCTGTGTTGGTGAAGAATGCAATGAAAAGGTCAAAGGTCATGGTGCAAAAGTAGTCACAATAAAGGATAAGAATATATCTTATACAAAGTCATATTCATATAATATAGACATACACAATCACTGCTGGTAAATGCATCGTGAAAAACAGGAGGGATTTAAGTCACAGAAGAAGGGACATTTGTGTCACACCAGGGGACCTCTCTTACCATTCGGTTGTCCACAGACCTGCCTGCATGGAGCTGCAGGTGAAGTGTATTCCTCTGGCTCTTTGTTAAGAGCTTCACTGATGGACTGTGCGGAGAAAGGCAGGGTATTCTGTGTACTTCTGAAGTTACAGAAATGAGGTTGCAGTGATGAGAGGTAAAACACCCAGAGACATAGCTGCAAATACACACACACACACACACACACACACAAACATACACACCCATACACTCAATCACATATGCAACCTCACCAACATGCACCATGCACACGTAGAAACACACACACGCACACACACACACACACACACACACACACACACAACACACACACACATACACACACAACCAGGTATTCCATATGGACTGGAAAATGTACGAAAGTAAAAAAATGATCAGGAATAACGGGTGCAATACAAATAAATGGAACAAGGGAAACAAAATAAGTATAATTACTATTTCACTGATTCATGAAGCACAATACAATGAGCACAGACATTTCAACAATCTCATTCTGGCAGGTGCTCCAGAACATGCTTCTGCATAAATAAAATACTAATTCAAAATATTTTAGCTGGGGGAAATAGCAATTTTAATAATTTTGCCTCTCTGTTCCCTACCTACGGTGACTTGGCAGAGCTTTGACTCCAGCCAAGGGAAAAATCAAATCCTCTTTCTTCTTCCAGAAAACTCCAGATGTGTGAAGAGGCGGAGGGGAGAGGAGAGGGCTGAGCGCTGGCTGATCGGAGAAGGGCTAAGCTCGGCTGGCGAAAGCCCCGTCCGCTGGCTCCCCATCCCGGGGAACGCTCCAAACGCTCGCCCAGAATGCAAATGCGCAGGTAACACCTCGCTAATTGTATCCCCCCCCCAAAACCCCCAAACCTTTGCCTCAGCTGCTCCACCTGTCCCCCCACCCAGCTTTCCTGAGGAGTTAGCACAGGGGGAGGGGGAGGGTGGGACAGGGCTGTGTGGAATGGGTGGTGAGTGAGTGGAGGTCTTTCTTTTTTGTTTTTTTGTGGGTAAGGGGTCGGGTTTAGGGGAGATTGCACGTTACCTGGGTTAACACAATGTCGCCGCTACTCTCGCTGATAATTGTGGGAGATTCCAAATTAGGTGCTGTTTTAATGCTTTGTGGGAGTGGGGTGGTGTGGGGGTTATGATGAGGGCCTAACTGCAAGATCACCTTGGTGAAGTCCTTTTTCCTGGAGCCCAGGAGAAGTAGTCGCGGCGTAGATAAGTTGACACTCAGCTGCAGAGGCTGCACCCCCTCCCCCACCCCCCCGCCTGCGCGATGCATTACAGTAGCAGTGGGACTCCTCTGTTTGTATCATTTACGCTGTGTGAGACGCAACGGCCACTGGGGGTGTTTGTGTATTGCCACTCCACTAATGCCGCTAGTGCTGCCCCCCCCAACCCCGCTCTCTGTCTTTAACCATCCATCTCTCTCACTCTCTCCCTCTCTATCTCTCCTCCCTCTCTCTCTCACACACACACTCTCTCTCTTTAACTATTTATCTCTCACTCTCTCTCTCCTCCTCTCTCTCTCCGCTCTCTTTCTTTATCTATCTCTCCTCCCCTCTCTCTCACACACACTCTCTTTCTTTATCTATCTCTCTTTTTCTCTCTCTCTCACACACACTCTCTCTCTTTAACAGTCTCTCTTCCTTTCTCTCTATCAAACTTTCTTTGTCACTATCTCTCCAATATCTCTCTCCAGTTCACTCTCTTTCTTTCATCCCTCTCTTCTTCTTTAACTATCTATCCATTCCAGCAAGTCAACAGTTATAACACACATATAATACAGTATATGCACTCACATATATCTACGCTTGCATAAACATGTGTGTATGAAAATAATAAGTAATTGCAGTTATTGAGCTTTTGTGGAGATGACAGAAATTAGTCTCTCTCTGATTTTTCAGCAGGGTCTGTTAGAGCACAGGCACATGAAATATTAATATCCGCATAACCTTGTGTGATTACCAGAAGAGCTGACCGTAAAGCGGGCCGTTTGTGGCAAACCGAGGAGGACCCGAGTGAATGAATAGGCCCGTGAGAGTCCCACAGAGACACCCCCAGGTTTGAGTGCGCTCGGTTATGCAACGCCTTCAAAAAGCCGTAAAACAGGGCCACGCCCACCACCCCAACCCTTCCTCTGTCCCGGGGCCCATGTGTGTCCATACTGCAGGTGATGGTGGCCCTGTGTGTGTCCGTACTGCAGGTGATGGCGACAATGGGCCCTGCGAGTGTCCATACTGCAAGTGATGGCGGTCTCTGGCCCTGTGTGTGTCCGTACTGCGGGTGATGGCGGTCTCTGGCCCTGTGTGTGTCCAGGTGATGGTCTCTGGCCCTGTGTGTGTGCAGGTGATGGCGGTCTCTGGCCCTGTGTGTGTCCGTACTGCAGGTGATGGCGGTCTCTGGCCCTGTGTGTGTCCGTACTGCGGGTGATGGCGGTCTCTGGCCCTGTGTGTGTCCGTACTGCAGGTGATGGCGGTCTCTGGCCCTGTGTGTGTCCGTACTGCAGGTGATGGCGGTCTCTGGCCCTGTGTGTGTCCGTACTGCAGGTGATGGCGGTCTCTGGCCCTGTGTGTGTCCGTACTGCAGGTGATGGCGGTCTCTGGCCCTGTGTGTGTCCGTAACTGCGGGTGATGGCGGTCTCTGGCCCTGTGTGTGTCCGTACTGCAGGTGATGGCGGTCTCTGGCCCTGTGTGTGTCCGTACTGTGGGTGATTGCGGTCTCTGGCCCTGTGTGTGTCCGTACTGCAGGTGCTGGTGGCTGAAGTGTGATCTGCATAAGGAGCTCTGTGCGGAGGACTGAAGGGCTTGTGGTGGCAGCCGGGAGCAGGCGGGCTTTAGATGGCAGTGTTAAACCACCGCAGAGCCCAGGGAAGCTCGCTGCATCACACATTCTGCTTCCGTCAGGTCAACTAAAAAAAAAACCCAGTCTCTTTTTCCCCTTTTTTATTTATTTGTTTTTACATTTTACATTTTTTCTCTTAAAGAAAGGCCCCGCTAATGCAAATACAAATAGATTTCTGCAGAGGGAAACGGGAACCCTAATGTGCAAATCCATAAAAATGAAATTAATCCGTGAAGATTTACAACAGATAAATACCTTCGTAACGTAAATGGAATGGGACTAGAAAAAGGCAATCAGATTGTCTTTGGCTCTCATGCATCTTGACGTTGAGAGAGATGGAGCGACTCACGGAGAGAGGTTTGAGTCCTCCGGTCTCTGCAGAGTGAAATGCGTGCTGCTAAAAGGATCTGTCCTGCAGATAGATGCACTGAGAGACGTACTTCACTGAGCGCCGGTGAGAATACGTTCACTGCGGTTCTTTGGAATAAAGAGCACGTCGAATGTCCGATGTCTTGAACGACGGTGCAAAGCTCAGGAATGCAGACAAGGCCTTGGAATTCAGAACAAAAACCCCCAAAAAAACATCAACATCAACAACACCATGGAAACATAACCTGTGTCATTCTGTAAAAGCACATTCAAAGTACAAACAGAACTCTCTCTCTCTATATATATATATATATGTATGGTATTTATAGCATGGTAAAGAAAAACAAAGGTTTATCACATGGTCTTGAATGCTCCAGTTGTCGCACAATCAACGGAGGGGAAGGTGGAGGATGCTGGGACACGACCGCTTCCACGGAAACCACAGTTTGGAATGGTATCTGGCTTTTGTGTTTTTTTATTTATTTATTTATTTATTATAAAGGAAAGAAAAAACTGTTTACTAAGCAGGGCCCAACTGGGGGCTGCCTGCCACTTCCCAACGCAAGGTTCATCTGGTCACCCATGGCAACCCTGGCGCAGCAGCAGGGTACTGATGGCAGGTTTTTGGGGGACTGGATGGGGGGTGGGGTTATTGTGGGGCACAGAGGGATGCAAACCCTTCTTGTCGTGACCTCATTTCAGCCCCGGCGACCGCCCGGCAGCAGGGCAGCCACAGAGGGCGGGGCTGGGGTAGTGTGTGGTGGGGCCGTAAATCAGGACGAGATCAGGGTCAGGGATCAATGACACTCCCTCACCACCCCTGGTCTGAGAACCTGCGTCCGGTAAACAGCACAGAACCACGGAGAGGCCTGCTGGACAGGAGCACAGCACAAAAACATCTTAACAAATATATATGACCAGGTTATAACACAGGTATGATAAAGGAGTTTGCATGAAGAATAAGATGGAAAAACACTGTTTCCACCATGGGTCCTTAATGCTGCATGGGACATGGTAAGATATACGCAAGTGTCAAAAACAAGGTGACATAAACGCAATACGCAATTATAAAGTTAAATCCAGATAATAACTCTTACTTTATTGTATTATTTCAATTTAAAACATATACAAATATTTCATCGCATTGGCAGATAATTCAAATCAATTCTTGCTAAATTTTCTCAAATCGTATATTTGTTTAAGTTGCATTTTTCAGGGTGGGGTGGGGGGACACACCTCTCTGCCATCGTTCAGTGCAGATCTGAAACCTGTTTGTCTGCTTTACTCAGATCACACAGAACCCTTCCATTTTAGGACATGGCGGGGGCGGGGGGGCCAACCAAACATCAGATGTGATCTCATTCCCTTATTATGATCCCGTAGGACGCTTTGTGTCCTCTTTCATGCACGAAACCGCCTGAACCAGCATTTTCTCTGCTTTGCTCCTCTTCATTGTCTTCACAGAGTCTATCAGAAAATGAAAAATGGCTGTTTTTTTGTGTTTTTTTTCTTTTGCCTGCGAAGCTTGAGAAATAGCTGATTCAATACGTGATAAATTGCGGCGGCTTTTAAACGTGTCCGTAAGTACCCTTAGCGGGGCCGCGCGAGTGGAAGGGCTGCGGCAAATTCCTCCAGAGACTGAGTGTCGCTCTCTCGCTCTGTTTAGAATGGACGCTGCACTCTCAAAAAGCAATTTCTCCACCCACTGAGATGAGAGACACCCTGATTCAGTCATGTTACGAGGGATCACAAAGGCGCATACTTCAAAAACTTACCGTGTATTTACAGCAATCGCTTATGAAGATTATTTGGCAGAGGCCAACAACAAATGAAGTGGGATAATTTAATTGTGGCGTTAAAATTTGGCTTTGGTTTCTCTCGTATTTGCTTTTAAGTTGCTGGTTTGTTGTTTGGCCTCTGTTTGTGGTGTGTGACTGTGTGATTTTTGCGTGTGCGTTGCATAGTGTGTGTCTGTGTGCTTGTGTGTGTGGCATAATGTGTGTTTGTGTATGTACTGAACAGCGTGTGCATGTGTGGTTGTGGCACTGCGTGTGGCGATGTGTGTATGAAAGTATGTTACATTACATTACATTAGGGGCATTTGTTAGTATGTGTGTGTGTGTGTGTGTGTGTGTGTGTGTGTGTGTGTGTGTGTGTGTGTGTGCGTGTGTGTGTGTGTGTGTGTGTGTGTGTGTGAAACAGCACATGGCACAGCAGCTGAAATATGAAGGATTATGTGCCAGTGTCAATATTTCATGGGCACACAAAGCCTAGTGCAGCACTCACAGAGCAGAGCCAGGCCCCGGCCCTCATGGAGCAGGGCAAACCATTCCTTCAAACAATAGGGTGTCTGGGGTCACCACTCTACTGCCACAGACAGGCTGCTGATTCAGCAAAATATGCATGGGGTGAACAAATCTTCATATCTGAAAATGGGAAGTCTGACACTGTTTTTTTATCTTTCTGTGGGTTGTGTTTATCATGATAAAATATATCCACAAAATCCCTATGATGCCAGTGTCAAACTTCAGTGCTGGACTACTGCATTGTGGTTTATGACAAATAAATTTATGAAAAATGGCATCAATTAGATAAACCTGCAGCCTTCCAGGACTGGAGTTAAACCTGCAGACACTGTCCCCTCCAGGACTGGAGTTAAACCTACAGACACTTTGCCCCCTCCAGGACTGGAGTTAAACCTGCAGACACTGCGGCCCTCCAGGACTGGAGTTAAACCTGCAAACACTGCGCCCTCCCGGACTGGAGTTAAACCTGCAGACACTGTGTCCCTCCAGGACTGGAGTTAAACCTGCAGACACTGCTGCCCTCCAGGACTGGAGTTAAACCTGCAGACACTGTGGCCCTCCAGGACTGGAGTTAAACCTGCAGACACTGCGGCCCTCCAGGACTGGAGTTAAACCTGCAGACACTGAATAGAGACATTCAGCTGCAAGTTAACTTTTTCCAAGTTTGACTTTGTAATAAGTATGCTCCTGCCTTAAGTGTAGTTCCTACATTGTCAGACAAGAGTGTCTTGAGAACTCCTGAAAGTTGATTGTCTGGGCTCTTCAGCTAGAAAGATATGAGTCAGTTTGACGTTATGGATGACACGGGTGGTGAAGATGGAAATACACAGCATGCTAAAGACGTCTGTGTGCTCCATCTCGTAGACACGGTTGTGATGTCATCAATTCACCGGCCACAGAAACAACAGATGGTGAACAGTGGGTAGCTGGCTGGATCACACCTCTTCATTAAAAGCAAAAAAAAAAAAAAAACATTACCTGTATATAATCAAAAACTTCACACAGTTTGCTTGTACCTGTTGCAAAGACAAGACTCGGTCTGTCTTCCTGCCTCACTGGCAGAGCATAAGGTGACCTGTTGGGGGGTGGGGGGGGTGTGGGTGGGAGGCTGCTATGATGTCATCAGTCCCATATCCTTTGGCTGCCAGCGGTGTTCTGCGCAGCAAGGTCATGCAGAGGAGCGTGATGCGTGAAGCTGCGCATGGAAATGCCAGAATCACAGATCATACAGAGCATGGCAAACTCATCTTATCACTACCGCGGTGAAGGACACCATATTGTGATGAAAGTTCCATAGTTGTAACTTTGTAATTGTCCCATTCCATTCCATTCCAATTGTGATAATTGTAGCATTCTAAATGGCCTTTCATTCCGTTTATTCAGTGTATTGACATGTCAGCTAGACACTATGTAACAACAAAATGCACAACAGCTTCTCCAGTTTGTTTGCTTTTAAGCAACTCAAAATTTTAAACATTTTGACTATCTGGCTTGGTCATTTTGACCTCTCAATTACACTGACTGCTCAAAAACAGTGAAGATTAAAAAAATCTGTATTTTTGCTTCTGTGGAGGGCCTGGTCTGAATATGGCATTCTGTTTGCTGAACTTTCAATTATCTAAAACTCAAAACCATGGCAGTGGAACCCAGGAAATGAAATGACTGTGTCCGGTTAAGAACACTCTTGTACTTGTCAGCACTCATAATGGGAGGAGTCGCCATCTTCTCCTTCATCAAATGTGTTCCAAACTGCAAGTATACAAACAACGAGCACAGTTGCTTAATCTTGTGACAGAGTTACCAAGCAACACTGCTAACTCTTCAGGCTCATATCTATGACATCATCACTATGAGCCTGACTAACTTGCCACTCTGAAATTGCACAGCCCTACCCACATCCACGGATGTGCTTTGCTACTAAACCAATGAGTGAGTAAGTCGCTACTTCCGCCCAATCCCACAACCGAGCTGGTGTGCAAATGATAAACTGCCCAAACCAACCAAAAATAACTGCCAGAAGTCTACTGGCACCAGCCTGGCTTTAGGAAGCCAAGGCCATAGAAGTTAAAAAAGCCATTGAAATGCTCCATTGGATATTGAGCTTCTGGAGTCGGGGCTAACCGAAAGCACGCTCCACTAACAAGCCTCTAAGCCTGTGAGCAGAGCTATAATGCAGAGTTTCTGTGGCAGGATTCCCCAGCCTGGGGCCTACTGAGCTGCAGGGAACACGGGCTTTGCATTTTCACCTTAAAGTCAGTGACCGGCTCAACACAAGACACCAGGAGAGCTGAGATAACCGTGCAACCAGCTGCTTTAATTAATCAATTCAAGTGCTGAGTAGCCACAAAAAGCAGCACTCTCTCTGCAGCTATTTAGGACCAGGAGTGACGACCCCTGCTCTGCAGTAACAAGCAGTCAGCACCCATGTCCCTTCGGTCCAGATATTATAACAGTAATTATCTTGCACTAAATTATTATTATTTATGTTTTAAGACATTTAGCAGACGGTCTTTTCAGAGCGACTCACACAGCTTACATTTTTATACACCATCCATTTAAATAGCCAGAGATTTCCTGAAACAATTCCATTTAAGTGCCTCACTGATCAGCACAATGGTTGTGTCCCTCCTTGGGAATAGAACCTGCAATCTCTTGAGCTGTAAACCCAGGTCCCTTAACCACTCTGCCCCACTGCAGCTCCACATTGTTGCATTATTATATTATAGTGTATCAATATTTATTCAAGGACAGGAAATCCATTGCCACCCATGTTGTTCCAGACCACACCCCCTTCATGAATATTAATAGCGCAGAGCATTTGGACAGTTTCAGCATCGACGATGAAGCGGAAAAACGGCTGATGTGAAGAACATGGCATTGACCGTCTGGCCGTGCTGGAGAGTCTGCCGTTTGCACCGTGTCCGGCTCTGAAAGGTAAGTGAGAGGTCAACAGCGGGGGGTTTTTCCAGGACGTGACCTCGATCACCCGGGAAACCAGACAGCGGATGGGGGGTTGGGGGGATGTGGGCGTGCAGACGGATGGAGAGGGGTAGAAGTCGTATTTTCAGGATCGTTCATCAGAGCGGAGTTGTCACTCACCGCTGAGCTAGCCATCTGCCATTACCCACCCCCAAACCCCCCACCCCCATCACAGTCTGGCCACGCCATGAAGGACTACAAAGTTGCTACCTCTGCCGTTTTGGCACCTGTATTCACCAGCACCAGCAGGATGTCACAGATCACCAGAACCTGAGCTGGACCGAGTCCGACTGACACGACTACTGCTAGTCCTGCTGCTACAACAACTAGTACTACTACCTACCACTGATTCTAATCCTACTACCACTAACTACTAACAGTGCAAATAATATTACTACGCTGCTAGACTGGTCACATGACCATTTGGTTGACGTAGCTTTAAGCAGTCAATTTTCCCCAAATAGTCCTTGAAAGTTTCATTGCCCACTCAAGTTTTTAAATGCCAGGGCAAATAATGTCAAAGGAACAACTAGGAAACTGGACAGAACAGCATTCTGGGAATGTTAATGAGCTCTGTCCGTTACAATTACTGCAAATGTGGCTTTCAGCAGATGCTTTTGAACCATAATGTCTAACAGGGCCTGAAACCAGGAGAGGACAGGTTGATAGGAATCTGGAGAAGCAGGAGAGCTACCTGACCACAGGGGGCTGAGCAAAGAGAACACCCTTTTTCCACACCAAAGACACTACTGTGATAGCTGAGTCAACTCAACTGTAAATTATATTATCTTCAAAGGGAATTTATTTGTGCGGCTAGTGTGAAATGATTAAAAAAAACACACACACAAAAACAGACAGAGAACACAAAAAGCACAAGAATCTCAAAATAAAAATGATAAATTGAATAAAGTACAGTCATTACCCTCCGTTATGCTAATATAGCAAGAGTGGTGGCATGCTACAATATTAACATGATGGCTCATTTATTTTCTGTCTGTCTGCCCAAAGAATTCTTGTGAATTCTTTCCAGTGATACTCCAGGACTCACATACAGGATATGCAGGTGCTGAAGCAGTCAGGACTCTCTGCTTTATCTGCTTATCCGTTTAGGAGACATTGGGTATCAACTCATGGACTGATGCATGCATTCCGGTAATTTACTGAGACTTAACAGGAGTCTTGGCTTTTCACAAGCGTAAGTGCTCAGAGACTATGGTCTGCGGGGAACCATCAATTCCCAAAATATGGCGGCGCTTTATCATGTAAATTCATGCTTTGCAGTCGCTGGCAGTATGTGCTATGGAAATGTTTGCGGCAGATGTGCTCTAGATTAGCTCAGCTCGCACGCCTGTTTCATTTCCTCCACAGCTGCCTGCATCTCAGACGCCAATGAGCTGAGTGGCTCAGTCGGTAAGGAGGTTCACCATGGCAACCGAGCGACTCAGTCAGTATAGGTGCTCACTGTGACAGCCGAGTGGCTCAGTTGGTAAAGACGCTTACCATGGCAACCGAGTTAGTCAGTCAGTAAAGGTGCTTACTTTTGCTGGCATTGGCCCTCCCTGAAATGTTGAATAGCCCCTCCCATATGCACTGACTCCTCCTACAAATGTGGAATAGCCCCTCCCACAGGCTACCAGACAACAGTCACTGCATTCAGGCAGCCATTTTGATGCAACACAAATCAAATTTTTCTCATACCTGATTTGAATCTGGTCTTCTCCTTAAGGTCTCAACAGCAATGTCACATTCAATCAAAATTTTTCAAGTTCGACTGGAACCAAGGCAAATGATTGGGACCCCTGAGATTGGTGGTTCAAGCCCCAGTCCAGCCACAGCAAGAACACCATTGCTGTTGGGCCCTTGAGCAAGGCCCTTAACCCCACATTGCTCCCAGGGGGGGTTGGCCCTTGGTTAGCCTAATCAACTGTAAGTTGCTTTGGATGAAAGCATCAGCTAAATGATGATAATGTAATGTAATGTAATGTAACCACATTTTTGGATGGTTCCAATACAGTTTGAATCTGCTACCTGCCCTCACTTGTTTCTATCTGATCAGAGCAATGTTCTTTGCAGGCAAGTCTGATCTGGTCACTGGTAAAGTATTGCATGAACAGCCTCTTGAAAAAGAACGTTATTTGAGAAACAAACACAATCTGTACGATACCGCATTGTGTGCAGTGTGGGAAACCGTTTCTGGTTCACAAGCAAAGTGCGCTCACAGTTGCTAACGCTACTTCATTCTATCTGCTCTGGTTCTGCCTAAGGGCCACAGATGGAAATTAGCCGCTAAGCTAAATCTGACACATGTTAATTGACCCTTGACTCTGACACGGCTTTGGTCAGTGTTGTGTAAAAAACAATAATAATAACTTTGTCGGCCGGTGAGACATGAAACAGAGACATTATGCAACTGATAATGATAGCCACAAATGGAAAAAACACAAAGATACTGGCAGTTAATTAAACACTGATAATATGTGTAATACTTTGCACTGTCTCTGTCAACTACATGCAACGAATAAATACATATCTCAGCTTCCTTATGTGTCTTATGCGAGGTCAAACCTGAAAGTCGTGCTAGGTGCCTCCACCACGCGCTTTATGTGAGTTTGAGTGTGGCAGAGGAATCCGTCCTGAAGTGGTCCATAGGGGGGTAATAGCTCTCATTAATTGAGACGTACAGAAATACGTGGCTGCCGCGAGCTATATTAAAACCAGAATAATCTCCAAACATTACGACCCAGGCGTCGGACCCGACCGTCTGTGAATATTATCTCCCAAAAAAACGCATGCGGTAACGCAGCCATTCACCAAGGTCATTCACCTTAATGATCATCC
The DNA here is from genome assembly GCA_022829145.1 of Albula goreensis. NCBI lineage: Eukaryota > Metazoa > Chordata > Actinopteri > Albuliformes > Albulidae > Albula > Albula goreensis. The sequence goes on from CM040750.1 coordinate 35,602,939, forward strand.
ATATTTCATACCATGACAAACACGCAGCGGAGGGGTAGTGTGAGAGTATGTCTTTATACTTTCATAAATATCGCACATTTACATTAATGCGTGGTGTAATTTCAAACACTGCGAAGTTTTCCTCTCTTCTCCAGGCGCACAAACACACAGACATTTATTTTTCTGATCATAACCTAGAAGCGCAGTAAATATTAATATAGTATATTGCATTTCCAATGCAGTCCGCAAACAGAGACGTATCCCCCTCTCAGCTCCTCTGCTTATTTATTTCACCATAAATACCAGGTGAGATATGAATCATCGGAATCAACACTCCCTTTGCTTTGTCTTTAATGGGCTATCTCTCGTGGAGACCAATTAAAATAATCCGCTGAACATAGCTCGCCGGTTAGATAAGTGAATTATTTAACTGGGTGCATAAATATGACTTACTGCTCTTTCTCCCTCTCTCTCTCTCTTTCTCTCTCTCCCTCATTTTAAGAGCGCCGTTGAAATCGGGTCTGCCAGGGAAATCATCCTGAAGACCATTGTTCGTTTATTGATTGCGCCCGTGGCCGGTTTCGGAGGAAAATGGGTAAAAGTTCTGAGTAAAAAGCCCTCGGTCAGACATGGCTGCCGATCATTGGGGTTGGCTGCGGTAGCGCTTTGTCTTCTCCCGCCGTCTTTGAAAAGAAGAATGGGGCTTTCTGGAGTCCTACCTGTGGCCCATAATACTGAAAATCAGCCTCGATTAGCAACGCTTCAGACTCCAGCAATTTGTCGAGATTGCTACCTGCGCGCTGTAGCTGATAGCTGGGGCCCCTGTGCGGATCAGTGGGGTTTTTTTTGGGGGTTTTCATGGATCTCGGGCTGTTTTAAGTTGTAGCTGTGGTCACGATGACAGGTTTTCCTGCATTCTGAGCTGAAATAAAAGATGCTGTCAGTTTCATGAAATAAAAAATGTTGCTTATTGATTTGAACTGATCTTTGACTTTTGCTGTGGAGAGCAAAATCATTCGATTGGATCAAACAAGTGAAAGATAGAGAAATAATGACATTAGCTGCAATGCTGCATTTCTATTTAGTGATTGATGTAGATAACATTTCATTAATTTTTCTTAGAAATGAATGTATACATTTGGGTCTTTATTAAAACAATTTATTTGAAGTAGACTGCTGAAAGACACAATGGCAATACCCAATGAAGGAATCAAACCTGCAACCCCTAAGTTACAATTCCAGTTTTCACTAGTATTCTACTCAGCCAACTGTTCCTTCTGAAGGAATGTTATAGTCAGACAAAAGCTCCAAATGTGTAGCTAACTGTTACCTCCTTCAATGCTTTTAAAGTGTTTCATGTTAGCTGGGAGACAGCCATTAGGATTCGCTTCTGACTACATAACTTTGCCCTGCTGCTAACTGGTCTCTTTGTCCTACTCAGCCCACCTCTCACCACTCTCTTCTAACTTTGTCAGTTTTTTTCCCCTCTCAATTTGTGATCTCCAATAGTGCCTGTGGAGTTTCTGCACTAGTACCCTCACCCCCGCTTGGAGTACCTGAGTGGCTCGGTTCTGATTAAACCTCCCATAAATGAGAGCACAGCCTCACATTAAAGCAAGCCATGCACAGAGCAGGCTGTGTGGCCCACCCGAGCTCGGCCTGCTTTCACTGGTGTGGAGAGTGGAAATCTGGGTCAAAAATGTATCAGAATAACTTTAACCCTTTAACCCAGGAAGGCTCTTGCAGCTTACGGTCAGTTTTAACAGAATCACGTTTTCACCGATATCCTGTACGAGTTTATTATTACATATGATTGCTTTGGTTTATATTATTTGTATTGAAAAGATTTAAGGACCTGTAAGACTGGAGACTTAAACATCTAAATAATTTCCAGTTGTTTTTTGACTTAGATTTGGCGGTGACATGATGAGGAGACATTCTCCTGTGTATTACCCATAATGCATTTCCTCACTCTGAGGGTAGTGGCAGCAGGTGCCATATTTACAGTGCTGGGTGTATTAGTTTGAAAATGTAATAAGTCCCTGATAAACAGCAACACAACGTACAATGAATGTGATCTGGTTATGTTTCCATTTCTTTACAGGGGCTGTGGAGTTGGGTCGGGGATACGCTAGGGACTTGGGCAGGCAATTAATAATCTGAAAACTTTAGCTGTAACATTTGAGAATGCACCCGTAAAACAGATTCATTGTAAACGGGCCTGGGTACAGTTTTTTCAATTTTATTTTTTACATTTGGTAACATAATCCAAATTACATGTAATCATTTACTATGCAACACTGAATTTTTAAACCTCTACATTCTGAACATCTGTTGTCAACCATCTGATCCAGTCCAACTGGGAGAAAATAAAAAGTGAGTAAATAGAAATATACTGAAACTGGCCTGAACTTGCCTGTGCCTTTTTTTGGAAATGTAATATACCACTGTATATTGTAAATATAATGCAATTATTCTCATAAAATATGTATAATATACTGCAGTATTTCATATTTCCATACAGGCTTTCCACTAAGAGCAGGCCTGTCTTAGTTTCTATGCGAGAATTATATTATATTTATAAATATAAAATTATGACCTAACAATGATAAAAGCCATTCAGTGCTTCAGGGATGAATAAGGCTATAGGGGATTGGCTGTTGTTTTTATGATGAAGATGTGCATTCCTAGATTTCTTGATGAAATATTAAAGGATAGAAAGAAAAATAAAACCGCTGCCAGATTCTCTGTTTTTTTGTTGAAAAACTCAGGAGACTATCTGCTGCAATCATGTTTCTCGCTGGACGCATTCACGGATCATAAAGCCCACTCGTGCACACGGCGGCGTTTCGCTCGTTGAATGTCAGGGGACGACGCTTTAATTAGTCAAAACACATATTTAATTAACTTAAAGGAAGGGATGAGGCCTAGCGCTTGGTAATTAAACAGCCCGCTATAGGCATATCTATTTCAATAGCTGCCAGGGTCAGAGACAGACAGAAAGATTCTCATTTCGGTTTGTCCCCGAATCCAGCCTTCTTGAGTCACCGGACAAGCGGCTTCGATGCGGACGGAGACGGGAACGAGACACGTTGCGTGACGCATGATGGATTGACCCTGAACAGTCAAAGGAAAACATCCACGGCCATTAAATAATGAGACCGGGCTGATGTGAGTCGAACCACCGCTTGCGTCTTCAGTTCGCTGTTCAATTTCACCAAAAATTTCAAATCAATGCGTTGCTCAAATTTTTTGAACTGAATGCGTAACGGCGAACCGAAGACGTTACATAAGCCCAGTCTTGTCATTAATGACAGCCACATCTCCCACACAATGTGGACAGAGAATGAAATTATGAGGGTGGGGGGAGTATAAACTACATGCTTTTGTTCATATGCCATCTTTAATAACCTGAGAATGTGTGGATGTTGAATCAACTTGGGGTGACCCTCACATTCAAAGTACAAAATATGGTGTAGGGGGAAGAGGAAGCAAAAAACTAAATTATGAAGGGTTTGCAGAATGTAGATTGATCTGAGCCTTAAGAGGTGGATCCAAACAGCGATGGGAAGCTGTTGGGCTTTCAGGTGTAGGTCATTCCTTTGGGAAGCAGATGTTGGGGCAGCAATTGAGAATCTGAGTCCTGGTTGAACAATTGCTAGTTGATCCACAGTGGCAATGCTCCTATTATCCCAGCTTTGCTAGAGAAAAATAGTGGTTAAGTCGGATAAATTTGTTAGTCTCATCAGTCACTAGGGGGCAGTCTTGGTTGGCCAGGCACCTTTGGATGCTTAAACTTAGTGTATGCTGACTTCCTCATCCTCCAACAACAAAGTTAGTATGTAACTGATGCAGTGTGTAAAGAAACAAGGGCCAACATTCTTCATGTTTTTTCATTGTTCTTATAACATTTATTTTAAACAGATTCTTCCCAGTTATGTACATGTTTTTCTTTGATTTTAAATTGT